>CM043712.1:30716955-31316955 GCA_023969325.1 Oryzias curvinotus | reverse complement strand
GATATTTATTGTACTGCTCCTTAATATTACCATATTTCACCTACTGTATAGAAATCTGGGGGAATAATTACAAGAGTTCACTACATCCTCTCTTTTTACTTCAAAAATGAGCCGTCAGAATTGTACATAAAGCCGGATATTTTGATCATACAAACAATCTATTTTATCAATCAAGACTTTTAAAACTGCATGACCTTGTGGATTTTTACACTGCGCAACTTTTATACAGAGCCAGTTGGAAATCGTTACCATTCAATATCCAAAAACAGTTCTTAGAAAATGAAGGAGGCTACAGACTGAGGGGATGTAGGAACTTCAAGATCAAATTGATAAGAACCACAAAGACAAGTTTCTGTGTGTCTGTGTGTGGCACTAAACTTTGGAACGGTTTAAGTAATGAGCTCAAAAAATGTTCAAATATTCAAAAATTCAAGAAAATGTATAAAGAAACTCCTATTTCAGGATATGAAGATAAGAGGAGTTAAGGATCAACAGGTGTTTGAATAATTCCAAATACATGTGTGAACTTGATTGTGGTGAAATAATCAAAGCTCTTTTAATTACAACCACTGAGTGTTACATTGTGATGTGCAATAATGATTACTGAAAGGTTTGAATTACAACCAAAAGGCTATTGATTTTGTTTACTTGATCTGCAATGTGTAGCAATAATTTCTGGTTTAATGTTATCATGTGTTCTAATGATATTCAGTGATTATTACATATCGGTACCGTAACTGTTTACTGAAATCATGAATGAATGTTTTCTGAAGATCATTAATCATTACTAGGCACTGGATTTTGTTACTTCAAGAGAATCTATTTGATCAGAACCGGATTTAAAACACTGTAAAACTATCAAATGAATGAACTCAGTAGGGGTGGGGTTATATGAGCTTGCTTCTTCCCACTCCTTTTCAAGCAATAAATCAAACTCTACTTATAATTCAGTTAATGATCACTGTATTTAATTAAGCAAATGTGATTTAAGTGACATTTTTGTTTTGATTTCTGTCTTTTTAATCTATGCATTTCATCATTTCTGTCATGAGTTTGATAAATATGTATAATTTTTTTATTGCTTTGACTACAATGCTTGAAATAAATCAATAAATCAAATCAAAACATACAAAATGCAAAAAAAAGAGGAAAAAAAGCATTTTCTATTATTATGACTTTCGTGCACAGTTATTATTTTATTAACAGCTTTGTAGTGATATGTACTTAAAACATTCTTTACATGTTAATGCATTTCTATCCTTGTTTCTGAACATCAATTAGATAACAATAAGGGCTTTAAAGCTCTAATCATGATAATAAATTATACCATTTACCATAATTTGGATTATATGAGATATTAAAAAAAACAGCATAAATGATCAAATTTGAATAACTAAAACAAACGAACCAAACCCATTAAACTACGCTCACTCAGCCCTCTACAACGCGTGTTCAAGCGATCACTTCCAAAGGAAAGTATGGAAACGCGAGTTCTTTGCAAAACTAAAACATTAGTTTCTGTCTTTCATAAATGTGACAGGGGATTATTACAGGCAGTGAAAACTGCTTCAAACTTTGACCCCGCCGATCTTTTACTTAAACCTAAATGCATAACCCAACATCTTTCATTTTCCTTTGTGCAGCAGGAAGTCCTCCTGCAGGCTACGATGCTGCGATGACAGCAGGCCCCCCCGTGTCATGTGTGCTGTTCTAAATACCCACCGCTGACAGACTGCCACCAGGTGAGCTCTCCGCTGCGGTCACTCAGGTAGATCACGTTTTCGATACGGTGGCTGTTTCTGTGTCGAAGAGGGTCGTACGGACGCTGCGAGTCACACTCGAAGCACTTGTCCGGCTCCTGGTGAGGCAGAGAACGAGCTTGTTTGAAGGATGCAGTTTGGCTTAAATCATTTATAATGCGATCTCACTAAGCATGGCTCAGATCTACATTTTGTATGGTTCTCAGGTCACTGATGGTCAGTTTAGCATAATGTCCATGCTGGGAATAAACCATAAAAGCAGAGTCAAATTCAAAAGCTTGCAGGAAACGAAGGAAGCTGAGAAAAGCCTGAGTAGTTTTTGCATTGCTCCATAAATAACCATGTCTTCATAGGAACAAAAGAAAGAAAACTCATGAGAGGAAAAGAAAAAAAGTGAGTTTCATGTGGACACACATGATGATGTGGTTAAAAAGAAAAGCCTTTAGTTCTAAAATCACAGTTGAAACATGAGTAAAGGTGGGGATATAGTGATATGGGACTGTAAAGAGCCCACCGTTCGAAGATGTGGGATATGTGCTATAAAGGGATTATATCAGCTGAAATAATAACGAACAATGATATTTCTCATGACTTTTTTCCTGAAAGTCCCACTCCATTCATGCTATGATCAACTTTCAAAGTGTCCCCAGTGGTCTTTTAATCATGAACAGGCAGCTTTTAGCCAAAATCAAAAAAACCTGTGGTGTTCTAGGACATAGTTTCTGCAGAGCAGCAGGAGTTCACTAGAAATTCGCCGCTGAGCTGTAAGCAGGGCAACCCCGGCCCCCCTTCCCAAGAGGAGCAGGGAGCTTGCCGCCCGCCCACAAGTAAGCCTTTGCTCCTGATTCACAACAATTTGAATAAATAAATACTCGGAAATGCAATTTTACCCCTAAACTCCTTTATATATTATCCTCCATCATCACAAAAAATGCTACAAGAAAAAAAAACACAATTTTCCTCACAGTGGGTCTTTAATTAGTTGAGAAACTTTTAGCATTATAAAAACAAATCACTAATGAGTTGTGAACAAGCAGAGAGCTGGCAGCAACGGGTCCATTGAAGAGGGGCAGTTAGAGGAAATGAAGAGGAGTGTGGGGTAAGTTGGCACAGACATCTGAATTCCAGGGCAGCGTTTCTTAATTAGGCTGTTGTCAGGGGTGATTAAGCTGCTAGAAACAACATGGCTGTTAGAAAGGCTCAGCCTGGCACTGAACAGAAATGTGGAGGTGAATGACAAAAGCTGCCACCACACAACTTGTACCTGTGCATTTGAAGCAAATGCTATTTTTAAGTCTAATTAACCCTGAGAGGCTCGTCAGTCAAATCTAACAATTAGAGCAATCAGGACGGAGCTAAACACACAGATTTCTCCTGCGTTTCTATGACAGCGGCGGTTGCTGCTTGTAATTAAGACTTGTTCTTTTGCTCTTATTCAACTCCCATTAGTCAAGCCCAGATAAAGCTTTCTGCCCCAACAACACACCCGTGTAACACGCCAACTCCCCATTTAGTTGAGTCTTTTCTGAAGCGAGGAAGGCCTTCGCTCTCCAATTGTCAACGGATAACATGCTACCAGTGCAGCTTCTCCATGAGCAGTGAATGAAGGCAGATTTTTCCGAGGCAGAAATCCAAGCCCCACCTTACAAAAGCTCAAATCCCAATGATAGATGGGTATGTGGACGTTTACAAGCTTTGAGACAAATGTTTCATGGGGCCTCTTGAGGTTGCATCAGACATACCGGGCTGTCACTGCACTGCAGCAGAAAGCCTGTCACCAGAGTGAGAATGTTCATTATGGAGGAAGTTGAATTTTTGCTGTCCGCAGGCCATGAAATGCAGGCATGGGCATGCTAAAGAAATGAATGTAAACACAGCATGTCAGGAGGTGTTTCAAGTGTGGAAAGATGGAAAATGCGCCCGGTAGAGGTGGACCAGAACCAACATAACACAGGTGTGGAGGAAACTGCAAGATAATTTGATTCTGCCTTCATGGCTCCGTTTCAGTTTTTCCAGCATGTTTTCATAAACTGCTACCAAACATTCATACTTGGTGTTTTTTTTACTGCAGTGCAAATATTTGTAACCACCTCCTATTCTGCCTCCTGATTGGCTCTTCACCACTGTCAATCAATCTCCTTAGTGTAGTGTCTCATATATAGAAAGTGCCAAATTTCATCATTCATCTTTGTATTTTCTAGTACTGGCCTTATTTTTCTATTAAGGGTTGAAATGAGAGTTTAAGAGAAGAAAGTAAGGAAATGTTCATGTTTATCTGAAAAAAGTATACAAAGTGTGTAGTGAGGAGTTTTACAGCCTTAAAACATCTAGAATAATTGGGGGGGGGAAAGAAGTTAGATTTCACCTATTGCAGATTAATTAAACGCAACACTCCCGCCTTAAATGAGGGAACGCTCAGTTATTTTTTATTGGTGATGTGACGTCACACTCACTCAGTCCAGTTCTCGTATACAGTAAATGGTTTTACCGCTACCTGTACATTTTTTATGCTCCTCCATTTAAAACACTACGGCCAAATTCAAATTCTTCCCCTTCCCCCCTTGGCTCCTCCATATTGCTCCAATTGTAGGGGCATTTGGAGCCGTAGCGGAGTCCGAACTTGTTTTTTTTAAGGAGAAGCTGAAGGGATTTTTAGGCTTGGAATCCCTACGCGAAGGAGAAATGCTTTTCTTTACGTGTGTGTGCTCTGAAGCACAGAAGGGATTTCCTTTATATATATATTTTTGCATTATAAATTATAAACCGATATAGTTATGTCCTTTCCAAGCGCTGACAGCTTATTGGTATTATAGATGACTGGTGACCAATCACAGCGTCGAGCGGGAGTAACATCCATATTTGAAGACACTTTTTTTTTTCAAAGTAGGGTCAGATTCGGCACACTGCTGCAATGTGTGCTGGGGCTAGAGGGTTCCCGGAGACTGTCCCGGTTACTGTTGGGCGAAGGCGGGACACATCCTGCATAGGTCATCAGCCTGTCACAGGGCACACAGAGCTGGAGCGATTAAGACCGCTGCATTAGCCGGCTCCGCTGCCCAGGGTCCGGCAGAGCTATCGAGCGCCGCTGCCCAGGCTTCCAGGCTTTGACGCGCATCAGAAGAGAGGCGGCAGATGCAAATTTGACACGAGAATCTCATGTGGTGTAAATGCAGCATAAAGGTTCTCATCAAAAAGAAGCAAGCCGATGTTTGTGGGGGTTATATCTGAATTTTAGAACGGTTATCTTTTTACGACCGGAACTAGAACCAAAGTGAAATAAATGCAAAAACACAACGATGCTACAATCAATAAACGATTAAACCACTCAGATTGATTTACTGTGACAAGAAAGGACAGCCAGAAAAAAAAATCTCTTCTTAAGAAAAAAATTCACACAGCAAGCATTGAAATAAAATGACATTGTCTCATTTTACCTGAGTTTTTATGAATAAAAGACTTATAATAAGCTATAATCTCCTATAATCTTCAGATAGATGGAGTTTTTTTTATTTTTTTTCGTTTCTTTCACCCGTCTGTTACCTGCAGATGGCTGACAATGCAGTACTGCTCGGGTCCGTTTAGGCCGCATGTGGAAGTGGCGGTTAGGTTGACAGCTCGCCCAATCAGGAGGTTTCCTGTTGCGGGGTAACAGCTTCCTTCCGTGCAGCCGTGAGGGCTCGATGGAAGCTCTTGTCCAGCTGCATTCAGGGCTGGAGAAATGAGAAAAAGACAGAACATTATAATAATTACCCCGGTTCACCATGTAATAGTCTAACTGTGTAATGGGTCTGTGCTCAATGCAGACGAGTTTGACCTTTCATTCAACTGGCTTCAAAATAAAATGTAAAAGTTTTCACTTTCATAACTTCTAGAAGTTTTTTTTTCCTGTAAAACATGAAGTTCAGAAAAAAATCTCTCATATGAAACATGAATGAATATGAAGTAAAAATCCTAAAACATTTACATTTTTCTTCATTTTCTGTTTGATTCTTTCTTCAAATGAAGTTTTTACTGATTGAGTATGGAGACACAAGTGTCAAACCAATATCCAACTCTGTAGCTTTGGATATCAGATTGCCACCCTCTTTCCTTGTGGGTATTTTTAGAATACATTTACAACATGTGACCTGCAAACAATTTTTTATTTGTGGCGTAGCAGCATCCCAACCAAGCAGTCCTAGGCTAACCAGCTGGAACGCTGCCTCTGCGGTGAGTTTTTGAACATGGTGAACATGCTCACGTGTTAGGTGACAGCGTTTTGGTGTGCATTGACTAAGAAAAAAATGTACTAATAATTCAACTTCTGGATAGAAGTCATTTAAAAATGAAAGTATCTAAAGTTAATTTTATAAATGCTCTGTGAGTTATTTTCCATTGACTTTCTCGTAAATCAATTTAAATGTACAGCAGAAATAAAAACTTTTATTTATTTTTTTATTTGAGGAAATCATATCGAATTTATGCTAAGCAACAACATTCAAAGTTCATTTTATAAGAAATTGTAGCAAACTCATGTGAAATGTCTTATTTGGATGAACAAAGACAAATCTGTCAAACTGGTGATTAGATTGGAAATGTTTTATTCCAAATCAAAGCAGAAATTATACAAAAACAAGACAAACAGAGTTCAAGTTCTCGGTGCTGTCATGTCTGCAGACGGTGTTTGTCAGGTTGTCCTTCTGCAGCTGCTATCAACGCAGCTGAATACGTTGAGGTCAAGCTGTCTGCAGGTCAGAACTCTGCTGACAATCAGGGTCACTGTTGACTTTTAGAGATAGTGCAGGCGCCAAGATTTTCTGGAAATAACATTTCAAGAAAATATTTATATTTATTGCTGCATTTGTTTGCTCAGCCGTCTGTGATCAGCACTTCTCTAAGTCGTGAATGTTCAGTAACCTTACTTGGTGGATCTGTAAAGACTCTCATTCATTCCAGATGGTTCCAAAGATGTTTTTTTTTTTAAACATATAGACTTCAATTTTTATAGACTCACTATGAGGAAAATTAGGTTTTTGTTGTTTTTAACATGTTGTTGTGAAATTTTTTCTGATGATGGAGGACATATATTAAGAAAATAAATGAAAAGTTAATCAGAGTGGGTCTTTAAGTGAATCCAAACTAAAATTGCATTGCTCAAAGTTTCAAACAAAAAGAAAAATGACAATAACAATGAAACAGGACACCGTCAGGGATTCCATTCTCTGTTTTAATCTTTTCATTTGCTATAGTTAGCCATCATTCAGTCTATATTTAGCTTTTCCAAAAAAATCCTCCACTCTAATCAAAACACAGAGTCCCTCTGGGGTAAAACGTCATCTGCTCAAAGAGTGATGGAGAGGAGAAAAGCTTCCGTCTCGAGTCTACAGGAAACAACAGAAGCAAACAGGCTGAAGCACGATTGGAAAGACAAGAATGCTTTGAATGGAACCGAAAGAATCCTCTGCAGAAAACATTAACTCTGTCGTTTTTCATTCAGTCGATTCTGCTGCAGCAGAAGCTCATTATATTATTTATTTAGAGGATTTAGGTTTTAATTTTTCCCATAAAAGTATTTAAATCTTCGGAATTTTGTTGAAAATCTTTGTTTTAAAGACTCAAATAAAAATTTGTTTTACATTTATTTATTTAAACTCTTATTTTTTTCCAGGCAAGACAGATAAAGAACAACGTTCTTATTTACAACTGTGGCCTGGCAAAAGGGAAACTTTTGGAGAAAGAAAAAAAGTTATTTAATTATAAAACTAGATTTATTTTGGACCTTTAAATGTGAACTGGTCATAGAAATGTGGGAATAAAAGCCTGTTTGCTTCATTAAGTTTTATGAGTTTCTAACATCTGTCCCCCACTTTGCACAAAGAACCAAAGCAATGTGTTCCACCAGCTTGCATGAACACACAGCTCCCTCGTCCCCCCATATCTCGTTCCGTTTTCTGTTGTGATCCTAAAAGCCAACTTTCAGTTTCTAAAATTTCTGATGGACTTTCAGATGTTTCTATGGAATTTAGCTCCTTTTTCATTATATTCTAGGAGGTACAGCAGCTTCAAATTGCTTATTATGAGAAAAAAACGAGAAAAACGCTTGGGGTGAGTTGGGGCATGTTTGCATTTCACACCCAAGTCCATCCCGTTATGTGATAAGAGAGATCAGCAGTCAGAACCTGAAGATAAATGTCAGGAGAAGTTCATGACAAACGCACAAGCGTGCAGACACATTTTCAGTCAACCTTTTAAAGAAGGAGTGGACAACATCTGACTTGCTGTCTGGAAGTGCTGAAGCCTAAAGATCGACACTAAGTTCTGCTAGAACTTCCAGGTCCAGCACTGGAAGCAAAGCTTCCGTTTTCCACACACAAAGCTCCGACTTTTGAGTTCATGCACACACGTGCACACACTCGTCAACAATAAGCATTAAGCTCTCTATTTAGCAAAACAGATTTACTAAAATTGTAGTTTTTCAGTTCTTTGCATATTAGGACCGTCTACTTTCTAATCTACGACGAAGTTTTAGGGTCACCAAAGTACTATTACGAGATTCAAAGTGTTAAATTTACAACTTTTTTCTCAAAAATGTAGGATATTAAAGTGGTGGGCATATAGCAATGCAGCACGTGAACGCAGCAGCAGCAGCAGAGCTGACCGACTGAACTCAATTGAACAGCTGAGCTGAATGTTTATTGATATTGTTACAAATGTTTGGAAGCTCATTTGTTTGATTTGCATTTTATATGTGTTTTATTTATCGATGGGCGGCTTGCAGGATCTCTGCAGCCCGTTGATGAAGACGTCAGTATCCCTGCATCTGTCCACTTCCACCCTTTCTTCCTCCATCAAAGAAAAATTCTCATGCTAATGTGACAGACTATTTTCATTCATCTTTGTTTTTTTATGTTGAAACGAGACGTTTTATTTTAGGAAAGGGGGCGTATGTAACACTGTTTTCATTCCCCTTTGGCGTCTCTTGTGCACATGACAGGTTCATGACGTAAGGTGACAAATGGACTTCTGGGTATATGAATGAAGGCAGAATAAAGTGACACACAAACGGGTCTCTGAGCTCCTCATTTTACACATAAAACTCTGCTTCACCGACACCGAACCTCAGAAACTACTAACAATAATTCGATTTCGAGTCGCCAAAAGGTGCAGAATTTCTTGGTTTTTGAAACCTATCCGGAAATAAAGCTTCACAAACTCCTCCACATCTTTCATCTTCAAGCAAATGTCCAATAAACAAAGAATTTTGGTGTTTTTTCTCGTTAATTTATGGCTTTTTTCTTGTAAATTTACAACTTTATTCTCATAGTCTAACAGTTATGACTTTTTTCTCAGGAAAATTTAGGACTTTCAAGTTGTAAAAACGTTGTTTCTTAACTGGCCCTAAAACTACTAATTGTTGAATACATAAATAAAAATATTTTACAGCATCACTCTGGTAACTAAAAAGTTGTAGTTTTATCTTACATCACGTGGTAAAAGACATTTAAACTAGAAACATGGCAAAAAATAGGAGGTGAAGTTGTGTGTTTTTGCAGTTTACGCGATCAATTCTAAACATTAATGATCAGCTGAAGGCAGCACTGCTCATGAATGTGTCAGGGGAGAAGCCTGTGGACTGTAGACTGCGATAAAACACACCCTGGACCCAGAGAAGAAACGATAAGACCAGGAAGTTTGACAGCAGCAACAATCCCTCCTTTCTGTTCAATCGCCCCCTAAAGAATAAGGAATGCAGCTTTTCCCTGACCTTATTTCCAAGGTGTTACTACACACAAGAGGTTCATGCAGCGGTCAAAGAGGTCGGCCTGGGTGAGGCGCCGTAAAGCACAGCAGAGGCAAACCCATGTGGGTGGACAAAAACATGCGTGTTTGCTCTGAACGTGGGCTTTACGAGAGCGACACAAAACAAACAGTTTAAGCTTCTTCTTCTTTTTGATAACAGAAAACGTGAATGATTGTATTTCAGGTTCGATTTCTTCTCTACATCACTGCACAATGATTAATACGGTTCCTGTTAGGATCATCACAGGTATGAACAGGTGTAAAATATTTGGGGCTGATGGGGACACTGATACCATCCCTGCATGGGCACGTCAGCACTCATAATTCAGCATCTACTTTAATTAATGATGGAGTTTGTGTTTTCAGACAGACCACACATGAGCGGAATGCTGCTTCAAGAATAATCCGTCCAATGTCTTCCTCTGCTCTGTCAGCCTCAGATAGCTGGAGGAAACGGCGCTGCTGCTGGTAATTACAGGGCAGCGCCGCGAACATGGAACGCATTTGTTGTTCCAAAACACATTTTGGATATTTGAGACATGACAGCAGGTTTCCGCTCGACTTCTCCTGAATAAAACAAAGTTCAGTAACTTTACAAATGTTTGTGAATCTTCAGAAACAGAACCCACGGAGCCTTTTGGTGTCATGTGAAGATGGGTATGTGATAAGCTAAACCACATCTAGGAATCTAGGAATGAGATTTAAGAGCCAGTTTGACCTCAGAACCGCTGCAAAGTTTTGAAAACAACAGAGCATGTTTGAGCTTATCGGTGGTTTTATTTGGGCTGGATGTGCTGCTTCTAAAGTCAAGATGTCTGGGTATAGATGTGAGTAACTGTGCTCACGTTTCTAAAGAAAAAAAAAAAAAAACAGGATTTTTTGAAAAGGAGAAAATTTGATTTCAAACAACAGATTGCTCGAACAACATTAAAGTAAAAGTGTTTGTCTATAGCAGGGGTAAAAATGTGGAATTCCCAGGAGAATCAGTTAAAAAGTTGTCAAAATATTATTCAATTTAAGCGGATGTATAAAACTGAACAAATTAGTTTGTACAAACTTGACTGTTGAATGGAATGTTTGGAATGTATGTATTAAATGAATGGAATGTATTTACTGTTTATTTGAACTGTATATGGTGAAATCTGAACCAAGGTGATGGTGTGAGAAATGTAAATAGGATGCAATGTTAAAAAGGGAGCAGATAATTATAAGAATTGTATTCTTCTTTTCTTCTCCCTTCTAATCATGAAAATGTTCAATATATAAGACAAACATGTAAACATTTGGACATCAACTTTCATGAAAGGAACAAATAAATCAATGACATGAAATGAAAATGAAAATTTTTTTTAGGTCTTAAGGGGTAAAAAGTTGAGTTAACTAGTTCAAATCAAATCAAACTTTATTTGTACGGCACTTTTCCAACTCGTCTTAAACAATAAATTCAGCAGCTGCCTCTTTCAGAATCCATCCATCTTAACTATGTGTCATCAGCTCACCTCAAGGTACAAACTGGCTCTAGCAGTTTATTTTTTTCCCTAAAAACGTCATATTGTACGACGGAATGTTAGTGTCACCATCAAAGAAATATATATGAGGGAAAAAACCTTTAAGTTAAAAAATAATCAGCAAAAATTAAATACAATTATGAGGAAAATTTAAAATGTCATGATACTAAATGATGTATTCAGACTGGACACATTTGGTCCATTTTAGGTGAACCAGAGTTTGTTTCCTACGATAATACGGAACAAATTTTCAGGCTCCTATGTTCACATGCACAAAACTAAAAGTGATCCAAACACAGCAGCAGGTTCATTCAATCTTTCATTCATCATCTTTCGGGGTCACCGGGCTGCTGGAGACTATTCCTGCACTCATGGGCAAAGAATGGGGACATCCAGGACAATGTCTCCAGTCTGTCCTAGGTCCACAATCACACACACTCACTTTCACACCTAGGGAAAACCAATGAAGCATGTTTTTGGACAGTGGGAGGAAAGGTCCCCCTTTTGGTGCATTGGTTCAGGGACCCCAGCCGGGACTTGAACCAGTGGCTTTCTTGCTGTGAGGCAAGAGCGCTAATCACTGTGCAACCCTATGAATGAATTCAAAACAAACGGAGGCTTTACAGAGATCTAATCAGACTTGAGACGTAAATCAGATTTTTCTTTTCAGGATGAACAGTTTTTGATATTAAGCATGCTGGTAAACTCTCCAATGTGTCTGAACTGAAAATAGTTTGTTTCACTTCGCAGAAATAGAAAACACAGCTTAAAGATACAAACGATTCCATGCAGTCAAGGACAAATCTATACAGACGCATCTCGAAGGGACAGAGTGCGCCTTTTTTTTTGGGTGAAAAAGCTTCTGTTGGAAGCTTTGAACTTAAATAAAAAGAAAAGAGCTCTGGGAACAGATTTCTCTGAAGTGCCTGAGGGAGAAACCATGCTCCATACGAACATTAACAAGCAACTGGTGAGTTCTGTTAAAGGTTCTGCTGACCAAAAGCTCTCAAAGCAAAGGTGAGCGGTCGTAGGTATACCGCCAAACTGCTTGTGTGACGCCAGGTGGTTTGAGAGAGTGATTATAGTGCAGCACGTGGCCATAAAGCACACAGTGTTAAAGTCACACAAAAACACACCTTTTGGGCATCTTTCTTTTCCATATGACAGGCATGCAGGCAAAGAGAGGAAAATATCAGTCATTTGGGAGACATTCCAGGTGGTAGGGGGCCGGACAGAAACAATGCAAACACACCTTTGCAAATATGTACTGAGAGGTGATTGTAAAATGACATGAATGCAACTGTTTTTCCATTACAGGCGAGGGTTGTGTCAAAACCGAGCCAAGGTTAGGTTACAGCAGGAGTCGCAAGAATGTGGGCTGCATGTTTCAACCGAACCAGAGTCACAGAGCCAGAGAGACGTTGCTGTCTTTGTCTTGTTTTCTATCTTTTTAATCTAGTTTTTAGTTGAAATTTAGGAACGTATTAGATATTTTAATTATTTATGTCCTCTTTTTACCAATTTGGTATGTGTATGTATATATGTATATATACATACATGTATTTATTTTAATATATATATATATATTATGTATTTATTCACATTTACCATTGTATATGTCTACTAAGGTTTATTTATGCGCTTATTTGGTTATTTATCTATTTAAATTTTTATTTTATTACTTTTCTTTTTTAAATGTAGTGGTTTACAAATAAAGCTTGCTTTGTTTTGATTTGATTTGATTTGTTTTCCGGTTGACTGGATTTTCAGCAGAAATTCACACATTTCCACTTTAAGGCTAGAATAAAAAAGAAGAAAAAGAACAACAGAATAGATGTAGTTTTTCTTCAAAACTCCATTTCAGATTTGATACAACTTGATATAACTCGTGGCGCAGAGGCAGAGCGGTCGACATCTGACTGGAGGAGGCAGGTTTGGCTCCCACCTTGCCCACCCATGACGCTGAAACCCAACATTGCTCCTGGTGCAATGATTATAACGTTTTGGATCACATTATTTCAAAACCTCTATACTTACTTAGTTCCCCACAAATGTAAGGAAGTAACTAAGTCGAAGTTCCTATAAGGCCCTTCTTTCTCCAAAGATTTGGTCCAAAGTTATCTAAAATAAAGTTTGTTTTGTCCAAACTAAAAATGTGAGTTTAAATATCCACTGTTGAGGATCAGGCTCTTTCCTGACACTGTTTTACACGGCCTCGATAACCTGGATACTAAGTTAAGTCAACCCTTTTATTCATTCACTAATAGTTGCTGCAGGTTGACGGCTCAGGCTTTGGATGATTGAGGCTGAAAAGGTTCCGCCTTTTTCCTTCAGTTAATCATCGACAGGTTTCCTGTCAAATTAGAAAAAACGAGTATAATACAGCTCATCAGTTACCATGTGTGCGGAGGCAGAAAATGCAGGAAGGAATTTACTTTCACTATGTGAAAAACATTTATTTCTAGCTTTTAAAATGAGTTCATGCGCACAACAGATAGTCCTGTAGAAATTAAGGATGTCTAGAAGGAAAAGTTTGCTCTTAAAGACCTGTGTACCACTTTTTAGATAAGAAAATTCTGCTTTCCACAATTGTTGGGTGTTTGCATGTTGCTGCAAGAAAGCAAGCATGTGGCCATAAAGACCATCACACTGCATAAAAATGAATAATCAGAGGCTTTCCTGCAGTTTACTGGTAGTTTAGGCTTAATGCGATTATAATGTGATCATAATATGATCGTAGAATTTACCAAGGACAACCATTTTCTGCACTCAAAGGGTCTCTTTGTTGTCAATGGTTGGTCTCCGACCTTCATCTAGGCTTTCCTTTTTTTTTCTAAAGTAGTAGTGTCTCAAGGTCCACCTGCACTCTAATGGTTTTACTGCCGTGGTTGTTCTGCTTTTCCAGGAACAATCTTCAACTGAAAGCTTTCAACGTGAAATGTAGAGAATGTCAGCATAAAGCAAAAGCCCTCAATGTACCTTGAGAGGTGAAAACAACCAGAAAAGAGTGTTTTAGTGCAAGCACTCAGGATGGAACTTCTAAGAATTTACTCCTTGTTATACGAGGATACAAAATAACTTTAATAAAGATTGAGAACTAAAAATGCATAGCAATATTTAGACCTTAAAGGACTTTCTGCCCAGGTACAGTGTTCTAGTAAATGTCAAATCTCGTGGAATTACAGCAACACTACAGCAGGAGAAATTTAGTTACACCATTTTTATGAATATGTCTGTTTTTACATTTATCAAATGCAAGGTTTGAACTTTAAGTGAAACATTGTAAAGTTCCTTACAGAGAACTAGTGAGACTTAATAGTGAAGAAATACAAAATTAAGCAAATTCATGAAAAGATAAAAACACAAAAATTAAGAATCACAAGACATTTTTTGATTAATTAATTTTTAAATCATCTCCATTCACAGAGGTTCAAGTTCATACATGATTTTAGATCCTGATTCTCAAAGCATCTTGATAGTCCTCAGATTTGGTTTTCTGATTGTACAATCCAAGCTTTGTAATCGTCTAATTACCAAGAAAAAAATGTTTTCTAGTCAAAATATTTTTTTTGACAATTCCCGACAATTCCCAGAGGCCCAAGCCTTCACATTTGGTGTCGATGAAAAGCTTCAAATTTCCTCTGTAGATACCAAAAGGAGTTAGAAAGATTTGTTTGGTTTAGAGAAGTCCTTTAGAGGACAAATTTGCATTGCTGGAGGCTACACGTTTATGCTTTCTTAAAGGCCGTGTCATACAGCCACTACGTCCATTTAGCGCATATTGTACGTGTGATAATTTGTGATACATGAATATACATGGAAAATGTGAGAAAAGTTGTGGTCTTTATTTAAAATGATCACAGACGTATCGCGAATGAACCACGTAAAATCCACAGAAGAAGGACGAGTAAACCACGCATAGAAAATGTAAAGTAATGTAGTGCATGCACTGTGCGCGATTATTGAGCTGTTTATTTGGAATTCATTAGTGATTTATGCGTCGGTTATGTAATTATGATGTGATATGTGCACTTATATGTGCTATACAAGGCATACATCGGTGGTACATGCGTGTAAAGTCTGTTAGACATTCGGGAAACGGTTGGGGAAAACCACAATTTTCTTACAAAAATCATGCAAAACTGTGTAAGATTCACGTATAAAACACGTAAAATAGACGGAAATGGCGTCACCACAACCTTCATAAGGACATATGTGCGTATTGTTGAATGACAAAACACTTATGAATTACGTACATCACACGTATCAGTAAAGACAGAAATTTCATATGTGGAAAATGTACATAGCTGTGGGACACGGCCTTAACATTGACCTTCAATGGAAAACAAAGAGCAGATAATTCTCATTTTCTTTAAAGCTCAGCTTACAGCGGGTCGCTACTTCTGAGGAGAAGAAAAGGTTTTCTTGTTTTCTTTTTATAAACTGATGTATGTGTTTACTGCCTTTGAATGTTTGGAGGTATAAATTGTTTTAAATAAAGGAAAAATGACAAAAATGAGCCAAAAGGAGATCTTTGAAAGAGTCAAATCAAATCCCCACAGACATTATCTTTTACATCTCTTGATCAAGGCTTTAACAGATTTACAGATCACCTTTTCCCAATCCTTTCAAAACCAAGGTTTGAATTTCACGTCAAATCTCCTGGATAAAATCTTCTCTAAAAAGGTTTTAATGACTTGAATGACTCTTCTTGTGCCTCTGGTTGGTTTTCATCTTATTTCAAGCAGATGCTGCTCTTTGAAGGAGTCAGAGCATTTCTAACATGGGAATCTAGTATATGATCTTTTGTGCTGTACTCTTGACGAAGGAGCTGTTGCCGAGGCATAAAGGGTCCACTCACCAAATATGAGGAGGCTCAGCGTTGGGATCATGATGGTCATGGAACAGGATGCCACCAGGCTGCAATACAATTTCAGAGAATTAGTTTATTTTCAGCTGCTTCAGTCAGCCACTTGCTTTTAGTGCCGACTTCCCACCACAGCATGAGCCTAAAATCTAAAGAGTTTCCCGTTTATTCAAAAAACAGTTTGTCGTGAAAAAATGCATTAAAAAAAGGAAAGTCTCAGGCAGCAGCTCTCCATCTTTAAAATCCCTCTTGTTTCAAAAACAATGGATGCAGAGCTGACAGTATAATTATGTGTACACTGGCAGGAGAGGAAACGCTGAGCAGAGTAAACTGAAACCTTTTAAAGACCCGTCCCAACCGAGGATTTGTTAGCCGTTTCAATAAATCCTAAATCCAGGAGAGGAGGTGCTTTGTTTCCCTACTAGACGACTTCAAGGCCTTCATTTTTGAAAGAAATTCTAAACTGTGCTCGCTAATCCAGGGGGCCACATGCATGAACAAAGCATGACTGCTGACCGTCATGCTGGAGCTCCACGGGTGCACACTTCTTCTTTAAACAACCGGTTTCATCCCAAAAAAGGGTTTTTGTCATTTGGATCATTGGACAAAACAGATTGTTCTCGCTTTGGTTCATCAGTGAGCGTCCGCTCATCAAACAGCAGCACGTCTCTGTTTTTTTGGAGGGCTGGAAGCCATATGGAAGTGGGTGGAAGTTTTCTAATACTGACTTTATTTACTGACAGAAAATGCTCCAAGTTTTACCAACAATTCCACAAATAAATGCAGATTTACTGATCAGTCGACTGCATCGTTATGTTTAAATATGTTTAAGTTCACGAAAAGCAGAAAAACATCACAACAAACCTTTTTACAGTAATTACAACCATTCTAATTTATTTATTCCAGATTATCTTTTTTACAAAACAACATGTTCCTGTGGCATTTTTCTGATGATGGAGGACATGTATTAAAAATGTAAGCTTTTAAACTGCATTTCTGATTTTTTATTTATTCAAATTGTGGATCAGGGGACAACCTGTTTGAAAAAGAGCGTTTTTGTCCCATAGAACATACGCTGGGCGAGCCACAAGCTCTCTGCTCCGACCTCTCACCAATGGGGAGGGAAAAAGGGGGCGGCGTTGCTTTGCACAACTTTTTGATGAAGTCCTGCTGCTCTGCAGAAACTATGTCCTAGAAAAGGACAGGTTTTTTTGATTTTGGCTAAAAATTGCATAAACAAAATAGATCAAAAGATGATCAGACTGGGTCTTTAAGTGACTAACAGATTACACTAGAGAGTCTTGGTGTAATCCGGATACTGAGCATGCAAAGGTGACACATTGTTGTTCTGTTGTAGACTCTCAGATGACAGCTGGACTAAAGAAAAGAGTCAGAAGCTCTGCAGCTTTGAATTCTTCTCACTGCACAAACCAGGAAATATGAAGCCTTTTTTTTACCTGAAGAGCTACAGGTGTTAGAAACATGTTTTTAAGTGTCACGACATTGACTACAGCAAATCTGAACATGTACATGTACACACTCCATCAAGAGAAGCAGTCATGGAAAAAAGGAACCTGCTACAATCTGACATTTTAAGCAGCAGAAATGGACTTAAAATAAAGTTTGAGTCAAATAAAGCTGAGTTTTAGAATGATGCAGTCGTACTCACTGAGTCCCGGGTCACCACTAAAGCAGAATCCTGTATCCCAGTGGACGTGGGCCAGCTCTGGAGCCCAGCGTGTACATTTACGCGTGCATGCACATGTGTGGAGTGCATGTGTAAAACAAACTGGTAAGCATAACTGAGGGCAGTGGTTAAAAAAACAGAGGGAACGCCAGCGGCCAATGGGAACAGGGTTTGTACGGGACCCCCTTCGTTCCTCTCCTCCCTCTTTTCGGCCTCCCTCGCTCCCTCCAGCTCGTCGCTGGGGCACTGGGGGTGAATGGGCAGCCATTCTTATTCTAATTTCCTCTGTCACTCTGTGGGTCGCTGTCTGAAAGAGGAGGAACGGTCTCCAGGCTTTTGGAATGCACCACCCCTTTCTTCTGGACACTGAGGGGCGAGGACACCGAAGAGGCGCCAAAAGAGAAAAATGAGGATAAAAAAAGAGGAGAAATGTCATGATTAAAAAAAAAAAGAAAGAAAAGAAATACCAGGAGGACGCCAAAGAGGGTTGTCAGCTTTTCAGTCTTAACTAGGTCGCTGCCCCCCACCCCATATGATCACAAACGTATCAAAGCTGGATCTGGTTCTGGTTGCTTCCACAGATCTTGTGTTTGCTCTTGTCATGTTTAAGCTTGCTGGGAATACAATAGTTTAGGTTTCTTTCCACCTGCCTCTGATCTGCTCCCGAAGGCTCAACTCCAACTCTGCAGAATCAGAGCAGAACTTTTCTACGAATAGCAGAAGGTTGACCAGCCAGAGCTTCTATTTATTTAAAAACTAACCACCAAAAATACACATTACACTAAATATCTCTTTAATTAATCCGTTTTAACACAATGGTAGGGGTTGCATTACCAAAAGTCAGAGTCAATGTGTTTTATTTCAAATCTAATCAGATTTAACTATACCACAAGGACAGAAATTGCTATGTAGGTAACATTTCTATGAGATGTAATGACTAAATTAAAAACAACTTAAATAATAGGTAGAGCTTTGGTGGAGGAAGATCTACCTCACTTCCAGGTATGCTGGGTTGTTGTGTCCCTCTACAACACCATTATCATCATTGTCCCTTTGAACCAACCGCTCAAACGTCCTCCTTTATGTTCAGCCTGAGACCAAACAATTAGTTTTCAGATTCTGGCAGTTCCTTCATGAGTTCTGCTCAACAGCCCAAAGGTCGTAAGCATCCAATGCACACACTTTTTTTGGTGATGGATTCTAGCATCTGGAGAGATTTCTAAAAGTTCTCTAACTCTTTGGAAGTTTGGTGAGACAACTACAGTTTTTGTAGTTTTCTTTATATTTATTATTCTATATTTCTTTCATTTTTGTATTTTTTTTCCATATTCTTCAACTATCTAACTTGCTTTTCCTGGTTTCTGTCCCACGCGGCTTAACTTCTTTGAGATTAACAAATATTTTTCATTCATAACATTCAAACCTGGTTTCTACTGTGAGAAGAAGGGAGAGATTTGTTCTCGCATTCAGGACTACTCACAATCCGCTGCAGTAGAGCAGCACTGAGAACAACCGAGCAGGTCTTCATGGAGCTCCAAACTGGAGTCCTAAAGACCATGGTTCTCGCTCCTTCAGCCCTGCATTGAAGAAAATCTATATTTTTTACTTTGTGTACCAAATGTGTCTTTTTTTACATGTATTGTGTTAGCTGTGCATGATCTGATGTACTTTAAAAGGGAGCCTGATGGTTTGGTGTCCATTATGAGATTTAAAGAAGGGGGGTTTGCATCTGGGGGCGTGGGTCATGTGCATGCATGTGTGTGATGAAGGCTAGACATCTTTAAAAAAAAAAAAAAAAAAAAGCTGCATTAGAGAACAAAGCCGCCTTCACATGCAGCTCACTGAGCTGACCTTTGACTCTACAAAAGTGGGGCATCGACAGGCCCAGTGTCACACAGGAAGCAGAGCGGAGGCCGGTGGACCCGCCGGTGCCGATCACAGCTGATGGGATCTCGATCACATCTGTGATCAAATAAGCTTCTTGGACTGTCGTCTTTTAGTTTGTTCTGCTAAAATCGGAAACACAGACTCAAAGAGAACTGCAGTATTAAAAAAACTATTTGCAGGCAGGTTTTTCCACATTTTCAAATTCCACAGACTATTAATTCTCTCATTTGTTCATAAGACTCTGAAATACCAGCTCCTTCAGGTGCTAAAGGTCTCATAAAGCATTTACTCTCATTTCTTGCAGACCTTCCTTTTTAAAATAACTTGTTGTAATTTCAATCTTTTCTTTTATTGAAGTTATCCTTTACAGCCCGCTGAGCTGACTTAATTTGTAAAACTGGGCTTTCTCCCATAAATTAAATTAAATAATCTAGGGTCCCGACCTAACAAAGTCAGATTGGGAAGAAGCGTCTTCTTCTTTTTCTGCTTTGGTTCAGGAAGCAGATTCCATCTATGAAAGCAGACGTTCCTCTTTGGGAAAGCTCACGGCTGACGCAGCAAATGCCGAGCCATTCCTTTAGTTATGCTGCTGTGGGCTCAGACTGCAGGGCTTTGTCCTGATGATGAGCTTTGCTCTGCTCTCATCATGTCCCATCTAGGGACACAACCTCTGAAAAGTTTGGGATCACACACAAATACCATCACTCCTCTGTTGTCTGCTTTGCATTGGTTACCTGTCAAGTTTTAAATTGATTTTAAAATTCTACTTTTAGTTTTTGGAGCCCTGCATGACCAACCTCTGACGTCCATACCTGACCTTTTAACCCCATACTCTGCGGCCCGATCCTTGAGGTCTTCCAAAATCTTTTAAACGTTCCAAAAACCCGCTTTAAGACTAGAGATCTCTCATTTCAAGCCGTTTCTCCTCGTCTCCCATCGTCGCTTCTTTTCGATTGACTCCATTGAGTGTTTTAAATCTCAGGTAAAGACTTTTTCTTTTTCCGGCAGAGCTTTGAGTTGGTTTCAGTCCTTGCTTTACTACGTTTACTGTGTTTAGTTTTATTGTTATTATTATTATTATTATTATTATAATATTTTATTACCTCTCTGTGTTTTGATTGGATTTTATGCTCCTCTTGTAAAGCACTTTGTGGTTCTTTCTGGGAAAAGTGCTATAAAAATAAAGATATTCTATTCTATGAAGGTATTACGTCCACTTTAAAACTATTCAGGTTTTACACACAGATGCATCTCTGTCATCCTCCATGTTTCACTGCTATTTCAAATGACTAAAATAAGACTATAATTAGAAAACCTTCTATTTTTATATGAAAGTTGTAGTAATAAGAGAAATGTGAAGAACTATGGCCTTCTTTGGGCTGATTTTATTACTGGGAACATTAGCATTGCTTGTTTATACAAATTGAACAGAAAGAAAGGATGTACTTGCTGGAAAGATTTATTTTTTATGTCAGGTAGGAGAGTTCAAAGAACTCATTTAGTTTCTAATAAAATGATTTCCCACCTTGTTAGAAATAACCTTGTTACCTGCATTTCCATGGAAGACTAAAAACGTCAAGGTGACTCTAAACTGTTTTAGGGTCGTGTCTTTGTTTTTATTTTGCTATGAACTAAATGGAAATAAAAAAATGTTTTTTCTTTCTAAAGTGATAAACTTCAGTTTCAAGTTCAGTCAAAGATCCAGGTCAAACACGCACACACCTATACACACCTATACACACACGCACACACCCACACACACACACACACAATATCTGTCAGAAGATGAATGGAAATCAGCAAAAAGTTGAATACCACCACTATAAGTCCCACATAGCAGATGGGCAAAGCAAAGCTATCTGGAGGCCCTAGCCCAAACAAACCAGACTCACTGATATTGTTCACCGTCACACTAAGCCTGGTTTAGTTTGTGTGTCTGGAAGTTCGCAGACCAAACATTCAGATCCCATCAGACTGAGCTGCTGCTGGGTTTGACTATGAACCTGGGAGTAAGTGCATTTCTGGTCTTGATATTAGAATGAAAGGGGGGAGAAAAAACTATTGAAGTGCTTTTGAGCCTGAGCTCTTGAACTGATGGACTTTTGGCGAAGCTTGGAAACAAAGAGCTGTTAGATCATTTTAAAAAACATATGAAAAGATTTCTATAAAACAGTGGATCTTTTACCGCCCGTATTTTTATTTTTTTCTGTTAAATTAACATAATGAGTAACATAAGTGTTCAACAGCGACTGCAGGTTACACTGAACTGTCTCCTTCTTTGACAGAAGAAAAGGAGGACTCTAAGGTGAATTTAGACTGGACACATTTGGTTCACCTTAAGTGACCCAGAGTTGAATTTCCCTCAATAACACGGAACAAATGTTCTGTCTGAATACTCCCAAGGCTCTCTGACCCATCTTTGGAGGTAGTCTCCGTTCGTTTCCAATTGGACTGAGCTTCGGTTTGGTCTGAGATTCTTCTGTCTGAAAACAATCCGTCCTCGGAGCGGAACATTTGACCCCAAATGGCCACCGTAGCCGACGTAAACAGAGTAGGAATGAAGGAACAGACGAGCCGCGGACAAACATGAGCAACGGTTGTCGTCTTATCAAACAGAAAAAAGGGTCCAGCTCTTTATGTGTTAGAATGTTTATTTAAACATCGCTAAAACACTTCTTACGTGTTTTACTGTGTTGCGTGGCGTGACCACGTCCAACAGGTGCTGCTGTGATGTCATCCTAAACGCTGTAGTTTCCTTAACAGTATTCCTTTAAAAACAATGTCATAACACCACAACGATGAGACACAGCAACTCACTGAAATGTGGTCAAAATGCATAGCTTATAATATGAATATGCAGTTTGAAAAAGCACAGCAATGGGGGGGGGGGGGTGTTATGTTCTAAATTGTCTGCACTTTGCTAAATCTGTATTTTAAACCCATTGTTTTATGCAAAAAGACTAGGTGTAAAAAGCCTGTTAAATTAAAGTCTCATTGGTTGTCACACACTGAGATGTGTGGAATTTGTTTTTGAGCTGCAGACACAACCATTTGGTGGTTTTAAACCCCCCAATCCAACCCCTTAATGCTAAATGTCAAGCAGGGAGGCACTGGATCCCATTTTTGGTATGACTCAGCCCAGATTTGAACTTTCGACCTTCCAGTCTCAGGGCAGACACTCCACCACAAGGCCACTGAGTTGCAAATTGAACTGTAACAATTCAAGAGTGTTTACAGCACATATGGGTTTTTTTTCCACAACAGGGGGAAAACCCCCCCCCAGAAATTTCACTTCCACAGTCCATCCTTCCAGGCAATGTAGGTGGGGTTGATTATTGCCAAAGTAATCAATGGCCATCTAGCCTGGTATTTGAACCTTTGACCAACCGATTCACAAAAAGTCTATTTAACCCGATGGGTAACTCCTACACTATCCATCACATCACTTCACCCTTTATCATCGTGGAAAAGCTGCTTCACATCCACAATCCAAAGGAACAGAATAGCACCAAAGTTTGAAAATGAAAACCTGATGTCTTCATCTCAATCAGTTCACCTCTGATGTTTCAGGAAAAAAAGGAGAAGAAGAAGAGAGGCCGACCACCCAAAGGCAACCTGTCCAGATAAAAGGATTTGATTTAACCACAGTGCCGACAAGGAAAAGACTTCCCAACAGACGTCTTCCTAATCCTCAACACACACCAGCAGATCATCGTCCCTGGAGCCTGAGGAAATCCCATAATGCCGCTGGGACAGTGACTTCATTTCTTGCTGCAGAAAATGAAGGATTAAAGAACAAGAAAATGTTCCATTAAAGGATTGCAGCATCTCTCTGTGTGAGGCACACAGCTGACTCTCACTGCCATCGGCCCAGAAAGTTTGGAAACAAATTTACTGCCATTCCTCCACCGTTTCCAGTTTCACAACTCACTCGCAGACAGCCGCCTCTGAATTATGCCCTCTAATACAAACTGAAACGACTCAGGGCATCGGATCAAGGCCCAATTAGCTGCTCTGTCTGAGATTTGAACGGATTCATCCCAGATTAATCAGCGGGACACACCTGCGCACAGTGGGAAAAGGGTGCTGCAAGAACATGAACAAACAGTAGCCGCCGACGAGGCAATAAAGTGACTTCATTCAGAGAACCGCGTTCGTGTTTGGACTGGAAAGGCAGAGAGCCCAGAGCTGAGAGGTGGCGCTAAATCTTTACTCGTGTGGTGAAGGTCAGAGGTTAAACATCCAGAGCTGCAGCTAAAGCCACAATCTGGTTTAAAGATCTACAGGTACAGTTTGATACTAAAACTAAGATCTATAAATCTGCATTCCTGCCATAGATCTATAGGGGTGTGACTCCTAAAGAAGAGAGCATTCGTGTTTTTTCATTCATGTTAATATTTCTCTTTCAGGATTTAAAGCTTCAGTTTTTTCCTTGTCTTATTCTGAAGGAGCTCAAGTCTTTTGCTGAATTTTAGATTGTCCTCTTTGATTGCTTTGCACCTGTGTTTGATTGACTTTTGTTTCTTCAGTGTTGATAGCATGCTTGTATGTAAAATAAAAAATTGAGTGACGCCGTTTCTGAAAATGAATGTCTCTTGATTGAACTCCAGAAGTCAGTTTTGGCTCTTTTACTGTAGCTGACCCAACATGTTGCATGTGGACCATGAGATGAATGAATATGGAGAGTTACCTCACTTTTTAGTGAAAGTCACGCAGAATAACTTGTACACCTGTGTCATATTTCAACTTCGTGCAGGTTTCTTTGAGCAAAGAATTCACAAAACTATGAAATTGTGTCTGAAGAGAGGCTCAGTCTTTCAGTATTTATTCAACTGTACAGCAGCCATAGGTGCTAAATATTTTCAAAATTCCCCAGACAAACAAAAAATTCTGTAAATTTAATCGGTCCTGGCCAAAGTTTCCTCACCAGCGACTCACAAAGAGATTCTACAGCCTCTGCAGAGTTCAAAAGCATCCAAGAAAAAGCAGACCTGGGAGAAAACGTGACACACAATGTGGCATAAATTACCAAGGGACATAAACTAATGTGCAGTAGAGTGCAAAAGACGGCGAACATTGCTATAAATGGTTACTTTAAATGTACCAAAACAATCTTATGGCGGCTTGAAGTATTTAACCAATCAAATAAATACATTTATGCATTTGACCAATCAGATGGATGCCTTTACGTTGTTGCAATGAAATGGAAATCATGTTTTTGGTTGTTTTGCTATTTGATCATATATCACAAGTTATATCGTCATCGCAATATTAATCACTAATATCGCATATCGTGAGTTTTCCTCATATCGTGCAGCCGTACTCAGGTTCGTGTTTTGGATGTTTTGATGATTTTTCTGGTCATGGTGGATGTATAAAAATGAAAATTAGGCTCAAAGTGGCATTTCTGAGTATTTCTTAATTTGAACTGTGGTGAATCCGGGGCAGACAAAAAACTGAAGTTTGAAAAAAAGTGTATATGCGATGTAGAAAATACGCTGGGCGGGCCACAAGCTCCCTGCTCTGAGCTCTCAGCAAGATAGAAGGGGAAAGGGGCGCGGGGTTGCTCTGCATCGACAGTCCCGCCCACAACAATAACAACTGCAAAATGACAGATTTTTGCTGTATTTAGCCAATCATGGCTAAAAGACTACCGAGAACGCTTTGACATTCCATCAAAAGATGGAGTGAGACTTTAAAGCTCAGTAATGCACTCACTGCTACGTTCACTCTGACCCCCCTGACTCTGCAGGCTGGACTAATATGAGAGCGGACGCTTGACCTGACCAAACTCAAGCAGAGTCTTAAAGGATCCAGAACCTCCAAGCACACAATAAACTCAACCAAACTCCAGGTCATTAAAGCAAAGCACCACGTTGAGAAAATTGTGACTCACACCTTAATAGTTTTGTAAGTCGTTCTGTTTCAGATCTGTATGGGATCACTGAGCTTTCACTCTAAGTCACAGCTCGACTAAAGAGTTCAGGAAAGCAGCAACTGAGATGACCATAAGAACCCTCTCACATCCTTTTGGGAGGAAAGACTATTGTTAAGAATATTCACACCTAAAACATGACATGATGCTTTCAGGGTCAACACAGCACAGCAGTTGGGCATTCCAGAGTCCATTTGACCCAAAAGAACAACTCATTCAGCAGATGCGATTGTTCTGGCGCTGTCAACGGCACTCGCCACTGCCCCTATCTTACATAGTATAAGTAAGCCCCGCCCCCTGGACTCCAGAATGGGACAGGGGTGTTGCAAGTGAGCCACGACGGCTTTTGCAGCCAACATAAGAAAACCACACCCCCTATTATATTAGCTGTATTTGCTAGCCCTGCCTGGGATGTGGGCATTGATGGGAAAATAATAATGATAATAATAATAATATGGGCGGAGCCATGGTTGGCATGGAAACGCCTAGATGGTGTAACATAAACCTTTCTAAAGTCAGCATTCATTAATTGTTTCAGTTAAACCCCCTTTTTTTATTTTTTTCATTTTGATTGTGTTCTCCATTTAGAGACAACTGTTTTACGGAATTTATTTGTTTGTTTATTTTACTTTTTTGTTTTTGTTTCTAGAAGTGAAACCACTGATTTTAACAAATCACTGCACTATTTGTGTTTAGTAATAGACCCAACAGTGCTTTTTATGTTAATAGCTGAGACCAGAACTGTCTGCATGTGTGCTTTAGAGCAACCTTATTAATGCTAAGATAAGTGTTTTGACTTTTAATAAGTGTGGCTATTTAGGTATTTGTGTAAACAAAACCTCTGCTTGAAAAATTTGACATCCTAGAGATTTTTTATAAATTTCCTTTTACTAGATTTCCTTTCATGGGCTTTTGAGAAGTAAGTATTAAATTAAAATGTACTTTTTTTTATTCAATTTGTGGTAAGATCTTCATTTCCAAAAGTTAAAATAACTGCCCGTAGATCCTCCAGGAGTGTAGTTTTTGTCCTGTCAGACATTAGCAGTGCAAAAAAAACAAAAACAAAAGAATGTTTTAACTTGAATGTCTGCTGTCCAGACAGACATCAGACAGTTGTGAGTTTAGTGGGATCATTTCGAGTTAGAAAAGGTTTCCTGAGGAGGCTCTTCTTGAAAAGAATGCCTTTAAAGCACATTTACAGGAAACTTTGCGCAGTTGGCTCTCAGTTATGCATGTCTTACAGTTTGTGTGACTTCAGGGCAAACTCAGCGCTCACACTTCAATCATGAGCTGCAAGTCTGTTAAATATTAATGAGAACAAAATAAAAAGATAAGGTGACGTTCAGCTCCAAAAAGAAGAAACACTCAGATTTCAGGAACTGATCTGGGTTTTGAACCAACAACTCCAAGGAAACTGAAAGTTCCGAGGCGATAAAACTAGCAGATTTCCCCGCAGACTCCCGCCTCCCCGCAGACACCCCTGACTTCAGTGCGTTTAGGCATTAATGGAAGCATTTCTCACCTGCTCGGGAGGGAGGGGGGCTCGGCGCTCCTCTGCTTTGGTCACGCAAGCGCACGCGCGTGGACTGCGGGTGTCTCTCGCTGTCCTCCTGTGTGCGGGCCCCGTCCCGCAGCAGCTGCGCGCAAACTGAGCTCCCTCTCTGTCCGTCCACACAGGGAAGGAGGACTGCGCCCCTCCCGGAGGAGGAGCAGGTGGAGCGCAGGCTCCTCCCACAGATCACCTGAACTCTTCGTCCCCTGAGCTTCTCATTCGAAACTTCTGTTTGCTCCAGCTTCTTTCTTTAATGGTTTGTTTTAAAATGTTGACAATTAACTGCACTTGTTGTGTCTGCATGACTTACAGTGAAGCTTTTATTAAGTTCGGCCTAAAAACTTTTCAGCCATAAAGTTCTGTAGTTTCTGCTTCCTGAAACGGCTATTTTTACGCATTAATTTAACAATAATTTAAAACAAAAACTCACAATTTCCAGCATTTTTAACATAACATTGAAAAAAAGAAGCTCTCGAAATTTTTTTATCATGGTTGGCAGGTTGGTCTTTGCTCATCAGTGGCACTGAGGAGGAGACAGGAAGCAGAGCTGGAGGTGGCAGAGATGAAGATGCTGAGGTTCCCTTTCAGATCATGGATCAGTCAGAGAGATCATTTGGACACGTCCAGAGAAGAGACGGTGAATCTATTGGTAGGAGGACGCTGAGTCTACAGCTGCCAGGCAGGCGGTCTAGAGAAAAACCAAAAAGGAGGTTTATGGATGCAGTGAGCGAAGACATGAAGGTATACTGGTGTTAGAGGAGAGGATGCAGGAGACAGGGTTAGATGGAGGAAGCTGATTCAATCCCTAAGAAAACCCCATTGTCAAATTGTTAAAACAATTCAATTAATTTTTTTGTAAATAAATCTGAATTTTCCTTTTTTTTCCCGTCATTGTTAACTTAGTAAAATATGTTTGTGTATTAACAAATTATTACACTTTTTAAAGGCCCACTTTGACGAAAATTGTGTTGTTTTTTTTTCATCTTTTTAACATGTTGTCTGATTTTTTCTGATGATGGAGAATGTATATAAAGAAAATTGAGCTTAAAACTGAATCTCTGAGTATTCTTTTCTTATCCATTCTCTTGCAGGCGAATAGATCCATGGACGTCTTTGTTTTCCTCATCTGAGCTGGAATCTGGATCCAAACTCTACGGCTGGATAGCTTCAATATTGGTCGCCATTTTTGTCACCATTGGTTACACTCCATGTCGCCCATATCATGCTCCATGTTGTAAATGACAGACCATTATGGAGTTAAAATGATAAAAATGTAAAGAAAAAGGGAAAAAAATATGTAGAAATGTTCCTGTGGAGACACTTATCAGTATTTTTTCAGCATTTAGGCTTTCTCTTAGGGGTATCAACATGTTTTTTAATTTTCAGACGAACGTCAGCTTTAGTTTTAATGGAAATTCAAACAAGGCATATTTCCAAACAACCTTCACTACAGGAAACCATACCTATCATTGTTGCAGTTCATCATGTTGCCTCAAAACAAACCTTCTGGTTCCTCTTTCTTCACATTTATCCATCTGAAGGGAGTTTCCCTCTCCCCAGTTGCATTATCACATCAACATTTATTTCATGTTATCTATAATCACTTATTTAGGCCAAATACCATTAAGATAATTTTTGGTGTGATTTTGACAACACCTTTTAGTTTTTCAGTAACTGCATTAAAATCCTGGTTCTTTTAGTTTTCCTTGGTTTGAAGGTTTTCTCACATTTTTTTTATTTGAATTCTTTTTTAAGTCATTTCAAGCAATCAAAGCAAGAATAATGGACAAAACAATATGATCAGCATTCACACAGAGATGTATCAACTTAGGACGCTCTTTAATCAATAGGAAACCTCAGCTGGCTGCTTTATCAAAGAGTCATGTAAATGTCAGGGCTGCAAATTAAACGCTGTCATTTTGTGTTTCTGAGAATAGAGTTGTTGTTTAGTGTTGACTGACCTGCACTCTTTCTCTATTTGTTTGTCCTTCTCCCCATCAACAGCTCAAATAAAAACACAAAAGTGATCCCGCGTTTGTTTGCACGTCTTTTCGCACATTTTCATCCAGCTCATCTGATGTGACTCAAAGGTTACTGTAAATTTCTGCTCATTTCATGAGTTTTCTGTTTAATTTGCCATATTGAGCAGCATTTTAAAGGGGCAGAAAATGGATGTCGAAGTCTGCCGCCTTGTCTGCCTTCATGAGAGGAAGATGACTCAACTCATCACTGACAGGATTTTTACTCTTGGATTTATGGATGGATGATGACAGCTTCTTTCATTAAGCTCATTAAGTGGTGCCAGTCGGGTCAACTATCACATGTCCCCAATCAGGGGCCGCCCAACACAAGGACAACCTTCTGTCATGCCCGTGCTCTATATATGTGTGTTCATGCACGTTGGTCTTTGCTCATTTCTTGTCCCTTATTTGAACTCACAATTCACGTAAGAGGAACTGTGAGCACTTCTGACTTTTACTTTTGAAAAACTGAGACAATTTTAGTCCCAGAAGTGTATTTCAATCATAGAACATTAGCTTTTTACAGCCTATTAAAATAAGCAGCAGCATCTATATTCTATACAGCGACTGAAAACAGAGCTGAGACTAATGACAGGCGTCAGGACTGAAGCGTGCCGGTGCGGTTCTGAGTTTGGGTGGTTGTTCAGAAAGAGGGCCAGGAATGGATGGAATCCATCATTATCATCAGCTCTGTGCTGCAGCCTTCTCTGAAACTGCAGCTCAGATGAAAGGTGGGGGGAATTACAAAGCAGTGTGTCTAAGTGAGCGCTCAAGCGTCAAGGCCTGGAGGCCTTATGCAGCCGTTAAATTATATTGGTAATCTTCATCTGTGTTTTGTTTTCAATGCAATTCTGGTGTCTACCTATAGATGGTGCACTACAAATACATTGACCTTTGTTTAAGAGCCTCACGTTATTATGCTATTTATGTGGTGTCTGATAGGTTTTCTGAGTCAAACATTCATTTTTCCGATCATTCGAACTACCCCATGAAAGCAGCATTTGCCTAAAATCCCTTTGTGGCCCAGGAGTAAAAACGTTGGCCCACTACTAGATTAGAACAATCAGATTTTAGAAATAAAGTCCAGAAAGGGAAAATCTAGAGTTTTCCTGGGCCTTCAATTGAACATCACATGAAAGGTTTCAGAAAAGGTGGAGAAGCAGCAGAGATTGTTTCAGCCATGAGAATATTTTTTTTTTTAAATGAAGTCAAGAAGAAGAATTTTCTACTGCTGGAGGCAGAGCTTTAAGATCCTCCACACTCTCACCGGGAGGTGGACTTTAGCAATAAGGTAACCAGAGTTTATTTCAGTTGTCCTGCAGGAATTACAGAACTATTAAAATGCAGATTAGATGAAAGTATACGTGGAATTCCAGAGAAAGACATAATTCCAGAGGAATCCTTGTTTGTGGAGATCCAGTGTAAAGTTTCAGAGGCTGGATCAGAGAATCACCTACTGCTGTTGTTCCACTAGTATTGATCAAGTCAACGCTTTCATCTCTGAAGCGCCTTCTCACTTTTTACCTTAACATCTGCGTACTCGCTCATGGATCATCATGGATTGATGTATCACAGGTTAGTTAACCACCTGAGATGAATCCCATTAAAAAACTCAGGGGAATTATCATAAAAATATGTGTTCTTTATCCAGACCAAGAAGCCAGAAGGTCTGGGAGGTGATTTCAGAGCGATGGGCTTCAGAAGACCTCAGCTGCTCCACAGACTGACCACCTCCTTAAAAACGAATTTGTTCAGGCTTTAAGAAAAAGTTTCCTGACAGATTAACCTTAAATAAAAAAAATCCACTTTATCAAATTCATAAAAACAAAAAAATAATCAGAAAAAATGTCTTTTTATGTCACGTGAAGATGTTCTTTGGAAAAAAAAACTTCAAACTCAATTTTGTTTTTATTTACTTAAACTTAAGTTATGTTGAAACACAAAAACACAAAACATTGTTCAATTAGTGAAGTCTGTTGAGACAACTGTGTTGTAAAATTGGGTCAGATCATAACTGAATTGAAACTAAGCAAACGTAAAGATGTAAGAGTCCACTCTGATCATCTTTTGATCTATTTTCAAAGCATTGGGGTTTCTTTTTTAACAGCTGTTGTTGTTTTTAGTCAAAACCCAAAAATCTGTGCCATTTTCTAGGACATGGTTTCTGCAGAGCGGCAGGAGGTCATTAGAAATTGATTGTTGGGATGGAGCAACCCCGCCCTCTCTTCCTCTCCCCTTTTTACTGAGAGCTCAAAGCAGAGAGCTTGTGGCCCACCCGGCGTGTTTTCTACGTCACACGCGGGATCTTTTTTAAAGTGTGTTTTTTCATCTGCTCCTGATTCACAATGATTTGAATCAAGAAATACTCAGAAATTGAGTTTTGAGCTGAATTTTCTTAATCTATGTCCTCCATCATCAGAAAAAAACATTTTAAAAACACCAAAAACAACATTTTCATGAGAGTGGGTGTTTACAAGTAGAGCATTCACTTTCTCTACAGCAGCTTGTGTCATCATTTTTGTTTGTCACGCTGTGTTTTAATTTCTAAGGTGAAGTGGGCCATGAATCATCCGCCTCCACATTTTCATTTAACAGCAAATAAAAGTGGACAAAAGTTCTTTAAAATCTTAACACTGAGCTCTGAGTTTCATGAGTTTCTTCCACTCTTTGATTGACGTTAATGACTGTCAGACATGGAAAAGCTCCTCGGTTCCTCCCTCATATGTTCACGCTTCAACCACAGTCACGTTAGGTAATTACAGTTCACTGAGTCTAGACACGCTCAGCTTGAACTCCCATCGCTGCATGTAAAATTACAAACGGAAAATATGTTCACCTATAGACATACAGTATACATTTCATTCTAATTGAAGCTTTTGGTAAATTTGCCCTGAAACTACAAAAAAACGATAAACGATGAAACTGGAACTCATTTGGGTTTTTTTTTTTTTTTTAAAGCAGTTTATTATTAATCAATCCCTCGAGTTCTGAATTCAGAGTTTTTAATGTGATAGATATATTTCCAAATAGCACTGCTACAGTTGCATGAACTTATGGTGAATTGATGAAAATAATGGTGGTCCAGGTGAAATGTGAAGGTTTGATCATTTCATTTATTTTTTCTTTAATGGAAATTCTTTTCTGGAAGCAACTTCTATCTGACATGACTTACATGTAAGAGCTTCTGAACTCTGCCTTATATATATAAAAAAAAGCCTGTAATGAAATATTTGTTGTGTGAATTATATTCTTAATACGACAGAGTTTTTATGACTTTAAAGTCCTGGATTTACAAGAAAAAAAGGTCATAATTGTTCAATTATGAGAATAAAGTCGTAAATGTGCTACTTTAAAACACGTAAATATACGAGTTATAATTTGCAAGAAGCAGGGTTTCCTATGTAAAATAAGGAGTTCAAAGACACGTTTGGGTGTAGAGTATCGCTACTTTATTCTGCCCTTTTCATTCACATACCCAGAAGTCCATTTGTCACCTTACGTCATGAACTTGTCATGCGCACAAGAAACACCAAAGCGGAAGGAAAACAGTTCCCGTTACAACATAAAACAACAAAGACGAATGAAATAGCAAAGGGGAATGAAAATACTGTTACATAGGTCCCCTCCTCCAAATGACACGTCTTGTTTTACACAAAACAACAAAGGAATAGTCTGTTACATTAGCATAATACATTTGAAAATGCCGACAACTGGGCCTCTTCAGATGGAAGCATCACACAGACTTGGAGATCCTCTTGACTGTGTCCAAATTCCCAGCCTAACTACAGAAAAATGATATAGAGACTATGTATTCCCCTGGATTTTAAAAGCAATTCGGACACCATGCTCACTACTTTATTATTATTCTTTAGTTTTTTTTAAACAGTGAATATGATGTAATTGAAATGAGTGTTTTGTGACAACTATTTATGAATCCACTGTGTTCTGAGGATGAAAACGTTCCAACGCAATGCATTGTGGTCTATATTCGCAAATCTAGTGAGCATCGATGCTCACTGGTTTTTTGCATAGACGTCAGTGAAACTTCTGGGGCACTTCATTTTTAGAATTGTACACTTGGACAGCACTACAAAATGTACATTAGAAGAAGCATAATAATGCTCACTTTCTGATGGCGTTTGTCTATTTCCATGAGCTCTGTTAAAATCAAACTGCAGCTATTGTCTCACCAGTTTGTGTCATTTCACCTACATAAACTTTTCTCTTTAAACTCCCCTGGTTAACCACCAAACGATGCGTGAAGAACAACTTCCTTTCCTTGAGCCGAATTGAATCTTTTTCTCTCACTTCTTTTTGGAATAGTTCGCTGCAGATCTTCTCTGCTGGTTTCTTCTAGAATGTTGACATCAGTTCATCCTCACAGGTGCTTCCTATTCCTCATCATGCCTTAAATCCACCAAGATCTCTCTGTCATCTTTTTATTTCTCAGAGTCTCTTCAGTTCATTTTTTTAATACTTCACTTTTTAAGGTTTGTTAAAGTCCAGTTTTAGATAATTTAGATAATTTGTGAAGCTCTCCTACATATGGATCATCCATAAACCGTAAAAACACAACTCTCATTCCCTCTGGTGAAATGACAATCTTGTAATGACTTCTGCCTCTGATTCTCTGTAATTGTATTTATTGTTTTTGGATCATTTCCTCCCACAAATGGATCAGTCCAGTGTTTGCATCATAAATGCTTTTAATTTGAAGTGTGAATGTCAACACTGTCAATGATCCAAAAGTGAAAAAAACACTCATGGTTTCACAAATGGTCCAGTGAGTGAACGGCACTCAACAGTTTATGCAGGAACATCTCAGCATGTTTCTACATTTTACATATTTCTGTAAACAGTGGAGCTAAATTTCTGTTTAAAAACTATTTGAAAAATCCCAAAACATAATTTCTTAAGAGGCTCTTCAAGTCAAATCTGTTGTCGCTGTAGATGTTTCTTCTCCAAAATCCACCTTTTTCATGGGCCTGTGGTGCAACAGGCTTCCTGAGAGCATTTGAAGGACTGTTAGTGCCTCAGTGATGGACAGTACGTTTGCCTGAAAGCTGCTTCTTCTGACTACCATGGAAAAATAAGATAAAATCAACAGTTTGATTCCCTGATGTCATCTAAGGGTGTTTTCAGACTGGACACATTTCCTGGACCAGGAACCGCTCTCTGACTCGTCTTTTGAGGTGGTCTCAGTTAATTTCCAATCGGACTGAGCTTCGGTTCGGTTCGCTCTGAGATTCCTCAGTCTGAATAGGCTCTGTGCTCTGAGCGGAACAACTGAAACAAAAGCCTGGCATTATGGAATGGAATGAAGCAATTATGATGATGAGACACAGCAGCTCACTGAAATGTGGTTGAATGAATGCAGACTCCTTAGAACAACGTGTCTTGTGATACACACTGCTTCTCACACTGTTTTCCTGACAATCTATACATCATAAACATTCATCAGCGTACCTTTAGCCATCGTCTCCTCAGTAACCACCTTGCAGCATGACTCCGCCGCACCAAAGGAAAAAGTGGGATGTTGGTACAGACGTTCAAAATTGGTCAGCGGAAGCTTGAATCAGTGAACTATCCCGACAAGCATTGTTAAGCGCAGGACTTCTATAATTTCTGCCTCTCGTTGCTTAGCCCCGCCCTCGTAATACCTGTCCAATGACTGAAGAGATCTTAAGTCGTGTAGTTTTGTTTACAAGCTTTGGTCCAAAGCAGGAAAGTCTGTTGATGGCAGTCTGAAAACAGACCAAACAGAGGGTTTAGAACTTGATCCGGACCAAATTAAGCTGACTCAGTCCGGACAAACGGATTTTTCCAGTCTAACTTCACCCTAAATCTTATCACAACTCCCCTTACGAGTGGATACATCTGCAGGTGAAAAGACGGACAAACCTGTAGAGGGCACGCAGGGGTCTACATCAAGATTGTAGACCCCTCTGTAAACCTGTAGGGCACAAAGGTTCATGCACATTTTTATCTACTGGCATGCAGCTCATGCAAAACATGTAAATAACATATGAGGGTAAGTAAGGGTGAAGTAGGTTAGACGCAGGCGCGTTGTACAAATTTTTCCTTTGTGAGCACTTCGAGAAAAAAAGGTGAATGCTCGTTGACCAACCATTGCGTGGTACAAGTACAGGTACTGGAATACCTGATTGTTAGAAATGAGAAAATCACAGTGTAGTTTGTGTTAAAGGGACTGAACGTATCTCGTGCATGCCATGTACGTAAAGCATTTGTGCTTTCTGTTTGGAGTATTGCAGAGAGGGCACCGTATGGCAGCATCGCCCGTACATAACAAGTGCATGCAACTTCCATTATTAGTCCTGCAAATACTTCACAATACACTTTCCACATGGACGGCAATGGTACATTCCATTTTCATGATGTCCCTTGAGGGGGCTGTATGAACCTCAAGGAAACTGAAAGACACACCTGCGCTCCCCCTTTACGATGCGACTGCTCCTCTCTATGTCCCTCCACAGACCTGGACAACCCAAAGACCTGCAGCCCTCGTCAGGTCAGCCCCCCCATTAGGCTACACTTCACTGACGTGAGAAGGAATCAGCAGAGCAAAGGTGGGATTCTGCACCTCCTTACAAACATGTTGGTCTCTTGAGCCTTTGAATTTTACGTTTGTATCTTCATGACTTTATTGGAGAAAAAAAAAGAGAAATTTCAAACTTTGAAAGTGAACAGAATTGAAGGGAAAAAATGGAAGTCAAAAAGAAAACGTTCAAAAAGAAAAGTAATGAGTTAACATAAAAAGAATAATCATTTGTCGGTTTCAATTTGTTCATTCAGACTCTTAACTTTTTCCATCTTCATTTAGTCTATAAACCGTTTTGCATTGAACACACGCTTTCACTCCGCTTGGTGGTGGTGGTGGTGGTAGTGGTGGTAGTGGTGGTGGTGGTGGTGGTGGGGGGGGGTCTACCTTATACCTGCCACCATGTGGATCCACCAGTTGGTCTGCACGGTCCAGCCCTGTTTTTGACATTCAGAGATCTGCTGCAGAAAGTGCTCCTTGGCCTCGGCATCAGTCTGCTCCTGCGGAAGCACCTCCTTCAGGTAGCGCATGTCCTCCGAGGTGCTGAGCTCTGGGATGCCCGTGAGCAGCATGAGGGAGAAGAGAGTGACCAGCAGCTGAGAGTGGGGGCGCAGCAGGAGGTATGCCTGGATGCAGGTGTCCTGAGGAGAACAAGAGCCAGCAGAAGAACTTATTGGAAAAGAGGAAGCTCACTTTTCATGATTGATTTATGGCTTGACATTCTTCCAGATGCATTTTCTCAGCATTTGTTTGCATCTAATTAAATAGTCGTGGCGTCTAAAAGCTTGCGTTTTCATGTGGTAAACGGAAAATATCCTTATTTCAGTTGGAAAAGTTGTTATGAGTTCACACTAAAAGCCCTGACAGCTCAAGGCCGATGAATCTAAACAGCAAACAGGATATCAGCTCTTCATAAAAACACCTTTCAAGCATGCAGACGAGGTAGAAAGACACAAAAGTAAAGAAATCCAAACATAGAAATCATTATATTTGTGTGAAAGGGGTTCGAAAAATAGATGCAGCGCATTTCCAGCTCCTCTGTAGTGTTTTGAATATATTTGCAAACCCATGGGCTGATGGAGACCCAGGCTGTTTCAGAGCAGCTTTTCAGTTCTGCTGCTGAACCCAAACTCATCCTCAGACCCTTTTTTTTTTTTAGAGATCACTCTCTTTTTAATAGTATCAGAATTACTCCTGGGCACACATTTAGAAAGTGATATTTATTCTAACAGGAATGCAACCATAGTTTTCGTTGCAATCACCTGATTAATCAAATGATGTCATGAAAGGAGCATTTTGAGCTTTTTAACAGTACTGATCTCAAAAACAGTGACAGTAAGCAAAAAAAATTTGTAAAATTAATGAATCAATAAATAAACATCAATTTTATTTAGATTTATTTTTCCTTTAAAATAATTATTTTTTAATTATTTGTATTCATAGATTTAAAGGAAAATTGGCCCTTTGAGATGGAGCATCTTGTTTAAAAGGGCTCCTCTGTAAAAAGCTATGATTAAAGTGTTTATTCAAACCAGACATAGTCTGTGTAAAAATAAAACTAAATTTTCACACCCTTTTTCAATGATTGACAGGGAAACTCATAGGTCAACGTGAGAAACAGCATTGTGTAACAAAAAGGCAACTTTGGAATTTTTTTTATTTTAAAATCAAAAATTTCTGGGGAAAAAAACAATATTAGTGTTTTATAAACTTATGTTACACTTTTGATGTTCTTTTTAATGAAAAATGAAGCTTTTTAGACAAAAATAAAACAGATTCTTGAATTGATAGATTATTCACAGAGTCGAAGCGTGCTAAAATGCAAAACTTCATTGTTTTATTATGTCAGGCTGTCGGGTTTTAGGGTCACAGGGCTGCTGGAGCCAAAATCAGCTACCAGAACAACCAGAACCGGTTACAGGAACACACACTCACACACCTAGGGACAATTAAAATCATCATTTATCCTATAAAGCATGTTTTTGGAGTGTGGGAGGAAAACTGGAGAGTCCAGAGAAAACCCACACATGCATGAGGAGAACATGTAAACTCTTCACAAAAAGGTCCCAGCTGGGATTTGAACCAGGGCCTTCTCACTGTAATGCTAAGAACACACTGGCCTCGGCAACGTGTGTTCAAGCGACCACTTCCAATGAAAAGCCTCTTGGCATAAATGTGCGTTTCAGGCTTCTGCGCTCAAAATTGTCACGCTCAAATGTAGCTACCGGTATAGGTACAACAACAAGATTTTAAGGATGTTTTGGGGCTCCAAGTACAGAAAAAGAATTAAACCAGCTGAACTTTGACCTATCGGGGACTCAGATTTGGTAGTAATGTGTGGGTAGTGTCCTTTTGTAATTCCCAGAAGTGCCAACTAAGTGAAAAGTGATCCTGGAGGAGAAAAATTATATAATTTGTGCCCGGCTGGAATTATACGACTTTCATAAATCAGAATAGAGCTGTGAAAAAAGAAAGCTTGGTGCAAGATTCACGAGATAGTGACAATCCACTCCAGAAGTCCAGTGTGAACACTGCACGCTAAAAGCACGGTTCATGATCCCGCATTCACCATGTCCTTGAATGCGCATCACATTCCTGGTGTGTCGTAGCGGTGAGAGCGCTAACCACTATGCCGCTGTAGGTTGACTGAATTTATTGAATCATTTTGAAGATACAAAGTGAGGAGGACTAGATAAACCTAAAACAGACGGAAAAGAATTGTCTAATGAAACTAAAATAAATCACAGCTGATCTACACACTTACCACAAACTTCTGAAAGTAGAGGCTGTTGTGACTCTTAACCCGGCCCATGACGTACAGGAAGTCAGGAGTGAGGACAAACGGCACGCGCTCCCTCTTCACGCCCAAAAACTGCTTCCTGTTTCCCAGAATGTGACCAAAGTCGATGTGAAACAGATTCCCTGTGTTTGAAAGCAGGAATCATTTTCATTCATTTTCTTTTCGTCTGAGTCGTTTCAGTCAAATTCCAAGCATGAGCTGCATCTGTGGTGTTGCACACCTTGGTCTGTGATCATGATGTTGTCGTTGTGTCGATCTCCAATCCCCAGAACATACATGGCCACACAATACCCGGCACAGGACTTCACAAACCTCTCCACTGTCTTGTAGTGCTGCAAGAATAGAAGAATTACTCAATTGTCTTTGAGTCCATTTAACTCATTTAGACAATGTCCTAATTCGCTAAAGTCCAAAGCTGCCCACACATTTTGAGTAATGCCGAATAAAATTGTTGTTTTTTTTTATAAACAATGCAATTGTGTTTATTTTCAAAAGAGTATAAGGTTGAAATATAACATTTGTGTGTAAACTGAACCCTTTTTTAATAAGTTGAACAGAAAGCATGATTTTTTGAAGACAGCTTGAATTGCATTCGGATTGCTGTAAGGTCAGGGCATTGAGCTCCTGACCAAGGACCATTTTTAACCAAGTTATCTTCAATCATAATTTTACAATAAAATATAATGGATTTGATTTGACTCGATTTTGATTTGTATTGGTGTCAGGCCAGGGAATTGAACTTCCGACCTTTAGTACAACAAAATAACATGGATTCCACACAACGACTGAAATATGATGCTACTCTGGGTCCAAACTTGCTTTTAAAACAACTCACTATTTCTTGAAGGGGACACTTGGACTTGAGCCACTCAAACAGAGCGTTGTTCTTAAAGGCTCCTGCAGACCCCCCAAAGCTTTTCTGGATCGCAGCCAGAGTCACCGCATTTCTCACTATTTCAATCATGCCTGCACAAAATAGAGACTGCGTCAGCATTTCTTTTAAACAAAAACAGTGCAGAACTTTCACCACGTTACCTAAAAATAAAAGTTCTCCAAAATTCAGTTTGTGAATAGTGTAAATGATTTAAAATAAAAAAGTGCAGATACCAATGTTGTATCCTGTGGCGATGCATCCATATGGAATTAGATTGAGATCCAGAGATTTCTCCTGCCAGATGGAATCCATGATCACCAGCGTCTAAAGAAGAAGCAGCACCATAACCATTTTTACTGATCAGATCTCTTATGAGAAATGTGGAAATGATGATAGCAGAAATAATGTCGGAGACCTGAATGACCAGCATGTCCTGCCGTAGGTCGTCCCCCTCTTTGAAGATGATCCCCACAGGCGAGGAGGAGGAGGGTGAAGGCATGGGAGAAAACTCCAGCCACAGAGGTTTCTTCTTGCTGGCCATCACCTTGCAATTTTCCAGCTAGAATGGAAGCATCAGCAAAATGTGTTATTGAGCTGTTTCAAGGTGGTCAAAGCGTGTGTAATGAGGAATTTGCAATAAATGTATTCAAATCAGACAATGTTCCCTTTAACAACAAATACATCTAAATTTACTAAAAGAAATACACTATTTGCTTGGATCAAAGGAACTTGAGATACTATTGGTAATCTTCCAAGAAATCTCAGGAATCTAGAAAACTTCACCTGCATTGTTCAGTACCCAGATTTTTTTTTAGGATAAATCAATAACTAAAATTATTGCTAAAACTTGAATCTTTAAAGTCGATAAAAACTCACTTACTTTTTTTATATTGTCCTTACATATATAAACTCATTACAGGAGAAACAAATTAGTTTATTTTAAAGACATGGGTTACGAGAAGTTCAAGGAAAACAATTTTGACAGTTTGAATTATTTCAAGTCATAAACTCACAATATATTGGACTTCTTTCGATAAAATTTAAAAGATTACCAGACATGGAAAGACACACAAGGTGAAAAGATGTTAGAAGAGCAATCTGCCATGACAAGATTAAAAGACAAAGGAAAGTTGGATTTGTCCCTTTTAATGATACCACTTTAAATCAAATTATTTTTGAAATATTTTAAAATTCCTGATCTTCTGCATTTAATTCAAATAAGTATGGCTGAGGCTAATCACGGCCTGCTGTCAAGGTGAGTTCATCATCTATATCGCAGGTTATAAAACACATTATTAATTCAAAACAAATTATAAAGTTGATTCTCTAACAAATCCAATTAAATTCAAGGACTTTAGGCTTTTTTCTGCTTAATGCAAAGTACATTACTGTGTAAAAAAAAGTGTCTCTGCTTTTGTATATGTAAATGTATTAAAAAGGTGGAAAAATGGATGGAAAATATTTGAGAGAGTGGAAAAGAGAAACACTTTTTGATTTCTTTAATCCTTTTAGTCCACTAGAGGTCAGGGTTGAGGTGACCACGCAGGAGTCTCTACAATTTATTAAATGGTTGATTCAGAAGAAAAGAAAAAACTTCAGGTAATCAAGTACGGCGGCCCAGAAGGGTCACAACACAACACAACTGGGCTATTCATTCATTCAACTGTTCAACTGAGCTATTCATTCATTCAGCTGGGCTCAATTAATAAAGAGTCAGTGCATCAATTCTAGTGTTGATTGATTTTGTTCAGAAGGACTTTACAATAAAATCTGTTATATTTGCAAATAAAAATGTGTTCTTAAACATCTTTAGATGAACAATGGTTCTACTAGCACTTTAAAATGCTTCTTATGGTGAATCAAAAGAAGATTATCATCAAACCATCTAAACCTCCAAAAACAAAATGAAACCAGGAAAATAAAAGTATTGGAACAATTCAGAAATTCAGAACGCCGTCATCAACGTTCAATGGACAGACCCGGCCGCAAACGAGAAAACTGATTCAAAAATATCAATAAAATAGAAAAAGATTTCTAACAGAAAACCTTAAAATAATTAAATGATTTAAATGCATCAAAACCATAAAATAAAATGCTAAAATTCAAAATAAACATAAGAATTTAAAGCTTCATTAAAAGTTAGCTTTTGGGTCGCTCTCCTTCTATTGTCTACATGTTTGGCAGAAAACCCTGAAGGGTGATGTCTCTCCTGCAGCTTTAGTTTCATTTTTAAAATACAACACAAAATTGGATCAAAGTTTATTCCCATCAAAAACTGGCTTTTTTTTCCATGGATGTGTACACAGATCTGGGATCAGATTGGCTTTATTTTTGTAATAATTTTTTAAAGGAATTCAGAATCAATTTTTAGTTTACATTTTAACAAAGTTGTGTCTCTGAATGTATGTTTGAATTAATTCCTTTCAATCTGATCCCGGTTTATATCACTTATTTCATTTTGTTCATAACTTTGGTATTATTTTGTATGATTACAAATACAAATACAAAGATATCAATGTGATACGAGTAACTAAAACTTAGTAAAGTTCCCGTAGAGTATTGCACAGTTCCTATGCAACACTGCTGTAAAGCTGAAATCATGCAGATATAAAAATCAAATTCCTTTAGTTCTACCAAACAATCCCAGGGTTAGACCGCATTTAATCAAAGTCACACAACAAACTTTTGTTTGCTTTTTATCGTCAATCCTTACAAAAATAATCTGAAATGAAGGAAATTGGGTTTTAAATTTACTTAAACAGAAAAAAGGTTTCTCCTAACTTCATTGTAATGCTTTGTATAAACTTGACAAGCCACCTCCATGAAACTGGAGACTTTTGCTTTTGTGCACAAAAAAGTGCACACATGCACACCTTTTGTTCTATTTGACACTGGGCTTTGTTCTGCTCCTGCTGAGGAGTGGAAGCAGACACTTTTCTGTGAAGCTGCTTCTGTAGAAAAAACCCACTTTGCTTTACAGTAAATATGTCTGAGAAGAAAGAAATGTCACAGAAGAGAGAACAGACTGCAAATTTGAGATTTTGGTCAACGAAATAAAGGAAATTTCTTTGGAAAGAAAAATTATTGACTTTTGGAATTCTGAGGGAAAGATAAATATTGAAATAATCAAAAAATAATAACAAAACAGGAAGTTGCACGTACCAAATGTCCAAAATGAAAGTATTGAAAGCTTGTTTACAAGTCTCTCCATGGCCTTGCACATCTCCGATACATGTTAGTGGCATATGAACCGTCTCGGACTCTGAGGACCTCAGGGAGCGGCCTCCTGCGGGTGCCCAGAGTCAGGACTGAACAAGGGGAATCAGCGTTTCAATTTTTTGCAGCTAAAAGCTGGATCAGTCTTCTTTTCATTTTGTAGTTGTCATAATTTTATAGTTTTATGATTTAAAAAACAAAAAATAAATATTTGAGTAAAAAAGTTAGTTTGGTGAATTCTCCATTCTGATTGGCTGCTGGATGTGCGTTAAAAAGTGACAATGCACAGTGATAACGCACTCGTTAAAAAAGGAGTTCTGGTCACGTAGCTTAAATGTTCCATATCCCTGCGCTGGCTCCTTTAAAACAAACATTTGCTTCATCATCTGGACAAAAACAAGCGGTAAGAGGTGAGCTTTCTCTCTGAACTGATGCTTTCTTTAACCCATCGTGAAAATCTGCATATATAAATATATCTCGCTTTCCTTTGCCTCTGCAGTCGATCAGAGGTTGGAATGGCGCTTTACGTAACAAATAGTCTGCTTTTTGTGAAAAAAAGCGATCCAAACCCAAAAATAACAAGAATAAAGTGATAAAAACTGATTGAATGTTTGTCCCTTTTGTAAGGGAGCATAAGCGAGTAATGGCCTTCAAATTGTGCATTATCAGAATAAAAGCACTTTGCTGAAGCCTGAACCATCCTCCGCTTCGTGTCGGACGGTTCAGGCTTCAGCGCAGTGATATGGAACTTGTAAGTATTACAAGTTACCTACTTCTTGTTTAAACCCCGTTAATGTGTTTTGTTTACTCGAATTTCCAAACACAATCAAAAGAAAGCAGCAGCACCCACCAGGATCTTTCCGGCTTTGACCCGGGGGTCAAAGGGAAGCACGAATTCATTCGGCAGATTACTGTTTCTGAGCAGCTCCTGCAGTTTGAGAGGAGCTGAAAGAAAAAGAAAAAAAAAAGACACATTCAAGCAAACGAATAGAATGATTCAACTGTGAAACGGCACTAACCGCAACCTGAAATGAGTCATGAAAGAGACAATGTACACCCGTGGAAGGAGCAGCTGCTGGGGATTACCTCCAGTCATATTCAAGATGTTGTTAAGCTTTCCTGCTGGAGCGTTTTAACTAGGATTTCTTCTTAAAGCTCAACCAAAAAAGCTGCTCTAGACAAGCACCAGGTGTACCGAAGCTCATCCACAAATGCAAACGATGCATGAGTATTTAAGTGATGGTGAATTAAAGTTTGTAGTTTAATCTGACCAAACACTGAAGGCTTTATCCCTCACGTGATGAGCTTCTATGAAGAAATCACACATCAACTTCTCAGGTTTTTATTTCAAATGATGAGATGATAACCCAGAGGAAAATGGAAGCAGGTGAACCCAGACAGAGATAGAGAGAAACATTTATTTCGGTTATGTTAAACAAACCGACTTAAAAACATCAACATAAACACTAACACTGATCAATGTCAACATAAACATTGAAAAAAATATATATATAAATAACATACACATTGAACAGAATTAACCGAAAAAGGTGTTGGGTGAAGCCAAGGCTTATATTTCCCCAACCCCAAGAACAAGGAACCAACGTGCCAGTGTCACTGCACTCAGATGCAAGTTCCGCTCAAGTAAGAAACATTGTTTGTCATTATTTAAATGCTTTATTTGATTTTAACTGAAAGTTTCTTACTTGTGGAATCCAGGTTGGTTTTGTCAGGGTAAAGATTCTTAATTCTTATGGCCACTTCCTGCAGGGCCTCCACCGCCTGGACCTGCTGGATGAAGCTGTTGATCATGGCTGCACCACAGCCCAGCAGGTAGGCCTCCAAAATCACAGCCATACGCTCCCGGAAGTACGGACCGCTGACCACCTCACTGCGGACGAACCAGAAGAAGAAGTGGCCAATTCTCTTGCTCTGCGGAGAGACATAGACGGACATTAATACTCATCATACTCAGCAAATCTTCGTATCATTTTGTTCATTATTATTAAATTGAAACTACTCAACAGTTGCCTAATTAGAGGCTTGGATACCATATATTTTCGTTTTTTTAATTTCTTTTTGGTTTTAATAAACAAATGAATAGGTGGCGCTAGTGAGATGGAGAAGGAGTAGGACATGTTTTCTGGTTTCCTGGTGGAGCACCGTACATATTCATATTATCACCACCTATATAAACGTCCAATTCCTTTATTATATTGTTGGACTCGTTTTCATACAATTCTATTTCCTTCCTCAGCTAACAACTGGAGGAAATATGTCCAACAAGAATGGACGAAGCGTCAGGGGAACAGCAGCGGCTGACGCTCGCTGCTCAAAACCCAGCAAGATGAATCTGGCTTCAGTGTCCGACAGGCAAGTCCAGGACGAGGATGAACTGCCACTAATCTGGCAGAAAATGTCAGACAAACTTCTACAGTTGATTAAAACGAGCCGTTCGATAAGTTTGAGCAGCTAAAAAAACACAGTTTTTTTTTTAATGTGTTTATGAAGTCAGGGGTTAAGTTGAACTAAATTGACATTTTTCCTCTGATTGCACATAATTTTATGAAGATTTTACCGTATTAAACATTGGAAATGATTAGAGATCATTTTAACAGAACACATTCATGGTTAACTTTATACATTTTTAATTTCCTACCAATTTCCAACTAATTACATGCAAAGGCAAATCCGTGTTTGGATATACATTCCTTCTTTTTGTATCTAGTTTTCTTGTTTTGTTTTGATTGCTTGAAATTAAAACCAATTCAGGTTTTGATTCACGGCCAAACTTCTTTATGTACAATTTCTCATCATTGATCTGAGCCCAAATGAATACCTGAGTGGATTCTATTTGTAAAATCCAAACTCCTCAGGCCACCGAAAAGGTTGGGAAATTTTTAGGGGTTATTGGAAATCCCCTGATTTAAAGTTAAAGTCCCGTCAGTCGTCACTCATCTGGATGTGTGACATCTGTTTCCTGCATTTGATCCATTGCCAATAGGTGGAGCGATGAGCTGCAGACACAGCTGCGCTCAGGAACTATTTGGGGGTTTAACTTCTCAATCCACCCCCTTAATGCTAAGTGTCAGGCAGGAATTGGGGCCAATTTTAGGAGTCTTTGGTATGACTCAGGACGCACACTCTTCCACTAGGCCACTGAGTTGATTGCATAGGAGCAGTAAACGTACCAATGACAACAATTCAGGGCTTTTAAAAAAAAGTCTTCTTTGAAATGGACATATTCACTTCACTTTGGTCACTTAAAATAAACTAGTAAAATCAAATCAAAAACCAGTATAGAGAGCAGGATGTCTGTGTCCCCAGTAAATGTTCTGTACTCACCCGCAGAGCTCTTTGGATCAGGTACCGAGCCAGAAAGCTGTCGTGGAACGGTTCCACCTTCAAGGTCTGTCAGAGTAGACACATAAAATGTATTCTTTGTTTTCATTTCATTTCATTCCTACTCGAAAAAATATATACTATAAAACATGGTGCATACGGCAGGTAATGGCTAATTCCTGACATTCTTCTTACCTCAGGCAACAACATGAAAGAGCATTAAAGCGTAAGGCTTTAAAGCAAGCATCTTAAGTTATCCTAAAATGAAACTATCCTGTTGAATACATAACTCTAAGATATTTAATAGCTCAAAACATAAAAGCATTGAATTGTGAGCAGGGAGACACCTCAGGGTCGTTTATGTAAATGTTTGAGCTAAAATCTGCAGGACTTTAGTGATAAACAAAAAGACTCTTGTCAAAGTCTTCCTGAAGTGCAATTAAATGAAAATGTATTTATTTTACTGTATTTAAAACATCTTAATAAATGTACCCTGGCCTTACATGTAAGATCAATGTAGGAAGTAGCCAGGATCACACAGGTTAGAAGTAGGCAAATAATTTGCTTGTTGGACCCCTAAAAGGCAGCAGCTAAAAGACAAAAAAGATTTTACCTGGACCAGCTGCAGCAAATACATGAGCAGGTCGTCGTTGGACAGGGCCTCCAGTCTCTTCACTGCAAGTCTCCTCACCACCTCATCTACAAAATCCATACTCAACAGCTCCAGGGCCACCGGTATGTCCAGTTCCAGAGGATCCCAGTTCTCCAGCAGCCAGTGGACGTCTTCAACCGCTTTGCGGTTCATCCACTCAACCATGCGCAGGAACTGAGGCAGACTGGAGGAATATTGGACACTCCCCATTTTAAAAGACCTCCTTCTGCAGCTGGCAACTGAAGTTGGAGATCTGAGAGTAGGACTGTCAGTGAACTGAGGGATGCCCTCATCAGGACTGAGGGGATCTGTGTTGGAGGATGACTGTAAAAAGAGCGAGGCACTGGAGGAAGGGGCTTTGTCACTGAAGGCATTTGGGAGGACCACAGGGAATCTGTAGCGGTCCAGCAGGATGCTGATGGCCATGGAGTTGGCTTTGTCCGGGTTGGTTGCAGAGGACAGCCTGTCAGCCTGATCGTGCTCCTTGTAAAGGTAAGGCCACATGTGCAGGGTGAAGGGACCCTGGCTCAGCACAGATCTGCACCAACAAACAGCAAGAGAAACTGTCAGAGGCAACATCTTCTCCCAAATGTGAACATGTCAAAAAACTTCAACTGAAATTTTAAAATTCCTAATAATTCTAGTAAAATATATGTTTAATAATTCTATTCAACATAAATACTTCAGGACCGACCTAAACTCACAAACTCATAGTTTTATAGTTAGATAAGCTAATTATTCTGTGACAGTCCTGGTACATCACCTGTCTGTCCTGGGAGAAGATCCCTCCTGGACTTCTATGTGGTTTTTTCTTTTTCCCCCCTTTTAGACTTTTTAATCACTTGATACCAGCTATTAAATAATAATTTCTTTTTCTTTTTTATAAGACCTATTTATTGTATAATTATTTGATCAACTAAATAAAGCAAATTAGATTTTGTAACTGAAATTATAAAAAGAGTGATTTGTAGTTTTCTTTTTCAAACAAGATCATTATTAATATTTGGAATATTTTAAATAATATAACAGTATCCAGTTGGTTTTAAAATGTCTGTCCTTATACTGTTTCACTACTTTTAATTTAAATGAACTTGAAGCAACAACATATTTTCACGAGTCTGAAGAAACACTCTTCCAATGAAAACAAATTTTAACCACATTTTAGGAAACACAGTTAACTTTTTATTTAATAAATGAGTGTGTCTACTTTTATATTTGTGTCATTACTTTACAATACATTTTCTTTCGTTTACTTTTGTAAAGCAAAGTATTTGACCCTTTGAATCTTTTTTCCCTGACCTTAAAAAAACATTAAAATAAAATGGGGCTAATCTGTTAACACCCCCCCCCCCCCATCCCAAACACACACACACACACAGAGAAAAACACACCCCAGACCAAAATTCCAGGACTTCCCAGTGTGAAGTAAAACAGAACATCTATGTTTAGAGGCAAAAACAACAACAAATTGGTTTTTTTTTTGGATATAACTTAGTCAAAAGCAAATGAAAGAATACCTGTTTGGTCTGAATACTCTCTTCTGATTGGCTGGAGGACATAAGCGGATAATGCCTGATGAGGTGTCCTTTACCAAAAATGGATGGACTTTGCGTCGGACGGTTCACTCGTCATCGTCGTCCATTAATTTCTGGTGATGGACATCTCGTCGGGCGTTATCTCTTAAAATTCTTATGTTTCTAATCTAAGATTTTATACATGACAGTTTTTTCATAGTAAACACATTACAATTTGTTAGTTAGGAGTGGATGTGCTTTCAGAGTTGATGGCATTGCTGAAAGGTTCCTGAACACTGGACCTCACCTGTGATCAATGAGTAAGAGACTGGCGAAGAAGAGGACGTTGCCTTTGATCTTGTTGGTTGAGCTCTGCTTCTGCTCTTTGGCTGCCGAGGTCGTGTCACTGTCTTTGGTGCTGATGGTGAGACTCAGCTTGACTCCACGCGGCAGATCGCTGAGCAGAACATCAAAGTCCAGCCACTCATTCCACAACACTTCATCCGCCAACAGCTTGGCAGAGGAGGACACGGAAAACATGGACTTGTTACCGTAAAGTAAGGACGCTTCGACATAAACCATCTGTTGGCATTTGTTTGGCATTTCAGGAATGTCAAAGCCGAGCAGTTTGACTCTAAACTTCCTGTTGCAGTCCCACAAGGATATCATGAAGATGTCTTCCAGATCCTTCTCCTGGAGCGTGAGGTCGTTGTGTGAGCTGAACTTTCCACTAAAACCATCAACTAGCGGCCAGTCCACAAACTGGACAGTTTCCGGCACGACGTGGGACATGGGAAGCACTGACAGATGGAGTTCCTGGTTGGTGGTCAAACACCGGCGAACCCACAGAAAATTGATGAGGGCGTGGTCTCCAGTGAAATATTCTTCCCTGCCTGTAACCTTCAACACCAGGTCATTCCTGGTATCACATTCAAGCCCTTGGTCTTCCATCACTTTTCCAAAAACCTGGAGAAGAACTTCAGGTGTTGCGGTCAAATCAACCTCCACACTGAAGCTGATCTTGCTCATGTAGTGAAAAGTGACGGGGAGCCGCCTGTTGAGCCATTCCTGGAGCTCATCGGTGATGGGGGCAGATGTTACCCAGGGATCCGTGGTGTACTGCACATCATCCCGATTCCTCAGCTCCTGCCTTCTTAGTGACGCCAGTTTCCTGCGAGTGAACGTGAGCTCATCAAGTCTGTCAGTGGCGTCCTCCTCCAAGTCGTGTCCCACCAGGTAAGTCAAACTCTGCTGCTGTCTCTTCATCTCCTCTGTATCAACCACCACCACCATAGGTTTTACCAGTATGTATGCTGACAGACAGTAGGAGTCTTCCTTTGACCATGGAATGTCCAACGTCCTGAGAACCTGACAGTCATCGTAGGCCTCATACAAATCATCCTCTCTGGCATACAGCAGTGCATACTTCTTGGGATCCAGTACAGCAAAAGGATCTGTGAGACAGTTTTGTTCTTGTGCCTGAAAGCATGCAAACACATACAAAAATATGAAGAAAAGCTGTCAAAATGCTGAAAGCAAGTGTCTTTTGTAGCACATTGGCCTTAGTTTCTCTTGTTTCTCTAAGAACTTCAACATTTCTTCCTCCAAACGCAAAGTAAAGCCTCATCTGCAATTGCCCATTAAGGGTGGATACGAGCTGCCTGCAGCTGACAAATGGGCAAACCTGCACGGGGCAAGCAAGTGGACCGTACCAAATTTCAAGGTCGTGGACCACTCCTTGAGTCTGTACAGTGAAAAAATTAATGGCGTTTTTTTCAATAGGCATGCTGCCAGCGAGAGGTCTTGGCGAAGACTTACACAACCCGCAAGGGGTAAGGGGGAAGTAGATGAGATGGAGCCCCATTGTACAGATTTTTCTTTAAACCCCATTAGTTTAAGGAGCCCATTAGTGCTTTTCATGTGATAAGTGTGAACTCCTTGCATGCAGCCTGACTGTCAGAATTTAGGAAAATAGGCAATCAGAGCGTAGTCTGTGTGGGGATCCTACTGGCTCTTACATGTCACATGCACGTTCACATTTATGCACCTCAATGAAGACTTACTTAATAAGTACAACTTATTTTACCTTACGAAAACTTACCCCACACGACAACGGCTGTTGTTCACCTTTTGTTAGGTAAGCCACAGATTTATCATTTATTCACATTTTATGAGCAAAGCTCATCACAGCCATGGAAATTGAGCCCTGGTGTCCCATTTGGCAGTCCTGCACCTAACCAACTGGGCTATCCAGCAGCTTTACACGCACCACAAGGATATGTTCCTTGAGCTGCCCAAACAAGCATCAAGGGAACTGCAAGACACACCTGCACTCCCCTTAAGTAACTCTATGTGAGCCTCTATGGACCCGGACAAGCCAAAAACCTGAAGTCCCTGTATGGGTCAACAAACAGACAAACAAGAAACAGAAACAACGTGTTTCAAGCACTTCGTAACCCTTGTGCTATCCTAGGCACTTTAACATTGGGAGTTGGGTCATCTAGACCCACTGGACAGTGTGTTGAACCTTTTTCCTTCAATGATTTGTGATCTTCACTGGTGTCCATGGATTACATGAAATCCTCTCCACCTTTATCCACCTTTGTCATGGTAGGAAGAACACGTCAATGGAAGGGTGGGGTCATAGGATAACACAAGGGTTAAACCAAGCAAAAGTGGAGAAACCACTCCTGTGTTTGGAAAATAAAAAGGTATTTCTATCTTTGCAGAGCTTAAAAGAGCACATAGCTAAACAACAACAACAAGATCTTCTAAACAATGAAATAAAAAGAAAACCAGTTTCTGTCCCAAGTCCTGTGCAGCTGGTTCTTACATACCTGCGCACAGATGCGCAGCCGCAGCTGATGAACGCTGCATTGTGCAGGAATGATGACTGACACAGACTCATAATCCACGCTGAGACTCTGGTCGTCCCCTTTGAACATCTGCACAGCACCGGGTTCAGGCTGGAGCTCACAGATGAACTTCAACAGGTTCTCTGAGGGCCGTGAAGTCGCCATATCTGGTCGACGGTCCTGAGTGTTTATGAAGGCTTCCGAGCTTCTTGTGCTGCTCTGACCGGTTTCTGAGCCTAGCCGGTGACTTCCTCATTCTTTTTCAGATTGCTATTCTGACACTTTAACAGAGGTAACTTCCTTGTTTTTGCTACAGGTTGTTAGCGGCAGTAACCTATTTTTAGGCATGACTGAAAATCTTTTTCATACTTCCATTTAACATCAGCAAACAGGAAGTGATCAACTTCTGCATCCTGGATTAATGTCTTTGTTCCAGGAACAACCAAACCTGTGGGGTTTGTCTGGCTGTTATGCAATCAACTGCAGATGCACTTTAATTCAATCCTACTTTTGATTATGCATGTAAACCTTTTTTATGACAAGATTGATAGAATTCAAATAAGGGTAATTCTTTATTTTGTTCTGATCACGATCCTCTCATGGTATTGTCTGTCCTGCTTTAGACCTCTAGCTCAATGAAAGCGTTTCAGAGGACGGAAAATGTAACGGCTCAGATCTCTGCTTCACTCTAAGGTGCATGAAGTGAATGAGTGTTGCAACAACTTTACTTTTTTACTTGTAATTTCTTTTTACATGTTCACTGCTGAAATTAGGTAAGTTGACAACTTGATAGGTTTTACTTTCGCTTTGATTTTGTTGCACAGTTCTTGTATCAAAGGGGATCTTTGTAAGATTTTTTACATCACTTAATCCACTTCTTCTCCTCCAGAACTGACTCCACTCTTCCTCCCTCTCCGATTCCTCCTCCTTAAAGTAAAATCCTGGTTTACCCCAAACTTCCTTAAATTAAATTGCAATAAAACTGAACTTCTCGTTGTTGGCACAAAATCCATCCTTAGTAAACTGTGATTTTTCTCTCTCCTCTGACAACTCCTCTTTCCCTCCCCTCAGGTCATTAGCCTGCATGTCATCCTTGACAGCTCTCTCTCCCCCCCCCTATATGATATTTTAACCGTTCTTTTAATCTTATTGTATTTTATTTGTTGTTTCCTATGCTTTTATTTATTAATACACTTGTGTTTCTGTGAGGTGACCTTGAGTGCAATACAAATACAAATAAAAATTATTACTATTATTTGCACAATGGTGTTTTAAAAGTGGAACGTACACCACGACCCTTAATTTGATTAAGGAAAAAATATTTAACCTGAGTTTGAGGTGCTTGGAGGGGGGCTCCTTCCGGGTCAGATTCTGGTTTGTTGCCATAGGGCAACAAGATGAAGTGAGGGTGCTAAAACGTCAGTGTTTTAATACATGGAATTGGGAACTATTCTCAAAAGAAACCACATATGTAACTCCTCTGACTGAACCCTGATCTTCAACTTACTGTCTCTCTCCTAAAGTTAAATGTTGGAGGAATGAGCCCAACAGCTAAATTATGATCCAAAAACCCATAAAATGTTCATGCAACCATTTCCTTTCCATAACGGCAAAAAATTAAAGGATATGCTGATATTGATAGCTATGCATCCCTACACATTTCCATCCATGAGCAAGTTATAGTTCACAGAAATGGGGTTTAACTTCCCTAAATGGCAACAAAAAGCATCTTTATCAAATATATGTCTTCACACATTAATGCACGTTGTGGATTTCTTACAAATTTGCTTACATTTGAACACATTAAAGAAGTCAAATTTATCTTACCTTTTGCCGAATGTTGAAGCCGGCTGTGGTTCCAGAAAGGACTTTTTCACCACCCTTAGTTGGTGACAGATTTGTCATTGAATTACTAATAAGATATTTTATTCAAAAAGTGTAAAAGGGCGTTGTGTGAACTAAAAGAGTGGTTTTAGTTCACCACTCTTTTAGCTCACGTTGTAGAAGGCGTGAACTAAAGAGCTCTGTTGCCCTCTAGATGGCGTAGTACAGGGCAACGCCATGCTACAAGGGGTTAAGTCATTTACCGCTCGCAAACAGCGTTTAGCAATAAAATACTGAATGTTATCCGCACGTCCATATTGACAGCAAAAATTATATACACACAAACACACAATATTTTGTAGACATATATATACATAATTGACATGTCTATTTTTATTTCTAATTTTCTGAGTCATTTAATCACAAAACCACATCTCATTTAAAGAACTTTGCTCACTTTACACATCATACTCACAAAAACACAAAAAACTAAAATATTTTTGACCAAAAAAAAACAAAAACAAATATAATTTATGAAACATAATATCTAACATCCATTTCTTATTTTCTGTTTCAGCTACAGTCATTCATATCTTATATTCCCTCTGGGGAAGCAACAATTCTTTAAAAGAAAACATCATATTACACCACTGGTCTGGGGAAAGTGGTGGGGAAAGTGAAAGGTGGCATATCTAATTCCCTCAGGCATCAAACTAAAGGTTTTGTTTCAGAGTGATAGAAAAAACGAGCATTTTCTGCTTCCCATATGAGGTGAAGAGCAAGAAAACAAACAACACACAGCCACCGACATGCTTCAAATAAAGCAGGAACGTTTATGTTATCACAGTTATCACAGAGTTTAGTTGCACAAAAACTACTTTGCTTTAACTTTTTAAATAAAATGGAGACAAGGCAAATATGTATATAAGGAAATATATTTCACTAACAACACAATTCCGAACCTAAAGATCCACTCTAATGAAAATGGTGTGTTTAACATGTTCTTGTGGCATTTTTCTCATTATGGGGGACATATAAGAGTTTATGATTAAAACTGCATGTATCAGTATATTTCTTTATTCAAACTGTGATGAATGAGGAGCAGAAGAAAAATGTTTGAAAAAGCTCTTAGTTGTGATGCAGTGACTGAAATGGGTGGAGCCAAGTCTTCCTGCTCCGCTCCATTCTGACTCATCCACTCACAGACAAATAGATCCAAACATCTTTGTTTTCCTCGTCTGGATCCAAACGGTACGGCTGGATAGCTCCAATATTGCTCGCCATTTTTGTTGCTCGCTAATGTTAGGTAGCAGTTGTAAGGCGCTGTAAGCTAGCAGGAGAGAAGGTAAACAAAGGGATGATGGGAAATCAGCGGAGGCTTACATCTGCACCGAGTTACTTAACTCTTGTCACGCTGAAGAAGTTAAAACATTAAAAGAAATATATGTGAATATAAATAATATAAATAAAGATTCATAACAGTAAAATCTGTTAGAGTGCTTCAGCTCATGGTTGATCTGCTTCTAGAAAGGACAAGTTTTAAAAAACAACATTAAAAGCATTTGCTTATCAAATCGACCTATATTGTTATAAAACTGCTTCAAAATGAAATGACACATGATTAATATCGACATTGGAAAATAACATTTATATTGAGGCACAGTAGGTTATAATTACATCACAGCAGAAAACACAACTGTGAAGCAGCAAAATCTGATCAGTCCATCATTCCAGCCTTTGAATTTAGCAAAGACATGTGACCAAACAGAATGTTCAAACAATGTTCCCTTTGGATTCTTTGGATGTGCAAAACAAAAGTGGGCTGAACTTCAGGAAACATGAATTCATTTAACATTCATTCTTGTTTACTTGTTTGTTTGGACACATATGTAATTTACACATCATTATCTTGAAAGAAATACAATGAATCTGGAAAACTTCACCTTCACAGATATTTATCTCTGAGTCACACTGGTTAAACTTTTAAGATGTTCTGGATCTGGATCCATTTTACGTCAGCGAGTCGGATGGTTCAAAATGGAACAGCATGCCGCAGAACACCACCGTAGCACCGCGTTGCGCGCGTCCTCTTTGTACATCCTGAAGCAGGACAGCGCATCCTGAAGTTTGATGGTTGATAAAGTGAACCGTTACATCCCGAAGTAACTATAGAAACGCTCGTGTCAGAGCAGATAGGACTCATTCCGGAGCTGCAGGTTTCTTGTAGATTTAAGTTTTATTAGAGATGCAGAGGAACATACTGTTAGTCTTTTGTGCATAAAAGTTGGGTTTAAAGTCATTTAACCCGCTTGAATGTGGTTTTGCAGTAACATGTTTCCATTCATCACCTGCTCTACGGACGGCTCCAGCGCGCCCCTGTTCCGTCTCCTCCGGAGCAGCTTGCACAGCGCCAGACGGACCTCCGCGTTCCGCAGCCCGTACACCAGCGGGTTAATGCACGGAGGCACCAGGAGCAGGATCAGAAGCGACACGTGGAGCGCGGCCGCCGTGGCCGTGGGGCCCGGCTTCAGCTGGCAGTTGCCTCGATCCTGAGAGGTTTCCAGCACGCCGGTGCCCCGGAACTCCCACAGCGCGTCCGAGGTGACTTTGATGAGCAGAGGCAGCAGCTGCAGGAACAGCATGCCGCAGTAGAACACCACCGTCCTGCGCGCCTTCACGTTCACTGCGTTGAACGGGACCACCGCGTTGCGCGCCTCCTTGTACATCCTGAAGTAGGAGAGCGCGTGGACCAGCAGGCACAACAGCAGAGTGAAGGCACCAAAACATTTGCGAAATATGGCGGGAGGGCGTGGGGAGCCCATGTGCTGCTCCAGCACGTCCGGCTCGCACAGCAGCCCCATAGTGACCGCCGTGTCGCTCTTGTCCTCTGCGCCCCGGAGTAGCAGCAGACTTATCATGACGGCGCTGATGGAGATGGAGTAGACCCACACCGCCGCCAGGATCTGCCGCAGGCGCCGCTCCGTCAGGATAACCACGTAGTAGATGGCGTAACACACGTACAGGTACCGCTCCAGCGCCATGCAGGTGATGGTGACGAGGCTGGTGAACACGCTCGTCGAGCCCACGAAGTACTGAACGTAACACCAGGAGCTGGACACCATCGTCCGGCGATGGATGAGGGAGTGAATGACCGCCGGGCCGAACGTGACGGTCTGCAGGAGGTCGCTCAGCATCAGGTTCCTGCAGAAGGTGAAGCGCGGCTGCCAGGACGGGTCGTCGGAGCGCCCGATGCTGGACAGGGTGAGCGCGTTCACCGCGAGGGAGAAGACCGTCAGCAGCACAAACAGACAGATCAGTGCAGGGACCGCCAGCTCAGGCAGCAAGAAGCGGAACAGGTAGTCTGCATCCTGCAGCTGCCCCGTCCCGCGCGCCGTGTGGTTGTTGTTGGGCCAGACGCAACCGATGCTGATGTTGCGCGCCTCCGTATCCCACATCACGGTGGGCATTTGGGTCCAAACTGGACCGCCAGGTTACGCAGAGCCGTCACGCGCCTCGTTCATCTCAACTGGTCGTGTGTCCAGTGTCCACCTCTTGACCTGAGCGCTCAGCGGCGCACTCGCGTAAAGCGCGCAACTTTGCGCGCAGCTGTTCTGCAGAAACTGGCTGTTCGCGTGGACAGCGCGCGAGGAATCCTGTCCATAAATGACCAAACTAAAACCCAACATCAATGAAAGGATCTGGAAAAGATGCGTCTACCCCATGGATGGAAAACGAGAAGGTTTCTGGAAGAAGACATCGCTTCTCAAAAATTCCTGGAATTACTTGGATTTGAATTTGGAGAACCCATCACAACAAAAAATAATGATTACAAAGACAAAACAGAACAGAAATATACACAGAATTATAATAACTCTTAATCACAAACACCTCTTAGCTATGATGCAAACAGAATATGACACAGTGAAATCATCAGTTTGTCTAAAAGAGTTTTATTGCTGGAAAGGGAGTGGGAGGGAGTCAAATAATTTTAACCCAAAAATATATCCAATAGATCCATTATTATAAAACTATTTCAATATTTTCTGGAAACTTGGGAATTACTGGAAAATTAATAAAGTGACCTATTTTTGTCAAACGAAAATGTCAAAAAGTTAACATTTCCATCAAATGTAAAACTTTAAATTAAAACAGCTGTATGTTTGTCATTATTTCTTCAGTTTCAGAGTTCTCCTTTTCTATTTCGCTATTTTCTTTCGCTGCTTTAACCTTTTTCTTGTTCGAGTATTTTCAAACAAAACCTGAATTTTTATTTCAATGTTTTATTTTTGATTTTCTAGTCTCAATCTCATGTTTCAGGCAGTTAAATCTAAATAATTAAAACAACACACCACAAAATCAGCTTTCAAGCCTGAAGAACCTGGGATCCAACTTAGCAGCTTCCTTTATTTATTTTTCTATTTTTCTTTTTTTCCACTTTGCTATTAAATAAATAATAAAAGTCGTATTAACTTTAAAAATCCCAGAAGGAATTTGTACTTAGGTTCTTCGTGGTTAAATTATTGCCCTAAAACAAGTGTAGACAGACAGCAGAGGAGGGTGGTGTGAGGACCACAAGGGTAGAGCAGAGGACTAAGTAGAACTTGAAAAAGAAAGAGTGTAAGGAATGAATCCATCAGAGGAACAGATCATGACAGATGTAGAGATGGTTTGGACACGCTGAGAGGAGGATCAGTGAGGTAAGAGGATGCCTCCAGGAAAGAGGAGGTTTATGGATGAAAAGGAAGACATGAGGGGGGTTGATGTAAAGGTGGAGGATGCTGAGGAGATGATTAGATGGAGGTGGAGGAGCAGTGCCCCCCAAAGGGAGCAGCTTAAAGACAAAGAAGCAAATATTTTTAATTTAATTCTTTTTTTTATTAATGTTTTTGCTTTTACAACAAAACTTAAGCACTAGTTTGTGCTTCTGTACGTCTTTCAAACAATAAGGTGATTAAATATACTACTATAAAATACCTTTATCATACCGATACCGTTTGGTTTTAAATCAACAGGAGAAAGTTTTACGTGTCCTCAGGTCAACAGTAAAAGCTCTGGCTCCCTCTAGTGTTTAATTCCATCATTACATGTGCACTGGCTTCAAAAACTGAGAAAATGGTTCATCCCTTCACACATCCTGGCCGTTTTAGGTAAGACTTCTATATTACTTTTTAATATAAAAAATACATAAATCCAGTCGCTCATAGAGGATTAAGAAACATTGATCAAACTAGGATACAGAAGAAGAAACGGGGGTTGATCAAAAAGAACTGAAGAAACCGCCTTTCTAAATGTAAGTCTGCTGCTGCTCATTGTGCCCTAAATGTAAAACAGCTACTGGTACTCAGTGTTACTGGTTCTGCCCTCAAATAAAAAAGGATTGGATATGGAGAGCTTATTGCAGCAAATATTGAAAACTGAAATGAAACTAGAACCTCCTTTTCCTTGATCTCCCTAAAGGACAAATACAATTATTGAATGTCCTAACTTTCTGAGCCAGGAAAAATATTCTGCTCAAGCGGATCTCCAAGAAGCCCCTGACAATATTTGGATGGCTCAAAATAATCCTGGATCATATCCCTTGTGTTGTACACTTCAAACTGATCACTTCTCCAAAATATGGAACTTTTTTGGACTGTGCAAGTTCTGATGTGCCCACTATTCATTAGACAGGTTTTCTATGAAAAGAAGCTACCAGTTTTTAATGCAATAAGGACTTAGTGCTATTCAGTAATGAATGTATGAACATATAGAGAAGCCTTTCTTTTTCCCCCCTTTTTTTCTTTATTTTTTCACATATTTTGTTTGTTTGTTTATCTGTTGCATTACTTATTTATACAGATTCGCCAACTGGTCGAACCCATTAACTGGTGAACCACTAAAATTGTAGAATTTTAATATAAAATATAACAAGTTAATGTAATAAAGAGGAAATATAATAAAATAAAACAGACATTCATTATTTCAACCTTTGATATTTGTTGCTGTCCTTTTGTTTTGTCCGTTATGATGTTATGCTTTTTCTTTTTTCGTGTCCTTATCTTGTTTTGCTTACATAAAAATGAATATAAAAATGAATAAAAATGATCAGAAGTGAGGGAACATTATAGGATAAAGGGGAGAGGGGGTGCAGGGGGTGATTGACATACCTTTGCCCATATGTAGAAGGTGTTTGTCCAAAGGGCTCAGCTGCTCCTTGGATCAACGTTCAGGAATAGAAGGAGCTGAAGGATGGGGGAGAGCAGAGAAGAAAGACTTTCACCTCGTCTTACTTCAACTTCTGTCTCTGTCGTCTGAGGAAACTCTTGAGCTGGGCAGAAGCTCTGCTGGTGCCGTCACTCAAAGAACCAAGAAGCTCCTCATAGAAGGAGTGATGGAAGGAGTGGAGAAGCTGAACCTGCACCCTCTGGGCACAGCTTGAGCGGATCAATAAGAGGGGCATACAGCTCAAGGAAGAGGAAAACATTCAAATAACAGGGGGAAAACATTTTTTTAGAGGATAAAACTGAGAATCAGGTTATGTGGCACTGAAATGGGGCTTAAAAGGGCTTAAACACGGGGGGCCAAACTCAAGAACATGAATCATAAAGAAAAGATAAAAGGTAAGCGTGACCAACATGACCATAGAGAAAGACAAGAAAAACTGAAAACACAAACCTGGACAAAAAGACATCGACCTAAACACACAAGAGGACCAATCAGCTGATAAGAAACAGCTGATTACTTCTGTTTAATAACTCGGACCTGGTCTAATGTGGGAGTGGAGAGATTCAAATGAAACAAACACCAGAAGAAAAGTTCAACCAACAGAAACAAACCTCTGATGCTGTAGTTTAATGGAAGCAGACATTTTGGGAGAAATTATTATTGTTTCTGTTTAATCCTTTTCTCAGCCAGCCAGACAGGCAGCCAGCCAGCCAGACAGACAGACAAACAGATATAATTTCAGACTTGTAGTCTAATCATTTAACAAGAACACATGACCAGGCCTGCCCTACTTATTTTTAAAAATCATTATCTTGATTATCAAGATAAAGAATATTCTGGCGTCCCTCCCCTTCCCGCACTGAGGCACCAAGATATTGCCGTTTTAATTCCCTTTATTGTGTGGTTACTGTACAGCTTCCACCAACAACTCTCAAGAAAAGCTTTGCCCCCCCCCCTCCATGGAGCAAGACACCAAACCCCTCATTGCTCCTGGTGGTTCCAGGTTGGCACCAGTGCGTGGCAGCAGAGCTGCCATCAGCGTCTTTGAGTGGTTCGGAAATTAAATTAAACATTTCCTCCTGAGGCAAAAATTGACACGGCAGGGGGGGGTTTAATACGGTCCAACTGCTTTTTTTTAGGAGCAACGCCATTGAAAAATCTTTTCAATCATTTGTGACTTCAGCCAATTTACACTAGAAAAGACACATTTCTAATTTCCTATTGGATATTGGATCTATTCAAACTAACTAAAGTCTGGTCCAAACAATCATGTGACTGAACCAAATGTAAATGAGTTGGTAAAAAAAACGTCCTGCGGACGCCGTCCGTTTTCCCATCATGCTTTTGTGATAGAAACCACAGATGTCTGCGTTTGTGTTTCTGCAGCAGCTACAACAGTAAAACACTCGCTTTTCTGCGGGAAATGTTTGCTGCTACTGCTACAGTTTGTTGTACAGAAGTAAATGATGGATTTACTGAAATGTGAACTATTTTTAGATGTTTGACGTTTTCGTAAATAATACAAAGATTTGGTCCAAAAGGACTCTTTTAAACAGAAATGTCTGATTTATTTGTGCTGTTTGTGATCGATAAAAACTGCTTTTCATTCAGAGTTGCTGGTTTAGTTCCCACTGGGCCAGAAACTTTCAGACCTCACTTTTTTTATTTTCATGTTTTATTTATTTGCTTGTTTGTGTCATTAATGTTTCTTATTATTAACAAGGATTTCTGACATAAAAACCCAGAAACGAAGTTTCTCTGTTTATAGTAACGTTTTTTCTTTCTTACAGGTCATACAATAAACATTTTTTTTGTAGCTTTCCTCCTTTTATTTTATATTTCTAACAAATTCTTTACACTTTTTCTTCTGTTAAGATCTTTAAAACAAGAAGACAGAAATCCCTGAAGAGCGTGGAATTCAGTTTGACACAAAAGCTTCAGCAGTGAGGAAGCAGTGGGAGGGGAGAAGAACGCCATAACCCGGCTTCTGTTTCAGGTGTGGGGGGGTCAGGGGCCGTGAAGACAGCGGCTCATCGGGGACAGTCTGTCTAAGCGGGCAGTGACCTCAGCTTCTCCTCCAAGTATGTGAAATCAAAAGCCCAAGATCCTCCAGTTGAGCTCCTGCCCAAATAACCTCCAGCTGATGGGTGTGAGGAGCTCCCTTGTGTCAGATCTAAATATGGAGGGTTATTGTGAGAGAGCACAATCCAGAGATGGATTTGATTGGTCAGCTGACCAACCCTGGTCCAATCCGGATCATCCGGAGAGGGTACTTATGGAGCGGGGCAGAGAAGCACCTGGACTGTGCAGGACGAGGACAACTTTCTTCACGACTCGTCTGTTCTTCTGACGTCGGACATCATGGTAAGAAACCGAAAAAAAAAGGATGAGGAGGTGGATGAAAAAGAAGAAGAGAGGATGACTTTGCCGGCATGTGCTCTTTGCTTTATATCGGTGAGGATCAAAGATGATCTCAAAGGATGGAGATGGTGAAGATCCGCTGCTTCTCCTCATCAAATGGAGAGATTTTCTGGATCGCCCCGCACTCCCAGGACTTCTCAAACTGGACACTGGATTGCTTTTTTTTTTTTTTTTTTTTACTCCAAACTAAACCTTTCAAATGTTTGTAGAGAACCTCACACCAATATTTGCTCTGAAGGAAGCAACACTAAAGATAGAAAGCAAACAGCTGAGTAAATTGAGACCTCGAGCCGCCTTTTCCGAGTGTCCTAACTCCGGCTTTCACCTTGGGAAAATCTCTCTCAAATCCTCCACTGGGTCTCGCCTTAAAAATAGCTCGTATGCAGCCTGTGGGATAAGTCTGAGCCACCCCCCCCCCCACGCCCCCACCCAGGCTGCAGCCGTTTGAGAGGGAGAAAGAAGTGGGTTCTGGGAGGAAGCACCTGTCAGTTTCAGTGTTTAAGCTGCAAACAAAGCTCCTGAGTCTGTTTCACAGAGGAAACAGGAAGTGAAGCAGCCTGGAGGTTCTTATCCTGCAGTTTCCTCAGACTGAGAAAGTTTGGCGGTTTCGTTGTTGTAGGTGGTGGTAGTGTGTCCTTGTCTTGACCAAGTCTTTCTGCCTAGTTTCTTGAAAGCTGCTTATACTCCACACAACCCAGTTCCTAAAGTGGAAAAGAATGACTTTTCAAATCTAAAGATGCTGATGAGCATTTGAGCAGCGGAAAGACGTTCAGATGGTCGAGTGTAAATGTTGAGGCCCATCACCAACAATTCCAGGCAGGTGGTGGAGATTAAGCTGGGCTTCTTATTTCCAATTCTTGGACGTCACTTTTTCTGACGCAGTTCTTTCTTTAGCTTGAAAGACACAAAGAGGAAACCCCTCAATAAAAGTTTTCCCATTTGCCTTACAGCTTAGAATTCACATTTAAAAGCTTTTTCTGGGAAGGTTTGGTTTGTACATTTGAATAAACTAAACGTACCTTCCGGTAAAACACTGGATTCCAAACAAAAATAAGGTGAAGGAAAGCAAAAACTGTCATTTTTATGTAATGATGGAACTATTTGTTCAAAAATAGCTCCTTATTGTGTGTTAAAGTCCCATTCCTAACCATTCCCAGTGCTCTTTTAATTATGATTTTGGTATTTTTATACAAAATTAAAAATAAAAAAAGGTGTGGTTTTCTGATATGAAGAGCAGAAGGAGTTGTGAGCAGGACTGTTGGGTCAGATCAGTGTTTTTCAACCGGTGTGTGGGAGTGGGAGATGGTCAGATGTGCCGTGGGAAATTAGCCATTTACACTGATCTAAAAACATTTCCCATCTCCAGGATATCAGCTCTGTGTTCATCCAAACAGGCCCTGATAAAACACTGAGTAGGAATATGAAAGATCGTAAAATACATTTTTCTTTGTGTTTACTTGATTCTATTAAAGACGTTTTGATAAGAATGACGGTACCACAATTTAGCAGTAGCTTCAGCTGTTTTTGGAAAAGTCCCGCCCCTTTAACTGTCTCCACCAATCAGTCTTGGAGACTTAATCACATGTCATCAGTCTGATCAATCAGAAGGGGTTAAAGTCTTCACTTCCTTGTTCAGATTTTGCACAAAAAAGTCTCTCAGTTCCAACAAAAATACCAGCTAAAGCTCGTCTTTAGCGGTGTAGCACTACATCTCCCATGATGCATTGGGTTCAAGCGACAGCGTCTTAGCGCACAATGAGTCTTTGTTGCTAAACGTCTTGAAACTACAACAAACACACATCAAACAGTTATTGAATCGTCTAACTTAACTTTCATTACATCTTTTAGAAAAAACAGCTGCAAATTCCAGCTTTTTCTGCCACAATTATCACAAAAATGCATCTGAGATTGCGGAGGGGCTGTGGATCAACACAGACTATGAGTTTCTCCTTTTTTTTTTAATTTTTGGATGCTGGTGTGCCGCGGGATTTTTGTCAAGGTTAAAGTGTGCCGTGGCTCAAAAACGGTTGAAAAACACTGGGTTGGAGTAAGCCCACCCCCATTTCCCGTCATCCATCTGTTTACGCACTCACCCACTAGCTCACAGCCCCGCCCGCACACCCCCCACCTAACATTAGGGGTGGAACAAAAATGGCGAGCAACACCAGAGCAATCCAGCGGTACAGTTTAGATCCAGATCCCAGCTCAGACGAGGACGGGTTTGAACAAAGAAATATTTAGAAATGCTATTTTATGCTTAATTTTCTTCACATATGTTCTCCATCATCGTAAAAAAGCCACTAGAGCCTGTTAAAAACACCATTTTCATCCGAGTGGCTCTTTAAAGTAACTGCCTCCTGCTTATAATAACTGGTTGTTCTTCTTTTTAGTTTGTGGAAAGTTTTTATCGTCCTCATCCAAATTCCTTTAAGAATGACTACAATTCAGAAACGTCTTTGGTCACTTCTAATTTATAACCAGAACCCTTCCCAACCTTCCTTTTGATCCCTTCAGAGACGGACCTGCTGTTGGGTTTGGATCAATGTTCAAAGGCCATCCACCTTCAGGATGAAAGAACAAAACAGAATTTAAGGGTTCCACAATTTTTACCACTTCTTGCAGCAACAAGGCAGCCCACAGCATCAGCCTACCACCACCATGTTAGGTACTTGCTCCGAGGTCCTACTTCTGAGGGTTTTGTGCATAATCCAGATGTTTCGCTGCATTCTTGATGCTCAGCTGTATCTTTCTCCTTGAACTCCACCATCAATCATTTTTTTAAAGTCTCTTCCTGATTGTAGAATCATGACCTCTGACCTGAACCGAGTCCAGTGAGGTCTGCTCATCTTTCTATGATCTTCGGCTGCTTTATGACCTTCAGGGTGGGCCTCTGTTGTGTTCATGGACTCTGTCGCTCCTGGAATGAGTCTCTCCTGCTCCAACCTTTTCTACACACAGGGGCAGATAGATGATTGTAGAAAATATATATATAATTATCACTTATATAAAAGTATAATTATTTTTTAGACTTATTAGTATGAAACCACAAATAAGTTAAATTACTTAAATTACTGTCAATAATCCCTTTGATACAAACCTGAAATGGGTCAAAAACTTTCTGACAACCTCCTTCATCTAAAAAACAGCATATTTCTGATGTTCTAACATTAAGAGCAATTTAAGCAATTATTTCTGTCAAGTTTCTAATTTAAACATCTTTTTACACTTGGTAAAAGACAAAACTACCCCGCCAGTAGCTTTTCAGGGTTTCCAACAATTTGTTTAAAGCTTGAATATTTTATGGAGTCATTTGATTTTGGATTAAAAAAAATACATAATATTTAAAGTAATATCTCGAATGAAACCATTTTTTGACTAATAATGTTGACAAATGTATCTTAAAATGTGTTTTTCTAGTTGTAATTGGTCTGGAAATGAGAATAGTTGGACTATTGGAGCTAAAACAACAGGACATCATGATTTCTTATACGAACCAAGACAAATTCTATGAGTCCTAATATATTTTTTACTTATAACAAGGGAAAACCATCTTGTATTTTATGATTTTAACTCCTTTTGGGAAGGACTTTTTTCCAGTTAGAGCCTTGTGTCTGCAGGAATGGTTTCAGTCCAGCAGGAGAACTTTAAGGCTGTAGATCCTAAATTCAGAAGCAAAGGGGTGGTATGTTCATGTGCTGCTGCAGTTTAAGGTCTGAAACTGAGAATTTGATCACAGTTAGGATCCAAGCTAAAGGCTACTGTTGAGAAATATGACAGACTTGTTATGTTTTTGTCAGAGAAGCCTCTGATTTGAAACCAATGACAGTCTCTTCCCTGCTTCTCTAAATCTCCTTCCTTCTGCTCCTTTAAGCCCACCGACGCCCAAAGCGACGCCCGCTCCTTCCTGACGGAGGAAATGATCACAGGTGGGTTTCTGAGGCTCAGGTAGATGGACATCCTGCTGTGTTTTTTTTTATTTCATATTGCAGTCATCCTTTTGGAGGTAGTCTTAACAGTTTCTCTGTTTCCTCAGAGTTCAAGGCCGCCTTCGACATGTTTGACACAGATGGAGGCGGTGACATCAGCACCAAGGAGCTGGGCACCGTCATGAGGATGCTGGGCCAGAACCCGTCCAGAGAGGAGCTGGATGCCATCATTGAGGAGGTGGATGAAGATGGTGAGAGCATTTAAAAAAAAAAAAAAAACACTTTCTAACAGAACTGCAGAAAGTGCTATTCCTCATCCAGCCTCTTCATGTCTCTGCAGGCAGCGGCACCATCGACTTCGAGGAGTTCCTGGTCATGATGGTGCAACAGCTAAAGGAGGACCAAGCTGGAAAGAGCGAAGAAGAACTCTCTGAATGTTTCCGCATTTTTGATAAGTAGGAGATGTAAAATCATTCAGCACTCATTGTCAAAAGATTTGTTATAATTAATTCTGCATATTTTCATATCAGCAGTTCACTTGCAGGATCATCATCAAGGTCAAAGACTGAAAAAAAAAAAAAGACAATCTGAGGTTATTTTAATCCAGTCCCTTCCTCATTCCAAGAGTGTAAACGGAGATGATGGAGAGAAATTACTGTAAAAACTGAAGAAAATTAGAATATTTGCATTTAGACAGACAAATAATCAGCAATGACATTTACTTAAGGGGTCAACAGAAGTTACATTCAGGTATAAAAGAGAAAAAAAAACGGTAATTAACATGAGGAAGTGTCAAATTTTGCTTAAAAATCCCATTCCAGCATCAGCATGTTGGCCTGACACCCAGTGTTTAAAACGAGTACTGCAGCCAACATCCTCTACTTCTAAAAATACACCACCCCACCCCTCCAGTAGGATAAACTTGAGGTCAAATGGGTTTCCAGACAATAAAAACGGAAGATTTTAATAATAATATTTGTATTTCTATCCCAGGATTTTTTTTAAAGTCTTCTTAGTTAATGCCGTTGGCAAGTGTCATCTTATTTATAGCTTTATGGTTATTTTTAGGGTTTTTGTTGCCATTATTGCCTTTTAGGTTTCAGTTAAATCTTTTAGTAGTGACTAAAAAAAAGTTTGACTTCTTTTTAGCTTTTGTTTTGTTTTTTTGCTTTTGTTTTTGTCCAAATAACCCTAAAAGTTGCTTTTTCTCAGAGCTGGAGTTATGAAACTCACTGATTTTAACCAATGTCAAGATTCATGCTTACTTTAGCAACAGAGGAAAAGTTTGTTGAAGTGAAGATTGAACGGAAAATAAAGATTTTCTATCAATTTTTCAGCCGATAAATTCATTTCTATTATATTTAAGTGGGTTCAGCTCTATTTAGAGCAGCCAGTTAGGCCTTTTTTTAAGCGTTTTAACTACAACTGACTAAATAGAAAGAAATGAAACAAGGTGCTGTAAAAAAAAAAAAACAACGCAAAGAAAATCAGTGAAATAAAAATGCAATCAGTACAAAGTTTTTCTTCTAAGTTCTCCTCCTTTGGGGTTTTGCTGCTTGATATTCTTAGAATTTTCCTTCACTTCAATATTTTGTTGGACCTATGGCTTAAAAAAGGATGAAAATAACCCTGAACCTTTAAAGTAAGAGTATTTTTACTGAAGTCAACAGTATTGTTCTCGTCTCTGCAGGAACGCGGACGGGTTCGTCGACCGGGAGGAGTTTGGAGACATCCTCCACATGACGGGGGAAGCCGTCACAGAGGAAGATATCGATGAGATGTTTGGTGAAGCAGACTCAAACAAAGATGGAAAACTGGATTTTGATGGTGAGTCTAAAGCCAGAATTCCATAGTGGTGAGTTTAAAGACAAACCTCTGAGATCCTTTCAGCTCCAACACACAATATGTGGGTTATCATGAGCCATGGCAGATACTAAAGATGAAAGGGCTCCATCACAGAAACTTGAACAAAAATTAAGCTAAAAAATGACAAAAACTAAAGCATGACCAAAAAAAAAGTGCAGCAACAGGAAAGGATATGACTGAAAACCAATGAGGACTGAGGCAAATCTGAGTCTAAAGCAAACTGATCCCAGGTGTGACTGGAAACTGAGAAAAGCTAAAGATTACTAAACGCCAACACAAACAGGAGAAACTCTTTAAAGCACAAAACCATAAAAATCAAACTAAAAACCCCAAACCTGACTGGTTTAAATGCCAACAAATGCAAAGTATTTAAAATACAACCTCAGAAGAAGAAACAAAGGTCACGCTGTGTAACACAAAAGAGGTGTGAGCATAAAGTGCAAAACCTAAATCTGCAGAAAGTAAAAAGACCCTCGTCTTATTTTCATCTTTCAAATTGTAGGAATTTTTGACTTACTTAGGGTGCTGTTTTTGCAGTGTACCCTTTAGAAATAACCGTAAAACAAATGAGCAGCAACTTTATTCCTCACGTCCAATGTGGTTTTAAGAAACAACGAGATTCTGTTGCTGCAAAACAAGCCCAAACCATCAGCCTCCCACTGCCGTGCTCTCCAGCTCCTCTAGCGTCTTTCTGTCCACATGGAGAATGGGACTTTTTTCTCCCTGATATGATAAATATGGTTTATCTGAGGATCCTTTCCCTGTTTTGGTTTGCTCAGATGAAAGCTTAAATCACAGGATGGTCTGGGTTTGAAAGAGGGAGCCACAAATTCCCCAAAAGAGGACAATTCTTTGCAGGTTTCTGCAATCTGTCGAAAGCTGTTTGACTCAGTTAGTCTGTCATGAAGGTCGTTTTGTTTCTAGTTACAACAGCTAAGTGACTCGTAGAAAACTGGGAAAAATTTCAGACGTCTGTCACTATTTTCTATGAAAGCCTGAGTGATGAGCAGAGCAGCTAAAGCTGAAGCAGAGAAAAGCTGCTTACCCGCTCCTGGAGGACAAAGATTTTTGCCAAATTCTGAGCAAAAGATGAATCGATGGAAACTAAAGTGTGACTCACTGAGAACAAAAACCAGACTTGTGTGAAACCTGAGATGCCTGCTCTGTGGGATTTCAAGTGATGAGTCGTGGATGGAGGTTGTCAGAAGACTGACCTGTAGGGACACCAGAGTGTGAACTAAGAAATTTAAAACTGAAGGAAAATGGGAGAAAACCCACACATGGCCTTCAACTCGCAAACAAGTTGAAGTCTTGAAGAAAACTTTAAGTCCAGATGCCAAGATTCACCTTCTAGACAACGTCACCTGAATGGACGAGAACCTTCATCGCTACCTTAAACCTTGGAAATACCCTGAAGGCATCATCAGGAAGAAGCAGGTGTGGTCATGATGGGGGCAAAACGAGTCCAGCAGAACCAGAGGAACCGAAGTCAAACATGAATCTGAAGATAAAGAAACCAGATCCGAGCTGATCTGTGACTGCTGTGCTGGCCGATGGACGAGCAGCTAAGGCAGAAACTCTTCTATTGCTCTCTTACACTTTAGTCATGTGCCAAAGTCAGTAAAATCCCTTTTCTGCTTCATTTTATTGTATTAAATCATAATATTGTGAGGGGCAGAAGTAAAAAATGTTACATTTTTGTTGCTTTGATATAAAAAGTCTCCAAGTTTGGCATTTTTTTGAAGCAAATATTAAGTTTTTCTTTAGGTTTTTTTAAATGTTACATTTTTCTGCTGCATCCTCAGAGGTTGCCTCCATCATGGCACATGTTCAGACACACCATGTCTTATCATGCAAAACTGCAAAAACTGAACTCTAGGAAAGTAAGAAGACTTGTCATTTTCTGTGTTGGAAGAAAAATAATCTTATTAAGAAAGATTTTCAAAAGCAAAAATATTCTTAATTTGAGAAAACGTGTCTAAGTGACTAGATTTTTTTCTTAAAATAAGAAGTTAAGACTATTTTTCTTGCCTGACTGGCAGATTTTTTTGCTCTCCTAAAGACAATCTGCCGGCCAATGTGCGAACTTTTGAAAGGAGCCTGTTTTTGCTAAAGTCTTTAACTTGGTGTTCGTTCAGTCTGTGTGGCAAACAACAGAATTAGCTCCGAAAACATCTGCACACTTTTATCTGTCTGCACTTAAAGCATGGCCTTGTGGACCGTCGGTGGCTCCACTGGTGACAGGAACTCTTTTTTTTTTTTCCCACAGAGTTCCTGAAGATGATGGAGAACGTCCAGTGAGAACTTCAGATCTACATGTTTGGGGGATTCCACCCACAAGAGGAGCATGAACCTAGAATGCCATAGAAAAACATTCACAACTGATAAAGTTACTGATTTCAGTCGGATCCTTCCATTCCCCTTTCTCCCTCTCACATGAAATTTGGGAGTGAGACCACTCGTCTATAAATACCCATTCAAACCTTTTAAGACGAAGGCGCAGCTACCTCCCCCCCCCCCCTCAGCTGCCCCCTTGGCAGCTGCTCCTCCTCAGAAATGCAACACCGCCGATCTTCAACCGCCGCCTCCCCCTGAAAAGTGCCTGCTGTCTCTGGCCTGTTGATCCTGAATAAAATGGTTTCTTCCGTTGCTCCTCTCTGTGTCAGACTGGTTCCTGAGCATCACTCTGCATGGTTTCTTGTCCCACCACTGTTTTGTTTTTCTTCTTTTTTAGATCTTTGAGTCAACCTTTTTGCTCACTTTTTGCCGGCAGACAGTCTGACACCACGCAGATGGTCCGGTCTGATCTCTGAGCTGCTGTTCTTTCATGAACAGAGTCTGAAAGCTTCCCTGACAATCAAGGCTGACTGCAGCGGCGCCGCCTGATGCTCGCCTTCCAACCCAGAAATGAGATGAAGCTTGTTGCTACCAAACAGTTGGTTCTGTTTCTTTTTAGAAAGTGCCGGCTCCCCTCAGGATTTAAAGCCTTTTAAGCTTCCCACCATTTCTCAGCCGCGATCGGATCCCTCCCACTTTCCTCTCTGCTGTTTTTTTTTGGGGGGCCCCTCCCTCAGAAGCAGAACTCTCTGGTGCCTGGTTCCAGTCTCAAAACCTGCTATTCAGGGCAGGCCTGAGGAGGGGTCCGGAACAGACCGACCCACTCCATGAGCTTTTGCTCTCGGTTTCCAGTTTCACACTGCATCTCCACTGAACCTCTTTAGAAATCTAAAGAACAGGAATCACCTCCTGACCCCACGTGTCACACAGGCCTGCTCTCTGTTTTTGTTGATTCGTAATTAAAGTAAAATTTATTTTCATGGTTGGAACAACTAAGAATCTTCACAAACCTTTTTGTCAAATTTCTCTTTTCACCCTAAATCTTTAAACTTGATGCTGACATTGAATCCGTTTTGAGACCTTTTCCCTCCTAACCGCTGCATTCCCGCTCCCACATCTTCTTCTGTTTTCCCAATTTTACAGATTTTACCCCATCAAGACTCTCAACGTCACCCTTCAAGGTGTGATTGGCTTGCCCTGGCCTCCGAACCCTAAAAGTTCAGGATACTAAATCTGGAGGCGTGTGAGGGGGCAGTGGGCGGGGCCAAGTTGCGCCGTTTAAAGTGTGTGTGAACCTTGTCTTGATGTCTAGTCTCTCTGTTGGGGTGCACGCGGATTGACCACTCCTTTGGGCTTTTCTTTCTTGGATATCTGGGAGGAAAGGCTAAGCCACAAACATGGTAAGAGCATTTTTGTGTATATGTCTAATGTGAAACTGACAGGTGAACCAGATTTATTCATTATTCATGATGACAGTGAGACGTAATTAGTGTTTCTTAAATAGTTTTCTGTTTGTTGATCAATTGTCGTTGGCTTTTGTTGCTGTGAGCCAGTTATCATCTGTTGAATTGAATTACATATTGTCACACATTCTTACAACTTCACCCTCATTTCCTAAACAATCTAATTATCAAACCACTAATTGTTCACTTTCACATTCATTCCAAAAACGTGAATCTTCCATGAAATCAGCTGCAAGTGATCTTAAACTGGACACTGGGTGCTGATGGGTAACGGGATAGACGTCGACAGTAAAAGTGCAGATTCTGCTGAAGCGTCGGATTCCAGAGGATTGGATGACTGCGGGCCATATACAGCGAGTCCAATGCGTTGAGCCGGAAATAGCCGGACTGATTTACACTCCAGAGTCTCGTTAGGACGAAACTACTTAATACCGAAGCACAAAACTGATGGAAATTTGTCATATTTTCTTTAACATCGTCCGTAGTTCTTTTATGGCAACGGACTATGTGCAAAGTTGCACCTGAGTTGTGCGTAAAAGCAGTGAAATCCTAAATAAAATGGTACAACGGAGGCATCGTGTATCTTAACTTGAATAATGTCAATTATTTAGAGTTGGCTGTTTAATCACGACAACTTCGCAACAAAGTGAGGCCTAAACTAAGTTTGTAATGGGTGGTGTTGTTAAAAAGTGTCCCTGTTTCCTTTCAGACTGACGCGCAACAAGAGGCCCGCTCCTACCTGAGCGAAGAAATGCTGGCTGGTGAGTGGCTTTGCTTCACTTCACCATTCTTTAGCTCGTGCTTTTGATAAATAAAATAACCAATAAATTAATCAATTAAGGTTTGATGTAGGCACAAACTGCTTCGATCCATGTTTTCCAGAGTTCAAAGCCGCCTTCGACATGTTTGACACCGACGGTGGCGGTGACATCAGCACAAAGGAGTTGGGTACCGTGATGAGGATGCTGGGCCAGAATCCGACAAGAGAGGAGTTGGATGAAATTATTGAGGAGGTCGACGAGGATGGTGAGCGACGGGAAATGTTTTTCATTGTGCGTAACAACGATTTTACGCACAAACCTTTCGCCCTTTTTACGCAACACTTGGCAATCACATGTTGACGATGCTGTCTTGTTTCATCGCTTCCTGCTGTAGAGTCACTCTGTTCAGACCATAAGACAGTTTCATATTGTAGTTTGGCGGTGTGTGCGTGCGTAAAACCATGCGCAAAAATGATATTCAAACGGAACGCGCGCAACAATGGGTAACATGGCTCCCTGTCAAACCTCAGGTAGCGGTACCATCGACTTCGAGGAGTTCTTGGTCATGATGGTGAGGCTGCTCAAGGAGGACCAGGCCGGCAAGAGCGAGGAAGAGTTGGCAGAGTGCTTCCGCGTCTTCGACAAGTACGCTCCCTGCGTCACGGCGTGGACGCCAGCGGCCTGGCCGCCGCGTTTTCTGTGCGTAACCGTTTGTTTTCGCCGCGCTTTCCTGCAGGAACGGCGACGGGATGATCGACAGAGATGAGTTCGCTCTCATTATCCGCAGCACCGGTGAGCCCATCACGGAGGACGAGATCGATGAGCTGATGAAGGACGGAGACAAGAACAACGACGGCGCGCTTGACTTTGACGGTAACTTACGTCACTCTACCGGACATAGACGATGTCGACAGTTACAGGGAAAATGTGAAGCCAAAGAAACACGTTTGTTTATTTTTGAGTGATTGCGCACATTTAAGTGGTTGGTGACATTTCGAACACAAAACATCAGGTTGATATGGACGAAATAAACATGGCTTTAGCTAAACGAAGTCTATTTACTACAAGTATATCTATACTTAAGGTTAACTTTTTATATACTATACAAACAATGATATCTTAAAACGTTTCAATTTTGTCTGAAGAAGTATAGAGTTAGTATACTTATACACCACATGTACATTGTCTGTAGTATACTTGTTATACTTATACACACTAGTTTTCTCCATAAAACAAACTTAAGGTGTACTTTTTGCTAAGGAGTGTATTTGCTGTAAACCCAGCTGTGACATTTAGGTGAAAGAGAAATAAAAATATATATTTTTTAATTAAAAGTTAGGATACGTTTGTCCACCAGTCTGTGCATTTCTGCATTTTTGTTTTTGTTTTCAGTTTTTGGCTCCACTTGCACTTAAAATGGTATAATTTAGATTTCAATCAGAAAACTGTTAAGTTTTCTTTGTCTACAACAAGCAGCAATTTGCTGCCTCTCAACTTAAGTGCAGGTATGAAGACCTGGTTAAAAACTGCAGAACCTAAAGCATTTCAATTCAATTATAATCCAATCCGATCCATTTTTGAGCTATTTTAAAATCATTCCTTGATCTTTTAATCATGATTACGCTGTTTGAATATGGAACTACTGAGAAGTGGAAGTTTAATCGTAGTTTTCCTTTATGAATGTCCGCCATGATCAGAAAAATACCACAAGAACATGTTAAAAACCCCTTTTTTATCGTCTTTAATGAAGTTCCCACTGAGCAATGATGACATTTCACTGATTTTCTGGGTGAACTCTTAAAGCACCAGGTTCAAATGAAAGATATCCTAGAATATTCGTGTACACAGACTTTTATTTTTATTTTACTTTCACCTTCTGGTCGCACCACGATCACCTCTGCTAATATTTTAATTTGTCTTTCCCAGAATTCCTCAAGATGATGGAGAATGTGCAGTAAAACAAGAAAGACTCATGGGACATTCCTCCACCAACCCTGCACCATCAGCTCCCCTCCGTCCTCCCCTCCCTCCTGTCCACCTGGTTCACCACCTCTCTTCATCCTCAACAGATAGCTAGGACACCCGGTGGGTGGTGGTGGTGGTGGTGGTGGGTCGCGTCTCCCCGAATCAACACAAACGGCTCACCGATGCTGCTCTGACGCCAAAGGAAATCCATCGCATGCACTCAATGCAGCGCGCACAGCCGCACCTCCACCCTTCTGCTGGTAAAGCTCCGATAGGTGTAGTCTAGACGAGTGTTACCTGTTGCTTAGACCAATGCTTCAACTCTTCTCTGTACAAAGTTTCTGGCTTGAACAGAATAAATGAAGTCACACATGCTCACTTGTAGTTGGTCTCTGTAAAAAAAAAAAAGTGTGTTTTGAGGAATTTAAATAAAGTCTGTTTGTTTCTTCTTTTTGTACATTTTGTTTGAACCACAGCCAGTTCAGCTGCAATCACAGCTCAGCCGTCAGGGCTTTTAATTTGGCGGGAACCAGAGGTTTGTTCTAAACATCAGCTCGGTTTCAAGCTTCATGGAAATGGAGAAAGTTTTACGATGAATAGAGACAAATAAGTGTAGGATGAACGCCGTGACGTCTGCAGACTTTTGAAAGATTCTCATTTTGAAAGATAAAAAAAAGGGCTTCAATGTGAAAGGCTGGATTACAAAAGGGAAAAGTGTCAGTCATGTTCAAACTACATCACAGATGAACGTCTTCACATCTCATTTCCTTAAAAAGCTGAAATGCTGCAGATTTGTGACGGCTTCAGTCTGTCTCTCTGGATAAAGGTGTATTTTTTCCTCTCGCATAATTTAATCCGCATCACAGTTCATGGTCAATGAACCCATAAAGACAAGGTTCATCTAACTTTGTGACGAAACGATAAAGTCCTTTAACCCAAATAATTTTTATTTCATGTTTAAAACGATTAATGAAACCATCTTTTGACAGTGAAACTCTTTTTTTGTTTGTTTTTTTTTAGTCTTACTGGCACTTTTTGTTTGAAGCAACCAAAACAAAATGTTTGACATCACAGCTTCAAACATTAAAAAAAACTTCCATTTTGGGTTTTTTGGACAGTTTTGTTCTTTGTGCCTCATCAAGGTCATGTTTGAAGTGCTGGAAAAAAGGATTCTTTGGTGTTTAGTAAACACAACTGCTGTTACTCTCAGTAATACATTGATTTTTTTTGGTGTGCATCTGTATTTTTTACATCCCAGCTGGTTTATTATCCTGGTGGGGATGCAAGGATTCACTTTAACCACGATGAATTTTATACCTTGATTTTTTTTAGTCAGTTTTGTTTTGGCTCCATATAGAATTTGTTTATTACAAAATAGAAAAGTAAAATATGAATAATCTTTTTTTTTTTGCTTAAAGAAAATTGCTGATTATTCTTAGAACAAACCATAATCAGAGTTAAAAGTCCACTTTAAAAATAGACCAAAAGATGGGTCTCTAAACTGAGAATTGTGGCATCCCTAAATCCTGGACATCTACAAATTTAAATACTCTTTTTATTTTGGAAACCAAAGTTGTTCAGGAAATTTAAATTAAGCTAGAACTGCCCAAAAGCAGTCCCAAAAATAGATTAGAAAAAAATGTTACAACAAATTAAAATCAACTTCATGTGTAATGTGAAACGTGTCAAATAAAAACATTAATCAGATTTAAAAAAAATACATAAACACAGTGAGCCTGGATGCAAAACCCAGTGTTGAATGGCAAATGTTTTATTTTGCATGAATTGTTTCATGTTTTGTGTGAACATTTTCAAGAAAGAAAAAAAAAAGGTCTTTACAGGTGAAGGCACCTTTTCCCGGAACGTGTTTCGGCATCTTCTCCGGCCCATAAGCGGCTCTCAGGATCCATAGTTGGCCTCGTCGAAGGCTTTGCGGGCTCTCTTCAGCTCCTCGTTCATGGTCAGCAGGTCTTTGACTCGGGCGAACTTCCGGGGGTCTTTGCGGATCAGGAAAACGATGTCCTCCACCTGGACGCGGCCCTGCCGCCCGAAAGACATGGCTTTGTGGGTCATATCCGTGAGGAACTCGATCACCTGGTCCTCCAGGATGTCCACGGACTCCGTGTAGGGGTTCTGGTCGTCCCCGAAGCCGTACATCATGCAGCGGAGCTCCTTGGAGAAGAGCCGCTTCCTGCGCCCGTGAGACACATCCGCGCCGCCGCTGGCGTCCTCCAGCTCTTCTTCGAAGCCGGGCTCGTCTTCTTCCTCCGCCATTCTACCGGGAACACACACGAGTACCGAGAAGGTTTATGCGTGCTCTCAGACAAAAATAAAAATCAACAAACCTAAGAAAACAAAAGCTAACACGAGCGCTTAGCTTACCTTCGTGTGTTTGGGTCTGACGGTGGGAAAGCAACACTGCCACCTACTGGACCGGAGGAGGACGACTCCCGGAAGTACAAGGAAACTTTTTTTTTCTTCAAAGAAAAAAACTTTATTAACAATATGGACAATTGTTACATAGAATCACATATGACCAACCAGTGAATAAAAGAAAAAATATTTTAAAAAGTAAATCTACAATATGGAAATACCAAACACTTTGCAATGCAAAGGTTTAATTCTATGTGGTATTTAGTAAAGGATCCTTAAAAAGCTGAATCACTTTTTCAAAGACTCTTCCATACGTTCAAACAAGTTTTTCTTGATGATTGAAGAATTATTTTTGGCTTATGGACGCAACACTTCCATAAGCTCTACAAGTCCGTAACACGAATCTTAAAACTCTTTTCAGCATGCAAATATTACAATAAGTAATTAAAAATAAGTTGATAAATAATTCTTTATAATACAGGTTCATCATGATAAAAATGTGTTGAGCAATTTGAGTCAGTGGGTAAAGAAGGAGCTTTTTTTTCCTAAACACTCAGGTCAATATTTTTGCGTCTTAAACTGACAGTGTTGGGAGGAAAAATGTACAAAATCACCCAACATTGTTTACATCTATACCTCATTACAAAAACATTTGTTGTAGATTTTATCAAAGGGTTTAACTTTATTTTTAACAAAATTGAATCCTCTGTCAATTCTTAAATGTAGTTGATTTACAGGGTTAAACTCATTGATTGTATATGAGAACTGGACTGAGTGAATGTGATGTCACTCGTGGAGAACGGTTTACCTCCAGCTCCAACCAAACAAAGTCAGTTTATTTATTTATTTATTTATTTTGGTGAGGACAGCGCCATGTTCCAGCCAGACGATGCCAGGAAGCAGCGATTGGACTGCGTCGGTCTGAGTCAAGGTTTCTATGGTAACCACTCTATCCAGTCAGGAGTGATCTTTTTTGGAAGGCCACACCCCTTGAAAGCGGGATTCACCAAATCTGTCAAACGTTTTGCAGGCTGGATGTGGCTCCACCTACTGTTATTGAGGCATCTGATTGGTCAGTTTATAGCTTGAAGAACTTGAACTACAGAAAAAAATATCGTGAAAAATTATTAGGATTATCTAGAAGTAAAAAAAAAAAGAATGACAGGTGTTTATTTCTCCTTAGACGTCTGTGGGATTTTGGCTTATTGGAACCAGCAGGGACTCGCCAGGGGGGAGGGGCCTCTCAGTCCAGTTCTTAGATGCAGTCAATGGTTAAACTTGAGCATACATGAGGTCACTAGAGGTAAACAAAAATGGAGTCCAGCTGGATGAGCGTCTAACTGGTTCAAGATCAGAGATTTAAAAAAACACAGAAACTTTGGAATAATCTGCTATAAATAAAGACAAAGATGACTGATAGAAAGATCTGCTGAAAACCTCTGCTGTATTCACATTTTTATGTAGGTCAGGATCATTTTTGTTAATTTTTTTTTTTTTTTTTTACATTTTATTGATGTTAAGTTACTTATATAACAAACAAACAAAAACCTTCAGAATTAATATGCAATATAAAAAAAACATCTTTATCTCTATAAACCTTGTACATTCACATATTTTTCTGCACAATTTTAAACAAAAGCCAAATAATAATTTACAGGCAACCGTCTTCTTCTGCCAAATTTCTCTGCATGAACTTTGACCCAAGCTGGCAAATACAGGAGAAGCAGTCGGTAAATCTGCAGCAGGCAGTCAGACGCAGCGCCCCGCCTCACTCAGGTGTAGGTTTGCAGCGTTCTCTCCCATGGTGGCGACTGTCGGGGCGCGTGACCCGCAGAGGAATGTGTGAAAGTTAATCTGAGTTGTACTTTGGGTTGTGGGAGGTCACCTCCGACAGGTCTGTCCTCCCTTAACCCCTCCCGCTGACTTGGCCGCCGCTCAGCCGCCGGATCGAGGTGGCCCGCTGCCAGCCTGTGTGGGGTTTGGTTCAGTGGGAGGTCTGGCTGCTTATCTTTTGATTTCCATATTTTATACTTAAATTGATGCACCAAAGGGAAACTGAGCTTCATCTGCGTCCTCATCACAGCAGAGGCAAACAAAGTGGCCTCTGTCACTTCTGTCCAGCTGGCCAAATTCTTTCCGTTTCCTTTCACAGGCTTTGCTTAGTTGTTTACAAATTTCACCCCCCCCCTCCCTCATCAGCTCCTTTCCTCCCTCCTCTCTCTTCCTCCCTCCAGGCTTTTCACCCGCCCACCGCTCGGTTCTGGTTGAGGGTGAGGAGGTGAAAGAGGAGAGACAAAACAGGGTGGAAAGCCCAAACACTCGTCTCCTGCAGATTTCAACGTTGCATCTTCAAACCCTGCAACAACTGTGAGTATTTTTCTCTGACTGAGGATGTTAGAAGGGAGACCCCCCCCCCACACGCACACACAACCACACACACACACATGCACACACACGCACACCAACGACTGGATAAGGGAGAGTGGTGGACGTGCAGGACAGAGAGTATCACAGGCTGCAGAAGTGCGTCAGCTGAAAGACGGCAGAACAGTTTGGAATGCGTGTTCGCATGGAGGAAGGAAAAAAAGGAAAATTTCTAAAGATGTAACTCTGAAGCTTCAGGGGGACTTTTATCTTTACTGAAACTGAAACGTGCAAGCAAAAACTCGGAGAGTTTGGCTCCATCTGGAGATTCGCTTATGGAGCGTGAAAGCAGACAAATGGACGTCCTAAAAGTATAAGATCACACAAACCAGTGCGATGTGACGTGAAAGCAGAAATCTCACGTTGAAGGCCTTTGTAAGATGTAAAACCTGGATGAAGCCTGTAAAGAGCAGAAACTCTGGTCTGTTTCCCTGATGACATCTCCTGGGTCACATTAACTTCAAAGCCTTCTGTTGTTTTTCAGCGCAGCATCTTCAGTCTGGTTTCTGTCTGCTTAGTCGTGGAAGGGGAGGGGGGGGGGGCTTGCACCTTTAAACTCAGAGGTGTTTACCTCAGTTAATCAGCCGGTGATTTAGAGCCGTCCAGACGGCAGAAGACAGGATTTGGCCATCGTCCAGGCCAAAGCAGTTTGCTGAGATCCTCTCATGGGCTGCTGGGGGGCATGCAGGACATGCAGCCTCTCCTCTCCGTCCAGTGTGGCGCAGGGCAAACCTGTGCACATAAAGTGGCACATCTGAATAAAAATCCAGCAAGAAAAAGAAGTTTTAGTTTTTTCCCCTTAAAGAATCATTTGGTTGCATTATATTTTTGGATAAATTACCAATTTAGAATTTAGTTTTCCCTGAACTCATGAGTTGCATAATTTGGGTGGGGTCAGTGTAAATAATTGTTGCTATAAAAAAAAAATTAAAGCTACGAGTGCCATTTGTTACCTCAGTGCCTGAATGGCTGCTTCAGGCCTTTAACTCCCACCTCCTGGTCAGCTGCAGCTGAAACCCTTTTTTATTTTTTCATTTTGTCATTCACTATGCCCAAAATTTATTTTCCCCAGGCACAAGGTGAGTGCATATTTTGGTGATTTTCTGAGTTTGTGGCAAAGGCAAAATGTTTGCTCAAAGGTGCAGAAAGAAAAAAGAATGTCATGTTGTTACCATGGTAACCTTATAGTCTAAGTGGATCTTTCTGTAGGTTTATAGAATCTGCTTTGGGTAATAATTTGTTTGAAAACCTAAAGAAACTTCCTGGTAGACAGGAAATTCTAACTTCAGGGAAGGCGCCACCTTGAGTCAAAATGTGGCAAAATGGGAAAAAAACATTTTCTTAATGAAAAAAAAAAAAAAAAAAGAAAACTCGACAAACGAAATAAAACCTACAGAATTAATTAATTAAAAAAAAGACGTATTTCATAAATGCAACAAATGTCTTGTGTCTGGTTCCAGATGCTGCGTCAGGCTGCAGGCCACATGAGAGGCCTCCTGGCCAGGCGCGCCTCGGTGGCCGTGACCAGCAGCGCCGTCAGGATGGCGAGCCACGGTCATGGTACGTCCTTCTCCTGTGCAGGTTTCAGGGATGTTCTTCCACGTGCACGAGTAAAAAATCATCGCACATTGTCCAGACAATTTTTTTTAAATCCCCCTAAAAACTACAACTCCCAGAGCCCCGCCCCTTCACATTTGGTTAATTTAAATGTGAAGTTAATTCTGTAAAATGCAGAATTTAGAAGATATTCAGGTTTAGAAACGTCTCTTCAACAGAGAACATTGCTGGTAGTCAGGAGAACATTTATCAAAAGTGTCTAATTCCAACAATAAAATTACCTTTAATTTAAACTATAACAGTTTAGATGAACTGTGATGTTTCAACTCTGACTGGATCCTTAAAAACAATAATTTTTAAACCACTCAGAGGTAAACGTCTGGCTGTAGATCAATGGAGAACCTTCTCTTTCAGTGATGACATGCAAAGCAGTCCCACATCATTATACTGCCACCACCTGCTCCTCTTTTTCCCCACAACTTTTTATTTGAAGAATTAGTCATGACAGCAACTTCAAGACAACTTCAATAATACTACGGTAGTTACATTTTCCTTATAAAAAGACAAAAAGCAAGAAGGAAAGAAAAGAAAAGAAAATCTGTATTATATGACATTTTACTCTAAACAAGTATCTGCACTCAAACAAATAAAATGAATAATTACATAAAACAAAACTTAACAATGAACATTGCTTGTCTTACATGAAACCAGTCACAGCACTCCTTAACAAAAGCTTTTAAGCTGAGGTTGCACAATTCCATGCAGTTGAAATAAAAAATCTGTTGAATCATCTGTTAGGTCTAATTTTTGAATATAATTGATAAAGGGTCCCCAAATTCCTCAAATAGGTGTTGTTTGCTTTTATGAATATGCATTATTCTTTCCAAAGGAAGGCAATACAGCATATGTTGTATAGCCACTGATTTATACTAGGTCTGTTCATATTTTTCCAAGCCCGTGCAATACACCTTTTAGCCGTTAAGAAGCTATATCAATAAATGTTCTCTCTGTATTACTAAAATTATGTTTCACTGGATATATAGTCAAAAGAAATAGGATGGGGCTCAATGCAAGTTGTAACGACATTATTTTTTCTATTGTCATTTTAACATCTTCCAAAAAGATTTGGTGACACTTCCACATGCAATGCCTCAATGTGCACAAACATGTTGTTATTATATTTATTTAGTTGCACTGGTGTAGCATATATAAATACATTAACCATTTAAATTATAGTATTCTCAGTCGACCATTAATAGACATAGAATGAATTTTACAGCATGCCCTTGTCCAATCATTTTTATTAATATTTAGTGATAAGTCATCATTCCATGATTTTAATTTATTATTTGAATTCTCTGATGTATTAGATATCAATAAGTTATAGAGGTCCGAAATTGTGCCTTTTCTTAATTTTTTTTTTTTTTATCATCTGGGTTTCCAACTGTGATAGAGGAATTTTGTTAAGATTCTTTTGGTTTGCCTTTAACAAAGCTTCTTAACTGAAGGTGTTTAAAATGTGTTCACCTGCTCTTTCTAGAATTCTTCTGTTTGACTCATAATGTAACTGGACATACAGCTTACAGAAAGTTCCTCTTCTATCTCATCATTTATCATTTATTGAATTCAATCAGGTAGTTTTCAATCCAAATGATTTCAGTTAAATAAAAATGTAAAAACAATCGACTAAACTATTTTTTTACATCAGACATTTTCAGTGTCTGGACCCAAATGGCGCTTTTCACTTTTTTCATTTGATTCGTTTTCGTGATGGTAGCATTCTTCTGTCTCCTTTTACACGAAGAGTTTTCCTTTAATTGTTTATCTTCAAACCCGGAAACCTGTCAAAATGTAGGCCTCCAGGGGTAAAGTTTCAGAAATCCAAAATGAAACAAATCTTTGTTGTGTTGTAAGCTGATGCGTTCGACCAGTAGGGGGCACTGTTGCACCACGTTGAACCAGCTCTTGCTTTTAGAGGCAGAACATTCTAAAATATGAAACTAGAGGTTCTGAGCATGGTTTTTTGTTTGATCCCTCAGAGGTGTCAGAGACAGTGGACATGTCCCGGCCCATGTATTATGACCGCGCGGACGTCCCTCTGCCTGACAAACCCTACAAAGACCTGCTGACGGACGCTGACAAGAGCCTGAAGCAGAAGGAGAAAGGACCGTGGACCCAGCTGAGCAAAGAGGAGAAGATTGCCTGTAAGACACCAAACGGCGAATCTTCTTCTTCCTTCTCCTCAAACTGACCCTGGTGACCTCCAAGAAGAAGAACCATTTGGTTTCTTTTCCCTCGGTGGTAGATTTTTGTGTGCAGCAACTTTCTTATCTTCACTTCCAAGTAAATATTTATGTTTTCCACAACAACCATCATTTCCTTTGCCGCACCCACAGTCCTAACATGAGAACATTAATGGGTGTAGATTTGTTTAGAATTTAAAAGTTAACAAATGAAAGTCTGTAGCTTTTGGAGGACAGGTCACCATCCCTGCTCTCCTGCAGTGTACCGCCTGACGTTCTGCCAGACCTACCCTGAGATGAAGCAGAAGACGTCCGAGTGGAAGACCGTCCTGGGCGGCATCTTCTTCTTCCTGGGCTTCACCGGCCTGGTGGTTTGGTGGCAGAGAATCTACGGTAAAAGTCGTCAACCTTGACGGGGCAGAGGATTCCTTTCTTCACGTGGAGATCATTCCGTCCACTTTTGTCTTTTCCAGTTTACCCTCCGCTTCCCAAGACGTTTGAGGGCGACTCTCAGGCCATGCAGCTGAAGAGGATGCTGGACATGAGGGTCAATCCCGTCCAGGGCTTCGCCGCCAAGTGGGATTACGAGAAGAGCCAGTGGAAGTAAACTGACGTCGAGTCTCCAAGAAAACCCTGAAGGATCCGGTTGTCCTCCTCGAGTCTGTCTGCCCCAACAGAACCACGGATCAATAAAGTTTTATGTCTGTGAATCTCTGATAAATAAACCTCAGTGACATGAAGCTGGTTCCCAAGGAAACGAGACAGTGTGTGACACAAAAGAGGAGTTTAAGCTCAAAAAGATCTTTAGCTCAAGAAGGAGAAAAAGAACTCAAAGATGGAGGAAAGCGATGGATAGAGAGGAAAATAACAAGTAAAGGGAAGGAGGTGCAGAAGAAACAGGAAACATTAAAACAAGAAATTGGCTTAGGAGGAAAAGAACGGCAGGAAAGAGAAAATAGATGGAAAACAAAAACTTGAAGAATTAAAAAAAAAAAAAAAAGGGAAACAGAGGCAGGAGATTGAGAAGCACACAAAATGAAAAGATAGAGTGATACAAAAAATACATTCAATTAGTAAAAAGTGAGCTTACCTAACATTTTGATGTTATAACAATTATAACAGGATAACTATTTACATCCTTTCATGCAGCCACAGATCCTCAATAGGAATGTACCACCTCCAGGGAAAAAATGAAGGTCCGAAAAGATCATTTCACTGCACTTTCAGTTTACATTTGGTTTTTGTCTGCCAGACCATTTTTCTATTTCTCATAAACTAATTCCAAAGCGATAATCCGTTTCCACAGAGACTACAGTCTTAATTATGGACTGTATATGAAAACTGGACTGAGTGACTAATCCCCCCCCAGGTGGCACCTACTGGCCCCCACGTCCAGCGTTCAAAATGTTTGACAGATTTCGTGGGGTGTGGCCTTCCAACAAGCCCGCTCCTGATTGGAAGGAGTGGTTTCCATAGAAACGTTGACACAGACCGACTCGGACCAATCACTGCTTGCTGAAAAAGGACTGAATGGACTTCAATTGGCTGGAGCTTGAAGTAAAGCCTCCCCTTTGGGTGAGGTCCCACTCGCTCGGTCCAGTTCCCATATACAGTCAACGATCAGAACAGAAAAATCCACGTCCGACGTCCAACGCTCACCTCAGCGAGCCTCCCCCTCTCCGTCTGATGAAACCCACCTGGTTCTGGCTGCTTGGGTACCCGCTCCTCACAGACGACAGACTCAGAACTTCTTCCAACATTGGACTTTATTAGATTCAGTGTCATTTCATATGTTACAATTGCAATCTAAAGACAAACAAACAGACCCTAGGACATGGTTGCGATCTTGACGTTTGAGTCCATGAGGATGGATCAGAAACCGACGCCGCGTTTCTGTAAAACTACCCTGCTTGGTTTGATTTTCTGTCATCCAACTGCGGTCCAACAATCCTAAAGAAAAGAAAGTCACAACTGACGATGCACATGGATGGAGTTTAAGGCCGTTTGAAGGAGCACATTTATGCTTTTTACACCAAATATAAATTACATTTAAAAGCCATCAGTTCTGTCTTTCTTAAATATGTAACTAAGCTAACTTCCTAATCTAAATCAGTTTAAATAACAAGCATATATATATATATTTATATATATGTAGGGTCCTGCCAATGTGGTCACGCTTCCTTCATTTGTGCCTCCTTCAATAACAGAACACTTTCCTCAAAGGCTCATGATGGGGGGGGGGTCACCGGCTGTTAAAGAGCGGGTCCAGACGGCGGGGGGAGATTCGCGGAGCAGCTTCTCACGGAGCACACGCTAGAAAAATAGATCTATATGTCCTGTCCTGGAATGTAGGAGAGCGGGATGGGGGGAGGAGGAGGAATGTAGTGACTCTTAAGCACTCAGTTTGGTGTCTGAGGAGGAGAAACGGGGGCTCAATCTTCAAAGAATGTCAGGTGGAATCAGTTTGCTACATAAATCTTTAAAAGGACGATGAAGAATGGTCGGGTCCGACGGGCAGAAACGCTCCAACAAGGAATCCTCTGTCAACAGCAGTTAGTGTCTTCACCTCGGAGAAGCTGCTGTCTGCCCACAAACACGGCACTGCAGGACTAGAATGTGTTCGTCTTCAAAGCTAAAAACAAACAAACAAAGGAAATACGATCCGAATCCGCGCGCACAGACTGTGAGCCGCACTTCAAACTGCCCTCCTGTTGCTACAGAATCTGCTGCGTTCTTCAGCTACGGCGCCTGAACCAAACTCCGTGTGTGACTGAAGCACAAAGCGGTGGAGGAACCAGAGTTTTAATCAAACAAAACGATTAAAAACACCAACAAACACAAAGTTACAGAGAGAGTTCTAGTGGAAAACAGCCTGCTGCTTCTCCGGTCGGGACAGACAGCGTTCATCCTCCCCGCCGCCTTCGCCATCTGTATGGCACGTGTGTGAGAGGACGGCCGACGCGTCTCTGCGCCGTCTCGGTGTGACAGGGCGATGGCAAAAAAGGTTCAAACTAACACAAACCAACATTCAGGAATGAAACTTAAACTCAATTTTCTTCTTTTTTTTTTTTTAAATCTGCACAGGATTAAGATGAAGGAACAAAAATTGGAATGAACGCGTGTGTGTTAGCACACGTTTGCATCCAAGGTGAACAGAAGAATACTAAAACGCTCTCTCTGTCTTTTTCCCTAAAAGGTCAACATGGTGGGAGGGTCCTCGCTCTGCTCACGCATGACAGCGGCTGAAGTAAACATCATCAGCACCAGGAGCCCTGATGGGACCAACAGGACCTTTGTTTCAATGTTGAGGGGAGTGGAGGAGGCAGATGGGAGCTGGGACGTGGAACTGGAGAGGAGGCCCGTCCCCTCACAGGCGTTTCTGGGCGAGGAAGGATCCCACCAGGACGCCGGTCGCCACCGTCATCCCCACCAGCAGCCACTTCTTGAAGCTCTCCTGAGACCTTCTGCTCTCAGCCGCGGCTTCCTGCCCAAAGATTACAGCAAAGCGCTCCTGAAAGAGAAAAACGGCGAGGAGAGGGTTAACCCCGTGTGGGAAGCGGGGGCAGCGATGTATTTAAATGTGAAGAAAACCCCTCAGAGGTAAAGTTTCCAGAAATCCCCGTCCGACTGCAAACTAAAGGCCACAAGCAAAGTAGGTGGATCCCCTCTCTGAAAAGCCGCCGTCTCAAACGTGAAACCAACAGCCGAGCTAGTTATCGGTATGACTAACATGGTTAAAAGTGCAGAGCTCCCCTCCACCGCCACAGTCATACAGGTGAACGCGCACCCCCCCCCCCCCCCACCCCCAAAAAAGCCGCAGGAACCAAAAACATTCAACCAGTGAACCATCAAACCATCCGTCCTTCACCGACGCTGCCGCCCACTCACAGCGTTTCCTGGAACTGAGCTGCAAGGAGCGTGAAGGCCACAAGGAGGCGCCAGTCAAGCTCTGATCAGCTGGGATGTAGAGCCCCCACCCCACCCTCACCCCCACCCCAGCTAGGTTGCTGCAGGATAAACAGCATTTGTGAGGCCAGAGTTTCTCCTCAGCATCGCTTCCAGTAAACAAGTGTGGTAACAGCCGAGTCACAAGAGTGCTTCTTAGTCAGGGGGAGGGTCTGACGGGTCGGGGTGGGGGTGGTGGTGGGGGGGGGGGTGTTGACGAAGAGGTAAAGTGGATGAAGAGGCAAAACGACTGAAACAGAACTTGGAAAGTTTGACTCTCAGACAGAGGAATGCTCCAGTTCAGCTTCATCTTCATCAAAAACCATCAGCGTTTCTGCATGAAGGCTTTGTGGTTCCGTTTGTCCAGCAAGTTCAGAACAGAACACGTCAAACCACGGATTCATGAAGGATTCTATGACACTATGACACAAGTCTAAGGATGCTTTCTTAAGTACATCTATGACAACAGGGACCTCTTCTCCCACATCTGCATTTACGCTCACATAACAGAAGTGAAGCTATTTTAACATTTTGAATGTAGTTTAAAGACCTAATCTGAAAAAAAAAAGTGTTTTTAACACGTGCTTGTTTTTCTGATGATGGATGTAAAAATAAAACTAATCTCAAAATAACTTTTCTGAGTATTTCTTTCTTCAAATCGTTGTGAATCAGGAGCAGATAATTTAATGATTGTGATGTAGAAGTTTATGTTGGGCTCTCAGCTCTGCTCTATTCTGATGATCCACCTGCAGATAAATGGATCCATGAACGTCTGTTTTTCTCCTCTGAGCTGGAATCTGGATCTAAACTGTACAGCCGGATCGCTCTGATATCGCTGACCAGTTTTGTTGCACCGCTAATGTCAGGTTGGGGGTGTGACAGGCTGTAGGCTAGCGGGAGAGAGTAAAAGGAGGGGAAGAGGGGCGGGGTTGCTGTGTCCCAACAGTCCCGACCACAATTCAGAGGTGAATTTCTAATGAACGTCTGCTGCTCTGCAGAAACTATGTCCTAGAAAACGAGACGTTTTTGGAATTTTTGGACGGCATCATCAAAATTAGAGATGTTGCTTTTGAAAATAGATAAAATAGAGACGCAGAAGAACGTCAATGAAAACATTAGTGAAAAGGTCAAAGGGTCATAAACGACGAGACTTTTTGTGATCATAAATCGGGTCCGGTGAGGTTAAAGCGTCACATAAACACAATTTTTAAGGAACCATTTACAGCGTGAGGAGGATGAGCTCACTGCACATCTATTATTGTTTCAGCTTCATGCTGAATAATTCATCACAGCGGCAGACCCTCGCAGCAAATCCAGGTAAACATGAGAGAGGTGCAGCACTGATGTCACCAGTTCAGGCGTCCTCCGCCCTCACAGAAAATCTAAACCTTCAGGTTTTCAGACACTTCTGAGTCAACCGGGTCAATATTTCCAAACCTCGTTGTTTTTGACAGCTCTTTCTCTGCGACAAAGGAAAACGCATAACCAACTTTTGCAAAATGCTGATTCACCCCTTCTATGGAAAATGTTTCATCTCCAAACTTCTCTGGAAGCCTGTTAACGGTAGAGAAGGAAACTGGCTGAATCACATCCCTGCAGGAAGCCTCCATCACCTTTGGTGGAAATAAATCATGAGGGTGCGAGTGCAGCGGAAAGATAAGCTGGGAGGGTCCACTGATAATCCTAACCCTAAACAAAGTGCATCTGTGCCACATTTTTACAAACTGTAACCTGTGCAGAAACAAACCAAACATTGATCTGAAGGTGTCAGATTAAGATAAATTATTTGTACTTTACTGCAAATTCTATTAGCTCACAACTCGGCCAATCCCCTATACCACGCAGTGATACTAAAATTCTGTGGGATTGTTTTTTTGGTTTTTCTTGAAAAGTGAGTTCTCCTTTTCCTTCCCTGAAATTCAATTTTTCTGAATTAGTTTGTGAAATTCCCACTGTATTGTCCAAAAACACGAAATAAATTGATTATCTAGATTTAAAAAAAAAAGGACACTTCCCTTACTGTGTCACCATGACAGGTGATTCCACTCATGGCATTTCTGATCAGGAAACAATGCTAAAAAGGTCTTCTGAAATGAGTTTGTGTCAGTGTAAAACGGGTAAAATGACAACATTGTTGCTTAAAGTAAATCGACTCAAGAAAACGTTAAATATTGTCATCAATGAAACATTCTAATCATAAGTTTCAGTGACGTGTCTGGGTGAAGGTTTGTTTCTGTAGTAAGTCGGTAATAAAACGCATTTTGTTTGTAAAAATCTTCTCTGGAAGGAAAGGAACCTACAGCTGAAAAGAACTGGACGTCTGAGCAGCTGAGTTTTTAAAGCCTTAAAAAACAAAAGGATGAAACTGATCGGCTGCTGGAAGAAGGTCAGAAAGTTAACCTAATCAGAGCTGCGCTGCTGATTATTACTTCAGACCAGCGAAGGATCGACTCCCTTCTGTCAGCATGTTCTTGTCTTCCCGTGTTTGGTTGGATGGAAATGAACGGCATCGGACATTTGGTGCGAGAGCAGAAAGCATATTTTCACGCTGCCTCGATGAAATCTCAGGCGTCGCCTCACAGCGGCTTCATTCATGGTTCAGCTCCACGTAAACAAACACACTCCTACTGTACTTCCCTCTCAGTGGGCCAGCACTACAAAGTCCAGCCTGCGACGGGAGCCTTTCCCCATCAAACATGGGATCTGTTCCAATTTAAATACAACATTTAACAGAGAACCCCCCTTCAACGTTCCTCATCTGAAACGCTCCTCCTTCAGGAGTGGAATTTCAAAGAGACTTTTATTCGTGGGAGGAAGCCGACAAACAAAAGTCAATATTTGGACTTTTGAAAGCCACGGCAGCAGTGGACCAGGACCTCCAGAAACAGAGAAACCTGTGACGGGGACAGATGAGGAGTTAGGGTGCACAAGGAAACGGTGAACAACATTATTGTACACCCGCGGAAGTGACCACAGGGGTGGAGTGATTACATCAGCCTCAGGACATGAGTCAGTTTTATTGCAGCCTTCTCTGCCATGAACCAATAACCCTCCTGTGAATTCTTGAAGAACCATGCGAGGTATGCGAGGCCAGAGTGACCACACCTGTGAGAGCACAAGCCCAAACATGTCCCAAGAGAGTCTGAAATGACAGTTACCCATTTTGCCCCCTGAGTGACCCTCTCTGCCCACCGTGCTTGAGGTATTTTCTCCCCGATATTACGCATTCAGCTTTTTTTGTCCCATCATGCATCTCTGATCAGCTGACTGAAGCGTGCGAGAGCAAACAGCGCGGCGAGCTTTGGATTGAGAAAGGGTGCAAACACAGCTTCTTTGGAACTCAGAGTTTCAACACTACCAGCTTGAAGGCCCTTTGCCACCGTTTTCTGCCCCTGAGGCGTCTTCGTCACTCCTCGCTGTAAATCAGCAAAATGTCTTTGATATGTGTAGAAACAGGTGCCTCTGTAGAGACATACAGAATGTAAGGGGGACATGAAACTACATCAAGCCGTATAAAGACCCACTCCCATCATCTTTTAAACTATTTCTATTACTATTCAAACTGCATTTTTTCATCTGCTCCTCATTCACAATAATTTCAATAAAGAAACACTCAGAAATGCAATTTTAAGCTTAAAATTCTACATATATGTCCTCCATCATCAAAGAAACATTTTTAACCAACACCCAAAACAGGATTTTCATCAGAGTGGGGCTTTAATATGTTTGGGTTAGCGCTGCCTTAGTGAGAAAAAAAAAAGAGTTTCATCTAATAGAACAGCTGCCACGTGCTGGTTTTTCCTGCTGTGGTTCATGATCAGACATCTGAGAAACCAACATGAGACACGATCAATACCCGTCCGACCGCGGTGCAGGTAACGACCATGAAGGGAGGTTTGTAGAGCTCATTTTCATGCTGCAGTAGGTGGGATTGTTGGGCTGAACTTTCTTTGGGGTACTGAGCTTGCAGGTACTGCTGGGAGATGTTTTCTGCAGGAAGTCGCAGGTGTTGCAGCTACAAGGTGTCTGAGAAGCTAAACTACCAAATGTTTTGTAAGCAACTGTTTTACAGAATTCAAATTTGGTTACATGTTTATCTCTTAAGCTAGTTCCCTCGTTATTTAACGTTTAGTTATTGTTGGCTAAGGTTCGGAGGGTAAACAAGCAAACAACTAATAAATATATAAATCTCTGTAAAAACAGTGAGACAACAGAACTTCACTAAAACTTAACAACTTTGAAAGCTCTTTAGAAAGCCTCAAAGACAGTAAAACAGTGATTCATTAAAGGCGAACACTAAAAAAAAAGGTGACGCCTAAGACCTTTTGATGTCCGAGAAGTAAATTTGCAAACACAATTTCAGTTCTGACTAATATAAGTTCATGTCTGTTCCTTCATTATCTGACTGCTGTGGTGACATGTCCCATTTCACGACGTCACCCGAAGTCATCTGCCGTTCATTCTGCATTTACATAACTCCAATTTACACACAATAAAAACATGACTTTTCAGTTCTCGCTCCTCAAATGTCAGGACTTGGAAATGGGACCAACTTCATTTTCATTTCACTGTTCTGCTGAGCTGAGGCCCACGAGGCTCCACTCTTACTTCTTTCCCATGATACCCCTCGGTTTACTGGGCCTAAGTCCAGGCGGCACGCTTGCTTGGTTAAGCTCCGTATTTTTTTTCTTCCCCCCACCTGGCAGGTAAAGCCCATCTTTATCTGCCTCCTCTGTCTGTTTCACACGGTCACGCTCTCTTCCCTTCATCTCTGCTGCATTCCCAGATGTAATCGGATGCTGCCCCCCCCCTCCCCCATCTGTCTTTTTTTTTTTTTAAACCACATCCTTAACTTTCTTTTCTTCATTATTTGGGGGGGATGAGAGAAGGATTAGCTCTTGAAAGCAGAAAGGTTGAGTATAAAGACAGGAAGAAGGTGTTAAAGAAAAGAAGAAACAAAAAAAAAAAAGCTTGGGCTGGTTGCCATGGATACTGAAAAAGCAGTTGATTAGTGCGTGCGACGTGTATGGATATGTAGGTAAATCTATGGGGTGATAAATGATCCAACGCTGCACGTGAAGAAAGGAGTTTTTAAGCGATCATTAGAGGCGTGGGACCATTCGTCAGTGTCCGGCTGGCGGTTGCCTCCATGTTGCACCAGAGCAAGATGCAGCGTTTTAATTCCCTGATGCCAAAATTCCCCTGACCATGACACTCACGCACCATACTTTGATTGACACCTCATGCCGCCTTCCTCTTAAGAAAACAGGGGCAAAAGACGGACTGAAATTCAGTAAGAGTAGGACATGTTGAAAAAGCTTAATGTGTCAATGATGAGCAAAAGTGTGACCAAAAAAGAAAAAAACCCCAAGTGGTGTTAAAGAAAGGCTGTGTGAAAGCAGAAGGGAAATTTCTAGTTTTCTCTACTAAGAGGAAGTCTTTAGTGATTTACAGGACATAACATCTTTCTATGTTTAAAAATAACTCATTCTTACTAAGTATTTTACTTTTGTGAAGATTTTATTTAATGGATGATTTCACACTGTACTAATTTGTTTCTTCAGATCGTTGGATTTGTTTGTCACCTGAACTCTGGTGTGGACAAACAATCTAACTCTAATCCACTTGTAAATGAACCCTGGGGTAGTTTACCACAGCTAAGATCAATTCAAATGAAGCAAACTAAGGGGAGTACATTTCGTAAGCGCCACACATCACAAATGGGAAATAAAAACAGCCGGCAGCACCAATTTAAAAAAGAACTAATCAAAAACTCCCAAAGAGGTTGATGAATCTCTTTTTGGTGAATGTTATTGGCTGATGATGTGCAGGTGTTTATTCCCCGTTTCTAGTCAGAGCACATTTCGAACAATACTGCCCCAAAGTTTGCAGCTACAGCAACTGCGTTTGCAGCAACGTCGTTGAGACCTTTATGCTTTTCTCAGAGCTGCTTTTCTCCACTTCAGAATCAAATGGACTTACGTAAACAGTTGAAGAATTACAGTAGTCAAAAGAACGGCAACACTGACATTTAAAGCTCTTAGAGCTCAAAGTCACCGGAATGGATCCAGAAGTTTTCTGTAGGACAGACTTTTCAGAATAATATTTCAATCTGTCTGAGAGCTAAAGGTTGAAATGTGCAGAGAAGAGAAAAAAAACGACTCAAAGCAGCAAAAGGAGAAAACAAACTGAAGGAACTGTCTATTCATAAATGACTTTCTTCAGAAAAAACTCTATAAATGAACTCATGCAAAAAAAGAAAACCACAATGGAAAATGTTTGGACATACGGCAGAGTTCAGCTTCCTCTGCAGTGATGTTAGATATGATGGGAAATGTTCTAAAGATGGTTCGACAGAGTCAACCCACGGTTGTACTTTGTCATGCTGACTACCAGCAATGTGTCATCATGTGTACTCTTTACTCCTTTTTTAAACCTGAATATCTACCGACAACTGCATACTACTGAAATTACTCTTTTGGTTTCAACAGAGCACATTTGGGGCCTTTGAATGATATCAAATGTGAAGGGGAGGAGCTCTGGGAATTGTAGTTTTTGTGGATTCTTTTCTCATGCAGTCCTCATCCAGACTGAGTTCAGCCACATGTGTAAGCGTAGTTCTAAATTTGATATAAAAACTGTTTGTTGTTCCTGCCTGCATCATGTAATCTAGATCTTTTGGACAAACAGGCAGTAGGAACGTATCGTGTCCAGGCCAAGTGGAAAAAGGAAATTATTGAAAAGAAATTAGTTGAAATGCTTCAGGATGGCGGATTTGATCAAACTGTGCCAACAGAACCAGAACATGCAGAAGTCATGAGTGGTCCTGCTACAAGAGGGACCCGTGGTGAAAGCTGGCTCTGACTCCACCTCCCTGTGATAAAACTCACAGTGGGACATTTTCTCTTAAGAAAGGATTTAAGAAACTTCATGAAAAACCATTGGAGAGAAACCAGAGAGCTTCAGGCCAAATGGAAAGTTACTGGATGTTTGCGAGTCATCCTCCACTAAGAAGATTGATGATAAGGAAGAAAGATGGAGGCAGAGTGTGGAATTCAAAGAATCTTCAAACAGCATGTTTGGGTCTTGATCATTTGTGGGACCAAAACCAGAAGCTGACCTTAAATTCAACAAAACCTCAAATTCAGAGTGAAGGCAGGGTACACCCTGGACAGGTCGCCAGTCTGATGCAGGGCCGCAATCACACACCCATTCACACTCACACCTAGGGACAATTTAAAGTTGCCAATTGACCTATGTAGCAAGGTTTTGGACAGTGGGAGGAAGCCGGAGACCCCGGAGAGAACCCCAACCGGGGGCCGTCTTGCTGTGAGGCAAGAGCGCCAACCACTGCTCCACCGTGTAGCCCTCTGTCAAGGATTCATATCAAGGTAAATATGTCAATGTCAATGTGTGTGTGCTCCCTGTGTGTTTTCTTAGAGGGTTACTTAATGAATCTGTGTTAAATGGAAAACTCTCAGTTTATCTATTGGTGTATATTTGAGTATTTGAAACGGATGGACTTAAAATGTGACTGTAAATACCATAAACCCGCAGGCGGCACAAAAACCAGAGTCAGATTATGACACTCCCAGTGATCCGTCAGGAGTCATAAGAATTGAATGCAACTTAGGAGAATGTTACTTTCAGTTTTGACAGTGGACGTGTCCGCTTTGATGAGTTCAGATGTTCTAGATGTGATTGTGTGTGGACACTACAAAGGACACCGCAGTTTCACTGTGCCCAGAGTACACAATTACAATGCAATCCCTGACTGTGCATTCTGTTTATTGCGCAGTGTTGCATGTGGCCGACTGATTAAACAGGCCTTTGATAAGAGGACTGGGACAAAACAAAACAGTCACATTCGTGACCGGCGTCCTATTCTGAAACAAACATCCCACCAATGTATGACTACATCAGGTTGACTCAGAGGTAAAGATGATTGGCAAGGATTAAAATAAACTTTCAATAACTTAGGAATGTGAAAAAGGCAGTTAAGCTGTATTATAAATAATATTGAAAAACGTATAATAGAATATTTACATTCAGCAAAGTCTTGGCATTAAAATTTCACAACATTTTACAGGTTTTGTGGAAAACTTTTCAATTTTCAGAAAAGGCATTTATGCCTGACTTATAGATTTTTGGCTAAATGTATATGGTTCCACATTTCTATAATATATATTATAATGATTTTAATAACCACCAGCCACAAAGTCATGGGTTTGCCAAGCACAACAGTAACTTTTGGAGCCGCTTTAGCCCTTCCTCAACCATAGAAGAAGACAGATTTAAACTTAGTTTTCATGCTGTATTCACACTGGCTGCGTATAGCGCTCAAGAACGCGCTCTACACGGTTCTATGAACTGCTTAGACCGTCTCATCTTGCTTAAGGTAGAAAAAACAAGATGAAAAAGAACATGTGAAAACATCTGTGTTGCAAACGCAAACATATTTTTTGAAAGCAGATATTTAATACCAGTATTTTAATTTGCTACTTAGATCGTTTTGTTTGCCATGTGGTGGCATAAATATAACATTTGGTTTTTGTTCTGTTTTTTGTGTATTTTGCTTCTATCAGAGTGGGGCTTTGTTGTTTTTGTGGATCTTTGTGCGTCTGTCTATCTATCTGACTACTTTCAGGTGTGGTGCTGAGAAGGCGTGGCTCCCTTTGGACCCAAACTGATGGCAGAAGCCTTTAAAAGGACCATGTGGACCTCCAGCCTGCCAGTAGGGAGCTTTGCTGCAACTTGGTGCTCTTCTCCACCAAAACGCTGTAGTTTTGGTGTCCAGGCCCTCTGTGTGTAGCCTTTTGTTTGATGTAGTTATGTTTAAGTGAAGCTGTAGGGGTGAACTGCCATTTTCTTTCACATGTTTTCTCCTGTTATGTTAGTCAAGGGAGGTTAGTGTTTTCTCATTGATTTCCCTTTTCTTTCATTCACAGGTAAGATTTCAGATTTCAGTTAGGCGGGGTTTTGTTTGTTACCTTGGCCTTGGGTCACCCTGAAGGCCTTTTGCTTCACCTTTTAGGTTATTGTTGTTTGTTATTTATCCATTTGTTATTTTGTATGGTGATAATGTTTTGGTGTTTTTTTATTATTTTAAGTCAGGAAAAAACACCTTTTATGTTATACTCCTCTAGACATAAGACATCAAAAAGGGGCATAGCATTACATTAATGTTTTGCCTCCAACTTTAAATTAATAACAATACACCAAAAGATTTTAAAGACTACACACAGTTCACTGTTCAGTAAAATCCGTGTGCATAAAAAATATTTTTGCTGACCACTTCTGTGGGAAGTTTAGAGAGTGATTTAGTGCAGAGATCAGGAATCCTATAGCTTACATGGAACCTTAAACTTTTGATCTTTTATAAGTTGAAATTGAAATTCATGAACTATACATGTAAAATTTCAATTTCTGTGAATGCACCGTACGCCGAGCATTAGCGGCATCATACATGACACAAACCTCCATGGACTTATTACCAACAATCATTGACTAATCGACTACTGAATTAATTGTTAGTGACAGCCCTAACATTTTCCCACATTTAAGGACAGTTTTTACATTCAGCATTGCCAGTTCTATTAAAGCTGAATAATATTTACAATTTTGGTTCACATTTTCCCACCACCTTTTTTATTGCTGCATCTACAACGATAATTTTTCATTGTTCTTTTATTCTTATTATTAGCAGATATTTAGCCCATTCAGAATTGTTTATCATCATTAGCGATCCTTTAGCTGCTAACTTAGCATTTAGCATTTGTATCAGAAAGAAGACAAAAAGAAGAAAACATTTTTAAAATGTCAGCTTAATTTACAGAAATGATTGTATTGCTTCCAAAAGCTGACAAACAATAATATTCTAAACATCACATTTTTACATAACATAGTTCGAAATAATAGACAAAATAAACATTTTAGGAACTTCTACTTTTAAAAAGAAGTGTTACAACAGTTCTCTTAAGAAATTCTATTTCGTACAACGTTGTTTATAAAAGGTGTAATAGTTGTTCATTTTCTCACAACCAACCAAACCAACTAATCCCCATAACAGCCAGGAAGCTGACAAAGAGCCCATCAGTGTGGGTTTCAGACGTCCTCTGCAGAAAAGACAGACGATGATCCCGCTTAGCACTTTGCCAATTGGGCCTTTTTGCAAGAGCGGAGATGGAGGTCACTCCTGACTAAAAGACATTTGACAGCTCATGTGGATTTACACGAAGACTCCGAGCACAGAGAAAACTATTCTGGCATGGGGAGCGGCAGATACTGCTTATCTCTGTGAGGGCAAAGGCTCACTCCCTGCATTTGCTGATCCAAGCTACCTGAAGAATACAGGGCAGACTTCTTCCTAAATAAACGTCTTCAAATGGGCAAAAACAAGCATCCATTAAATTCACAAGGAAATGCCCCAAACCTTTTCATGCATCAGCAGTGATGAGTCGGTTAAAGTCTTTAAAAAGTAAGAAAACAAACCAACTTTATCCTCAGCAAAACTGGATCCTCCATAAAATGAAAGAACATACACACTGAAAATACCAACAACAGCCTTCAGAGTGCTTTATCTTTTACTCCTTTTTCAATTCTTCAGAGTAAACTTGAGGACAGAGGAGTTTCTGCAGATGTAGATAACATTTTTTCCTGCGCTTCTCTCACATTTTTTTAAATGATTAACCCTGATAATCCGCTCATTTCTTTGATAAAAGCTTAGTGTTTCTATAGTGGCCTTCCACATTTCAGCTATTGTCTTCGTATGACCTCACGACATCCGAGGTTTAGCAAAATCGCGAATGAAATGCATTTTATTGACCGTTCACTTCTACCTGAGACATTCGGAGGAGAGCCCTGACAGTTCAAAGGAGCTTTAATGCACCCTAAGTGAGCCTGGGAGGATCTGGGAGAAGCAACGGTGGATCCTCCATAAATCCAGAAGCTTACAGAAACTCCCAGAAAACCACAGGCGCCTCTAAACGATTGGCAATCAGTTCAGCTGCTTTTATTGTCTTAGGCAGGAGTTTTTATTTATTCATAAGAACCACTGAGAAAATATGAAATATTCAACGTGTAGGCGACCAGTCTGCAACAGCTGGTAAATCAGAAAAAATGTCAATCAAATCATCCAGATCAGATCTATTGTTGGGTCAAAATCAATGAAACGGTGGTAAGCAGCAGACGCATGCAAAGCATGAACATTTCATGGCTGTTGCTTCTCTGTTGCATGTTGGTCTTAGCTGTCTTTCACTGGTGTTTAGTTCCCGTGAGGCAAATACAGATGAAGATTTTTATTTTTGGTTAAAACTCTCCGTGTTAAAGATAGGCCTGCACAATAAATCAAAAGTTTATCGCCAGAGCAACATCAGCCTGTGCCGTGTTGCAAAAGAGCGTAAACTGCAATAAATGGTTACTTGAAATGTTTACGCACATGCTAAAACAATGTCGCGGTAGCTTTATTTACTTAATGATAGAAATAAATGCCTTCACGCATTGGATCAACCGCATGGATGCCTTCACGTCGTTGACCAATCGAATGGAGTCTTTTAATGCTACATGCACGGCTCTCGTGTAGACTTGGGTCATTCATAATTGAAGTTATTTGACTTTTATTCTAATAGAACTGTTGCAGCAAACTGAAAATTATGAATTTGTCCTTTTATTGTTTAGCTATTTGTAGACATATCATCATATTTAATCACTGATATAGCACATCGCAGGTTTTCCTCATATCTAACCCTAGACAATAGATTGTCTTTTGACCCATTTTTCAAATTCTTCCCAGTGGTCTTTTAATTATGATGATGCCCTTACTAGCCACAATAAAAAAAACCTGTGTTGTTTTCTAGAACACAATTTCTGCAGAGTGGCAGGAGTTCATTAAAACTTTCAGTCCCGGTTCCTAGTTCCACGCTCTCCCACTAGCTTACAGCCTCAACAACCCCAACCTCACATCACTGGTACCAAAAAAAATGGTGTGCAATATTGTAGCTATCCAGCTCAGACGAGGAAAACGAAGACGTACATGGATCTAGTCGTCTGCAATCTAGGTGGATCAGTATGGAGCAGAGCAGGGAGATTGTGGCATCTGAGTCGCTGCAACAAGAACATGTTAAAAACACCAAACACCACATTTTCATTAAAGAGGGTCTTTAAAATACAGCGTAATTCCCATTTACCATCTTCTTGGGTGGGATCGGCTGCCAGACTTCATATGACCAGAGAAGGTCTGCGGCGTTTCTGAGCCACCGAGCAGCGAGAGACTGTTTGGCTTTCAGTTGATGCCTTTTCATGAGCTGGACGAAGAAGCAGCAGAACGGGACTTTTACATGTACGATGTGGGGGAAATGCATCCACTGCAAGAGGGAAATATGAAAAATGCCTATTATACTTGCTGATCCCTGACCCAGTGCATTCAGTCGAAGCCTGTTGCTTAAAAATGTGCATGCATCCCCGGCTCTATTCAGCTTTGTGGTGGCTACAGTAAGAGAATATGGCACTTGGAGGCTGACAGGCTATTAAAAGAAGGGGTTGAGTCAAAAGATTGAGACAAAGTGGTGGGAAAACATTTCATCCTTCCCTTCAATACTCTGCCCAGAGGAAAATTCCAGCAGAGCTAAGGAATCCTCCGAAGAACAACCTGTATGCAAGAGTACCCTCCATTAGTCATTGAAGCATTTGACACCGATTTTTTCTCCGCGTTCTTGGCCACATGCCTACTTTGCAAAGCACCGTCAACGCTGAGGGGATTGAGTATGGGGGAGTGATGGCGGTACCCTCGTCTGAACGGCAATGGATTGTTTCCAAACAGAAGAAAGAGGCAAAAATGTAATCATGTGTCACCCCCTCAGAGGTGACGCTTGCTTCAGTTTGAGCCAGGCATCAACGCGCCTCTGTGTGCGCTCTCCCTCGGTTTGTTTTCCACAATGTGTGTGTGTGTGTGAGCGTGCACAAGCTGAGCCGGAGGTGGGACCATGAATTAAAGAGGAGATTAATGAGTCAGGACAAGAAGGCTCAGACTCCAATCTGTTCCCCGCCGCACTCTGGGGGCCGTCTCTCTCCAGAACCCCATTCTGTCAGCAGGCGCACGCCCGGACGCGTACAAACTGTAGGTATGAGACTGCGGGGACGCAGCGGGACGGCTCTGGACTGAGCCTGCACGTCTGCCAGAGAGAGCGCCCGCTCAGGAGAGGGAAGGAGACGGACACTCCGGGTGGAGCTGGATGTCTTCGGACAGCATCCACCCTGAAGGCCGCCACCCCACCCTGACACCTCACCATGACCCAGAGACCCGCCATCTGTCTGCAAGAACTGGAAGAGGGCAACACGGAGGGAAGTGGAGTGAGACAGACGGGGGAAAAAAAAAACAAAGAAGCAGAGTGTGAGACGAGAGGAGAGAAAAAACTAGAGCACGACAAGGAGGGTGAAAGAGAGGAAAGGGTGATGAAAATAACTGGAAACTGAGCGAGGGGAAACCCACGAGGAGAAAATATGTGAGAAGAAGAGAATGAGAGCTCACTCGCTTTCACTGGATGAATGTTCAAACGGTTTAACTACTTGAAAGGAACTGAAGTTTGTTTTTGTTCTTTTGGTTATCTCTGCCAAAAAAAAGATAGACTGCCCCGCCACCCCCCCCAGCTATTCATTGATGAATGAATGTGATGGCCTTGATGCTCTTTATCGTGGTTCAGTCCTGTCTGATATGGGCTACCACATTAACATGAAATGCTCATCAGCCCTCTCCATCAATCCCTCAACTCTCCCACTTTCATGCACAGCGTAGGATCCGCTAATCCCGTGACATGGCTCATAATCTGATCAGAGATGTGAGCATAGAGAGAGAAACAATGAGAAAAACCAGAGAGGGACCAAATGCAATCAAAGCAGGGAGGGGGGGCTGATGCAGCGGGCTGCAGGGAAAAAAAGAGTCCCGGTAGGAAGAGTCAACTGGAAAAAAAAAGGCACCAAAAAAAGAAGGGGGCAAGCAGAGCGAGGCAGAGGAGGATATGGGGGGGGGTTCTGTTCCTGTGACCCGATTTCAACACTAAACTATAAAAAGTGGAGCAGCATCTTTGCTGTGCTCTGCAAACATCCCAGCTGCTCTGCTCGAACAGCACGGAGCCCAAACATGCACAAAACGCTCGCTGCACGCGTGCACCATTCATGCCGTTTAACCTATTGACCCACATACTGCATCTTCATCAAGCTGAGTCACCAGCCTCATCTTCATCTCTGCCACCTGCCTCTCTATGGCCTCTTCATCCTCGTCTGAGTTGCCAGGCTTCTGTGGGGGGTGGTGGGGGTGTCAGTGCAGCCCACTGTGCAGCACGGACTCACTCATCCATTACTCTGCAGGAAGAGCGTCCCGCGAACATAAACAGCATCTGGAGCAAAGGCTGCCGGGACGAGGATTTCTGTGTTACGCAGCGAGGAGACCCGACGCCGTGCAGCGGCTTCTCCGGGCTGCACTGACGTCCGGGTGCATCCCCCGTGACGCTGCGGGGCCGCAGGTTTGATGTCATGCACCAGCAGCTGATGTCCTGGGAGAGGTTGTAAACACACGCAGGCACAGCAGAGTCCTTGTTCCAAACTTGTTCTTCCAGCTAACACAAACATTTATAACCTAAGCATGGCTTTAAGGCTCTATATGATAAAAAACACATGATTCTAATGAATGCAACGTTTGTGCATCAATCTGTCACACAATAAGTGCTTTTTTCATGGCTCGTCTGTGATCTCTGATGCAAGTGGGACACGTCTGAAACGCTGCTGTAAACACGCATCACCTGAAGTTCCCGTCAAAGAGTTGAAGGCAAATGATTCACGCAATCTGTCGGCTCTGGCTGTGATTGACAGCCGTTAACCGAGCGCAGAGGCACAAACACAACAGCAAACAAACACGTGATGTCACCGTCCACGGAAGAAAAACAATGGGGACGTGCGCGTGGTTGAGCGGCCACGCTCATGAGCTGGATCTGCGTGAGGGCGCCGTCTATCTATACGGCTCGCACAGAAGCAGCCGCCGCTGGTCGGATGCAGGCTGCGTGTGTGAGGACGCCGTTCGGGTCATAAGGTGAAGATGAAGAAAAGTCCACCGACACACCTGCGTGCACAACTAAGGCGAGCGAAGCAGAATTTCCAGCATGTGTGTGTGTGCGTGCGCTCACGGTCTCTTTGTCTGAGAAAGTCACGTGAGCAGTCTGACTTGGCGCCGTCCCCTCCCCTCTGCAATGCGCCACTGATACAATAAAAACAGCCAACACATTAACCAAGCAGTTCTGCAAACTTCAGGAGATGAAGCCAAAAGGCTGACCTGAGAGTCAAGAAGGAATAATGGAAGGGCGGAGGGGAGGGTGGTGGCAGATGTGCAGGTGGGGGAGGTGGTGCGGGGGCAGTCAAAGAGAATCGATGGAGCTGATGTCAGCCCTAAAGACAATATAGCATGTGTTGCTCCCTCACAAAAGTGACAGCCACAGGACAAAGCTCTGGGACGCCCTTGGGTTGGGTTGGGCGTTTTGAAGCCGTGCGCTCACACATACGGAATCGGGGTCACATGTCTGGGTTTCCCAACATAAAAATGGGTGCAGCAATTGACGGAAAGACACAAAAGGAAAAGGACTTCAGAGGGGATGACCAGAACACGGAGGGATGGAGTGGGTGGAGATGCCCAGAAGAAAAACAAACAAAACAAAAAAAAAAAGTCTAAAAATCAATAGTGACAGGCAGAGAAAATGAAAACACATGCGAGGTAACAGAGGGGGACGTGTGTGGAAGACGACACAGGGGGTGGAGGAGGAGACGGGGAGGCGGTCCAGATTGGTCCCAGGGGTGAGATTTCCAGCTCCTGTGAGTTAGAGCCGTCTGGCAGGAGTCTCTTTCCATCAAAGCGTGTATCCTATGTGAATGTTAATTACAGAGAGAGACGGGGGAGTAAATACGTTTGCACAAAGGAAGCTCAGGTGTTCCCAGAACTGAACCAGGTTAATGGACTTCACCCCGCTATTGCCTCTAATTACAGCCACGCCATCTAACCCGATTATAGCCACACATCTGAACACTTCAGGTTACATCCTCGTCTTCCTTTGGTATTAATAGCTCCTATAAAAAAAGGCTCCATAACACTGTAGTGACTTCCCGTGGCTCTCAGCCCACAGCCTGTTGGTTTGTGCAAAATTAAAATGGCAATTTATTTCGTGAGATTGTCACTTCCTGAAATGGAATAAAGCTTTTCCAAATATAAGATATTAATTTATGGTATTTTGAGCTTCTCTGCATTTGGAAAATTTCTAAAGAATAAACAACATTTTTCTTTGTCCCAGGATGCCTTTAATTCATACAGGTTATGAAAATATGAATGGATTTACTGTTACAAAATGTATATTTTCTCTTCATTCATCTGGGATTTATTCCACTTCGGGTTCCTCGTTTCTAAAACCAGATCAAAATAAATCAAAAACAGACCCTACTTTATGATAAATTTCTGTTTTTAGGCTGCTGAGAGAAAAGAAAAAGTCAAATAAAAGGAAAATCTGCTCGCTCAGCTAGCATTCCTCCCATACTTAACTTTTCTTTGACCTTTCTGAAACCACCAACTGGACTAATGATGCCTTTTCTTTTTTTATTTTTTGGTTTCTCTTCTCCAGCTATGCAGTTTAGGCTTCATTAGTCTGTCAGATTAAAAAAAAAGAAAAGAAAAAAAAAAACATTGTTTTTCCCAGCAGCAGGTTGAGATATTATTCATCTATAATTGGTAATAACCCCAGACCCCCACCCCGAGGCAGCTCAGTCTCCGCCGTGTAATCACTGCCATCGCCTGCTCTGCTGGAAACGGCATTATTAGGTCGATGGCACTGTCTCTACCTCTGCTGCCTGCCAAGGAGGTTTATTATCTGAAAATATATGGCTTCTTTTAAAAGCGCGAGTTGCAGAGGGTGACTCTGGCTGAGCGCATTTATCTCACATCCTTAGCTACGATCAAATATCTCAGCTCGGAGGGCAGCTGAAGCTGGGAAATAGGCTCTGGCGGGATCATTTAGGGAGCAGCTTTCAGTTTTTATGACGTTTGCTCTGTTGTGCAAAACAGCTTCTACTTTCCAGCGATTCGCTGTCAGTTCAGATGTGTCTCCACTTCGTGAGTCTTTCAGGAGCCGAGTCTAAACTCTGCAGACATTCTTTCGCTGTTTATCATTTCAGGAATTCTTAGGATTATATTTTATAAGTATTTCTAATCTGACCACTGTGCAAAGTCGCCTCCCAATATATTCAAGATTCCTAATCAGGAGACGGAAAGCTTTTCCATAAGACAGCCATCGCTCCGCGCCCCCAAGCAGGTATGGAAAACTGATGCAAGGACCTTTGAGCTGCATATAAATAAAAATAAAGCTGAAAAGCAGCTTCTAATTGCCCCATCTTTCTTGCCCCCACCCCGTGCTATTAGCAGTCTAGACCACTGTTGAGGCAAAACTTCATGATGCACCGTGGTGGCAATCCAGCTTCAATTTCACCCTAATTTGGAGTGACAGTGCAGTCGTGCTTTCGTTCACAGCAGAGACGAGCCAGCATGGCTGACATGAGCGGCTGTCACGCTCAGCTTCCGACAGCAGGAACGGGGTTTCTGACCCAGGAAAGAGCAGCAACACTTTTTGGGGGCTAAGGGTGTAATTTTGCAATTTAAAATCCTGATTCCGGGGCGACATGAGGAGCTTAGTTTATCTCACATCCTTTTCATAAATTACAGAATAAAGGCCCAGTTGAGATCTGTCTGATTCACAGGGAACCCCCGGGGGGGTAGAGAATATCGCCCTTGTGATTCCATTCAAAGTGCGCTTCGCCGTGGTGGAACCAAGGGGGGCGTTACCCCGGGACTCCTGGTTGTCAGAGACGCAGAAAAACAACGGAGGCTAATGACAGACGGCGAGGCTGAGTGTGCTTCCATGTGCAGAAGATTTCTACTGAGTGCTGCCGTCTGCTCTGTGATGATTGAACACTTTAAAGCTCATCATCAGCAATCCGTCTGGATCTCTTCCACACAGAGGAGGTCCAGCACAGCTGCAGGTGTGCAGACCTGAGCACAAAGAACCCAAATGCAGTTTAACTTCAGGTCTGTGTGCTCCACCCTGACAAGATGATTATTATGGTGCAGGTCTCTTTAATGTCTCTGATCATGAAATACAGAAGGAACACGAACAAGAATTTCTCCTCATATATTGATTTGATTAAGGTGTCCATAAGCTAAGTTAACCTTCAAACTATTATAAACACTAAATAAATTAGTTTGGAGCCTAATCCATTAATACATGTCCTCCATCATCAATAAAATGCTGCAATAACATATTAAAAACACCTTTTTCATCAGAGTGGGTCTATAAGTGGGTCTTTTTATTGTTGTCTTTCATTATGTTTCTGAAGGTTCAAGCCTTCAGAAGTCATCCTATTCTATTCGGTGATCTTATTGTATTTTTGTGGGTTTCCTATCTGGTTTAATCAGACTGTCATGTCCCAGCAGCACAGCAGGGGATTCTGTCACGGAAGAATCCACAATCCGGGGCTTTCTCACCTCAGAAATCCAGTTCCATTTGAACATTTAATAGTAACTTAACAAAAAACTCAATTATCCTGAGGTTTGGGCCACACCAACTGCGTTCAGTCTGATCTCACATGGAATATTTCGCGTGTAAAACACACAAACCTGTGAGACAAGAAACCACCTATGCACTTCATCACTGCTCAGAGACACAGAAACCAGGAACGTTTTGAACAAGTTTCTTCGTCCAAACTCGGGTAGAATTCTTCTAAAGCAAAACTAGTTTAAAAATGTGCATAAATGAGATGATGAGAATGAGTAACGCTTGAGTGAAACAGAGAGTGACCTTGCTGCTGCTCGGAGCAGACTCATATTTCATCAGCTAAAACTAAAGGCACACCTGCCTCACAGCTATACCCCACATCTGCCAACAGCTTTGACTTCAATTCTGTGAGGAGGCGTCAGGGGAGGACAGCCAGGAAGACAGGCGGCAGCAAAAGAAAAAAAAAAACCCAAAAAAGTCCCGCGTGGGTTTACTCAGAGACCTGCATGTTTCAGAGGAGTAGGCAGCTTTGAGGAGATGAAACTACAACAGGGACTGTGACACAGACAAGGGCAAAACCAATAAAAAATGGAAACAAAACTGACGGCGCTCTTTGGTGAACTGCTCATTGGAATGTAGAGTCTTTTGTCTGCACTGATAAATTTATGAGTCAACAGACGGACCAAAGAAATTCAGAACACTTTGGGCCTGCAGCAGCCGAATGAATAAGCACAGCAAAACCATAACAACTTTAGGAGGAAGGAAGTGGCATCATGTGTTGGAGACGGTCTACAGCAGAAGCGAAACCACCAACCAGCAGCTTCATCCATTCAGTTTCTCCGATGAAGTCATTCACTTCTCAAGGCACAGGTTATAATGACATGCAGGCCAGGAGTGCCGTCAACAACGCGCACGTGCGGTCCGTTTTAATGCAGATGAAAACAAGCCTTGATGCGTTTATAACAGCGACTCCAAAAGCCTCCCCTCTAACCTCGCCGTGGCTCAAATGCTTTGGGGACCCGACACCTCCCCTTCTAAAAGCAGCATCTAAGCATCACGAACAATTATGTTAAAAAGAAATGGTGAACCAATCTATCCCCACTAGAATCAAACTGAGCATCCTCTACTGCTACTACAGTCTGCTGTCTCACAGAACATCTTTTTTTCTTAAAATAATTTTTATTTTTAAGGAATGTTTTTCTATTATTAAGAACCACTTAAGTTAAGAAATGAAAAAGCACTTCAAATCAACCTGAGCTTTGAGACGGAGCAGGGTTGCTGTGCTGCCATAGCAACAGGGGATAAGGTTTCATCCAGGTGGTCCAGTCTCAGCATCCAAAAGTTTGGAAGCAGAATCTTTTAAGTGAAGTAATACTTTATATAAATCAGGTGGACCATTTTGAATCTTCACTGGCATGCATGATCATTAATGTGTTGCTGGAAACTTTAGTCCTGCTTAGGGTGAAAACAAATATGTTTAATGCTCAACGTGGCGTAATAGATGATAGTCACACTATGAAGGGATGCCAGGAAAACGGTGCAAACACGTGAGCTATTCAGTGTGAATGAACAAATGTGTGCTGATGCATCCAGCGTTATGGCTCTGAGCCCAGCCCTGCAGGTGATTTAAAGGTGTAGGCGTAAGAGTCAGCTGATACAGCAGTAAAGCTTCACTGTAACAAACCCCGTCAAGCCAGCCGTTCAAACCTTCACCGCTCTGCCTGCTCCCAGCCTTCTCAGCAAGAGCACAAAGCCTAACAAAGGGGTCTTCAGCCACGAGGTGGTCACCTTCCATAGGACCGATGAACACAAACAGCCCCGCCTATCCGTGGCTCTGTCCCAACATCAAATGACTGGGACAAAAGAAAAGAAGTGACCTTAGCCGTCCTGGAAGTGAGCGCACACACAACGCTTTGCAGTACCGGAGGAGAAACCAGGCTTTCATAAGCAAAGGCCTTAGTGAGGAACACAACAGAGGAAAATACACTGATAAAACAGCCTGATGTTTTTAGAGGGGGGGGGCACAAGGCCATTCAACTGACCGGAGCAGAACAAAGAGCCATCTGTAAAAGCCCTGGACTTTCTGGTGTGTTTGGTGAGAACTTCGATCTCCAGCCACAAAGGCCGGGAATGGCTCGTTAATCTCCCGCTTCGATTGGAATCGCGGAGCTCGAAGCCCCTGATCAATTAGTGGACAGCTGAGGCAGCTGCTGACCACACAAATATTCCTCTTTTAAAATATTCTTTAACGCCTTCTGCTGTGCTAGAGTCTCATATTGACACAGAAACCCCCCCCCAACCCTCACGCCGATGTCTCAAGGAGTGATGGGGAAGATCTTTACCAAACAGAATTCTCACTGAAAGTTCATCAACCGAAGGGGAAAAAAAACAAAAATCCACCAAACATTCATCTCCAGCCCCATGTACTTTTCCACAGCAAAAACGACGTGCTTCTATTTCTCTACCTGACTGCTATCAGGCAGGACTGGGAGGGGGGAGGGGGACGGTCAACATGAAAACTTTCCGTGCTAAAAATGTTTACTTTCCTCGAGTTATTTAGGAACGAGACCTGAAATCCCTCTGTGGGCAGAGCTGTGCGAGTAAAAGACGAGTCTTTGTTTCCCGTGTTTACGAGACTCACCCATCCGCCTTGGCTCTGGATCCAGGGCTGGATGTGGTTGTCCAGGTAGACGGTCATCCACTCCACAATCCGGTCCACCAGGGGGCTCATCTCCTTCTCGACGCACTCCACGCACAGCGCCCCGCCGAATGCAAAGAGCCCCACGATGCGGCCCCAGTTGATGTTGTCGCGGAACAGCTCGTTCATCACGTTCTCGAAGCTCTGGTAGGCCGTGGCGGGCGTGATGTGCAGCTGGCTGTGCAGGTTGTTGAAGGCCAGGGCGTACCGGAGCTCGAACTCGTTGGCCGTGTCCCGGAGCGCCTCCTTCACTGCGTCCATGTTTGTCGTCGACGGCAACTGTTGCTCTCGCAGCGGGGACAGCGGCGGGGTCCCGGGAGTTGTCCCGTTAAACGTGCCGTTGGCGTGCGTCTCCGTGCTCTGCTCCTCGCCCACCTCCCCCGCAGCAGTCCTGTTCGGAGACTCATTGAGCACTATGTGGTTGAGGGGGTAGTTCCTCTGAGACAGTTTATACTTCACGTAGAAAACAACCAGTTCTCTGTTCCGGGACATTTTGTGTTCAAACGTTCTTTTTCCTCTCCGGTCCCGTCTGGATCAAGCCTTCGCTGCGTTGGACTGAACTCTGCGAACACTGCGAGCCCCGTCTTCAGACCACCATGGTCAGCTGTCGTCCACAGGACACTTGGAGGGTGAAAACCAAACCTATTCAAGGCTGACAAACAAGCTCAGACCCTGCGGAGAGACAACAAGGAAAGGTCAAAGTCTGGACAGCCTTCTCCAGCATGATAATGTGTGCCTGAGAGGAAGAGGGGGTGGGCTTCAAATGAAATCCAGACAGGTGGGGTCAAAGAGCAGCTCTCTAATTGGGCTGTTACATGTGGAGCAGATGGCTGAGATATTAATGAGATAATGGCTGGAAAACGTCGTGCTTTAGAACTACAGTGAGCCCGTCTGAGGACGGCGAGGACGGATCAGAGGGACGGAGCGCTGCGACAGGCCCGCCTTCATCATCGACCTCCTGACCTGCAGCCTGAGCTCAGAGGCACGAGGTCTGTTTGTCTCAGCTCTTGTTTGTTATACCTGATCCAAGTCCTCAGTTCTGCACGTCGCCCTTTAAAGACACAACTTTGACTTGGATTCTGGTTTGAAACCTAAAGCAAAAAAGGTTTTTTCTTCTTCCAAAGCCCAGTCAGTGTTTATCCTCTGAAAGTTCAGCCTCTTCGCCTGCAGCGCTGTAGTCTACAAAATTCAGCGAACTCCTACTGAACTCACAATAGATATATCTATAAACAAGCTACGTTTTCTGGAGCGATTCTGTGGTCTCGTTATGACTTTTCAAACCACAGATGTACTCTCTGAACTCAATTTCTTTTTTTAAGGGAGAGAGGCTCAAAGCAGACGACCTCCGCTTAAAGAAAAGGTTTTCACATTTTCATCACATTTAATTTTGTGTCATTACTTTTCTTTTTTACCCCTTAAAACTAATGTTAGGCCGATTTCTGTGTCATAAAGCGTAAACAACATGGTAACACCCATTAAAAACATTTTTTGGGGGGGGACTTCAGTCTTTGAAACCGTTTATAATATAAGCTTCACTTTGGTAATGAACAATTTCAATAAAATGTGTAAGGAAAAAAAAAATCTAAATTATTCTGGATTAAAATACATTTTGCAGTATTTGTCTATTTTAACAGCTTGACAAAAATAAAACAATTTTAACTTCTTCATTACTCTGGGGAATAGCCCAAAGTCTTTAGACTTTAATTAAAATGACACATATGGAGATTAAAGAGCATCTTCAGTGGCTAACGTGAGCATATTTACTGGAAATGTGGGGACACCTGTAGGTCCAGCAGGTTCTCTTTAGAGAACCTTGCCTTTCTTAGAATAATACTTAAGGTTCTGACCGAACGAAGGAGCTCAATTCCACGACCCGTTCGTACCAGAACCGACCAGAACACCCGTGGAGACACCGACGGCAGGAGAAAAGAGCAGCAGCGCAGCCAGCAGTCCTAACAATGCCCACATGGTCCCAAGCTAGCAACCACTCCAGCACGTGGCTCGGGTTATAATAACCCAGCCTCGATGTAAACACTGCGTCGCAGCAGCAGGAAAAGTAGCCCCTGAACGCACCACGGAGAAGCGCGTTCCCCTACATATAATATCTACCCCGCCGGTGTTCATCGTCACCAACACGTACTAACAATCAATATGGGGTATCGAACCGCCTGCGACACGACCGTTTTCTGCCTGTGTCACCCCCAAACACAGATAAAACTTGTCAACAGCCTCTGTTTCAGGCATGAAGAGCGTGGAGGGTCCTCTTACCGGAATACGGACAACTCTCACTGATTATTTCTTCTCTCCTGCGACACAAAAGTCAGATTCCGTTCGCGTTTTTCTCCCGAGTGCTCCAAAGCTGTCATAATACAAGAATGTTAGATATTCACTTTTGCGCCTCTGCATGCCCCGCCCACAACCCCCTTCTCTTCATCATCCAAACCACGCCCACTGTTACGTAATATGACACACATTAAAAGCTCTACAAAGGGAGTAAATTCTAGAGTGTTCTGCCTTCAGAACCTCCATCTAACAACTTCATTTCGTGACTGCGCCTGAAAAAAAAAAAAAACTAAAATCAGTTTTCGTTTTAAGATCTTTAATTTTTTAATTGTATTATTTTATTCGCCTGAAATGTTCATGTTCCACCACCACCATATATAATATACCTACAGGTCCTGCAAACCATTAATCGCTGCTGTTCAATGATGAAATGTCCAAACCCGAACTTTAAAAAGCTGAATTAAAGAGTGGAGGTTGGTTCCTGAAGGCAGGACAGGCCATCATATCCTCCACGCCAACACTGGGCCGGAAGCTAGTCACGTCAGAGCAATGCCACCGGGTGACACCACCCTGTCTGCTCCAGCCAGGCTTCGGCCACGGCAGCAATCCGTTCCACCACCCGCATTTCCTTTAACGCAAATCAGGAGCAGACGCTGCTTCTTCTGCTGCTCCACCACCTTTAAGCTAAAGCAGCTCCAAGATGAACATGGCTGTCAGTGTGGAAACGCGCCGTTTCACTCTAAAACGGTCACGAACGCCTTCCCGCAGAGCCGCGAGCGTCCGCCTCGAACCCCGCGAAGGCTTCACGCAAACGAGGACAAATCATTTTTAGAATCCTGCAGGATTAAAGAAGCAACAGCCACAACGGAAAATCCTCTCAAGAATCTGTCTCTCTCTCTCTCTCTGCGCTACATCAGGATTCAGAGGAAAACCCACGCCAGTTGACACGTTCCTCTCGTGAACCGCAGCCATCACGGTCACTTTCACTGTCCGAGCGCGAGCTCTTACTTGTAGGGTGGTCTTCACAAAATCATTTCAGGTGAAAGACGACCCGAACCCAGGCAGAAGCGGTCCAATCCGACATTGCTAGCCCAGTGTGGCTAACACCGACAGACAGAGCTCACCTAGCCCAGCCCATCATAGATCCACGTCCTCTACGTAACCGAACGTGCGAGCCGGCCCCACTCCGTCCGACCGCCCGCTTCACTCCAACCCAACGGACGACATCCATTTACTTACTACGGTTCAGAATCCATTTTTTAAAGTCCACGACAACTCGACTACAGACAAAAATCAGCGGGTTCACCGATGCGCTCGGCTAGTGGTCACGAGCTCGGCTAACGTTAGCTAGCTGGCTAAAGTTTAAGAGACATGAAGTCACTTTAAATGTTAGGTCAAAAACGAAATAAGTGGTTAATAAAATACTATTATGAACATTTCCGGACGTTTGTTTTTCATTTACTTACCGTTTTACTGATTTATCAAGTTCTGGTTGCGATAGCAGGGCTCCATTTTACAGCTGTTAGGCATCTTTTCATTCAAGTTAACAAAAGATGCGAGATCTCCATAGTAACCTTTGTTACCCCCAATTTCAGCGTGCGCGTGACTACAGCGACACCCGGCGGGCATCTTTAGAACTGCACCACTATCGTTTAGAATTCGGGTTTATTGATTATTTCACCAGATGTTTGGAAGATTACATCACAATTATGTGTATAGAACCCTCTTTCATTTCTATACACCGTACATTGAAAACTTTACAGTTCATTTAATATATATATATTTATATATATTTATATGTTCCCAGGTTTTAGGGAAGAAAAGTAGACATCCAGAGTTGCAAGGGAAGGAACGCTTTCAAAAATATTTAAATGCACTTTAAATAATTACATACATCCTTCAAAAAAAGGCATGGAATACACAGCAAATGATCCAGACTTCTGGATTTGGTTTCAACCCGATCCTGAACCTTCCGATGAAAACCGTCAGCCGTTTTTAGCCGATACACAAGAACACCGATGTGCAAGAGCAGGGAACCGACTGAAGAGGTTTTTATGAGCTAGTCGTAAGTGTAAGGCTTACAGGTTAACCAGCAGGAATGCATGAGAGAGGAGGGGATGGATTAACATTTAACTTTCATTGTAAACCAGCAAATTCTCTGAAAAACAAAACAAAGGAAATGACAGCAAAATAAATAAAAATGTCTTTAAGTGACAAGCAGAATCACTTGAATTCTTTTATAGTGTTGCAGCTCTCTTTCAGAATGGCGTTTGCCTGCTACTGAACGTGGATATGAGAAGAAACGTAACGAGTGATGGAAATGAAATGACGGGTCGTGATCATTTTTCTGACAGGCATGACGAAGAAATAAAAAAACAAAGCAAGAATAATAATTTAGACTTTTGCTCGGTCGTTGAGGTGAGTCAGGGGATGGCGAGTCAGTGGAAAGCGCTGGTCACAGTGCTGTTCATCCCCAAGAGAAAGAACAAGGAAGGTGTCGGGGGGAACGGACGGTTGCAGGTAGTTTTTTCTTTTTTTTTTCTTTACAAGCTGCACACATCAGAAAAGCTTCAACACTTTCAACGCAGAGTCCAGAATCAAAGCTGAAAAAGTCCCTTTAGCCTTCCCTCCGACTCTGAAAACACCATCCAGTCCAGAACGGGGAAGCGGCGTTCAGCCCGGCGCTCCACACACACCTAGGGAGTCATGGCGCGGCGGGCCTCAGGAGCAGCGATGTGGAAGACGGAGCCGATGCGCAGGAAGAAGCGCCTGAGGACGGCTCGCAGCTCGGGGATCAGGTCGAACTGCATCATCTCACACAGGTGGTGGTAGTAGCAAGAAGCGTGGGGCTTAAACTGCAGCAAAAAACATTTTGAACACAACAATCAGCATATTTTATCAACTCTCTGAAAAATTCACAGCCGCTCTCGCAGGAGAGGAGGTGCCAGCATTTAACACCAGCCTTCTGAGGGTTGTTCACTCTGAGAGGGTCTGAACGTTTCCCTAAGCCAGCCTGTTTTCCACCAAATAAACCTTTTGGCCTAAGTTTTCCAGAAATGACACAAGAGTCTCGTGCTGGGATGAGTCAAAGACTGCATCATCATCATTTTGAAGGAGCAGCATTAAACGCCACATTTTGAACCTGAAACTTCTCCTTCATCCAGGTGAAGCCTCGAAGTTGTGTTATAGTTAAAGCCTTTCTTGAAACGTTTAGCTGAGAGAAAGAGAGAAAAAAATGTTTTCTATCCAGTTACCATGAAGAGACTACATTTTAAATAACATTTTTTTTCCATAAAGTGAGCAAAAATTTCCAAAACATCCTTTTTCTTGTCATTTAAAGACCCACTCTGATCATCTTTTCATCTATTTTCAGTCCTCTTTAAAATGACAATTAAGCTGTTTTCAGTCCAAATCAAAAAGCTTGTAGTTTTCTAGGACATCGTTTCTGTAGAGCGACAGGAGTTGATCAGAAATTCTCCTCTGAAATGTAGGGGGGGGGGGCCTTAGCCACAGAGCAACCTCACAACCCTTTACCCCCCCCCCATTCCTGAGAGCTCTCTGTTTACACTCCCTCCTGCTAGCTTACAGCCCCCTCACACCCCCGACATGAGAGCTCGTACGTATGTTCTACATAACAAATACAGTTTTTATTCAAACAGCTTTTCTTTTTTTTTTTTTTTGTCGGCTTCTGAGTGACAACGATTTGAATAAAACAATATTCAGAAATGCGATTTTGGGCTTAATTTTCTGTAGAAATGTCCTCCATAAACAGAAAAATGCAATAAGAACATTTTAAAAACACCGTATTTATCAGAGTTGGTGTTAAATTTATTAGCAACATTCATGGTTGGAATGAGCAGAATGAAGTTCTCTGAAAGTGATTCTGGTCCGTGCAGCTCCAGATGTTCCCGTTGTTGACTTATTGTGCATCTGTTAACTTGATTATAATAAAATATTTGAGAGAATTTTTATGCTTTTCAGTGTCTTTTAGTAGTTTGTTGCATGTTTGCTCTGATTTTAGACCCAGCCCAATGAAAATATTCTTTTTGATGTTTTTAACATGTTCTTGTGGCGTTTTCCTCATGACGAAGGAGCAGGGGCCACAAGCTCCCTGCTTCTAGCTCTCAGCAATGGGAGGGGGGGGGGGGCTCCACTCTAACAAGCCCCACCCACAACCGAGAAGTGAATTTTTAATGAACTACTGCAGCTACACAGAAAATATGTCCTAGATAATGACAGAGGATTTTTGATTTAGGCAAAAAAAATGTATAATCATCATTAAAAGACCACTAAAAAATGCTTTGAAAATCGATCAAAAGAGGATCAGAGTGGGACTTTAAAAACCTCAGTCCATTATTCATTGAAATAACAATAATCATAATCAATAAACGCAGCATCACACATGGAGGATGGACTTCTAACCTGCTCCTGGATTCACATTTGTGCAACCTGCCATTTTATTCAGTCGCTAGATCTAAGCGTTTTTCATCAGGAACAGTTTCCACAGATGCGGAGCTGCAACAGGTTGTGGTTAGCAACAGTTGGAGCTTCGTTGCAGACCACAACCTGAGAATCCCCCCCGCTCGCCCAGCCCCCCGAGGCGTTGGGTGTGCGCGTCCTTGCCTTGTCATCTGGCAGCCGCAGCGTCCGCGTGAGCAGCAGCATCAGCAGGCTGTTCCAGGCCTCTCTGTGGCTCTCTGAGGTCAGACTGATGAAGTATCCCAGAGCTTCGCTGCACACCCTGAAACACACGCAAAGATTGCTGCAGAAAGCAAGAACCGTTCTTTCGTATCTGCATGGAAACGAGCAGAATCAGGCGGCGGCGGCGAGTAACCGATACATGGATGACCTCATGTGTGAGTCAGTGCAGCTGCTCAGTGACCACAGAACAAGGTGATCCGCACAAAAACCTGCTGATTTATTCCACAAATACACACAGAGAACAGCTCATAAATTCATGAGATGTGTGTCAGAACACACAACTGCTGCAAACCACACAGTTGGCGTTTATTCATGCACGGTCCAAATGTCAGTGACTCAGTTTTAGTTGCATGGTGCATTAATGAGTACATTTGGGACATCTTTGCTATTGTTAAGTGTTGTTAAGAAAGTTCAATTTACGCCATTTAAAAGATGAAAACGGTGTTTTCAACATTTGCTTGTGCCAATTTTCTGATGATGGAGGACACATATTAAGAAATTAAAATGTAATTGTTTATGTCTGAGTATCTTTTTATTCAAATTGTCGTGAGACAAAAATCTTTTTGTAAAAGATCACATATCTGATGTCTAAGCTGGGAGGGGGCATTTGCAGACAAACAGAGCCATGAACGTCTTCGTTTTCCTCGTCTGGATCCAAACTGTACGGCTGGATAGCTCCGATATTGGTCGCCATTTTTGCTGCACCGCTAATGTTAGGTTGGAGGTGTGAGGGGCTGTAAGCTAGCAGGACAGAGTGTAAACAAAGAACTTTTGAAGGTAAATTTCTAAAGTAGCTCAAAAGATGATCTGAGTGGGTCTTTAAAGTGACTTTAACACGTATCTAAAGCCCAATTAGCGAACATACTGGTCAGCAAACCTAAAAACAGAGGCTTCTACCTGTAGGGAGAAGGAACGTTTCTCCAAACAGGCCGAGTCATGATGTCATTGTTCTATGATCATATCCAACAGGAGCTTCAAAGCTGCCAATCATTGCTTTCTACGAGTTTCTACGTCTTTCCGCCTTTTCCGCCTCATCTCTGCATTACTGAAGGCCTGCACAAAATACATCACACATTCATCATCATCGCGATATCAAGCTGTGCAATACGCATATCTGGAATGACGGCGAAAATGGGAATAAATGGTTCTCTTAAATGTGCTAAAACAATCTTTTTGGAGTATTCAGCGAATCAAATAAATTCAAGCATTCGACCAATCGAATGGAGTACTTCACGTCTGTTGACCAAGCAGATGTTCACCTCCTATGTAGACGAAGGATTATAACTTAAGTTATGTTGACTCTTATGTCAATTAAACTGCTGCATTAAAATGGAATTGCTGTTTTTGGTTGTTTTGCTATTTATTCATATATCGCAAGTTCATCGGAATATTGATCACTAACATTTTCTCATATGGTGCAGCCCTACAGAAGACACAGATGACGCTTAGAGATCGGTCTACTTATGCTGAAGATCTCTACAAAAGCATCAGTGATCACGTCTCCATGTCTGGGTTCATGAGGTCATTCGGAGACTCTGCCGGTACGGCGAGCTTCACCATCTCCTGAGCGACGGCGCTTTCAACGGCACTTCTGTCTCTCTGATGACCTGATGTCCCGCATTGGTCCAAGAAGGGACAAAAATCAAAAAAATAATTCCATTTTTATGCTCCTCTAGATGAAAGCGAACGCGCCTGCTTTGCTGATGAGTTTGATTGACAGATTCATTAGCCAATGATGACATTAGTTGACCTGCTGCGTCAGGAGAGTCTCAAAATTCACCGCAGGGATTTCTCTCACAAATGAGAGGGGGTTTGTAAATGCACATTCTGCAATTCGCGTGATCTGTGAGTTCATATTACAAGTGTACCTGAAAATCATGTTTGTAAAACAAATATTGTGCATTTCTGAAACATTTATTGCGTTTTTGTGAAACACAGCGTGCACATTTGTCAGAAACACTTATTGTGCGTGAGTGAAACATTTAGTGTGCTTGTGTGAAACATCATGTGCATTTCCAAATTGATATTGTGCGTTTGCATAAAAGTACAGTTGTGAATCAGAGCGTGTGTATTTGTGAAACGGGTTGTGTGCATTTCTGATAATTGAGACTGAAAAACTGCATCGAATTTTAAGCCACTGATCATCGACACGTCACAGGCCAAAGCCGAGTTCTCGATTGGTTAACGCGACACAAATGCTTCGCCAAAGTTCCGATATTCAAGTTCTGGAAACAACGTGCCGCGTCTGACTCTCAGGATGCACCGGGAATCCCGTTGGGCGTGAACAAGCCGCTCGCCGCTCCAGATGGAGGCGTTCTCTCTTCATCGCGTCATCAAACCACATCATGAAGGGTGTGCGGATTCAACTCACAGCAGCAGGCGAGTCTGAATGTCGGGCCACGAGTCCTGCAGCTGAGGGTCCGAGTACATCCTGTACAAAATCCTCAGGCTGCAGGCGAGGCTGCTGGTCTCCTGCTTCAACAAGTTGGGCTTAGACTTCCCCTTAAACCCTGAGGGCAGAAACGGAAACCACTGAGTGAGACGTGACATCACTTAACAGTACGAGGATTGGATGCTTCTCTCTGATTAAATTACAAAAACGCTGGAGAGTGAGACTTAAAGTGACATTATCCTTTATATTTACAGGGGGTTTAGTACTACCTCAGAGCAGCAGACAAACCCAAAAGGATTTTGGCGACTAGATATCTGGGATTTTCCATGTTTTCCCGGCCTCACCTGCCCTCCAGAGGGCCGTCCTCTGCTCGTTGTTGGAGTTGAAGTCCTTGGCGAAGTTGTGCGACTCCAGCAGACAGTCGAGCAGCTTGAAGAGGTGAGCTGAGGTCATGAGTCGGTACATGCCCTGATCGGCAGCCGCCTCCCCCCTCCCAGCCTCCGGCTCGTCCAGAGCGTCCCGCTGGCGGAGAACCAGACGGCTTTAGTTACACTCCGCTCGCAGCTCTTTGAGTCCACCGGGACAAACCGTCAGTCTACCTGTGCGGCAGCCATGTTGTCAGCATCCTCCTTCTTGCTGGTTGCCGGGTAGAAAACGATGTTGTCTATGGTTTGGATCAGCTCAAGCTGCACCACACATTTGATCAGGAGCCCCGCGAAAAGCCTCTGGTCTGAAACGCAGAGATGTTTGGTTCCAAACTCACAGCCAGGGGGGAGAAGCAAAGAGGCAGAAGTTGAACTTATTTTGGGGGGAAAAAGTGTGACCACTCACTAGCGTTGGACTTTCCCTTCCAGGTGTCGTCGCTGGACATTTGACTGTGACCTCTCTCAGACAGAGCTCTGTCGAAGCTGCTCTGCGACTGACTGTCGAAGTCGACGTCCTGCAGTGGAAAAACACTCACAAACTCACTCTGGGCTTCCACAAACGAGCAGGAGCGTCAGTGTGTCCAAGCACGTTCAATCGCCGAGCTGCTTTTCTTACAAAGTGCTTGCTGTCGGCGGCCTCCTCATCCTGTCCAGCCGGTCGCCAGGTCAACAATCTGATGAGAAAAGCAAAGAGACGAGGAGTCAGGCGGCCCGACCCCCCCGCATCCTGCAGCAGAGCTGGAGCTGGATGCCGACTCGGCACTCACGCGTGGGGGCAGGTGTTCTGGAAAATCTCCAGCATGCAGGAGCAGGTGACGTTCCACACCTCGGGGCTGAACTTCTCCCCGTTCAGGATCACCAGGTTTTCCAGGCAGTTGGTTCCGGACCGAGCCAGCTGCTCGTTATCTGCAGGGAGCAGACGTGCACGTCAGAACAGCTGGCACATGCACGCTCTCCGAACCTCCGCTATTTATCAACGACTGGGATGAAAACAACGGATGGCCAAAAATAAAACTCTGAAATTTAGTTTGTTTTTTCCTAAAAAGTATTTGTTATACTTAATGATCGTTAACCCTTTAACTCCGGAGATGTTGCCGGACAGAAATGCAGCGTCATAAACGCCGTGGTGTTCAGTCCCACCTTGTCGGACGCACCACTGCAGCTGAGTGAAAATGTCCGCCAGCAGGATTTCACTGAGCGGCTCATAAAACTGCGTGAAGACGTCACAGATGGCGTAGAGCGCATGGTTACACGTCGTCGTCATCCACTCGGTTTTCTGATGGGAAAAGAAATGAGCAGAACACCTTTTGAGAAAGAAAGTCATATAAATGTCTCTCTCCTGTTTTATTCAATTTGTTTGGAATAAACTGTCAAATTTGGAATCGGGGCCAGTTGATTCAGAGATCCCGTCCCCGAATCCTCCTGGCGTCTGACCTCGGTCTGCTGCTCGGGAAGCTTCATGTTGTCGAAGATGCGGAAGACGATCCGGAAGAGGTCGTGCCACCAGTGCTTCTCAAAGGTTTGTCCGTAACTCTTCATGATCTCAAACATGACGGTGAGGCCTCTGTCCGGATAAAGAGCATGAAGAGGCGTCAGGCTGGTTCAAACGAGGAGCACTAAACACTCTTTCAGGGTTTTTAGTCCCAAATGGATTTTTATATTATGTAATGCAGGAGTTCTCATTATGTTGATCGGCCCATCAAACATAGATGAAAATATGCATATGCATATATATATATATATATATATATATATATATGTATATATATATATATGCATGACTGACATGCAGACCAGCCAATGGAACATCCTCTGAGACATACGTCACTGCGTATGAGTATTTAACTGCATTGTTAACTACATAGAAATACAAGTATTTTTATTTAACCTTTATGTACCCAGGATTTGTCCCATTGGGATTAAGAATCTCTTTTTCAAGGCAGTCCTGGACCAAGGATGGAGAATGTTTGGTGCAGAAGCTCGCTGGTTCGATACCCGGCTCAGGCGTTTTTCCACAAAAAATATCTTTTTTGTCATTGTGCTGTTTCCACTTGATTTATGGTCAACTTTCTTTTTTTTTTTTGTGCCAATTATGACCCATTAAATTTCATTTTCATTCAGCAATATAGCATCAACCCTACATTTTCTTCTGGAAACGCAGCTCCTTCTCGCTCCTTCTTCAGTAAAGACGTTTCCTCTGAACTCCTCTGTTTTGGGATTTGTGCACAGATTTATGAGCTCATGTGCTCTGGTCCAACAAAAGCTGTGTTTTCTTGGTTTACATGAACAAAAATTCCTTTAAGCGGTTCTGATACCTGGTCCGAATGTCCAGCTTGCAGCGGTTGATGATGCAGGAGAGCTCAAACAGGATGGGAAACCAACCGCGGACCCACACCCGGTCGCCGGGGGCAACGTTCATGTCATCACTGGTGTACTCCCTCAGGGCCTGGACAGGCGGCAAAACATTACATAATTTTATTTTATTTAATATGGCTTCTTCAGCCAGAGGGAGGAGCCACGCCGTTGGTACCTGCGGCCTTTCGGCGACATATTTGGCGCAGTGTCGGATGAGTCTGATGGCCTCCATGCTGGTGTCAGGAAAAGCTGCGTTGCACACAAACTCTGACAAGCACTTCACTGCGTCCTGGAACGAATCGATCGCTGCGGCAAAGTGTTCCTGGAAGGTGTTCACTGATGAAGAAAAATGAGGATGTCAAAGGAGGTTCCTAAACCGTTCCTCTTCTCAGCTGTGGCCACACTTACTGACGATGTGGCCGGTGGTCTGGAACGCCAGTTCCACGATGGTCTCATCGTGGGAGGAGGCGGCCTGGTGGAACACGGAGAAGATGTTCTTCCAGCCGGAGCGGATGTTGGCCGCCTGCGAGTTGACCATCTGAGCCACGCACCGGATCACCATGTCCCTGATGGTGGGAGACCTGAGGGGAGCAAAGGCTGATCACCACTGGGATAGAATTCTCACCACGGATGTCGACTCCTCCCGGGAGTCACACGGCTGATCGTGTACGATTGGCAAACTGTGCCAAAAAACGACAGATCCCAATGAAATCAGTGCCGATGTCAGAAGTCTGGTTGAATGGACATCCCTGAGCTGCAGGCGAACAAACCCCGTGTCTGCGCACACTCACCTGTTCTTCTTCATGATGTGCTCAAAAGGCCTGAGAAAGTCCTTCTGGAAGCGGAAGTTGGCCAATTCTCCTTTCTCCAAGAACTTCATAGAGAGCTGCCGCAGGGAGTCCACTGCAAAGATGGCCACGTCCTCGTTGGGGTTACAGCCCACCTGCAGAGGACGTCGTGGGAACCCCCAGTTACACCGCCGCTCCCCATCATGAATATTACAGAGAGAAAAGGTCGATTCCAGCTGCATTAAAGCTCCCCCTCGAGCGCAGAATCCTCAAAGGGCAGATATTTGTAGAAGATTTGCAACAGTGGAGTCTGATGCTAGGTTCACGCTGGCCTCAGCAATGCATGTTCAAGCAGCTACTTCCAATAAAAAGTCTATGGAAACACACATGCACGCGTGTTTTGGGTTTCCGCGTTCAGCCGTGGCTTTTAGGTCCGTTTTCAGGCTCTACACACGAAACCCGCCGCCACTGAACACGTGTTGAACGTTCGACCAATTGAACTTTGACCTATCAGGGACGCTGATTTAGTAGTGACGTTTGGATGGCGTCCTTTTCAATTCACGGAAGTTCCAACCGTTGGAAGATTGATCATGAAAGAGAAATGAATCATTACGGCTTCAGTCCGGACGAAATTCTATTAACCCAAGTCTTTCGTTTATGGGAATAGAGCTGAAAAAGAAAAAGTCTGGAGTAAGATTTACCAGATTTGTACCGTTTTGACACCAAGCCTCTTCCACTGCGAGTACATGCACTAGTATCGGGTAGGGACAGTCCAGTGTGAACACCAAACGCTAAAAGCTCGTCCAAGACTGCCAGTTTAGCACGTTCTTTTACGCACATTTTTGGACAAAATTGATTTTATTTGTAGAAATGTAGAATTCGTGTTTTGTTGTATTTTTTATGATGATTTCAGATGTTTTAGGGCTGTAAACACTTTTCTCAAACAGACACGCAAATGTTCAAACTGTACTCTTGCGGTTTCCGTGCTCTTGGTGTTCACACTGGACCAGCAGGGAGGGGCTTCTTCTGAAGCAGAGGAAAGCAGCCTTTAGGCGATAAGAGCGGCTTTTTCTCTGTGTCAGTATCAGCTGAGTCCAGTGCTAAGGGGTTCGGATAGCATCTTCAAAACGTCACCCACCTTGTTGAAATGATCTCCTATCACCTGCCATATTCGAGACCACTGCAGCCTGATGCGGTTCATGTTGTAGTAGGAGATCTCAACGATCTTCTGCAGGCTGAACATGCGGGGCTGGTGTGCGGAGGCCAGCTCGTCCATGGACACAGCGCAGAGCCACCGCACAAAGTCCACTGGAAACCATCACAGCATGCGGGTTATTTCAAACGAGACTCGGGAAAGAAAACAGCAAAGGAGAACAAACCGACCGATCGCATTCCCGTCCAGCCTGGTGGAGCCTGTGAAGATCCTGCACACAAAAAACAACAACAAAAAAACTGTTTTAATCCTCTAAAAAAAAATCCTCTTTTGGTTAGTGATTTCAATTTTTTTCTACTTCACCTGTCCACAGCCACAACAACACTCTGAGAGCTGGTCTCTCCCACTGACTCCTGAATGTGAGCCATCTGCTTCTTGTCCTGACTTCCCACCAGGTTTCCTGTAGCGAAAGAGACAATTTTTGCATGAAGGTCGTTTCCCATAAAACGCATCACAGTTTGGCAGCAAGTTTAGGACACTTACCAAGCCCCAGGGGCATGAACTCCTCTGTGCCTGCAGGTAAGCCCCTGATGCTGCTGTCCCGGTCCCGAACCACCCCTGAGATGTAACGCGTCTTCACCCCGGTCCCGATCAGCTGGGCGAGCTCCAGCTGACTGATGCACCTCAAAATCTGCAGGTTTTAGAGGGACGTGACCATTAAAAACACCATGTTGGTCCGAAAGACCATCTTTAGTCCAAAAGGGTGTAAACATTTAAAGCAACGGCTCAGTTTGGTGAATATTTCTGATGTCTGAGATCCACAATTGCCATGTTTGTAAAAAATAGTATAAGTATGGAGTCTAGTCCAAAATTTACTTCAGGTATTGTTATTATTGCTCAAAAATGCAGAATAATGCTGGATTTTAGGTACATAAACTAAACAAATCAAATGTGCTACTTTCACAGGGCGGCCGTGGTGCAGTGGTAGGGCGGTCGACCCATGATTGTAAGATTGCAGGCCCATGTGTCGAAGTGCCCTTGGGCAAGACACTGAACCCCACCTTGCCTCTGGTGGTCGGTTGGCGCCAGTGTTCTGCAGTGGAGCCGCCACCAGTGTGTGAATGTGTGTGTGTCTGGGTGAATGGGTCTGTGACTGTAAAGCGCTTTGGGCCTTGAAGAAGGTAGAAAAGCGTATACGCCATTTACTATTTAAATATATCTTCAAAGTAAAGTGTCGGTGAAGTAAAACTATCAAGGGTTTCAGATAAAAAAAAAAAAAAAAAAGAAATAAGCTCTGAAAAAAAATATATTGTTTTAAATAAAGTAGATTATATGAATAAAAAACATTCAGAATATTGTGATTATTGATGTAACATCATGTGAGCCTCTGCTAGCATCGGGAACGCGTCTGTAAAATGTTCGTCTAAACTTTTAGGAGCTTTTTTTGGTATTTTCATTAAAAATGAAAAACAGTCAGTTCATAAAACAGTTTAGATGAATGGATTGTAAGCGTGTTCTAGTTGTTCCATGTTCGTTAAGGAGTTGCTTCGTCTACTATCTTTGAGGACTGAAAAACTGTGGAAAACATTTTCAGGTTTTTATAGATGATCCAAAACAACAATAACGTTTATATTTCTTTTACTGCTGGAGTTAACCAGGAAGTTGTGACATTGCTTAGAGTGATGAACATCATTTCTTTCCTTAGATTTTTTGTGATTTTATCTGTTATGTTTAATAGATTATTCTCAATCAAGGAATAAATGATTAAATGAATACTTTAATTTTCATACATCCAGTAAAAAGACAAACGTATAGTAACCATCCAAACATCCTTAATAGTAGGAATCGTGGTTGGATCTGGGAATCTAACCACACTTGGATCGCCAATAAAGTATAGATCCGCAGTCCTAATCAGACTATTGAGGGAGAAGTGAATGTGATGGGCTCACCTCGTGCCAGGAGTTGCCCAGGTAGTTGCCGTCAGTGTGAGCCACGGTGATCAGCGTCTTAATGGTGTCGATGTTCTTCTGCTTCATCTCCGTGATGCTGGAGCTGGCGGTCAGCAGGGTGAACCGGGCCAAGGCTTGGACGTAAGCGTCTCGCTCCAGCTGCAGACAGGAGACCCATTTACTGCTACGTCGTGGATTCAGGAAGCGGTGAACAGCCACCACCAGCGCTTCAGACCTGCATGCTGAAGATGCAGGCGATCCTGATGGCGCATCGAATGCCCTCCAGACACAGGGAAGCCACCTCTGGATCGTCACAGTCCTGAAGCCCCACGCTGAACGCCGCCAGCAGTGGAGTCCACGCCAGCTATGGTTCACACACACACACACCGCATGAACAGTTCGGTCAGAGCAGCTCTTCAAAAAAACACTCAAGTTCTGATTCCTGATGCGAAATGGTGGGAAGTGTCACCTTGAACATGGGCCGGACATGCTCCAGGTGTTTGGCGCTGAAGAACGGAGCCTGAGCGTGGCTCACGGCCTCCATCAAAGCCTTGGCGGTTTTCGCCATCTGCTCCATCTCCACGTTGTACAGAAGACGGCGCTGCTTCTCGCTGGCCACATCTGGAGGAAGAAAAGATGTCAGAGAAGCGACCTCGTTCTTCATGTGAACAGTCTGAACTTGCAGCTGTGAAAACTTTGCAGCACGGTGGAAGTTCTCACTCGGCTTGGTTGACTTGGGAGTGATGGAAAACTCTTTGCTCTCCTTCATTGCGATCTTTTTGCCCGCGATCTCGTCGTATATGGAGGAGAGGTACTCCTCTGGAAGGTCCTTACTGTCGTTGATGCCGCGGTTCATCTTAATGTACTGCTCTTTAGTCATTTTGTTCTTTACCTGAAAAGGTTCGTGTGGAGAGACGGAGAGTTAGGCAAAAGATTGTGAAAGAACATTTTAGTATGGACACAATTTTGATCTAGTATTTGAAACAAATGTTTATTAAAAAAACAGCTCAATTCAAATTTAATAACCTAATAATAAATAGATAAACTTCAAGCAAAGAAGTGAATCATCCTTTCAAGAAGGATTTGCATAAAGTAAACAATGAATGTAAATAAAAACTGAACATGAGGTCAGTTCACCTTTAATCCATTTCCTGTCACATTTAAATATATGTAACATCTGATACGGCTCTCCGACTTTCACTGATTCACACTACAAATCTCAGATTCTTCTTCCTCCGTCAGTAACTTTTGCAGCAACTTTGTGCAGATTAAAAATAATGCATCTTTTTTTAACAGGGAAATGAAAAGAACAACAAAAACTCACAATCTCAGCTGGCTCAGTCCTGACTTTTTTTAGTAAAATGATATGATTTTTCTTTAAAAACAAACAAATACTTTCCTAAAACTGCCTGCGTTTGCAGATAAAACAGTATTGTTTGTTATAAAGGGGAAAAACACTTCAAATGATGGGAACCAGCAGGTAAAAAGATAATTATCTGCTTAAACAGATATTAAAGTTTGCCTCTACAAGTCTCATTAATAATAATAATAATAATAATAATACATTTTATTTATAAGGCGCCTTTCTGAGCACTCAAGGTCGCCGCACAGCATGTATATAGTATAAAATTCAATAAACAGTTAAAACAACAACAACAATTTAAATAAATACACAATTAAACAAAAAATATATAAAAACCCGAAAAGGTTAATGTTAAAGTGAATAGGCCAGTTGGAAAAGATGAGTTTTTAACTTTGATTTGAAATGTGGGAGTGTGTCAGTGTTGCGGAGGTCAGGGGGGAGTGAGTTCCAAAGCCGGGGAGCAGAGCAACTGAATGCCCGGCTCCCCATGGTGACAAGACGGGCAGAAGGAACAGAAAACTGGATAGAAGAAGAGGAGCGGAGGGAGCGAGCAGGTATGGAGACATGAAGGAGGTCAGAGAGATATGGAGGTGCAAGGTTGTGAACGGCTTTGAATGCGTAGAGCAAGATTTTGTATTGAATGCGGTATGGGATGGGGAGCCAGTGAAGCTGTTGAAGAATAGGTGTGATATGGTTGATGGAGGGAGTGCGTGTGATGATACGAGCAGCTGAATTCTGAACCATTTGAAGTTTATGGAGGGTTTTTTGTGGGAGACCAAATAGAAGAGAGTTGCAATAGTCCAGGCGGGAAGTAACAAGACTATGTACCAGTACAGCAGTGGACTGAGGAGTGAGGGAGGGCCGTAGACGTTGGATGTTGCGTAGATGGAAGTAGGCTGATCTGGTGACGCTGTTTATGTGAGAAGTGAAAGAGAGACTACTGTCGAGGATGACACCCAAACTCTTTACCTGAGGGGAGGGAGAGATGGTGGAGCCATCAATGGAAAGAGAGAAATTGTTGGTCTTGCTCAGGGTGGATTTGGTGCCTATCAGAAGAAGTTCAGTTTTATTGCTATTAAGTTTTAAAAAGTTTGAGGTGAACCAGGATTTGACTTCATTGATGCAGTCAACCAGCGCTAATGGAGGCAGTGTGGAGTTGGGTTGGCTGGAAAGATAGAGCTGGGTGTCATCCGCATAGCAATGAAAATGGATGTGGTGTTTTTGGAAAATATGACCTAGCGGGAGAAGGTAGATAATAAAGAGGAGTGGACCGAGCACAGAACCCTGAGGGACACCAGTTGTGATGGGGACTGAATGAGAAGTGAAAGATTTCAGTTGGATAAACTGAGTACGGTCAGACAGGTAGGAATGAAACCAGGAGAGGACGGTGCCAGAGATGCCAATGGAAGAGAGTCTGTTCAGGAGGATAGAATGAGAAATGGTGTCAAAAGCTGAACTGAGATCAAGCAAAAGGAGGATGGATAATAAACCACAGTCAGCAGAGAGGAGAAGGTCATTAGTAATTTTTAGAAGAGCAGTTTCAGTACTATGAAGGGGACGGAAGGCAGATTGGAAAAGTTCATACAGATTATTGGAGGACAGATGAGCATGAAGCTGAGCAGATACTGTTTTCTCAAGAATTTTTGAAATAAATGGAAGGTTGGAAATGGGACGGTAATTATTGAGTTCTGTTGGATCTGCACCCAGTTTTTTAAGTATGGGAGTGACAGCAGCAGTTTTCAGTGCAGGAGGAATGATTCCAGAGGAGAGGGAAGCATGGATTATGTTGGTGATGAGAGGACAAAGAGAGGGAGCAGTAGCTTTGACAAGGATGGTGGGGAGTGGGTCAAGCTGGCACGTGGAAGATTTGGATTTTTTAATTAATGTAGAGATTTGACTAACTGTGGGTAGGGTAAATGAAGAAAACAAATCATCGGACGTAAAAGATGGAATGGAAGATAGAAATGGAGCAGAGTAAGGGGTAAGCTGTTGATGGATAAGGTGGATTTTTGTGGTGAAAAATGAAGCCAAGGTATTGCAGAAATCAGTTGAATAGAGATGTGATGGAAGGGCGTCAGGAGGTTTGGTGATGTTAGATATGAGGGAGAAAAGAATCTTTGAATTTTCTTTATTTGAATTGATTAGATTGGAGTAGTAGGCAGATTTGGTTTGGGAGATGCACTCTTTATAGTGGAGAATGTGCTGTTTGTACATGTCTTTGTGGATACTTAGTCCGGTTTTGGTGTAGAGTCTTTCAAGTTGGCGACCTTTTGCTTTTAACTGTCTTAGAAAGGGGGTGTACCAGGGTGCAGTGTAGGTGAATGAGACAGATCTGGATTTGAGTGGAGCAAGTGTGTTGAGGATGTGGTGCAGGTGTGTGTTGTAGTGTGAAACAAGTTGATCTGGAGGTGTAAAACTGTCTGTATTTGGAAGTTCACTGATCAGGGCAGATAAAATCTCCAGGTTGATATCCTTAGCATTACGCAAGGTAATATTGCGTGAAGGCTTGTGTTTGGAAAGAAACAAATTGACATTAAATGTCACAAGCATATGGTCGGAAAACGGGATGAAGTTCAATTTACAGTCCATGGGTCTGATACCTGAGCAACAGATTAAGTCCAGAATGTGTCCTTTTGAGTGAGTGGGAAAATCAACAAATTGTTGAAAACCAAAACTGTCCAAACAGGATAGGAAATCATTAGTAAGGGAATTGTTAACATTATCCAGGTGAATATTTAGGTCTCCTAGTAACATAACACTCTTTGATTTAGTGGCCTAAAACATTTTTGCTGTTTTTGTTTTTTAATAAAACGGAGTAAAACTGAAGGGATTTTTTATTCTTTTGTGGTTTAAAAGCATTTATTTGTAAATTAAAGGCTTTCTTGTTTTGCTAATTTTTTTATTTTTTATTTTTTTTAGAAATCCTGAAGTGGAGTTTTGTTTTGTTTAACCAATGAAAACGAGTGTAAATCTTGATCAATATCTTCATATTGGATATCTGCAAAAGTCCAACATGGCGAGGCACAGGTCTCACCTGAGGACTGTGCAGGTCGGTGGTGAGCATGATGATGGAGTACGCCAGCACGTAGGCGGTGTCGGCGCTGGCAAACAAGGTCTGCCTGCAGAGGGGAAACGGATCAGCACAGTCAGTGTTTTACCTCCAGTCTTTTGTCAAGATTCTGCAGACAGTTTAAGGGGAACGAGGCTCTCACCCTTGGTTACATTCAAGGTAGCGAGCGGCAAACTTCTCCATCAGCCTGTCGATCTTCTGGGCCTCCCCCGGCAGCCGGAATCCCTCCAGGAAGGCTCTGAGGGCAGAGACGAAGTCCCGCCCGCAGAAGTCCAGCTGGTCCACGTAGCTGTACATCACCTCTTTGTTGAATTTGTTGTTCTCGCCCAGGAACTCCCCCACCTGCGTCTGTGGATGGACACACGGTCAAGTCTTCGTTTGATCCTCTTGAGAAACCAGAACTCCGTGGCTGAACTTCTCCAGGTCCTCACTGTGTCCAGTCGGTCCTCCTGCTGTAAGAACTGGGCCACGTCCTGGGCAGTGGTGCCAAGCATGCCCTGGTCCTGCAGGTACTGGATGCCCCGCTTTGGTTTCTTGTTGAAACTGCAGAGTTGAACGATGGGGGTAAAAAAAAAAAGACAAAAGTTTCCGTCATCTTCCATCATCCATGGATCTAAGAAAAAACTGTCATGAAATCCCCTAAACCCAAATTTTTGTTTCCCAGATACATTTTCAAGTAGGTTTTTTTTTTTACTTTGTCAAACTAAATCAAAGTTTCAGAACATCTGACATAAAAAAATGAAAGGATTTAATTTAAAATGTCCATTACTATATCACCGTGCACCATCTTGCAGTCAGGCTTTTTTCTTAACTTATTTGTGCATACTCTCCCTTTTAATTTTTTTTAATTTTTTTTTTTACAGCGAATAGTGTTCTACATCAAGTAACTTTAGATAAAAATTTACCGTGTTAGCATTTATCATTTTGGAACCATTTAGTATTTTCTCTCCTGATGATCAGACAAAAGGAGTGTTTTAAAAAAAAAAAAAAACTCAATAAATAATCTCCTCATAGACAGAGCAGGTTAGAGTGGAGATGAGCAGCTTCAGATGTTTCTACTTTTGCCATGGAGAACAATTCTAAACGTTTAAAATTGTGCCAATAAGACTACGTTCTAACACGACTGAGATCCTGTTAATAATCCTGTCTCTGAGCCCCACTCACAGCTCGATGCCGTGTTCGATGATGTCCTTCTGCTGCTTGATGACCTCGTACTGCTCCGGGTGGTCCGCCTGCGACATGGGGATGCTGGAGACGGTGGAGTCCAGCGAGCTGATGCTGTCTCGGCGGCCGGCCAGCTGCTCGGGCAGCTTTAGCTCCGCCCCCTCGCTGTCAGATGGGTGCTCCTGACCTGAAGGGAAGGCATTGAAGGCCTCGGATGCAGGTCCCTGCTATTGCAGAATGTGCTGAACCTTTTCCACTGCTCACTTACCCAGGTTGGTCTGAAGGTTTGGATTCACGTACATGTCTTTGCTCCACTCTACCATGCATTTGAGAATGGAGACGAGACACTCCAGGCCCTTCTTACGCAGACTCAGCTCCTTCAGAGGTCACAGAAAGATTTTTTTTCTCTGTTTTCCAACTCAAACAACAATTCAGATTGGATCATCAAAGCCTCGACATTTATCTCAACCAAAACTGAGAAAGCTAAAAGGAAATTAGCGGACAAAAGCTGCTACAAAATACAGAACTTCATACTTAAATTAAAAAAAAAAAACATCTGCATCAGATAGAAGGTAGATGAAACGTTGAAGCTCAAACATGAAAGCCTTTTGATTTTATTTATGTACAGAAGAACAAGGATTTCTGTTTCAAAGTAAAACCTGGACGTACCACGAAACAACTAAATGTTAAGTATTTCTGTCTCATGAACCCTTTCCACTTCATATCAGACTAAAACAGATGAGAACCATTGACTGTATATCGGAGCTGGACTGAGTGACTCCCCCCCCTAGAAGACTAAATGTCTTCAGGAGTGAAATGTTACCTGAAAATGGGCTGAACACTGCAGTCAATAGGAAGTAACTATAATTATAATTATTTTCTGTCTCAAGACAGTTTTCTGACAGAAACATAATCATGCTTTAAGAAAACATGAAAACATGGGACTGGTATGTTTTTCTTCAAATAGGAATTCCTGCTTCCTACCCCATTGACAATTTCTTTTTTGCTTATTTAAAGAAAATGTTTAAAATTTTAGCAGTTTTTTTCATCTCAAAACAGGTGATTCAACCTCAGTGAAATGTTTCTGTTCAGTCATTGTTTTTTTATCAAATATAATAAACTAAATTACAGTTTAGCAGTGGAAGTAAAGCCAAAGGTAGAGGTAACGTTATATTGTCACATTGACAGATAAGAATCAGATCTCAAAATGACCCAGAAAAACATAAATGAAAAAAAGAAAATGAGTAGAAAACAAAATGTCCGAAGAGTATTCAGAGAGACCGTCACGTACCTGCAGAGGAGTCATGCCCAGCTCCTGGCCACTCCTCCCCTGAGCGATCTTGGACAGATCGTTCACCAGACGTTCAAAAATATTAGCGGCGTTTAAGTCGCAGTCGTAGTTTACGTAGATGTCGACCACGCACTGAGCATCTGAGAGGAGAGGACAGAGATTTGGCTAATTACAGATGAAACAGTCTTGGTTTGATTTTGTTCATAAGATGCTTTTCTAAGAAGTTGCATGAACAAACAAGTTCATTTATTCCAGAACTCTGGACTGCAGGAAAACATTTGACAGTTTCTTTTGAAACATCAATATTTAGAGTTTGAGGAAAGTTTCAGTCGGATGCTATGAATCCAGACTAGACAAATGGAGTAAAGGTAAAAAAAAAAAAAAAAAAAGAGTGAACCACAAGTTAATGAGGGAACACACTCTACGGTGAGCACATGTGTGTTTACAGCTTACCTGCACAGATGCGCGTGAGTGTCTGGATAACCATCCACTTGTGCTCAAAGGAGCTGGTGGAAGTCTCCAAGATGGTCAAGAAGATTTCCCGAAAGAACACCTGTGAGAAGGAACGGTGACTTTAAAAAGCGGGCGGTGTCGTGTCCCGCCGGTCAGTGCCGATCCCCGTGTTTTCTACCTCGATCTGCATTTTCAGGTGGACCTTGAAGTGGGAGAGCAGCGTGAGGAAGATGGCCAGCGACAGCTCGAACACCTCGGGCACAGACGACACGCCGTTTTTGGACAGGGCCACGCACAGGTACTGCTTGATGGCGTTCACGAACATCTCGTGGGTGCGAAAGACGGGACCGGCCCCCTGCAGCACGGAGAGCAGCAGCTGCAGGGACACGATCTTTGAGCGCAGCTCATGAGACCTGAGGAGAGGAGGAGCTCGCGTTGAAATGCTGTTTCTGACGACGCATCCAACTAAAAATCTGCTGCTCTACTGTAACAGAAATGAACAAGGACAGAACCACACCAGAATAGAAGAAGCATCGACAGTAAACGAGAACTGGACTGAGTGACTCCTCCCCCTTGGCGTTCCAAACAGGAAGCCGAAATCCCAGACTTCCATTGATAAATAAACAGCTGTTACTCGGTCATTATGTTCGGCAGAATAACCATTCTTGCACTGTTACCTTTTATTAACATGTTTTTCTAATCCTAATTTTTTTTCATAATATTTTTGTTGTAGCGCAGGTTATTCAAGCTATAAAAGGACCAATCAGATGCCTCAAAACTAGGTGGCCTCGCGTCGAATGTTCAATGCTAACTCCTGATTGGAGAGAGTGGTTGTCATGGAAATGTAGACTCAGACCGACACGGACCAATCACAGCTCACTGAGGACGTCTGGTTCCAACGTGGTGAAGGACATATCGCGGAAATGGCGACTAAACTGACTTCATTTGGGTTGAACCGTAAACGAGGCATCTCCTATGGGTGACGTCACACACGATCCGTCCATTTACAGTCAACGAGGAGAATGGGTGGAGTCAGATCAAGCAGCTCTTGATAGACTATCCCTACCCGCCGTCACAACCCTTGAGATTATTCTTTAAGAACCACTCCAGTGGAAATGTTGGTTTTTTTGCATTCTCTAGTAGCTTTTTTCTGCCGATGGAGCTCAAAAACTCAAAATTTAACTTCTGAGTATTCCCCCATCCATTTACTGGACCCATTTTATCCCTGACAGGGTCCGAACCCATCCACACCGTTGGGCGGGGCCACAATCAAGCCTACACACAGTCACGCCTAGGGACAGTGTGGAGTCAGCAATTAAATAAATTGTACATTTCTAATGACCTATTGCCGCTGTGCAGAAACTATTTCCTAGAAGACAAGTTTGCTTTTATAAGAATGCTTTTATAATAGCTCAAAAGATGAATGGAGTGGATCTTTAAATGACACAAATCCTCCTCAAGTACTAGACACTGAGAGTCGCTCTGGAACAAAGAACAGAGAACACGCACTTTGGGTCTGGAGGTCCGTCAGCAAGCGGCTTCATGGACAGTTTGCACAAAGAGCGAAACACCAGGAAGGCATCTTTCTGCAGGATGTGAGAGAAGCGGGCGGAGCTGTGCGGACCCTGCAGAGCCTCAGCGTCCTGGAAAAGGCAAAGACGGTCAGTCAGAGCATTTAAAATGATTAGTGCAAATGTGCATCCCACCCTTACAGCTCCAAACTTAGCGTATTTACATGAAAGCACAAAAATGAGTGATCATTTATTTTTAAATTGGAATCTAATTAAACTAACAAGACTGTAAAAACTCATATCAAAACAGGTAAAAGTCACCACAACTTTTACAGGAATAGAAAAAAAAATTCTGAAAAAAACTTTCAATTAGAAGATTTTTTTTTATGTTTCATAAGAAAAACCATAAACATAAAACAAAAGCTGAAATTAAAATTGTAGTTACAACAGTACTGGGGGATTTTTTCAAACCAGGAGGGAGTAAAAATGCCATCAAATCCCCGTTACTGTTGTAAGAACAGCCTGCAGCTGGAGCAGTTCAACCACTGAAGTCTACAATCTTCATCCAGGAGGACCGTCCTGCAGCGTGAAGGCAGCTCCAACCTCTAATCATCAACCAGCAGTGATGGACTCTGAGCTGACCTGTCCATTAAAGTCACGCTGGCACCACTTTACAAAAACAAAAGCCACCGATTTGGAGAAGCTTCAAGCCTAATAAGCAGCTTCTTAAAAAATCACTAGAAGACCACACATCAACACAAAAAAACCCCACTTCAGCTCAGATGTTGCTTAGCTTCAGGTGCACCCTGAAGACCCGCTCCTTCATGGAGACGTTTCCACCCTTATCTCCTAATCCATGAGGCATTACACAGAACACATGAGGCGAGGGGGATGACATCACATCCGGGGAGGTTTATGCCTGTCCTGAAACTCCTTTAGAAGTTTTTTTCTCTTCCAGAAGATTCCTCTGCATCCTTCATGCTGCCTTCCAACACTTCTTCCAAATCCTACGTGGTGAGGAGGAGGAGGAGGAGGAGGAGGATCCTCTTTCTGCACAGTGATGTCAGAGGAAGGGGCGGTGCTCACCAGCATGTCTGTGGAGGAAACGGAGGAGCGGTCCTCGATGAAGCCGTTCATCTGCTGACCTTCTGTCCTGAATGTGGGGGGAGTGACCTCCGCCGGCTCAGGTGGCGCGGGGGCCGGGGCCTCCTCACCTGAAGACCATTTCAGAGCTTCTGTAAAGGAAATGCTGAGGAAATGAAAGAGAGGTGGGAGGGAGAGGCCTGTACCTGTACCTCTGACGTTGGACCAAGACTCTTCCTCCTGATCTGCTGCATTCATATCGCCGCCTCGTTGCTCCTCCTCCTCGGTTTGCTGCGTCGCCGTTGGAAGCGTCTCTACGGCGTCATCTTCAAAAACGGAGTCTGAAGGAAACATGAAGAGCGTCAGATTTAAGCTCAGCGATGCACAGCGACCCTCCAACAGGAAACCTGGACACACCTCTGGACGGCGTGACCTGTTCTTCTCCGTTCATCTGAGCCACGCCCCTTTCTGGTTCTTCACTGACGGGCGGCGGGTCCGCTGCCTGGTTCTGGTTGATTTCAGAGGCTCCAGGAGGGGGCGTGGAGCGGGAAGCGGTGCTGTTTGTGAGATCTGGGATGCTGGCTGCTGGGGACGGGGAGCTCTGGGGTTCTGGTGACGGGGTCCGGTCTGACCGAGGGGAACCGGACCTCCGGCTGCCGGGGACTGGGGAGGGGTTCTGCTGGGGTAAACGCAGACGCTCCATCTCCTGCTCCTGAGCCTCCAGAGCCTGTGGAGGCCGCAGCGGGAGAAGGAAATCCAAGAAGAGAAGGAAAGGCAGGTGAATATGAACACACATGCGGTTCAAACAGGAAGTTATGTTGGTTCTACACTCACACAAAAGGGGTTAATAACAAAAAAAAAACAACAACAAACTCACTAGCAGAGCTGTTGGTCTACCAGCTAAAATAGGAAAATGTCCTTCTTTCTTTTAAATAAAGTTTTGCAATTAGACATTTGTATCCAGGTACAAAACCCACTTTCCTCAACATGTTGCAACCGACTATCATGTTACACGTAAGCTGATAAAAAAAAGTTGCAGTCATGATGATTTTGTGCTTAATATCATATTTTAGAGGGTTTTTATTCTGTTTTATTTATCCGTCACACCTTAAAAGTTGGAGGAGGTTGAAGTTGGCGTCTAGTTTGTAGCTTAAGCTTAAAATCTATATCCCACTTAAATGGTTCCGACACAAAGTCAAAGATTGTAATCTGTAAAAAAGAAATCTGCAGATATAAACCATCTTTTAAAACTAAATTTCATGTAGTGTTTTAATTTGAAAAACTGATTTTTCAGAAACCGGAAGCTTAAAATAAAAAATCAAATGCCAACTTCAGCCTGCTACAGACCAGTCTGTGAAAATAGTGCCTGATATCAAACCTAAAAAAGGCTGCTTACATAATTCTGACTGGCTGATATCTTTAGTTTCTCCTGTTTTGGGATTTTATATCTTTTCTGTTGCTGTTAATGCAATTTGAGGAAAACGAAAAAATGTAAATGAGCTCAAACTAAACTTCCACACATCAAAGAGAGGTCACATTTTGAATGGAGACAGACAGAAAGTGTTAAAAAAAAATAAACTGTAGTTTGATTCTGTGGAGCTGAGACTCTGTGTTCTAACAGGATCCAGAGCCACCAGTGGCTCTTTCACCCCCCCCCCCCCCCCCCCGTAGTGGCTCTGTGTGTGTGTGTATATATATATGTATGTATGTATGCATTTTCTTTATATATCTTTTCTACAGTATCATAAACCAACAAATTCCAGTTTATGTTAGCTGTAATCAGTAGGAAAGAGGATGATAACTGGACAAAGAGAAAATGCTTTTTTATGTCTCACATTATTTAAAATGGGAGGATCACAGAAAGTTTTTTTTCTATGAAAATGAAAAAAAAAAAATTTAATTTTGAGAAAGTGCTAGCTTCTCTTTAAAGTTTTTTTTTTTTAAATTCTTGCCAAAAAAGAAACATAATGGATTATTTATAATAAACGTAATGATCGAATTAATGTAAAGCAGTAACAAATCTTCCTAAAGGGGTAAATAAGACCTCTGGTCTAGTCTGGACCCTGGAACAATTCTCTGCCTGCTAACTGTACTTAAATCAGGCCTCTGGTGTGTGACGAGCGGATGCAAACGGGGGGTCAGACTGACGGCCTGGTTCTCCATGCGGGTGAAGATGACGTTGAGCATCTGCGTGAGGGTGGCCTTGGCCGTGGTCTGGTTGATGAGGTTGCGGCTGGCCAGGTAGATGTTGTAACAGGTCCGGACGGTGAGCAGCACCGTGCCCTCGTGGATCTCTATGTGCGGGGAGGTGACCGCCGTAAGCAGGGCCTGGAGGGTGGGGGGGAAGGGGGAGGAAGGAAGAGAATCGGCGGCTTATCTGACAGGACGTCTCGTTAGAAAAAATGCTGTTGCACCTGCTGATTCACGGCTCTACTTCCCCGTTTCTTTAGCTGCAAAAACCATCTTCGTACACTTCCTATTCCACACACATGTTTCTACACGGCAGCCCCGACTGCTTTAGGCAAAATAATATCCTATAAATTGGTCTCCAGAGATACAACAGAGCCTCCTGCAGGACCTTTTTCCACACATCAGGGTGTCCAGGAAGGACCAGAACAAGCATGCAGGCAAATTATTTCAGGCTTGTCAGGTGTTGAAATTGGGGAATAAAGCCACAATCATGAACCTGCTGCCCCTAAGCCACATGGCTTAACGTCCTGACTGAATGGAGCAGGAGGATCTGAAGGCTCCAGATGTACCTTGATGATCTGCAGCTGGACCCCCTCGTCCGTTTGCGGGCCCTGGAAGCAGTTGCAGATGGTTTCCACCAGCCGGTCGATCAGCCTCTTGCCGGGGCTTCGGCTGTCCGGAGCGTTGCCCGTGATGTGGCCGTACGCGATCAGCTTCTGCAGAGAAAGACGGGGGCACGGCTCAGGGGTCAGGAGGGACGCAACACGGAGACTCGCTTCCATTTATATAAAAAAAAGGCTGTAGCTGCTGAAAACGTGAGCAAATCAATCACACTGATTCACTGGCGTTAACCTTTAACCAGCGGGAGCAATGAGGGGGTCAGCGTCTGGCCCAAGGACACTGCGACCCACAGGAACCGAACGTGGAATCTTCCAATCAGAGGTTTACCGCTCTACTTCAGGCAGGTGGGATGTTTGGATTGACACTTTGACGGTATCGATGAGAATCACAGAAGTTTTTTGGGGCTCTTATGATTCTCCATTTGCTGAGCCACTTTATAAATGATACATTCTTCATTTTTTGAAGTGAAAGTTTTCATCTAAACGTTTCCTGAAGGAATTGTGAGATAAAAAGATCCAAATGCAGATTAACTGAAGACATTTTTGTTTTGACTGGATGTACCGTTCTAAAAAACACACGTATATAAAAACTAAAACATTCCTATTGCTGTAACACGTGTCAACATGTTATTCACTCACTGTATTCTGGTGAAGTTTGAGTATATTTAATGTTTTCACAACAATAAATACATTTCAGACTCCAGGATTTGTAAATTCTTGTTTCCATCAACGGATGCTCCTTTTAGTGCTTCTAAAAGCGTCCAGCCGGCCTGAACAAAGCCAACGGCGTGGTAAAAAACTACCCAGCATGCACCAGGGGATCTACGCGGCGCTGCGTCCACCTGCCGGATCTCAAACACTCCTAATGTTTGCACGCGACGCCAGCGCTCACATGAGGAGTGGAACTAAAAAGAGTTGTGTGTCTTTGCAGGAAGCGGGTGGATCCAGAAGCAAAGTATGTGGAGAAACCAGCAAAGTTAAGCAGAAGAGCAGGTCTTTGAGGTCTTCCCTGCAGTCGTATAGCACTATCATGACTGTATTCTGGTATAGACTCCTGTGTTTACAGCCTTAAGGCAAAGCCGCCCGGCTCCATTGCTAACGACTCGATCGGGTTTAGCGGAACACCTGATCCGGGTCAGCAGAGAGGAAAGCAGGGCGGCGGTGCAACTGTGCCTTGAAGCAGTGAGGAGGCCAGACGAAACCCCCGCATGAGTGCAGGAGCAAGGAAACACGAGCATGGAAACGTAATCCGACCGGGAGCAAAGGTTTACCTGAAGGCAGTCCAGAGAGGTGCTGACGATCCGGGGGCACTTTGATTGACAGGCCAACTCGAAGGGCAGCACGTATTTGTCCGCCTCGATGTAGTTGGCTTTGGGAGGAACCACTGTGCCATCTCTGGAAGACAAGCAATGAGAGCATCTGGGTGAAGATGCAGACGGGTTCTAGTCATGACGGTGACCTGTCTGGAACTGGAGTCTAACCCTGAAAGACTGTCGCCTGCAGGGCTGTACAGCAGCCTCATTCAGACACATGCTCACCACTTTTTGCTTTTGTATTTTGGTTTTTAAAACAGCAAATATGACGTCACTCATTTGCCAAATTACAAACTCAATATGAACATTTTACAAAGATTATGTGTAAATCAAATGTGTTCTGATGTGTTTATACAAAGTACTATTAAATACATTTTTAGTTAATTACAAATCATTCAAACGCAATGCATTGGGGTCTATATTTGTCAATCTAGTTAGTTCTACTATTGCTTCTTTTCAGGGCTCTGGATTTTGGAATTGTAGATTCAAACACCGTGTATGGAAGCATTTGTGTAGCATAATTAAAAATAAAAGTCAAAACCAGAAATGCTTTTTCAAAAAAAAAAAAAAAAAGCCTTTTTTGACTCAAAATTCAAATGAAAAAGCAATCCTTCCAAATGCTTTTTCATTTTCTTCCTCAACACCGTTTATTCTGTCACTTATTTAAAATGATAAAGAAAAGGGTATTTGACATTTCATTTTCAAAAAGTTCTCTGGCTAAATTAATTTAGAAATGTCTAATTTGACAATTAAAACAGATTAACAGAAACACTTTTTCATTTTCAAAATGTAACTGCATCAAATGACTCAAAATTAAAATAAAAAAAAAAAATCAATACTTCCAAATGCTTTTTCGTTTTCTACTTAAAACCCGTTTATTCTGTGTCATAATTAAAACGACAATGCAAAGAGCCCTGGGAACGCTTTGAAAATAGATCAGGAGATGATCGGAGGGGATCTTTTAAAAACCCTCACTAAGAAATAAGGAGGCCACTGATGTTTAACACTCCTCCTTAAGCCCAAAAAAAACAGAAAAGAAAACATCTAAAATCCACTTCATTTATATACAAAAACCGGTCTGGATGAAGGAAAAACTCACTTCTGCTTCTCCAGTTCTTCCTTGATTTCATCTGTGAAAAAAGGAGAAAAAGTCATTTTAGATCTGAGCATCTCTGTGTGAGTGACTGCAGTGGATTCACTTTATTATCGACAGCCCCGCCTCCTGTCAATCACTATTTGTAGAGCATCTTTCATCAACATGTGGAGAACACAGAACAGTTTGTGGAAAAAACAACAACATTTGACTGCTGTCATTGCTAACAAATAGTACATAGGTAAACTTTTGTTAGTGACCATTTTTTTTATTTTCCACCATAATTTGCAAATAAATCATTATTAAAAAAAATCTGACAATGTAATTTTCTGGATTTTCCCCCCACATTTTGTCTCTCATAGTTGAGGTATGATAAAAATTACCGGCCTCTCATCTTTTTAGGTGGGAGAACTTGTACGATTGGTGGCTGATTGACACTTTTTGGCCCCATTGTAGAAAAATAGGTTAAAGTCCTAAAAGCCTATTTAAAAAAAAAATTAAAAAAAGAGACTAAAATCAAGAACAATCAAAAATATATATATATATAAATGCTGGAGGAATTAGTTTGAGATGGCACCAAATACAGTAGAAAGGGCAAAAATGCACAAATAATAAACCATAAAACTATAAAAAATACTCAATTAAATGAGTTATCTAAATGCTAAAAAAAATTAGTCTTTACATTTAAAAATGTCCCTGGATGCCAAAGCTCTCATCGTATGGTTACCTCAGCAGACTGTCCATCTAAAGTTTTAACCTTAAATCATCTGCGCAAACAGCCAAACTGCTCCTCGTTGCGTAACTTTGTTTTACCAGAACTGCCCACAGTTGTGATAATATCCATTTTTAGGTTTGAGGTGTTTGATCCGTCATTTCCTGAGACGGTTCTTCTCGTCGATGATGCAGACGTGAACACAGGACCTGAATGGGAAGACTTTTAAAAGACGATGCCCAACCGAGCTGCTCCCAGCTGAAGTTCAATCAGTGACACGGGAAAACCAGGCGCTTGAAGAAAAATTCATATTTCTTTAAAAAGGAGGAGAGCTAAAAAGAAAAAAGAAGGGACTTTTTGTAACCCCGATGAAGACCGAGGCCCAAACAGACCAACTCCCATTATTTCTTACCCGTTTATTATCAGGAAAACAGGAGAAAACAGCCGTGTGAACAGAATTACAAACAGAAAGCACCAAAAAACAACAACTGAACGTCCAGAAAATTCATGTGAGACAAAAGAAAGCAAAGATAAAAACCTGACAGTGTTTATGTTCGTGATGGAAATGTCCAAACTGCACGTTTCATATTTAGAAAACCCTGAAATCCATAACATGATGAAACTCCTCACAAGAGTAAAAGGCCATTTTGGACATAGAACGAATCATCTTTGCTACTAGAATAACAGTTTCTCTGTGGTTTTCTCCCTGAAAGGACAAATGAAAGCACCGTTTCACTCTCTGGCGCTGCTGCCTCACTGGATCATTTAAAGATGGAATTGAAGAGATCCAGAAGATCCAGACGGCTGTGGGGATGAGAGCATCTTCACAAGCAGACCCATGGTGCTGCAACGATGCTCTACTGACACTGACACGCCTTCATTTCCTTCATCTCATCATTTCCAGCCATCAAACGAAAACTCTAAGGAATGTGTGACGCTGCTGTCCAGCACATCATGTTAAACAGGTTTAAAAAAAAAAAAAGAAACAGAGCATTTTTCTCAGATCAGAGAACAACTCGATTTTTAGAGTTAAATCAGGAACTTTTTGATGCATTATTACAATTTTTATAGATAGTAAGTCCATCTCCAGAATTACAACTCTTTATTCCCAAATGTACTAAAAAAAAAAAGTGCTTTTACTCTGTTTAACTAAGTCAGGATGGATGAGCCTAGAAGTCTTTTCACCCGTTTACTGCATTTGACTAAATCAAATACTGTAAGTTTTATCCACAAAATATTTAAATTCATCTTAAAGTGGCACAAATTCAGAATATTTTAAGTTTTAGATTTAAACTAGTCCCTGAAGATTTGTTTTTATGCACACGTTTAAGGAAAATAACGACGGCAGAAATGTTGCAGATCTAAAGGTCTAAAGGTCTAAACAGAAGCTTAGGATTCTGGGCGTCACCGCTTCATTACTGAAATTGATTAGAAATTGATAAACAAACATACCATGTCATTTTATTTACGGTTTCATCTGTTTTTTTTATTTAAAAACATGAAACTCAAAACAAAGATAGTTTGTTTTTTGCTATAAATAACATTCTTTGCACAATTATGAATTAAAAGTAAACAAATGCAGGAAGTGTATATGGGGGGAAAAATTATCATTTTATAGCAAAAAAACAGAAAAATGTGTTTTGTAAAAAAAAAGAGCTTCAAAAGTAAAAAAAAAAAAAAAAATCAATCATAGAATTTGAGCTTTTTGAACTTTAAGTCAATCTAGGTTCCAAAAGTCAGTCAGAACTGGTTAAAAATGTCCACCCCCAATCCCCCAAACACGATGAAGGAGCCTTCTCCTCCTCCTCCTCCATACCGAGGCTTTGAACAGGTGAGGGTTTGATCACCTTCTGTGAGCCCTGATGAGCTGAAATGGGACACAAAGGTGAGCCAAGGATCCGGAAAAGGTATCCACCTGCATCATGAATAATGAGCAGAGGTGGCCTGGAGGCAGCACACCTCAAACTCACCACTCAGGAGGACTTTAAAGCCTTTCCACAGCCTGACAAAAAAAAAGTCTGACTCTTATAAGCTGTTCAGCCTCGTGCCAGAATCGCACGTGCCATCTCGGCTGGTTCTGTGCAGACTAATGAGCGCTGGCACCTCAAACAGACAGACAGACACAACGTTGTGACGTGTGTGACATTCTCCGAGCAGCAGGAGCGTCAGAGGATCCGGGAGGGAGGCGGCCTCGTCCTGCCTCCTCCTGCGTGTGGGTGCAGGGCAGGACCGGGCTGTCTGACCGGGCGGCAGTGCTACGTACAACACTGGGATTGGTCTGTTTAGCTAGCTTAACTATTAGCTGTCACGCGCTAACAACATCTACGTCCGTTTCTCTGCTCACGTCCCCGGACTTATATGTCCTAAACAGGACTTTACGTCCAGACACGGTGGTGATGGAAACGCAGCGATGGGGATCGTCGCCGTTTTTCCGACGACAAGACAGAAACACACACCGATCAAGGCCAATTCATGCGCTAAAGCCAAGCTAGCTAACCTACTGTTTCCAACAAACACAACGACTGAAACGCGCGAAAAGACACGGCACTCACTCACTCACGTCACGCGGGTTTCCCCAAAGCAGAGTCCCAAACCAAAACACCTACCGAGCGCCACCTGACAGGCTTTCCGCAGCTGGCTGTGCTGGCTCCTCTTCACCTCCTTATCCGAGAGGATTTTCTCCAGCGCCCTGGACAGAAACATGCTCTTGGTTTTGTTGTTTGCCGCCTCAGACTGTGAGTGCTGCTGCGGGGGCCGCGGTTGCTGCATCGCTCGGTCTCTCAGGCCGTCATGTTCCGCCAGGACCCGCGGCTGCAGGTGACGAGGAAAGCTAACGAACGGCAGGCTCGCAGTGTCCAGCAGGGTTCCTGTCTCAGCTCAGCGTCGCCATGCTGGTTAGACGTCACGTCACGTGACATTCAGCTGTCTCGACAAAAACTCCCACACTTTGAAATGAAAACGTTAGGCTTCACAGCTCGCCTAAAATAAACCATTGACTAGAATTCAAGTTAATTTATTTACATATTAAACAAAAGTAATTAATTTTTAACGTTTTGAGTAGTAGACTGCACTTCCGGTTTCTATCAGTACTTCATTTAGCCAGTAGATGGCGCCAAACGCCATGATGAGAATTAATTAAACGATTTCCGCAGTTTCCCCCCCACATTCCTTTAAGAAAAAACGTACTTTGAACATCACAACTACCCATAAATACAACCGACACTTAACAGCAAATATTGCTACATATTAGTTTATTTTATCCAGCTCCACCATCAGCAGTTACACCTGTTTGTGTGTGTGTGTACATCTTATTTATAGTGATAAAAACATATGCAGCATTGATATGAAAATACTGACATTCATTACAAATCTATACCATAGGATTTAACAGGCAAGCAAAAGTCATTGCTCCATTATTAAAACAAAAATCAGTCTAAAACATTTGTCTATGTTGAGGTTGCTAATCCCACCCCAATAAAATTCACAGTATTAAAAATATAGCAACAGATCTGATACCTTACAAAAGCCTTGAAATCACCCAGTTAAATGAGCGTAAATGGTTAAAGGAATCTATCGTACCTTGGGAAAAATCATGAATAAACAGACAAAAGATTCTGTTGTAAAAAAAAAAAAAAAATTAATAAAGCAGACAAAAAAATAACAATCCCACTGCCACGTGATGAAGTTAGACATGCAGGAAATAAATTACAGTGATTAGTAAAAGATTTAGATGAATGCTGGCAATGAAAGAAGACCAACCAGCTTTTGCTCCCAAATCCAAACAGGACAGTTCGCCTCAGCACTGAGCTTTTGGCTAAAGAGAGTGTCGTACGGCTAATATAGATTCATCTATATATGATTATTGTTTCCCTATAAACGCAGATATTACTAAGCGTGTTTACACAACTCTGAATGTCTTTCAATGGAACTTAGCACTTAAGAGCAAAGGTGTGCTAAAAAAATAAACAGGTAAAAAAAAAAGACACCTGCAAAGCAGTTGGCAGCAATGTGCAAAAGATAAATGAATCTGCTTCATGATTAAGAACTTAATGAACAGCCAATGACAGCAAAGCACAGGTGAGAGCAAACAGCTCCGCCTCACCTTTAACAAACATGGAAATTGAATTATTTTGTGCGGCTGGATGTGTGTTTGCTTCTCAGGGTGTGTTTTTAGGGACGCACTTTGTCAAATGACCAACTAAAATAAATATTAATGTCGGTGTTTTAATGCAAGTCATCTGCTCAGAATAACAGAAGCATGTTGGAGAGTAAAACTTTCCATCGGCAAACAGGTATTGAAAACATTAAAGTCCCGCTCCCATGCAGATCGTGTTTTTAACATGTTATTGTGCCATTTTTCCCCAAGTATGGAGGACTGGGAACGCTTTGAAAATAGATCACAAGATGATCGGAGTTGGACTTTAAATGCAGCATAATATAAAAGTATGAAACACATTAAAACGTGGTCCAGGAAGAAACGACAGCAGAAATGATAAACGTCTCCACAGGAAGCAGGAAAATCCAGTTTTTGTAGAAAATGCGCAGGAGTCACATTTGCTTGGTAGAGACCTTGCAGACATTTGTCGGTTTCTGAATTTTAAAGATGCAATCTCAGTTCCGGCTGAACTAAAGCTTCGTCGTTAAAAAAAGTCAGTCCATCTTACAGAGAGGTACAAAGATCCGTCTAAAAGAGTCACCGAGCGAATGTTTCCTAAAAGCAGTAGGACTGAAGATTTGGTTGACTGACATGTCACCGACTTAAGTAGAATTGAATATAACTATTTATGCTGTAAAGCTACAGGTGTGTGTGGGGGGGGGTTTACCAGAGAAAACAGGAGCTGGCTAATAAAAACAAAACTACTGAGAAATTAACTGCTTCTGGGGGCTAAACTGAACTTCTGTGTTTCTTCTTTCACATTTCTACGGAGCTGGGGGGGGCTGAGGGGGTGTCACCTCTTTGGCACACGTGCATGATCATTGGCATGTAGAGAAGTGTAGTGTTTTCCTTCACGTGTCTGCATGGAGGTGTCGCTGTGACGCTAGTGTTTCTCTGGAACAGTCGCTGCCTGACGGGGGCAAAGGGGGGGTTTTATTTTCTGGTCCGTGATGCCCTACCCCTCCCCCCCCCCTGAGTGTTAGCTTTCCAGTGACAGTTCAGTCAGTGCCGAGGCTACAGCGTTATTACGGTGCCCTCCTCCTCCAGGCTCCGCCTCACCCCGTCTGGCGACGGCGTGGCTGAATTGGCGTCGGTGTGATTCAGCGATCCGCTGCTGTTGCTGGCGGGCAGAGTCCCGTTGGTGTGGATGGAGAAGGCGGAGGAGGAGGAGGTGAAGGCGGTGCGGAGGTTGAGGTGTGGTTCGTAGCGAGGCATAGAGGGCATGCTGTAGTTGGAGGAGGTGCGTCTGATGGGCTCGGCCTCGCCGCCAGCCTCGATCACCAGGTCTTCGTCGTCCTCGTCGCTCTCCAGCTCCCCGGCGGAGAAGTTCTGGATGATGTGTGAAGGCATGGAGGCCGTGGCGCCGTGCGTGGAGTAGCCGTAGCAGCTGGCGCCGCTGTCCGACGACCGCCCCGAACTTCCAGATGCAGCCCCGCCCCCTCCGCTCCGAACCACATTGTTCCTCTGGTTGGCGGGCTTCACTGTAATGATGAGGTTGTGGCTGTTCGCGATCATCATGTCCGTCACCTGATCCAGAGACTTGCCGGCCACCTCGATGCCGTTCACCTCCAGGACCTCATCGTTTACCGCCAGCAGGCCGGTGCTCTCCGCCAGCCCGCCAGGAACCAGGCGGGAGATGAATATGGCCGGGACCTTCTCCAGACCCTGGGGAGTGACCCGCACGCTGGAGCCGTCGCGGATGTAGAAGCCCAGCGGCTTCTCCTGGCCGTGCTTGTACAGGCGCACGCGTCTGTGCGTCTCCGGAAGGATGTCCACGTCGATGATGGACGACACCGGCCGGAAGTCTTTCGGGAGGCTGATGATCACTGGGTGCTTCTTCCTGGTGGCGTCCGGCCGCAGAAGAACCGCAGAAAGGACCGTGTTCTTCTTCCTGGTCAGCGGGTCTGTAGCAAACGTGTTTTCAGCTTCTTCTGCAAAACCCAAGAGGAAGAACAGAAGAGAAAGAGGCAGAGGGAGAAGAAAGACAAAAGGAGGAAGAGGAAAGAAACAAATGATTAATTTTCCATTAAAAACTTTGAGATCAAAGTATTACCCCACGCCACATGTCTTTTGCATCATCTCGTCTTTAAACCTGAGGCATCGCTGTTAATCATGAACACACTAAAGACGCTTTTTCTCCAAAAAAAAACACAAAAAGAACAAGCTGCCACCCAGAAATGACCCGACGCCGTCTGTGAATGACCTCCCCGGTCCACCTGGAGATGAATTATCCGACTATCTCTACTCTGAACCTATGACGCAAGCCTGAAGAGGACAATCAATCATACATGAAACCACAAGAACCCGCCGTTGAAGAGCAGCAGCCAAATGGGAATCGACGTTTCTGAGTGATTATACAAAGTGAAGTCATCATTTACATCTTAAAAATACTACAGAGAAGAGAAAAAGATACGGAATAACTGCAGGCAATTAGGATAATGGATTGTTTTCTGCGTATTTTCATCAGTGTGAAATAAATACATTTAATAATAATAATCAACAGCGCTGAAACTCCTCAGTTTGGAGGTAATAGAAACCACCTTCAGCTGTTTGCGTCAGAGCTTTGTCACCTGAAGGCGTCGCTCTAAAGAGCTTCCAGAGGAGGAAGTGAAGCCCGTCAAAGTGCGACAGGTCAACAGGACAGAGTGAGGGAAAAGCTGAACCTTGGATCTGTAATAGTTAAGCAGCTAAACATTAACATCCCTGCAGCTTTTTACATTCATTTGATTTTGTTGTTTATTTGAAAACCATCTGGGAAGTTCTGGCCGTCTAAACGTTTCGTCTGTCATACAAAGCGTTTCTGCTTTTGCATGAAAGGGATTTGTCAATAAAGTTTTGGGAGGCTGAACGTGCGTCCCCCGTGCTTCTCCTCCACCGTGCACGTGGGAACTCAGGGACACGGGTTCCAGCTCTCAGGTTCTGAAAGGTACAAACGCCGCTGCTCGCCACTGCTCCATCCAAAATCTGAGACAAAGCCCCGCTTGTCCCGACAGGTGAGTCAGGCTAACATTTCAGCTCCCATGGGGGGGAGACGATGTCTTCCCCAGCTCAGAACTTAGAGCTCACCCACAGCGCCTTCAGCTGTTTTCTTCAGGACTGCAGCCCTGTTTTGCTGTTAGGTTTTACAGCGGCATAAACATCAGTCCGTCACAAAAGGAGCCCGACACATCTCACGTTGCTGCACTGCACAGACGAAGGCATCACAACCAGTCCCAGGTCCAAACCGCATCCAGCTCCATCCCAGCCGGGCTCCTCCGTCTGTGCGAGCAGGTCACTCCTGAGCCGACGTAACACGTGTGCATTCATGAGTTACGCTCACAAACATCTGCAGCTCGGATGATGATACCTGAGCCCACAGGAAGAGCTGCTCACAGAAACCCAACCCTCTGAGAAACTATGGTTACATTATAGCTTATTAGAGCGCAGAAAGCCAGGCTCTTAGTCTAATTAGTTACCGAGGAACACCATCGCTTTCCGTTTGGCCCTCTCAAAACACACAATGAACTTAACAGAGACGGTTAACTAAGATTAAAGGACAACTGATTTACAGATACTTTCTGTTCACACAGAACGCCATATTTAAGCCCAAAATCCTGACTCCATTAAAAACAAACCGCTCAAAATTATTTTTAGGAGTACTTCTTGGTAATGATATAACACCTGTGTACAAATCATAAACCAAATAAAAGTCAGAATATCATCACTTTAAAAAGTGACACAAGTTAAACCGGTTCTTTGTGTCATCAGCAGCCTCCCTGTTCTGGTGCTCATTTCAGTCAATCAGCATTTTTGGTCCGAAAGGCAGAACCAGAATGAATGCACATGAACACACACGTGGTTAGTGGCGTTGGTACAACATTTGATAGAGCAGTAAGAATATTCAGTATCTTTATTCTTAAAAATATTTTCAGTAAAAATCTGCCATCAAGCCCTGAGACAGGACTGGCGGCGTGTCCAGGATGGACAACAACTATAGCTGCCGTCTGCTCCAAGGTTTATTTGGACGAACGGACCATCAAATGTTTACATGACATTATCAAATTCAGAGTCTACAAAGTGTTTAAGGAGCGTTGCACTTCAACATCAACTAAAAATGATAAACAATCTTTATTGCAGGATTTTCTTCCATTTACGCGACACTGAAAGCGTTCGGTGTGTCGCCTGCTTTTAGACGGGCAGCGCCAACATGCTGTTTAGAGATGCAGTCCGAGGAACCCAAACAAACCACTTTCAGAAAAATGACTGGGACAAAATCTGCACAGAACGTTCCAGAAGGTGCCAACGGTCAAAACATCTCTGGAAAAAAATGAACCCGACTCCAAACCAAGCCCTCCTCGGTATTTACAGGATTCAAAGTGTGACCAGGCTTTCTGCTCCGTGGTTCCCTGATGGTGAATCAACATAACATCACTTTTAGTCATCCAGCGCTTGGTAAACATTAAAAGCACGGCTGCGGCGCACTCCACCCTCAGATTGTGCAGGTATGCAGCCACCTAGGCTAATAATCAACTCATACGACCATAAACATAAAAAAGCAGCGTCACAATCCAAACATTTTTAGGAATATTTTTGCTAAATCTTTTGGGACACTTCGTTTCACAAAAATGCAGAAACATCGTGAACAATCAGCATGAATGGAGTGGACGCGGACGCTGCGGTCTTAATCCTTCTGTGCACACAGAACTCACAGAACAGCCTCCTGAAAGTACTTCCTGCTTTCAGACCAGGACTTCCCATTTCCATTCATGAGATTCACTTCTCCAAAGTATTTCTCAAAAACAGAGTCGGCCTCATGTTTCATGCAAACGACGGAAACAAAAGGTGTGTTCCGTGGTGAACCACAGAACACTTCAGCAGCTAATAATAGTGATCTTTGCATGATTTTGTGTTATAACTAGGGATGGGCCGATAGAATTTTTTTCAGGCCGATACGATAACCGACGTTTTCACTGCAACAGTGGCCGATCGCCAATATTTGACCATAGGTGTCTGGAATAACAAGGTTTAGACTGTAAACATAAGCTTCCCAGTGCCAGGGATCTGTTAGGAACAAATAAACATTTCAGAGATAAAGTCTATCTGAAAACAATCAGAAGAATATGGATGGATTTTTTTAAATATCGGACCAATAAACTGAAATTATGCAAACATCGTCCGATACCGATACTGCAACAATATAACGTCCATCCCTGAATTACAACCTCAAAGAACCCAGGAGAACCCAAGAGCTATTCCATTTGGGCTTTTAGATTAATTTGACAATTATTTTTGCTTGTTCACTTTGGGTATCAGCAATTAACTGTAGCAAAAAATGAAAATAGAAAAAAATAAATTACCCTTTTAAAAATCAAAAACGGTGGCCAATTTAGACCCTGTCCTTTCTCTCAATAAGTTAATAATTCTAAATGTTACAGTTAATTTATGGCTTTTTATTACCGTATACTACATCAGCCTTAAAATAAGAAGAACTAAAAGCAAAAGCAATGAGATTTTTCTCTTTTGGACAGACTGTTAGACTGAGTTTGACATTTCTTTGATATGCAGAGAATGTGTCAGAAATGTTTAAACCATTTGATGGATTAGATGTGCAAGAATTACAGAGGAGAACTTTAAATAATCCTGTTTTTAAACACTATTTGATTTGAGACTACATCAGTTCACAGGAATTACTTCATACTTTCCCAAATGTAATAAAAAAAAAACCTAAAACTTTCCTAAATCGGTGTGATCTCTGAAGATCAAAAGAACGAAAATTGTTGAGAATCAGACGCACAGTTGATACTGACGTGCAGACTTCCTATAATGTGAGCAGAAAACGGTCTCCGGCCGGACACGGCCTCGGCTCTGCACAGGTTAGGCATTCCAATAATGCTGCCGTTGCTTTGATTTCCCACACTGTGAATGGAGTTAGTGAGGAGCGAAACAGGGACGCAGTGGAGGAGAAAATGACGGGCCAGCGACACGACATCACGCACGGATATCAGCTGGATCATCCGCGGACCGGAGGGACGAAACTGTGACTTCAGGGGGGAAAAGTCTGGAAACGTTCGGCCTCAAATCCCGATTTTGGTGCTATGGATCCATCGGGATTCATTTAACGCAGAGACCCGGTGCGTCGGTGCATCTGGAGAGCTGCAGCGGGGAGGCGGTTAACGTGCCGCCGTCTCCAGCCGTGCGTTCATGCATGCTTTGGCTGCAGTGCTCTCATTACAGCAACGCCACGGCTGCTGCAGACATCCTCACAATTAAGCCGATTCACAACAGTGAGTCGGTTCGGTTGGAATGCAGTTATGAGTGACGGCAGCACTGTCACTGCCATCCATTATGTCCTGCGGTTTTGGTGCTGCGTCATGGAAACATGACACTGCGTCCAGCAGGCAAACCACGACTGTTCCCAAACACGCCATTATCCTCGCTGCAACGCACAAGCAAACCACTTCCTGCCTGTCATGGTTTAGGCTTGAAGACAACTCCTCAGTACACAACACGCTCATTAAATATGATCTGAATTAACATCCAGAGGAACACAATTGCACAAACCAATCAAATGATAATTGTTCAACAGGGATGTAAGGTTAAAAACAAGAATGCTGGAGCAAAACAGCAGCGGCTGAAGGTTGTGGTGTTCTGGAAACACTCAGGTTTGTTGATGAGTCGGTGCCCCGGCGTTCCCGACACGGAACGATCCATGATGGGGAGTGTGGGGGGGGGTGCGCCTTTAGAGAGAGAGGAGAGTCAGAAGAAGTGGAAAACACAACACGGCATGAAGATGCACACGTGCAGCCAGAGAAACGAGGAGAAAAAGAGAGGAGGTGATGATAAAAAAAAAAAAAAAAAAGACTTTCAAAGGAGTGCATTCCCAGAAGGCTGCTATTCCTGGTGCAGGGAGAAACCTCCCTGGCACAGGCGAGATAAGTCTCCTAAAGCCACTGATAAGGGACAGAGGAAGAAGGGAAGTTTGGGTGAGAATGACTGTGAGGCAGAATTGGACTAACACTGCAGCAGAGTGCGGATTATGGAGAAGGTGAGGAACAATCTTCAACAAGGGAGGCTGTGAGTAAGTTCTCTTTAAATCTATTATTTAAAGGAGTTCCTATTAAGACTCATTATTCTCCTTCTTTCATCATCTCCCAGACAGTTTTTTTTTTTCATCATCCACTCATTATCACCCATTTTTAACCTAAAACCATTTATCAAAGATCGTCTGAAGGAGAGAGGAAAAAAGGAATGATGTCATCCAGCGACATCCAGAAACATCTGGAAGAACAGGGCTGGGATCTGTGAGTCATGAAGGCACCTGACAGAGGTGATAAGGGTCAGTGTGTGTGGAATGTGGACGGGGCTGATTGTGGAGGGACTGCAGCTGATGTCCAGGCTGTGTTCGGGCTTTGAACATGGCAGGACCAGAAAGATAAAAGTGAGGAGGAAGGAACAGCTGCAGACCCCCGAGTCAGAGGGCCGACCCTCTGCCTGTTGGGATGGACACACAGGAGAACACTGATCCCTGCTGCTTCCAGCAGTGACTCAACAAGACGCTCCTCACTTCCATCAAGTTTCATTGAATCACAGAAATCCACCTTTAATCATTACTCTTCATTGAGAAAATTCATGACTGCCTTTTCATTCTGCACAAAATCACAACCGCCTTTTTTTTTTTTTAAGTATCACACAAAAAGCAAGAAAAGCCAAAGTGAGCTAAATAAAGTAGGATTATCATAATCTAGTCTACTCCAAAGATTTTGGATGATTATAGTCTGATTCAGTCCAGATGATTCTGATAAGGCCAAAATTAAAGCTGCAACTTTATGAGGAAAAATGTGCGATGTTAGTGATCAATATTGCAATGATGTCGCGAGTTGCCATACATGAACAACTAAACAGATCATCTCTATTTCCCTGCAACAGTTTCATTTATATAAGAGTTAAATTACACTCCGAATGGTGTAATTCCGATTGGTCAACAACGTGAAGGGCTCCATCTGATTGGTCAAATGCATAAATGGATTTATTTGATTCGTTAAATACTTTAAGCTGCCATAAGATTGTTTTAACAATTGTAACCAATTATCGGAGTTTTTGCAGACTTTTGTGATATATGGGTATCGCACAGCTTGATATCGCGAAAGCGATAAATTTGGGATTTATTGTGCAGGCCTAGCCTAAACCTTAATATTGTAACCTTGTAAATATTTTAATCATTTCAGCTCAACAAGAGAAAAATCTGATGTGTCAGATAGTAAAGAAATAAAACCATAAGATACAAGCAAACCATATTCTTTCACTTTCAGTGCACAAACCTTCATAAAATGCCAAAGAGGAAGTGATGGTTTAAAAACGTATTTATCTCAGCAATTTAGTCTGGACTTTTCCTTGTATTTGTCACGACAAAGAAAAAAAAAAGCTTTTGTCCGAGCTTTAATGCATGAGTGAATAATTATTCTTTGTTTATGCATCAAGAGTTTTGTCAAAATATTTTTTTTAAATAAGTAGTTTTAGAAAAAAATATTGGCAACTAAATACATATTTAATCAAATCCTGTTAAATAAAAAGATAGAAATGAACGTGGGCATTAACATTGAATTGAGTTAGTAGTTTGTCACTGATGTTATTGTTAAAAACAATAGACTAGGGAATTTTTTATAAAATAGTGACATGGTTGACCCTATTTTCCGTCATATGAAAGAAAGGCATGCTGGGAATGATCTCCTCACAGGGGCTTAAAGCTGTCACATTGTCAGTTCAAGGGAAAAAAGGGAACCATTCGTTCAAATATGAGTTCATAAAGAATCGAGCCAAAGTGGCAAATGCGGCGGCGGCAGCAAATGCAGCGGCGGCAGCAGCAGCGTGCTGCCAGGAACTCACACGTAAGGATTTCACTATTTATGCTTCATTTCATGTCAGAAAACCAAAAGAGCCTAGAGGATTAAAAAAAACAGCTATAAAACTGTCTGTGTGCAAGCCAAAGAAATAAAAAAGAAACTGCAAATCAAGTCGTTTTCACGTTTCCCATGACCAGCTCTGTGGTAGAGAGTCTGCCCTGAAACGTGGAGATTGCGGGTTCAAATCCAGAGTCCGGTCATACCCCAAGACTTTACTCACGGGCCCTGAATGCCTCCCTGATTGACACTCAGCATTAAGGGGGTTGGGGTGAGGGGATTAACTCACCAAATGGTTCCTGAGCGCGGTGGTGGCTCCCGCTCACCGCTCCCCCAGGGGATGGGTAAAAAACAGAGGGCAACTTTTTTTATATGCCCGCATTCAAAACTTTGACAGTAAGATACATTTAAGATGCTTCAAGTCGTGGGAATGTACGATGACCTCAGCAGCAATGTATTCTGAGAGATTTATGACTTGAAGCAGACAAGCTCAAAGGTCTCCTCTAAAGTATGTTGAAACCAGACTTCATGTTATGGGACGCTGCACCTTTCCCTCCCTTTGCCACCCTCGACCTGTACATCTGTCGTCACCAATCTACCAAACTCCTTTCTCCCCTCTGAGATGGAAGCAAAGCCTCTTTCTTTACAGACATTTTTTTTCCGTCCATCTCAGAAACCCGGAGATCGGAGACTCGGTCTGGGCCTCATCCAGACAGCAGTAAGCTCAGGTACCAGAAGTGGTTTTGGCTCCTCCTCCTTTTTAAAGTCTCCCTCTGATCCTCTTTTGATCTATTTTTAAAGCGTTCCCAGCGGGCTTTTAATTATGATTATGTTGTTTTTTGCCAAAAAAAAACCCTGTGTTTGTTTTTTAGTTTCTGTAGTAGTTCATTAAAAGTTCACCTCTTAGCGCAAAACAACCCCACCTCCCTTCCCGTCACCCATAACTTTGAGCTTTCTGTTTAAAGTCTTCCCCACTAGCTTACAGCCCTTAACACCCCCAACCATAATATCGGAACTATTCATCTGTTCAAATTTGAATCCAGGAGATCAAAGTCGTCCGTGGATCCATTTGTCTTCAAGTGGAGGCATCAGAATGGGGCGGAGCAGGCGTTCTTCTACTTTCTGGTTCTCTGTGATTTGAAGAAAGTTTTCCATTTTAAGCTTAACGTTCCTAATGCATGCATAAAAACATTTTAAAAACACTCAAAACTTTCATGAAAGTGGCTCTTCCCCGCCGCCTGAAGCCGCATCAGATTCAGTCGGCCCGACTGTCCCGGCAAATCCATCCAGCAGACGTGATCAGACGCTGGCCACATTCCACCCAGGAACACCCCCCCCCCCCACCCCTACTCATCCATCCCTCTCCCACTCTCTTTTTTCTTTCCCTCCCCAGCTCGGGCCTCCCTCTGCATTCCTCCCTCGCTAATACTCTTCCCACTCCCTCTCCTCTTACCTCTCCTTGTGTTCTTATCACATTTACACGACTCCCTCTCCTCACTAATTATGTGCCTTGCCACAACAATGCTTTCTGCATTACTCAGACCGGCGTGCCGTTAACTCTGCCTCCCGTCCATCCCATTAGATCCGAGCCCCCCACCCCTCACATTCCTTCTCGATCGCTGAATCCATCATCTGCTCATTACGTGCACCATCCTTCAGAATAATGCATGCGCAGGGGAAGAGTTTCAACCCAAAGGAGGATTCTTTGACTTGACAAACGGCGACATTTACACCTGTCGCTTGAACGCCGCTGCAGTCTCTTGATCTGAGCGCTTCTCGCGCGGCGCCGTCCTCATTCAGTCTGTCTTTAATCATCTTCTATTTTTCATCTGCTTCTGGAGCTGTCATATTTCCCTTCTGACTAAAGTACTTCTGTTGTTTTTGGTATCGCAGTACATGTGTCTGTACTTTCACACTACACATTTCCATGACTCTGGCTCGGTGACTCACGCACAGGTTACTAACTGCAAAGGCAGTCTCAGCCATGATAAGCAAATAAAGGCATTCCTGTCCCTCCGAAAAAGCTCTGGCCTTTGCAAAGGTATGTTAAAGAAATGTGATCCGGTCTGAGCTAAAATGACATAATCGGATGACAAATGCTTCCAGGTTCACATTGTCTTTTGGACTTAAAAAAATAGCACATGGAGAACAAGGAAAAATGGTGTTTTGGGTGTTTTTAATATGTTCAAGTGGCATTTTTCTCATGATGGAGGACACATATAAGGAAAAATCATTTTCAAATCAATTTCTGAGCATTTCTTTATTGAAATCGTAGGGAATCAGGAGCAGACGAACAAAACATTGTATTTGTGACATAGAAAATACTCCGGGCTCCATTCTGATGAATCCACTAGCAGACAAACGGATCCATGAAGGTCTTTGTTTTCCTCGTCTGAGCTGGAATCTGGATCTAAACTGTACCGATGGATAGCTCTGATATTGCTCGTCATTTTTGATGGGCCGCTAATGTAAAGGTGGGGGTGTGAGCGGCTGTAAGCTAGAGAGTGTAAACAGAAAGTTCTGAGTTATGGGTGACAGGAAGGGGGGATGGGGTTGCTCCCAGCCAACAATCCCGCCGCTTTATAGAAACTGTGTCCTAGAAAACAACAAGTTTTTTGATTTTGGCTAAAAACAGCAGGATCATAATTAAAAGACCAATGGGAACGCTTTAAAAAATAGATCATAAGATGATCAGAGAGAGACTTTAAAGCTTTTTTAGAAGATAAATATAAATCCCAGTGTGTCGAGTTTTTCTTCTACAAGAAAAAAATACCTTAAAAATATTATAATTCTGAGGAAATCAGGATATTTTTTAAACCCTGACATGGACTTTTGTTACCAGTCCGCAGGTTATCGATCATTCCTCTGACCTTTTTTTAATCCTCTTAAACAACAAAAACAACAAATGTCAGACGGGGTGACTGTGAGCCAGAAACAGCTTTGTATCTGACCGGCTGGCAGCTGCTCCTTACCGTTACAAAAATAGAAATCCTTCACATGAGAACAATAACAAAAATATTCCAAGAGATAATTGACCTCGGCATTATTCACCATAATATTTCGCCTGTGGCAGCTGAATGCAAAGATCTTCGAGAACGCTTAGCTTGCGTAGAAAAGAAACCCAACACTGACGTTTAGGAAATGCCTCCAAGCAAATCTCACTTTGGAGTGACGTAATGCTGTTTGGGTGTCGCTTCCTCCTCATTACAGCTCTATCAGGTAACCCAGCCTGTTTCTATGACACACATTTCAAAATAACAAACCCAACAGTCCTGACATAAACCTCTCTGTCAGGAGACCCCACCTATGGAAAGCCTCCTGAAGCCGACACATCACCGCCGGCTCAACACATCGTTCACAACACGGGCGTGGTTAGAGGGCATGTCCACCGGTGGACGGAGAAAACCTTCCAAAATGACTGGCACAGAGGGAAGCGGGTCACACATCCTTCCCCGAACGCCTCAACAGCGGCTTTGTGACAGCGGGCGTACGCACAAACGGCAACAATGTGGGCTTTCTTCAGGAACCAGACTGCAACAATGCAACAACACGCTCACAGCCCAACAACCATGCACTGAAGCATCTGCACGGCGGTAGAAGAAGCACGCAGAAGGGCCAGGAATATCACACACCAGCTGCTGTGACGCTAAACTCTTCAAAAACCATCAGTCAACGTTTGGGGGGGTGGACCTTTTCCTCTCCCATGATTCGATAAGCATCTCTGTACACGGTTTAAAAGCTAAAAGATTCAACTCATGGATCTTTTAAATGGATCCAATCTAGATATTTACTATGCATATTTATTAGGACTGCTGTTACTCTCATAACTAGACCGATTTTTCTAAACGTACTGGTCAAAGTGGATCGGTTCCTTCATTTATTGCGGAGGTTACCTTCTAAAAATAACCTGCAATCGCTGAAATCCGCCAAATAAGGTTACAGATGTTTTAAAGCTGTAAAACCCCTAACGATACACTTTTTACACTTTATCTCTTCAAACTTTCAAAGTTCAAAGCTTCATAGACAAATAAGTCCAGTATAGAATAAAACCAGAGATCTGCTTGTGATCAAAGGTTGATGACAATTTGGTAAACTGAACGCCTTCTGTGCAGGAGACACGGTACAAAGGAGATTGACTGACATGGTCTAAAGCCAATCAGGATGCAGAACGCAGTTTGCTGTGTAAAAAAAAAAAAAGAAATATATATTCAAAATAATTAATAAAAGCATGCAAAATTTTACTGACAAAACCTGGGAAACTGCGACATAGCGAGGGAGCACTTTACCCCAAAACAGGAACGTTCAGGCGTTCAAAATTTGTGACTAAAAGCATAAAACTCTAAACTCAAAACTGTCAAGGGAAAAAAACCCACACTAAAACCCATTAAAAGCATGCATGTTTACAAAGTATTTAGCTTTTTGTTTCTATCACATCAACTAATATACTCAGAAAAAGTTAACATGAACCAACATAATGCAAAAAAAACCCTAGCAGGACGTTGGCGTTATTGTTGAATGTCTCCTGAATGCTCCTTCACAAAAACGCGTCGAAATGTTTTAGCGCATTGCTGCAAATTCCTGCTCTCCGTGTGTCATGAGACGGACGCATACCGACACCCCGGTGCTTCCATGAAGGAGCTCCACTGAAACCCCAGCATCCACTTCAGGCCTCCTCTGTTTGGAGGAGCCTCGCCTCCTTCAATCGAAGGCGATCACAGAAGAAACGGCTCATCTTTGCACACGGATGGATGGATGGTTGTGCAAATGCTGCCACAGGTTCACCACAGGATCATCTGCCTTTCTGCCACAACTCCTCTTAAAGTTATTTGTGATCCAAAGTCAACAATACATAGCTTTCTAAGAGAGCTGAACTCTGTAAGGAGGCTGCCGATACATTTTCTATCAAACAAATCGACTACATTCATTTCCTTTACAATCTGACACAGTTGAAAATTGATTTGTTTGGTTGTAATAAACTGAAATCACATTGTTGCTTAAAGGAAACTTAGGTTCCTTTTCTTTTTATTATAAAAAATGAAGCTGAGTTTCCTTCAAAGCCAATTTTCTGCGTCTGCTCAGTTATTAAGCTGGGACCAACTGGTGCCTTGACAGTTTGCTGAGGGGGGGGTTGTAACAAATCAGCAGAGATACTAAGCTCTGAAGTTAATGGGGTCTGTGGGGGCTGCATTAGGGTACCCCCCCCATTTCCTCTTTTCAACGTGGCGGCACACAGCTCCTGTCTGCAGCCTGGTAGCCTCCGTTAGCATGCGTCGCAGCGTGGGTGCGCCTTTGTAGCGTGTAATAGACACACCGTCCCATGCAGCACTGCATGGTGACCCCCCCACTAATCTCCTCCTGACAAAGTGGCTTAGCCTCTATACAGTCATATGGCACAGCGGGACGGCTTAAACACACGAGGTTTGCCCTGACCGAGCACACCCTGGGGGGGGGGACGTTCAACAGGTCACGCTCGGAAACTCCCCGGTTGCCAAGTAAGTTTAAAAACCCGCAAGGAGGGTCAAATTTGACCCCAAGGAGACAGATGGTAAAAAAAAAAGAACATCCTCGTTTTTCAACACTATTTCCTGGAAAGGAGCAGAACACTAAATCCAAACATCTCCTTCTAAAAAAGTATTAAAAAGAAGTGAGGACATTTTGCCAAACTTTTTTTTTAAGCTTTCAAACCTAGAAATACTCAGGTCAGAGCTGGAAAACAAACAAAAAGGTGTAGGAAAGCATCCAGATCTATGATTACAGCTCAACATGGCTCTCCTATGCTCAAATCCAAACACTTGTGTTGTTTTCTAGGACATAGTTTCTGCAGAGTAGCAGTAGTTCATTAGCTGTGCATGGGGCAACCCCGCCCCCCTTCCCCTTCCCCTTCCTGGTGCAAAGGTAGAGCGGGAGCTTGTCACTCACCGTCACAAAGATGCTCATTTTCAAACAGCATTTTTTTGTCTGCTCCTGATTCACAAAGATTTGAACACAGAAATGCAATTTTAAGCTAAATTCTCTTTAAATATGTCCTCCGTCATCAGAAAAATGTCACAAGAACATGTTGACAAACAGCATTTTCATCGGAGTGGCTCTTTAAATATCCTTTTATATCCCCAAAACCATCAGCAGAGCACTGTATATATTTTATCATTTCTCTTCAGGTGAGCAGATCTCACCTCTCTGACAAGCGCAGCAGAGCGGTTCAAAGTCTTCCTGTTCTTACCTTTCCTCTGCAGAAACAGCCTGAGCAGAGGGTTGGCCGTGGAGATGGCCTTGTGGTAGTTGTCATCGTTGTTGATGGGCAGCAGGTCGCCGTGCACGTCGGCGTAGCCCACCAACAGCTCCACGTTGGGGATGCGGTGCACGTGCTGCAGAAGGCCGTAGAACTCATCAAAGCGCCCCGGCTTCGACCGATCCAGAGAGAACCGACGAAACTCTGCACCAAACTGACCCGCACAAAAAGAAAAAGACAGTTACGAACATGAAGGTGTTAAACTACCAGTGTTGACTGTTATACATCACCACTAAAGTTCTACATGAAACACGGATGCAGTCAACAGAGTTGATCAGTTTTTATAAAGGCTGCATTCTAACACGCCGTCTCAGCTCAGACTCAGTACTATAATGTGTCCTGGCTGATGTTGATGAAAACGGACGGGTTGTTGTGGTTACTGTTGCCAAGCTCCACAAAAGATGATGAGAATTCAATGCCAACTTGGCCAGGTTTCCTGTATTTACACCAAAAGAAGCGTGTTACCCTCAGGTTTTTTTTTTTTTTTTTTTTTAGGAGTAAACACCCTAAATAGAACCAGGGATGAGTAGAAAATGACCAAATAACAAAAGACAAAACTCCCAAAACACAAATTGTAGAGCAGAACTCCGTAAAAAGCAACAGAGGAACGGTTGTAGTTTGTGTCGACATACGCACACATGAACAAAAACGAGTTTAGAGGCGCTGAAAAGAGCCCATTCTGTCAATCAATGGTGTGTGTAATCACGCAACAAGCAGGCTCCTCTGGCGGAAGGAGCCGGTCTGTCGCAGGCCGAATGACACCTGTGCACGCGGGAGGGGCGACGTCGCCCTTCGGGCAGCCGCTACTGCCTCCCCCGGTAGTTTCAATCAACTAGAAAGATGAGAAAAGTCCCGCGACACCCCCCCCCCCCCCCCCCCGGGAGGAAAAAGCGGTAAGAACCCCGGCTCTAAACTTTAGTGAACGGGTGGCGGGAGCAGGCGGAGGAAGCGGTGACAGGTGACACGGGCTCACCGCGGCGTCAACTCACGTTAACGTAAACCCTCGAACTTTACACCGAGAACAACGACGACGCCACTCTCACGTTTGGCGGCCCATCGACGTCTCGATGTTGTGGAAAAAATAGCACAAATGTTTAACATTTTGGTCTGACTCATGTAGTTTTTTTGCGCCATAATTAATCTGGTACCGGGCTACTTAGCAGGCTAAATTAGCAAGAGTGACATTAATCACCGCGGAGTTGCGATCACAAACACATCGAACGGAATCGGTAAAGGAGTCCCGGGATCACCTTGCTCTTCACCTCCACGGCACTCAAAGAACGGCTGCTCGGCACTCGGTGGTTTTTGTTCATGTTTCGCTAGCAGCGGGACAGCCGCCGAAGCACACCCTCTCCGCTCCTGCCGCAGCCGCGTATGTATCCCCCCCCAAAAAAGAAGCGTCCGCCAGCAGCAGAAGACGTCCCGGTTGTCCTCCGCGTGCGCCGGTTCGTTTATATCGGTCCGGAAGTGTCCGACGAAGGCTGTCAACCCGCCTGGCTCAGCGCGTGAACTTCTCTCGTCTCATAGCTGCCGCTGTGCGTGGACCTCGCGCTGCCTGCGTCCGGTTGTGTCTTTGCGACTCCGCTCGGCTGAATGCCCAGCCGCCCTCCGAGTGCCTGGAAAGCTGCGCCCTTCAAAATAAGAGTCGCTGCCATGTCAATATTTGTGAAACTTCAAAATAAGACTGATATTTATCTCTATTTTGAACCAAGACGTCATAAGAAAAACTTTTAATAAAATACAAACAATATTTCTGTACCGTCGAGGGGCAGTGTTGTATAATATGGATTAGGGATCATATTTAACGTGGCAGACATTTTTATTTTTTAATTTTCAATAAAATATTTCTACGTTGATTCAAAATCTATACCCTCATTTCAGGAAAATAAAAGGAATGTGGGAAATGGGTTTACTTTTAATTTATTGAGTATAATTAATATTGTTATTACCAAAAATACATTTTATTTGCCTGCTAAATTTAAAGTAAAAAATATTTTTTACATGAAGTTATATATATATTAGGCCTGCACAATAAATCGCAGATTTAACATTATCGCGACATCAAGCTGCGCAATACACATATCGCAAAAGTTGACAAAAACCGTGATAAATACCTTAATGTGCTAAAACCATCTTATGGCAGCTTTAAGTATCATAAAATAAATGACATCAATTCCTTTGTGTGTTTGACTGATTAGATTATATTAGATCCCCACCTCCTATGTAGAGGAGGGTCATTTGGAGTATAATTCAAGTTATGTTGACTCTTATTTAAATTAAACTGTTGCAGTGAAATGGAAATTATGTATTTGGTTGTTTTGCCATTTGTTCATGTATCACAAGTTATATCGTCATCGCAATATTGATCACTATTATCGCAAATTGCAAGTTTTCCTCCGTGGTGCAGTGGTAGGGCGGTTGACCCATGATTGTAATATTGCAGGTTCGATTCCCGTCTGGCACGCCCATGAGTCGATGCATCCTTGGGAAAGACGCTGAACCCCACCTTGTCTAAGGTTTAGCGGCTGGGTGGCTCAGTCGGATGTGTAAAGGACTGGCGCTTGAGAAACCAGGGTTTGCTTCCCAAGGGGTGCAATGAGCTTAATCCAATATGGGTTCTTATAGACCCTTCACAACTATGTAGCCACATGGGGGGCCCCCAAGTCTGGGTCTCCCTGTGCCAGTCCCCAGCCTGGATACCTGGATAAAAAATACAGGGTTGTATCAGGAATGGTATTTGGCGTAAAACTTTCTGCCAAACCACCAGTGCAAATCAGTGAAAGCTGATTCACTGTGGTGACGCCTGATGTGATTTGCCAAAAGTTAAAGAACATTTTATCTCAGGTTTTGGACTCAAGCTGCCACCATTGATAAATGCAAACAGATGTTTTTAGCTTTTTGGTCAAACAAAAAAAGGTTAACTTGCCCCAAAAAATAGAAAACTGTAATATTTGGTCTTGTCTGAACTGGACCAATCCCTAGAAAAGCATTCAAACCTATTTTAAAGGATCTTACTGTCATTTCAGTTTGGTGCAGAAATGAAGCCATGAGAAAGTCCACTTGTCATTTTGGGTTAAAACAGTTTAGATTGTATTTGGGTCAGAGGGAGATTTATTACAGAAAAATTTATTCACTTGTTTCCATACCCTCACAGTCTGAGTCAGAACATGCATGCTCTTTTAGTAAATTTCGCACTGTAAAGTCTGTAAAACAACACATCAACTGTTACCCAGTGCATGTGAGTGTTGGGGGGGGGGGCTTCGTTTGAACTTTTTAAGCCACTTAATCCACGCTGAAATAAAATAAAAACAAAATAATAATAAATAAGAAAATTCATTTGTTCTTGTGTTGTGCTGGCAGACAGACGGCTGATCATTCAGAGGAGAAAATAGTGGTTTCTAATTTTCATTTTGTCTGAAAATATGAAGCACAAATCGGTAAAATCATGAAGATTTCCTTCAAATGGTCTTTAGAACGAATGAAACAATGAACTTTTGTGTTGCCTTTTTGTCTGTGAAAGATGCTGTGATGACAATATGCAGCCTGGTGGTTATGTGCGTGTGTGTGGGGACATCTGCTGGCCAAAAAAACACAAAAGCTGCTGATGGAGACGGGCTGTCAGTAGGGTAACACTTCTATATTCTTTTTTCTTTTTTTTTTTAATTTAACCTTTACTTAACCAGGAAAGTCCCATTGAGATTAAAAACCTCTTTTTCCAAGGGAGTTCTGGCACATTTCAATACCAAAAAATACATATAAACAAGCATCATTGAAACCACATAAGAAATGTGTAAAATTGATAGATTGGCAGCATCACGAAAGACAAATGTCAGATATTGAAACAAGAAAAAAAAAGAAGAGCATTGAATATTCTTTATTTAAATAAGTACAGCATGTGCAATTTGTCACATTATTGAACATGATTAGTGCAAAAATCCAATTGAATGCCATACTTTCATAAGTATACGGCGTGCAGTGAAGGGCTCCTTGATCTCTTGGAAATTTTTATTTAAAATAATGAGACTTTTGAGTAGAATATGTGCTTTTATTTGAAGGAAATTTGCATTGTTTATTTGCTCTGATTTTTATGCTTTTTTTCCCCACCTTGGTAATGTTTTAGTTACAGTTCGGCCTTTCATTTGATTGAGATGCTGTTCCCTGACCGTCTCCATCTAAAACCCTAAAATAGGCTTCAATTTCATGTAATTGAAATTTTACTTTTCATTTTTACTGTTTCACCTGTTTGATCCTAAATGTCTCCCAACCTTTGATCTCCACATTATTCCAAAATACCATCGTTAAAGCTTCAGTGACCTTAAGTGACCTCCCTCCCTGCTTCCCTTTAACTATCCAGTCCATGTCCGCTGTGCGTCTGCAGACGTCCTCTGTCCACCTACGTTTAGTGGCAGCAGAAGTCACAGAGAAGCTCATTCCTGCTCTACTTCCTCTCCGTTTGCATCTCACCAACACCACCACCCTTTCATTGTACGGTCTGCTGGAAGGTATCTGGGTTTCTTGCCAAATCTCTCAAACAAACAAGACTTTTTTTGTGTTGAAATATTTATTGTGCTGCTTAATCTACAGTAAGAACCCATCCACTTTCTGTGTTTGATTTATTTTTAAAATAGATTCTAGACATCAACAACTTTTCACATTTTAAAAACATAAATTTAGCATTTTCAAAGTACTGGAGGAGTTACATTAAGCAATATGGAAATAAACAGAACATTATTTCCTCAATCAATGTTTTAGAACCTCATTGTTTAAGGCACATTCATTCTATCTTTTTTTTCTCATACTAAAAATATTTTGTTGTGAAATCAGACAATGTTGACAGTTCCCTTTAAGAACAAATATATTTTAGATAGCCAAAATAAAAGCACTATGAATTTGCTTTACTTATATAGAGATACAGTTGCAGTGCTTAATGTTGTGATCATTAAATAAAAATGAATTTTAAAATTCACTTATTGATATTGAGGTACAGTTTTTTTCTAAGTCAAACTCTTAAACAAAACAAAAAAAGTGTTTTCCGGTAAAATATCATGATATGTATCGTATCGTGGGATGCATATCGTGGGATGCGTATCGTATCGCCAGATTCTTGCCGATACACACCTCTAGAATTCATGCCATTCATTAAGCGGAACAGACGAAACGCACAAAATTTTAAACAAACGTTTCAAAGACTGTCAATAAAATGGAAATACTGTCCAATTGAAATTCCTAAAACCTTCAAATATAACGATGAAAGGTTAAAAACTTTGAGGTAAAGAAAATGTTTTCATACCTTTTTGTTTCAACCTTAAGCTGTTGGGACTTTTTCTTCATGTTGGTGATTAACGTTTATATAAATTCAAACTGATTAAAAGTTATATATAAATATGAAATCAGATTACAGCAATAACAAATGGAAACATTTTACAAAAAAGAAGGGGAGGTGTTTGGCTGAAGGGTGAAGCTTCAAAAATCACCTGCATGGCAGCAAACCAACGACAGAGCAGAGCAGCAAGCAAAGATCTCTGGCGACGCCGCCAAGGCTCAAAGCTCCTCGGCTTGGTTCACATCTTCTAAAAAAAAATTCTGTAAACATGTACGTAGAAGTTAATTTTTTTTCTTTAAAGAAACTATTCTTGAACGTGATCAAGTCATTGAGAAAACAAAATCTGTTACATTTACAAGAAATTTTCTGCAAAGACTGAGAAAAAAATCGGAGATTTCTTATCATTAAAAAGAAAAAAAAAAAAAAAGAGTTTTAATTTTTGTTCCTAGAGCATATGTAAAGAAATGATCTTTCCAGTAAGCTTTATAATTAAAAACTTCCATGTCAGGGTTCTGACTTTTTCCTTAATAAAGAGAAGAACCACACAGGAGATGAGAACCTTTGCTGGACTTCTGCAGAAGGAGAATCGGTCTGTCACAGAGGAGTTCTGCCTTCTTAGTGCATGGAGCCTCTTTTTATTGAAAACTGAAGGTTGCAGACATGAACGTGGGTCATTTAATCAGGAACAACAGGAACATCATATTCTTGAACTTTTCAGGTCATTGTTTTCTTACTGAAAGATAGAACTGAGACAATCACATAATCTGATCATTTGGACAGAATCCTGACAGGACTGTATGATGATGTCTTGGGTTGCTGTATTTCACTCTGCTTTTGTATTTCTGTGTAATTTTCATTAAATATTGATTTCATATGTTGCATTATGTTTGGGTTGTTTCTCCAATTGTTTATCCAGGTGAGGACCCTGTTTGCTGGATTTTTTGTTCTGGCACATAAAAACAGGTAAAAAAAAAAATAGGAGAAAAGAAGGCAGGTTTTGCCCTTCAGTTTGATGTCTTCAGAAAATAAACTTTACTTTTCTGAATGGTCCAAGGCATTCATCTCATGAATAATTTGTAATCTCTTTCATAAGCATCTTCATAGTGAAGGAGGAGCCAGCAGTGGGAACTATCTCTCTCGTCTATCCATCCCACTCCCATTTCCTCCCTCCTTTACCCCCCCCCCCCCCCCCCCATCTCCAACCTCCATTATGAGCCACTGCAGATGAAGCCTCTTGTCTCCCAATAGTCTGCAATGCCTTTCTTTAGCCCCCCCCCCTGCCTCTGGGTTGTGTGACACCGTGGTCTGCCTGACCTCCAGCAGCAGGAAACTGTCAAAAGGAGGGCGTGCCACATCACTTACCCACAAAGAACAGGACAAAAAATGTATTTAGAAAAAAAATCACCTCCCACCTTTTCAGTGAGTTTCCATCTGCTCCCCACAGGGGGCGCCGTGTGCAGAAGACACCATGTCCCATCTCTCCTCTGCCCAGATCAGCACCAGTTATTGTGTTTTTGGACCTGGTTATTGCACTCAGGTGGAGGCACAAAGCAGGTCAGGTGGGGACAAATCCCAAACTGTGACCGAGACCCGGCTGTAGTTACCCCCCATCCTCACCCCCCTCCTGGTAGCGACAGGGGTCCTCATTGTCTTAGCAGCCTCTTTGTGTCTGACGGCATACTCACCCGTCACCTCCTTCTCAATCACCCATCTATGGGTCCCTTGTGTTTGTCTCCGACTCCCCCCACCCTCAAGCTTCTTCCTCCACCCAATTTTCTTCCCTTCTCCATCTCACCCACATCCCCCGCCCCCTCTGAAGCTCTCCCCCTTGCACACAGCACTGCAGATGAGGCCTCCGCCTCCCCCACAGTCTGCCAGGTCTCTCCAGCTCTCTCCTCCAGCGTCTCCCACCTCTCCCTTCCTCCCTGCCCTCCCTCATTCCCACTCCTCACAAAGGCATAGCAACACTCCCCAGTTAGCCGAGGAGCCTTGCCTCCCGGTGTCCATTTCCCACGGTTTTACATCCCATTGCTCCCAAGATGGCAACTGAAAAGCTTTTGGATGAGGATGCACAAACCACCATATCTGCAGAAGATGCGTCAAAGTGAACATGAGACGTCGCAAAAGTCAAATGTATCGGAGTAGCATCACCACAAACTCCACCGAGCTCAACTTTCCTCCAATAAAATCATTTCTTTGTTGTTTCTTTCATTTCTCCCAGCATCTTCTCCTCTCCTGCATCCGTCTGTACTTGTTTTTTTTTGTTTTTACTAAAAACAATCATGGCAGCAAAGTCAAACTTTGGTACAGAAAAAACCAAACAAGCCTCTCTTCATCCAGGTTCAGGAGTTTGTCTGATGTTGCCATGGCAACTGTGACAGACTTTCATTAAGGTAACAACCCTAAATCAAACTATAACATCTGAACCAAAATATGAGCTTTTGCTCTCAATCATTAAAAAAAAAACTCACTTTTATGGATTTTCTCAAATGTAGGTTAACATTTAACCTTTAGGATGTGCTGAGTCTCAAAAACACGATGATAAAATTATAAAATATAAAAAAACAGAAACCAATACAGTCTGATCATTTATTAGGACCAATTAAAAGTCAAAAGATGGGAACTCGTGACCTGTTGGTTGGTGAGATGAACCTGGATTTGGAGGGGTTGCTGGTTCGAATCTTAAACGGCTGTGGGACAGGAGCCCCACCCTAAACAGCTGCTACAGTGGAGCTGCTCATTGGCCAATGGCGGCCTAGAACTAGCAGCTCCCAGGTATAGACAGCAGGAAAGTTTCTTCTGTCAAGAACACCCCCTTAATATAACAGGGACTTAAAAATGGCCTTTCTTCAATAAAAACAAAACCCAGAGAACGCAGTTCCAAAACATCCACAAAATTATAATTGAAACTGGAAAAGGTGACAAAAGTTTGGCAAAAACATCTTTTGTGCCAGAAAACCTTTACTTCCTCTGCTGGAGGTTTGTTGGAGAGTTCTCCTCTGTTTTTCTGTCTTTGGTCCCCACATCCAAACGTTTCCATGGCGATGTTTTCATTTCTGAGTTTCAAGTTTGGTTGAAAATAACCCTAATAGACTCAAATGTACGTCAAATTTAGATTTGTGAAGGTAGAGAGTATGTTATATTTTAAGAATCTATATTGTGATGGAAGACAAGGATATAGTTCAGCGATTACTCATAAGGACGCAGCATAAAAGCAGCAGATGCCTAAATGGTTACTGAAGAACCAGAGGAGATGGTGTTTGCAATTTTTTTCTGTCAAAAGTTACAAAAATAACTGGAATAAAAAAAAACTAAAATGTTGCTTTTTTTAACAATAGAAGCAATTTTAAAGCAAGAAATGATTTACAGACTTGTTTTACGGGATTTGATCAAACTATCCACTAAATGAACCAGTTCTTTTTATTTATTACTGAATTTGTGATTTATTTTTTCAGATTGTGTAGTATTGTTTCATTTTGTGACTAAAATACAGTACTTTTGTGTATTCAGAGAAAAAAAAGGGCTCTCTGCCAATTTCTCAGTTCACCAATATATTCAGCGAGGATGGAAAATTTGGGCCCCCCCAGGTAAAACTTTATTTTATTGTGCATAAAAAAGCCAAGGAAAAATGGAAAAATCCTCAAAAGGCATCAGATTACAAATGAGACGTTAAGACCCAAGGTGTAGGCTGTGCAAAAAGGCGCCTGAAACAATCCAGCACATAACTGCAGGGTGGAAGATGCTGGCAGGTAAAGCATACATGGAGCGCCACAATCAGGTGGCTGGAATAATATACAGGAACATGTGTGCAGAATATGAACTGGAAACCCCAAGGTCAAAATGGGAAACACCCCCGAAGGTGGTAGAGAATGAAAGGGCAAAGATCCTGTGGGACTTCCAGATCCAGACTGATAGGATGGTAATGGAGAACCAACCAGACATCGTAGTGGTGGATAAAGAACAGAGGAAAGCCTTTGTGGTGGATGTGGCAGTGCCAAGCGATGGGAACATCAGGAAGAAGGAACATGAGAAACTGGAGAAATACCAGGGACTCAGAGAAGAACTGGAGAAAGCCTGGAGAGTGAAGGTGACAGTGGTGCATGTGGTAATTGGAGCACTCGGGGCAGTAACCCCCTAGCTGGAGGAGTGGCTACAACAGATACCTGGAAAGACCTCAGTCCAGAAAAGTGCAGTGCTAGGAACAGCTAAGATACTGCAGGACCCTCAAGCTCCCAGTCCTCTGGTAGAGGACCCGAGCTTGGAGGAGAAACCACCCGCGGAGGGTGAGAGGGGCGTTTTTTTTTTTTAAATATATGGCTTTATTTCCATCATTTACCCTTTTAAAATAACAAAAAACAAAATAATGGCATGTGTAAACATTTGGGCCCCCTGACCTGCAGAAGTGATAGAATGCTCCGCCCCCTTTAGGAAAGCTGAAACCTGACGGTGTCATGGATTGGTCACTTTATTCGTTTGCAAAGACCAGGAGATTTTAATCACTACTCTGTCTTACTGTAAAAACATACTTGTACAATGGTCTTCATGGAAGAGTCCTCAGTAGAGTACGTTTGAATTCCAGCAGCTAAGGAAACATTTCACGAGTAGAAGGAAGAATGGATACAACAAAATCTCAGCAACATTTGGACCCCAACTTTAAAGCCATCTGTGAAAAAGCTGAAGATGAAGAGAGGTTGGCTTGTACAAATGGATAATGACCCTAAACACACCTCAACATCCACGCTGGAGCACATTAGGAGGCGTATAAAAAAAAGGTTTTGCCGTGGCCTTCCCAATCAGGTGACCTCAACAGGATTGAAAATCTCTGGATAGACCTGAAAGGAGCATTGAAAAGAAGAATGAAGATGCCTCAAACAAAAGTTAAAGAGATCCTTGACTGGTTAAAAAAGGCATTACAAGCTGTGATGCTTGGCGTGGGGACAGTCCAAAGTACCAACTCTCCATGGTGCCCAAACTTTTGCACACGAGAGGAGTTTTCCATCTTTCCCTGGCTTTTGTATGCACTATCAGGTAACATTTCTCCTAGGGGTGCCCAAACTTTCAAACCCCACTGCAAACCAACGGTACATATTTACCTAGTGAGAATATATATGAATGTAAAGGTTTGCTTTGTTAAAGAATCACCAGAACCTTTATAACCATTGGAAGTGAATCTGCAGTAAATGTACGGTCACTGGTTCTGTGAGAATCACAATGACAGCACTTTATTTTTCATAAATGTGTGGGTGAAAAATGAAGACGAACCAAATACACGTCACTGAACACAACCAGCTTTGTTTAAAGAACAGCAAAAAAAAAAAAAAAAGATGCTTTAACCTTTGCTGCCGGTAGGGTACTTACTGTCCAGCCCCGTGGGTCAAAGACACTTAAGTTAAAAGTGGGAGAGTAGAACGCAAATACAGTGTAGACAGAGCTAATGAGCAATACCTGCAGACCATTCTGTTATCCAACAAGAGCTGTTTGGAATTCCCATCCCTTCAATCAGAAATGATAGAAAGGTAAACATAAAATAAGTTCTAATAACTCTAAAAAACAAAAAGTTAATTTATGTGTAACTTTAATTTGCAAAGAAAAAGATGAGAAAACACGAGCCACCAAAGCCACACTTATCGTAAAGCATTGGGATGGAGAACAGATGAGGCTACCATACACACAGGTAAAAGCAAATATTTAGGCATACATTTACAGCAACATCTTTTCAAACAAGTCTAAAAGACTGTACAAATTTACAGAACAAGTCTGAGAAGTACTACATGAAAATGATGGATTCTCTCATCAGCTTAAAAGCCTGTACTTCAAAACAACTCACTTTCTAGCCACACTGAAAAGCCCAGTGGCAAAATCAATGCTAAAAACTCCTCATGTGAGTTATATAAACAACCGAGAAGGCAAATAAATTCTACGTTTGTTTGGTATGTCCTCAGTTTTTGCACCTCGCCTCTCTTCTGGCAAACACCACAACCGCTTTGTGAATCTTTGAATCCTAGCTGCTCAGTCCTGCCTTCAGACGCTGTACGATGGCTTGTGTTGAGTCGTCTCCTCTTCCTCGCTGCTTCACATCTTGAACGGATGTCCGACTGAAAATCATTTTTGGCTTTTCCCGTCAGTCAGACTTGCTGCTTGCCCAGCTGAGCGCCGTCTCTCCCGCTTCTTGCAGATGAGGGGACGAACTTGGGGATTATGATGGGCAGCGGATCCCTTCCTTTAAGAGCCTGTCTCTCTGAACCCGGTGTGGTTCCATACCCATTCTCCACATGTAACCCTTCATCGTCGTCATCGTATTCATCGTCATCTTCATCATCTTCATCATCATCGTCGTCATCATCAGACATGTCGTCAAGATCTGAAATGGTCTTGGTACCCATCAGTGGCTGCTGGTTACTACGGAGACCTTGCACTAGTCCCTTATCCCCCCGCTGCTCCTCTTCTTCGCTGTCAGAGTCGACGGCAATGGGCTCAGAAAGATCTAAAGGAGTTTTCTGTGGTAAGGTGCTGCTGATTGTCTTGTTTTGGTCCTCGCTGGCACAGTCAGGACTGGGACCAAATGGCTTTGCGTTTGTACCTTGAACACTCCTAGTTGGCTTTCTGTCCTTCTGTCGAGTCACTCCATTGACTGCCACAGCCTCCTTCTGTCTCTTGAGAGCCTGCTCTGACACCCCCATGTGCGACTTGGATGTCCGCCGTTTTCCTTGCCTGCACTCGTAAACCCCTTCGCTGACAAATGCCAGCTCATGAGTGACTTTGCTAAGTTCGTACATGCTGAACCCCAGCAGCACATTTGCTTTCTGGCTTTCACATTCCTGCACGCACTTCCTCCTGTTGGAGACAAAGTGGCTTGAGACGTCAGACTTCCAAAGCCAAAGATTGGATGCCAGTTTCTCTACCTCCTGTTGAGTTGGATATGGCGCCTTGTTAAAATACTCTGTCAGAAAAGCTTTCCTGGATTCGTATGACTGGTTCTCTAGCCCTTTGGGGTCAAGAGCCAGAACTATGGGTTCATCGGGATCTTCTACAAATGCCGAAGGACCATTGCAATCCCGCGGATGGGCTCTTTCTCCAGGAGGTCCTGGCCTCCTTCGTTTGGGTGCACTGGCATCAGAGCTGTCGAAGGCAGCGCGTTTGAGGCCGCTGCTCTGAGACTGGCTGATGCGAGAGGACTGAACTGACCGACTGTCCTGCCCGTTCTGGGCCTTGCCGACACCTCGACAGTGCACCAAGTGAAGCGTGATAGTTGAAGCAGTCATGTTACTTGTATAAACACCCAAACAATGAATGCACTTGTACGTCAGCTTCTTTTCTACAGGGTGGACTGTTTGGATAACTTGGTGCCTCTCTCTCAAATGGTGGGCTAAAGAGTCTGAAATTGGGCCCTTGAGGATTGAAAAGCAAAGAGGACACAGTGTCTTTCCCACATCCCTCTTATATGGAACTGAAGTCTGTGGGGCACTCTTGACTCCTGAGTGGTCGGCATGGCCTGAAAGTGCTTTGGGAGGCTGCTGAGGCATCAGCCTCTTGCTTGCCATCAGAGAGGCAGACAGCACTGATGACGCCGAGATGGTGTTCTGAGCATGAAACGCCACCGATTCCTCAGGAGCATCCTTCATGTTGTACGTTGTGACAATCAGCTGCACATTTTTGGGGTTTCCCTGCTGCAGAGTGAGGTCGAAGGTCAAGGGAGAGTCTGTGCGAGGACCCACCTTCTCATCTGGGTGCGACAGCCGCATGTGAGCTACCATCTTCTCAACATCATTGAAGGTGGCGCGACAATGAGGGCAAGACAGGCCATGGATCAGCATGTGGTTTAGCAGCGTGTCACTGGGTAGATAGCGGTTGCAGTACAGACACTTGCTGGTAAAGTTGTGAATCTTCATAATGTAATTTGCCACAGCAGGAACCTTTTCTGCCTTGTGCTCCTTCTCAAAATGAGAGCTGTATACGTTCTCTGGAAAAAGCTCATTGCAGATAGTACATATTTTCCACTTCTGGGTGTAGGAAGTGCCAAGGACAGAAGAGCCCCCTTTCTTGGCAGTGACTGAGGCTACTGTTGTAGCTGCCGCTTGAACCCGTGACCCAAGAGGGTTGGACTTGAGTGAAGAAGAAGCACCGGCCACGAGTGGGCTCCTCAGACTTCCACCAGGAATTAGCTGCTTTGCTGCATGAGACTGTTGGGGCACTGAAACCTGGGCATTCCCCGGCAAAGTGACCTTAGTGTTTTGGTTACCCAAACAGAGCGGCTGGCTCATCCGGGCCTTTAATCCCATCGCATCGTGTTTTAATCCTGACAGAAGGCTGCTCGAGCTGAAGCCCATCTTTGATGGAATTGAAGCTCGACCCTGCTGAAGGGAGACAGGAGATCTTGTGGATGCCATAACCGCTCCTTTGGGGCCCATCCCGATGATTGTCTTGTCTCCCTGGGTTTTGGGAGGGAACATAACGATGGGCTTGGGTCGAGGAATGATCACACTGGTGTGCCCAATCATCGCAGTGACTTGGTAGCCAATCCTCTCGTGGTCCTCGATGACGTGCTGAACCAGTGCTTCATAGGTCCGAGGGACAAACAGACACTTCTTGCAGTGAATCTGGTTACTGGTAGCATTGTTGGTATCTGGACCCCCCAGGGCGCCCCCATTCTGGGCACCTGCTTTTTCTCCTGGTCTCACGATATAGGGGTGGGCCACTTGCTGAAAGTGTTCCCGGTAGATGTGCTTTCGTACCACATTGTACAAAGGGTCTCTGTAGGTGCACTTTTTACAGTAGTACACCGCTTGCTCCACAGTGTCTCCAGTCCTCCTCAGCAGACCATCCTTCATCACGACCCCACCCGTGCCTGCCACCATCCCACCAGGGGCCTGCCGCGCGGCGTTGTTGGGCATGTGGAAGAGTTTAATGTGCGTTTCCAGAGTCTTTTTATTCCCATTGAACGTGCAGTAGGGACAGTTGAGCAGGATGTTGTTCTCAAAGTTCTCGCTGTGAACATTGCGAAAATGGCTCTTGTACGCTGAGAAGTACTTGGATGAAAAGAGGCAGCCAGAGCAGCAGAAAGGCTTTGATCTGTAGTCCTGGAGACACAAAAATAAAAATAAAAAAGTCTTAATTATTATTATTTTCTTCTTTACTTGAACAGAAATAAAGTTCTTAAGGTTGTGGTGGTGAGTCGCTACAGACCTGGACTTTGGTATGCGATGGTTCCCACATGCACACATCTTCCCAGCTTGTGTGTTTGATATAGACCTCGGGAGGAGTAAAGTCTTTAAAGTCCTAAAAGGCAAAGAATCTCTCAGTGATATCATAATTTCATACAGATCCACAGAAAAATAACACATATGTACATCTTTTAGAAAAAATTAGACTAATCTATTGAGAAAATGGATATAAACCTACAGTGTCTAAACACATATAATAATCTAAAACATACTAAAGTACAAATCCAGCTACAGTCACGCTTGCAATTATTCAAACCCCTGACAATTTTTGGACATTTGTTAACATGTCCTTTAGGATTTCATCCAAGGACCTTCTGGGAGACACTTGTGTCAATTCAAACAGTAGGAAACTTGCTGGTTAAATAAATGTTACTTCAAGTCAAAATTTGCCAGGAGTCTGAATCATTTACAGCCAGCACTGTCCCATTTTAAACTCAATTGCATATGACAGGATATGAAGGACTTTTATGAACAAGTTGCATCTTACAACAGTAATGTGCAACAACCTCAAAAGGAAATAACATCAGTTTTTTCTTTAAATATTTCTACCATTCTTTGTCATTTTAAAGTGTAGGACAGTGTCAAACATCTTTAAATTGTATCATTTTAAAAATGACTAAGGATTACAATCAAAAGCCTTCAATGTTGCTCACTCTTCTTTTATGGATTCTTCTGGATTAAACTGGATTTTATCATACCTTTATTTTTGTGTAGCACTTTCAGACAATTTCATTGTTGAATTACAGTTTTACATTAAAAAAACAAACAAAATAGAATGAAATGTATTAAGGAAAGAGGAGATTTTCTTTTTAAACGGCTGTTCAAGGTGTTACTCAAATTTGCAGAAACACAACCCCAAAAAGAGGACTGATGAAAAACACGATGCCATGTTAATTACGCAAGACAAACATGCACAACTAATAAAAAAGCATAACTGCATCCTTTACTAAATTTCAAACCATACAGGATCAAAACCAACAGTCTAGAGGAAACTCTGGGACCTTCTACCATGTAGAAAAAAAGCACAGAAGTTTGTCATAGAACATCCAAACTGAGCGTGCTCACCTCCAAGTGATCCTTGCAGAACTCAAGGCCGATGTCTCCCAGGACCTTCTTGACATTTTTTCTGGCTTTTCGTAGACTGCTGAGGTTATTGACAGGGAGCTGGAACATTCTGCCTGCATGGGGGAGAAACGTTCATCGAGACGTCAAAAACACATTGGCTTGAACACTTCACTGCAAGGTCTCAAACGTAAAACAGGCTTTTTATTTCAACAACTTCTGAGAAAAGTATTTTAAATGAACATGTGTTATTGAATGAGTTACTCCACTTGTAAAATCATTTTATTAAAAGTGCAACAAAAGAACCTTTTTTTTTATTAAAGGAAATTTGTCAAATGTGTGAGACTGATAAACACAAGTGCAGCAAAAAAAAAAAAATCTGTGACAGCTAAAGCCAGTGTTAAACAGGGCTATGGCAGCTCACAGGAAACAGGGAAAACATACAAAGTTAATTATTATGCTTTATTTAAAATGACACAGATTGTGTCAAAAATATCATATAAACTACTGATGAGATTTAGGTCAAAATTCAGGGTTTTGAAAAGAGAAAGAAAAATCTAAATCAAATACATTCTTGATGTTTTCACCTTTGCCTTCATTCAGGATCAAGTCTTATGGGGACACTTTTGCAAAGTCAGATGTTTTGTATGGTTACAGGCAGGTGTCTGACCAACAAAACATACTGATACTGAACAACTAATGATACCAAACGGATGCAGAAGATCCACAAAATCTTGAACGTTGAAACGCAGTCATGAACCGAGACTGGTGCTCAAGATGTTCTTTTGAAGAAGTTAGTTTCTAAAGATGTTTGGAGCAACCAGCAGAGTTCCTTCAGAAACCGTGTGTAAGTGCGCCTGGTAGAAATGATGCTGTTCATTCATTGCATTTTGCAGATGAAAATAAATTATTAAAATTTTTTGAATCCAAACTGGGTTTAAATATTTTTTTATGTACATGGATGTGTATGTGCACATATAGATATTTATAAACCCACACAAATAAGCAGGTGTGCACAGACGCAGCAGTCTTTGCATTAGGGTTTGCATTTGATCTGACGAGGATTTGAAATAATCTGCAGATCATTTGCATACAGCATAAAGTGTTCCTGTAAAACCCACCTGCACAGCTACTGGCTGCACAAAAACACTGTAGAAGTGGGGTTTTTAACAGAGGTTCTCCTTGATACCAAATCCAGATTCTCAGGTTTATACAGCTCAGTTTTCCATGAGCTGGACGACCAATTCCGGCAGACATGCACAGCAAAAGAAGCTCAAACAACCGTAACAAACTGCAGAATGTGTCATAACGCTTCTGCTTCCCATTGAGATTGATGTTTGTGTTTATTAATGATGAACAAATGTTGGAAGAGAAATAATATTTAGGATAAAATAACTTTAGACTGAGACAAGAAAGTTGCTGAGAATCCCCTTTTGCCATTGGTTTCTTCCAAACACAAATCAGTTTTAAATATTAAGAAGGGGCTACTTGTCCTGTAACGAAGAGAAACATCCTCCCCTAGCGCCACTATTTCAGTTCAGTGTTGAATAGCTAACTCTTTGTGCAGACAAGAGAAGCGATACCCTCTCTACTGTATGCAAAGTCCACTTTAAAGGCAGTCCTCTCTGCAGCCCTGCTGCTCTGAGCCAAAACAACAGCAGTTATCTGAATCCAATGAGAAGATATCTGCTGCATACAAATATAATCTATGAATCTATCAAAAAATGTATTGTATTTTAAATTATTGCATTTTTTCCCCTGGAACTTGCTTAATTCCCATTATTGGTTCCCCTTAGAGATGAATATTAATGCATTCAAAGTTTTGGAACCACAAATCATGACTTTTATAGATCTATTCAAACACCACGTTTGCATTTTCCGCACCATTTCTCTTGCACGGACAGCAAAATCAGGAATTGTCAATATAAATCAGACTACATTAAAGTGTAAACGCTTCTCAGGAGTCCTCAATGATTCAGAGTAACAGGTAAAAACCTAAACATATAAATTCCCACTCCAATCATTTTTTGATCCATTTTCAAAGAGTTCCCAGTGGTCTTTTAATCATGATTGTGCCGTTTTTAGCCAAAATCCAAAAATTGCCGTTTTCTAGAACATAAATTCTGGAGTTCATTAGTAATTCGCAACAAAACTGGTGATTAATATTGGAGTTTTGAGCCAGATGCTGGATCATGGATCTAGTTGTCTACATGTGGATTCATCAGAATGGAGCAGGAAGCTTGTAGCTTGCCGCAGCAGCTTCTACGTCACAGCTACCAACTTTTTCCGACAGCCTTTTTTTCTCAGAAATGTAATTTTAAGCTCATAATATATGTCCTTCATACTGACATTAAACACCACAGGAACATGTTCAGAACACCAAAAACATGATTTTCATTGGAGTGGGTCTTTGAAGTCAATAACTTCTTTGTTTACTGAAGCGTATTTAGAGGGCAGAATACTCGTGGTCATTTGTTTGAAAACCCACTGAAATATGGATGTCAACATAAACCTGAACAGAAAGTTCTGTGGCTGAAACAAATGGTCAGATTGGAAAAGACCTACAGCTAAAACAGTTCACCTAATTAAACGTGATTGGCGCTTTGTGGGAAGGTCAAAGGTCACAGAGAGTGAAAAACAAGTGCTGGATGCCAAACATGTCCAGGGAGCACCTGAGGCGGTTCACTCCTCCACCTAAAGTACTCTGGGTGCTGTCATCGCCTCCCTTGCCCCCCCCCCATAACCTGCTAAAACTGAGAGGCAGAGCTCAGTCCCTTCCCACTTCGGCCTTTTTCCTGCTTCCCTCCCCTTCTTGTAGATGGCGCTGGAGAGGAGTGACATTATGTAAGCCTCCCTTCCCTCCGCCTGCCCCCCCCCCCCACCTCATAACACCAATGGAGAATGGCGCCTCCTATTGAGGAAGCAGCAGCCCCTACGAAAAGGTCTCTGCAGTGGAGGGGGAGGGGATGAGAGAAGAGGAGGGAGTGATGCTGGAAGGGAGGAAGAGGAGGAGTGAGAAGCAGGGAATGGAGGAGGGGTGGGGGGGGGGGTTAGAGGGGTGAGAGAAGGAGAGGGGGGGTGAGCAGCTAGTGTGAAGGAAGTGTGAGGGAGAGATGAGACGGAAGGGGGGAGTGAGCAGAGGAAGTGAAGCTGGTTTGGGTAAGGAAAAACAGGGGAGGGGGGGTGGAGGAAGAGGGTGAGAGCAAGAGGGGGGCAAAGGATGAGGAGAAGGGAGAGGGGGAAAAAAAAGGATAGGGAGGAGAGAAGGAAGGAGGGAGGGAGCAAATGCTAGAGGAGGCCACTCTGCTGGCAGAAAACGGGTTCTCCCGTCCAACATGAAGAGGCCTTTGTATCTCCAGCGAGTCCGCGGGTCCTGCAGCAGCAGGACACAGCCATGTTCTCACTGAGAGCACATGCTGGAGCTCCATCCAGGTGTGTATGCAGCTCCTGGGGCAAAAGTTTCTCATTCCTTGATACTTTGAGGAGGCTGGGCACCTGACTATAACCTTCATTTATGATGGCCAGACAAACTCAGCCCGGAAATGAATATTCTGCAGAATGCTAAATATGATGGAACAGACAGATTAATAACTGTAGACACCTACAAGGAGGGTGTTGACTCGTGCAGTTGCTCATAATTCCACAAAGGCTTCATTAATTGATTGCCACTTTCTTCAAACTTATGAAGACGTCCCGCAGAAAATGACAGCAGCCCTCCTTCCCCCTGGATTGGGGGGGGGGGGGGGGGGGCTGAGCTGTCACCACCTCTGAGGAGGCGTTTAGGAGCCCATACCAAAACACCTCAAGAGATCCGTGAGTTCCACTCAGAGCGCGCGGCATAAGCCCCGTAACATCTGTGGGATGTCCAACATCTGGCAGGATCCAGAACGACAAAGAGTGGGGGGCACGCGCGCTCTGTTAGCCTGCTAAGCTAACAAACAAGCACCAACACGGGCTGGACTCGGAAAAAGGATCGCTGTCGCCTCGGAATCAGCCACAAACTCTGATTTTACTTCCTTATAAAGAAGTTGGAGGATATTGGAGTTTACAGAGGCCCGCCCCGTTCATATATAAACACCCGCCTCGTATACGAGTTACCTTAGCAGCCACCCAGCAGGTAGCCGCGGTTAACGGCGAACACCCGGGGTTCACCCCCGCGGGAGGACCTCCAAGTTTACCTGCTTTCGCGTCCGCAGCGCCCGGCTGACCGAACTACTCCGACCACCGCGATGTGGGGACACTTGCTCCGCTCTCGCCCGCTCAGGTGCTTCGTGAGGTGAAGAGCAAGCCGCCGCTCTACCCCCCAAACCCGACTGTCCCTCTCCAACGAGGGCTGTTTTCTTCCCTGTGGTCGGCAAACGGGAACGGTGGGCGCGCGAGCTTCATCAGATAAATCCGAGGCTCGTTTTCCCGGAGCGCTGCGGGCGCAACGACCGGGTTCGCCCGCTCCTGTGAATAAATGCTCTAAACTCTGCCTATAATTTCCTGGAAGCGGATTCCACTTTGCCCATTCTCTCCTGACAGACAATACACATCCAGCCTGGAAACTGCCCTATCCAAAATGGCGCAAATAAAGGGGCGGAAGTGACGTCGGCATCATTAGCATAAACCATCTTATTTTGTGAGATCCCGGATCGTGCCGTCTAATGAAAGCCCCTGATTGGTTTGTCACCAATCAGTGGCCAATTAAGCAGTTATTTACTAAAATGTCCTTAAAAATTAAATAATTTTGAGGCCTAAAAGCTTTATAGGCTTTGAGAGAGGCCATGTGGAGGATAAACAACCCTAAACAGCAGTTACATAAGCTAACCGACAGCGGGCGTCCTACTAGCTTGGTCAAGTCGGCGCATGCGTGCTGTGCTTACATCTGGTGTATCCTCTTTCCCCTTCCCTCCCCTCTCTTGAGCACAGTACTTAAGTTCCCAGCTGGAACACTAGGTGGCGCTAAGAAATTCAGTAGAAATTAAGAGTCGCTCCCATATAGACTGTAAAAACAAGACTGTTTTTACAGTCTATGGTTGCTCCTAATAAAAAGGGTCGGTGTTAAAAAAACAAATACATCCAAATATATTCCCAAAAAATCTTTATTTTCACCAGACAGACTGAGCAATTGGTTTTTCCTTTTCCATCGCTGTTAATCACACCTGAACTCAAACTGTTAAACACCTATTTTACAATAAACTGTCCTTGATATTCGTGTTGTCTATACAGTCCTGCTTCAGATTTAATAACCTGAACTAAAAAAATTATTATAATAATAAGTGAACAAAGGAGATTGCAAGACTTAATAATTTTAACAAACAAAAATACTTTTTTTAACTGTAACCAGCCTAACACCTTCGTTCTGTGAACTATCCGATTTAGGAATGATAAAACCATTTTTTTTTTTTTTACAAAGAATGATGGGAATGTGAAACATGGGAGAATCTGTGTGTGAAAAAGGCCTCCAACGGGGACACGTCCTTTTTCCCCATCTGCTGCAGTGCCACTTTTTGATAATCCAGGTAAATTTCTGCGCACAGACCTGAAGCCCGAGAGACCACTACAAAAACTCGAGATGATCATGTCGTGGCGAAAAGCATGAGCAGTCCTTTTGCAAAAGACACGATCTCGTTGCCTCCCAGTTTGGATTCCCCGTAGACGCGGTCCACAAAGGAGATGGGAACCTGGCAAAGACAGAAGAACTTTAATGTCTCTGAAACATTTAAGACATAACGGTTTGTGGAGCTTCCATTAAATAAAGTAATGAAGTAAAGGATGAAGAGTTCGGATTGTAATAAATCATATTGCTCTGTAGGATTAACTTATTTTTTGCACGTAAACTGTATATCACCTGTATGTGCCTATATAAAATATACAGTCTAATTATGTTAGAAAAGATGAGCAGAAACCTGATTTAAAATACTCTTAAAAAAGATTTTTTTATTGTTGCTTTTTTTAATGCATCTTTTGTGTGAAACAACTAGGCGTTTAGGTGTTTTATAAAACAAACTGATCAAATAAGCATATTGTTCAATTTAATGCTGAGATTTAAAACATTAAACGGATTAAGGTTAAGGCATGTTTTTTTATTTTTAATCTTTTTTTTTTTAAAGCAGTAACTTTTGTTATTTCCCTGCAGAAACAACCAAACAGATGAGCACTCCTCCAGGAAGATGTGAGACAGGTTGAATTTCCAAAAAAAAAAAAAAAAAAAAAAGGCCAATACTTTTTTATTGCACTACAGGACTCTGTTTTCTTCATAGGAGCTGCCTGCTGCGGCCAAAACTAATAAAAACAAACCCAATTCTGAGTCTCCAGTCAGCCTCAGACAGTAAACATTTGCCTTGGAATCGGAAATCGGCTCTGAGCTCGTTCTTGTATCTTCAGACTCATGAGCGCATCTCCGCTTGTTCACGCAGAAGCTTTCACTTTGATCCTAAACGTTCTGAGCTGAAGCAGAAGAAGCTCCATGACAACAGGTGACTCATCCGCTAGACTAGAGCCCGACCGCATCTCTCTGAGATCACAGGGAACCTGCAGATGCTCGGAATGGTTGTCAAGACTTTATGAAGACTTTCTTAATCATTTGAAACTGGACGTAAAAAAGCCTATTTGTGAAAATTTGTAAAAAGATGATCTAAAGCTGAAACTGTTTGCGGAACATTCTGAAGAACTAGTTTCTGTGCAAAGTCAGAAAATAAATGGTTTGTGATTTAAAAGGAACAAGCTAGTATTTATTAATATTCAGAAATGATTTGTGGTTAATTCAGATTATTGAACCACGCTATCACGCTAACCACGACTGCTTAGTATTTAGGACATGGTAGCACCTTTGCACCTCATTGATAGGACCTTTAAATAATAAGGCTCCCCGGCCTTAACATTTATTCTATTTTATTCTAAAAAAATATATAATATAATATATTATGTTTAATTTCATTCTATTAAGGAGCGGCAATGTAATTAACTAATTGAAGGACAAATGAAACATCCTAATTCCTGATAAAAACTTTATATTTTTTCAAAATAAAAAAAATACAAAAGAGCAGCTTTAAGCTCACCTCTCCGATGGTAAAGTTGAGCTGTCTGGCTCTGACAATCATCTCCATCTGAAAGACGTAGCCTTTGGAGACGCACCGCTCCACCAGACTCTCCAGAACACTTTTCTTGTACAACCTGAAGTGAACGACACGTGTCACACGCGTCACGCAGCCACAGGTCCACGCAGCGGTGTTTCATTTACCTGAAACTGCCTGTGAGGTCGGAAGCCCCCGGCCTCAACAGCACCTGGGTCAGAAAGTTGGCCCCTCGACTGGTTCCAGGAGACGATGAAGTGACAGAAAGTAAAGCGTCAGTCCTTCAACAATCCAACAGAAAGAGGCGGAGGACTCCAACGGCTCTTACCTGATGAGTTTCCTGCGCAGGTCCCAGCCGTACACCCCCCCGTCACCTCGGTAACGAGTGCCAGACACAACATCATAGTTTCCCTCCTTCTGCTTTCTAAGACAAAAAATATATTCAAACGTGAGGCTACGTGTCCCTTTAGGTAGCTAAAAAAAACAACCAGAGACACTTACTGAATAAATTCAGGAATGAACTTGGGCTGAAATGAAAAAAAAAAGGAAAAAAAAAGGTTGACAACAGTAAGATCAAACCTCCAAATTCAGATTTCAGACAAACAAGCAACAACAAACTCTTAGTGAAACAGAAAAACCACCATGATTAACTGAATGATGTAAAGAGACGACAAACAGCCTTAAGTTCACAACCCAAATAAAGTGATCTCGGCTTACATGATGGGAGAGATCGGCATCCATGATGATGATGAAGTTCCCGGTTGCGTGCTTCATCCCATGGATGTAGGCAGTGCCTGTTGAAGGAAAAGAAAAGCTATTCACAAAGAAGTCCAGAAATATATATGTTCACTTTTCAGGAATAACACTTACCGAGTCCTAATTTCTTTTCTCTCGGGCGTAGAAGCTAAAGCACAAAACATTGGATATTTGAACCTTTAAAATGTATCTCATATAAAAACATAAAGAGGAAACAGTTTCAACTTTTTTTTTTTTTTTACATTTTCTTCCCAGCATTCATTTGTATAAAAGAAAACCATAACTTACAATTTTGTCTCCTCCATAAATTTTCTGCAATTGCTCTGCCACCTCCAGTGTCCCATCTGGGCTTCCGTCGTCGATGACAATTATCTCATAGTTAAAGCCACTCCAAGAGAAAAAACAAACAAGAGAACCGTTTAACGAGCTCGTTAGCGGAGTGGAAAACTTTCTTGACATTTAATGAAGCCCTTTGGCCGCCATCACTGAGAGCTCGGAGGCTGCGGACACTTGTTGGCTCTCCAGAGAAGTGACAGCTCATCACAGGCAGGAGTTAACTGCGGCTAACGCTAACAGAGCAGCTCTTCTGGATGTTCCAGTAACCTACCTTTCCCCCAAATATTTCACCAAAAGCCAAACTATTAAAGGCAGGTTTTCCCTCTCGTTGTACGTAGGAAGAAGAATTGAGTATTTGTCCTCGGTGTCCCGCTTCGGTTGTGTAGTTTTACGGCTTGCCATGGCGACGCGACACACTGGTAACCGCAGCGGCAAAAGACAGAAACCGCGCTTCCGGCATTGGCCTTTCAAAATAAAGTTTAAACCGTATGTGTATTTTCTGATTTTTTTTTATTTGACTTATTCATTCTGACAAATGTTTTGTGTGCAAAGTATTTGAAATATTGTGAATTTAGAAAACCCCAAAATGACATATTTTCAATCAGTAATGTTTTATTAAAGATCTTTTGACTAAACCATCCCATGGATTTACACTTACGACAGACAGCAAATACATAAATAGTTTGTTTCCTTTTTTCCTATTCTGACAACTCTTATACCCTCTGCACTTGCCAACCAACTACAGTTTTAAAAGGGATTTGGAAAAATATTATCAAACACTAAAGCACCAATTTGAGATTTGTGTCAATTTATAAAGCTTTCAGTCACAAGAAAAATAAAATTCTTAACATATTTCTATCTGTGTATATAAAGTATTTAAACATATTTCTATAGGTAAATTATTTATTCGCATTTTTTATGGCTATATCTATTATTTAAGTTAACCTTTTTGTTACTTTCATAGTGTGGGATATATATTTTCATTTTAAAAATGATCTCGAGTAACCTGCATAAAACTCTTGACATATTTTGGAATTTTCAAAAATACTTTTGGAGTAGCAGTTACTTTTGCAGCCACGCGATACATTACTCTTGTGAACTAAGTGCAAAGCTTTACTTTGAAGATCTGTTTCAGAAACCGGAAGTCACATATTAACCTTTGTGCCGGTTTGTCCTCTTCAAAATAAACCCCACTGGAAACTACGAATGACCAAACTAAGTTCCTCTTCTGTTTTGTGAAGGCAAATCTTTTCCTAAAATAGAAAAAAAAAATCAAACTGTACTGAGTTTTATTACAATTATTCTAATAATAACACTATATTGATTAGACAAAAAATTGTGAAATTTTACTAAAGAAAACAACAACAATATTCCATTATCCTCCCTTCCAAAAAACATTTGCATAACAATACATTCTAAACTCATGTTTACAGTGCTAATGAACCATGACCTACAAAAATATGAAAATACCATAAACTAAGATAAATTAGCAGTTAGAATTTATACTGTAAAAAATATACACAAATAAAGATGCAGCAAATAAAATATACAAACTATCGTACATTAGATAACCTCACAGTATCATGTCACAGAATAATAAACGTGTTTGAGGCAGTTCAGGTTAGACAAAAACACAGAGAAGAACAGCATAACAGTTAGATGTGATACAATGCACTAAAAAAAATGAAACAGAAACAAAAGGCTTCAGTGCGACAGTGTTTTTGACTGGTTTCCTTTAGGAAGATTTTTTTTTTCTTTTCATTTTATAAACATCAATCATATTTCAGCAGTTTTGTTTGCAGAAATTGTAGTAATGATTCCTTTCATGTCTCCACATGCTGTTCTGAATGCCCACATCGCTCATTCTCTTTGGGGGGCGTCTTTTCAAGATGGAGCTGCTTCGTCCCTGCTGTACTCCCAGATCATGGCTGGTAGCCATAATAAGAGTCATCTGTAGAAAATCAAACAAACAATAGTTAATTAAATAGACAAATATAATTAGGTTTTATTCAGAGACAAATTAAAGATATTTAATGAACAATGTCACAAACTTCCTGAAGGTGAAAGTTTTTCATAATAATGCTGGTTCAACAGCCACTTCAAAAGACAAGTCTATGTAAATGATCATAAATCAGCATTTTTGTCTTCTGCGTAATACGCCTTTGTGCTCTCGGGTAGCTACGCACATTTCTACGACCGTTTTTGAGCTCTACATAGAAAACGTGCGGCCGTTGAACAAACATTTACAGTTAAACCAGGTCAAACTTTGACTATTCAGGGACTCAGATTTGGTGGTGGCGTATGGATGGCGTCCCTTTTAATCCACAGACGTTCCAACCGTCTGAAGATTGATCATGGAAATTAATTAATTAATTAATTAATTAAGAAATTATTAATTGCGGCTTAAGTTCGGTAGGAATTATCCAGCACCAAGTCTTTCTTATATCGGAATACAGCTGTGACAGAAAAAGCCTGGAGCAAGATTGACCAGATTTTCACTGGTTTGACATTTCCCACCAAGCTTCTTCCAACTGTGAGAACATGAATTATAACGGGTAGCGCCAGTCCAACGTGAACACTATATGCTAAACGCGTGTTCAAGAATGCCTGGTGTGTCTGTAGCTTAACAGTTAACAGTGAACGATGGACAGTATTTATCGTTTGTTAACATCTCAAAGTCAAATGTGTTTTTTTTATGTTTTAAAAAATTCCTACATGAACTTTTGTCTAGATTCTGAATTATTTCCTGATTTTTTTTCTTGCTCTTTGCAGCTCACCTGTCTGCTGGGGAATCTTTTGGCATCCTCCACTGTTGTCACACACACCCGGTGGCCCAATTTCCCCAGGCTGACCAGGAGGTCCAGGGATCCCTGGAGGTCCTGGCTTGCCGTCGTTTCCTTTAGGACCAGGATCTCCAAGGATGGATTCACCTGGCGAACCTGCATACACACAAACACTCTTTCAACCCATTTACACCAGAGCTGTATCTCTAATGTTGACTTTCTTTCCATTACCATAACACGCAATTAATGTGATTCCAGCGTAAAGTGAAGCGGAGAAAATCAGCTTTGCCTAGATGTGCACATATTTACAATAGTATGTGCTGCATTTTAGAGGAAAGCTGATAGGAAAAGTCACTTTTCTCTGCGTTAGAATCAGCTGATTAATGTTGACTGCGAAAACAGTCAGAGTTACAATATGTCAAAGAGTGTTAAAGGGTTAAAAAACCAATTTAGGTATTGTTATGCCAACGTGAGGCATTTAGGACTATACCTGCAAACCCTTTGATCCCAGCAGATCCCTGGATGTTATTCCCAGGATCACCCTTGCTCCCTAGGACACCTCTACGCCCTTCAGGGAAAAGACACAAGTCAGCCCAGTCACTTAAGTGAATTGTTAAAAGTTAAACAAAACCATCCAACAGAAAAAGCCGTGCCCTGCTCTCCAGGATATCCAGGCCTTCCAGGTCTTCCTCTGGGCCCCACATTCCCTTGGGATCCCCGAGCTCCTGGTGGGCCTCGAGGCCCTGGAATTCCAGGTTCACCTGGAGGTCCCACAGGCTCCTCAACAGGAGCCGGCTTCTGACTGATCTTGTTGATGTATGCATCAAGCTTCAGCACCTCTTCTGAAAGAAATAGAAAAGAGATTTTGGAAAATTAAACTAATGATCATAATGTTTCCTGAAGACGCTTTCTGACTGAGTACTTACTGTGAACGAGCTGCTCGCAGGCCTGCGTGACCAGCTGATAGATCACTGCCATGGACTGTGGCTCGCCCTGAAAGACATCGACAAGTTCAACTCAGCTTCATAGAAAAATCACCCCAAAAAAATTAGACTTCCCCCTAAACCTCAACCTTTACATATGGATCAATTTCAAACTGACTAAAAGGAAAACAAAGCTTTCTAAACCTGCCTGAGGGGTGAGAAGCTTTTTCATACTGTGGTAGGCGAAGCAGCACAAGTACAACAGAATGAGGGTTTTGGACTCAACGTGCTACAACCACATAACAACTCACCTTTTCACCTTGTTCTCCTTTATTCCCCTGGTAGACCCTGAAGAATGTAATAAGTCAAGGTTACTTTAAATTCAACTTTACTTAGTACATTTGAAAATCATCTTTACAGTAAACTGTCATTACACACATATAACCAAACAAGAGTTCTATTTAGAATCTGTTTACACACTTTATCAACTATATCTGCATTTATTTTCTTCCAGGTCGATGGTACGGCGCCACCTTGGCAAAGCACAGCTGCATCATACAATTTACAATGACGAACAAAGCTAAATTATTGCTAAAAGAAATTTCCCAGCATGGATCTGAAGAAAAGCCCAGAAGACAATAAAGGGCTTATATCATGCAAAATCAATTTTTTGAGCTTTTTATAATGTTCATTCCTCACGAAAAGAAACCCCAAAGCAGTCTTTTGATCCGTTCATGCACTTCTGAGCATTCCTGTAAAAACCTGCGGTCTGAGCACCAGCCCCACCCAATCCAGTAAAAACAACTGGGTCCTCACATTGTGACATCACAAAGTGAGGAACCGCCCCTTCCAGGAAGAGTCTGCGCTGCCAGCTCCGCCCCCAGACTTACACACACACACACACACACACACACACAGTCGAGTCGTCTTACCTCTGGGTTGGAAAAGAACTTAGGAAAATAACTAATATTTAATAAAAAAAAATCCTTCTTTAGTAGGTTATATATTAACATATACATGGATAAAGTCTACTAGGAAAGGCTTAGGAATGGCATGGTCTAGACCCTTTTAGAGATCACTTGATTTCCTAGCAGAGGAAGTGAGAACCATTAGGATCCGGCACAAACACGTACTGGATGCGTTGGAGGAGGATGAAACAACTGCGAGCTCTCAACAAACAAAAGGAACAAAATGGCAGAATTTGAGAAACAACTGGACGACCAGGAGCAGGAATCCAATAAAGTAAAGATTACGCAGATGTGTAAACGATGATCACAAATGTGAGGACAGGTTCGACATCTCTAGACTCACCGTAAGTCCAACAGGTCCTGATGGGCCCCTCTCTCCTACAGGACCCGGGTGTCCAGGGATTCCCTGGAGGCCCTGCTCAAAGAAGACGGTAGTGTTAAGATGAAGTTTTTGTCACCAGTGCTGTCCTCCAGAAAAAAACAAGAACTGAAACATGAGGTTGCTTCCTGTCCATGAGAATTCTTCAAAATAAAAGGGAATCTTGGATGAATGGAGCTCACGATTCCGTTTTAAACAGCTGTTTCAGACAGGAGATGGAATGAAACCACTAAATCCCGATTAACACAAACTGCTCCTACAGAGTGTCAAGGACTGAAATCATCGTGACGTATTTGGCCACAAAACCGTCTTCAGAGAAACTCTAATACACAAAGATTGAGCACATTTTCAATTCTCACTACCATTTTTAAATGTATAAAAATTATTAAAAAGTTACGAGGATTAATTTGAGGTTAATTCATTTTTTTAAATGTATCACAAGGTTGAAAAGTTCTGTTCACTTTTGTACTAATTGCACCAAATTAAACACTAGATGGTGTAAAGTCCTAATGAATGAATTCAAGTTGAAGTCCCATAAAATGACAAACACCACAGTGCATAATGTGCTCCATATTTCATGAATCCTCCGCAGTCACAACCACTGTTGTTGTTTAAGCGCCCCCCCCCCATTTCCGCAGAGTGGCATTGGGTCGACCATAGATTTGAACCCACAGCTTGCCAGTCTTAGAGCATACGCTACCCCACTAGGCCCAAGACCTGGTGAATGGTAAATGATTTATCAAGGTCAGGATTCAGAACCATGCGACTGCTTTGGTCCTCTTTTGATTTTTTTTTGACAAACCGGGTCTCACCCTGGGTCCGGCGATCCCTGAAGGGCCAATGTTCCCTTCAACACCTCTGATCCCCTGAGAAACACGACACAGAGACATGAAGGTGGATGCTGAGCTCAGTGGCATGACCACCTCAGGCCAAACTGCTCACCTTCGGGCCTGGTATTCCCTCCTCTCCTTTTGGGCCTGGGGGTCCCGGTAAACCCTGCAGGGAAAGCCATCAGTCTAGGCAGATAAATCATCACATAGGGACTTGTTTGACTGTAAACCTACCTGGACTCCAGGTCGACCGGGATCTCCCCTCTCCCCCCGCGGTCCCGGAGGACCCTGAATAGAATTATTCACATCAATGCTGGATGATGTTATTGTCTATGTGTTAATTTATGCCCCAAACACCACCTACCGTTTTGCCCTGCACCGTTATGCCTCTGGGGCCAACACTGCCCAGAGGTCCGAGTCCTCCCTCCAACCCTGGCTTTCCTGGAGGACCCACCTCCCCCTGAGAGGATACGCATACGCATTTCATTATAGAATTATAATAATGATCTGGGAGTTGTGAAAGGTTCTCCTGATAACTTATAATTTGCTTCTTTTTTGTCTCACCGCCATTTTTGTTACCATTTCACCGGAGCGGAGTGTGTATTGCAGTTTAAGCTCGTATTACCAGCTGACTGGATGTCATGAAACGACCTGTCGCTCTCAGCGAGTCCGTAGAAAAATAGTGCATTTTCGCTCTACGGGCTCACAGAGCGGTCTACCAGCTTAAAAGTTTGTGTGGGCCACCCATACAGGTTTGCCCAGTTTTTCACCCCCCGTAGGGGCAGATGTGATTAAGGCATAAGAGACAAATAGTTTTTGCGTCTTACTGTGTTTTACTCCAGAAAGCTGGAGATTTGATCCTCTACCTTTTCACTACTGCAAAGTAATGAACAAAACAAAAGAGGTTTTGACTGATCAACATTTAAATGACCTTTTCCATCTCACCTTTTGGCCCAGCTCTCCCTTCTCCCCCTTCTCCCCCCGGGGTCCTGGCTTTCCCTGTAGAGCATGAAACATGAAACGCATGTGAACAGGCAGAGTTTCTCAAAACTGTTCTGGAAAAAAGACTCTCTGCTCAGATCTGACAACTCTAGTTGGCATACGATTGGGCCGGGGTCACCAGGAGCTCCGGGAATGTCCAAGGAACAGGTACAGGTATATGCATGGGGGGGGCAGCTCTCCTCGTCTCTCTGAGGCAGAAACAAAACACAAAAACATCCATTATTTTCACAGATAAAACAATTTTAAACAATTTCAGGATGGACTTGCACAGACTGACCACTGCAGGCAGGTCACAGCACGTGTCTTCTGATGCCCATGTGGTGTTACAGATGATCTCGAAGGACTGCAGCTGGAACTGGAGCAGCATTTTACTCCCAGTGAGTACATGACTGACGACCAAAATGAACAGGAGCACAAAGGCAAGTAAAAATGTACCGAAGCGGATCCGCTGTTCGGTCCTCGGGTCTTCACTAGCTTCCCCAACATCTCAAATCCGTCAGTGGGCAGGCTGCCCATCGGGCGGGCCGGCCTCTCCCCCACACGCTGGCAGTCCACGGAAAGGGACACGCTTACCTGGCCAACGGAAAGGTGAACCTGCCAGCACACACAACATTCTGACGTTCACATTTGTTTGGTTAAGTTACTGAAGTTGGTGTTGCTAGTCTCTTAAAAAAATAGCAGCAAATTCCAAAAGTTCTTTTAGAGAGAAAAAAATCGCTTTTATGTCTCTGGAAAATCTTCGTCTCATGCTTTGAAGAACCTCAGACAAATTGTGGAGTTTTTAAGCTAGAACATCTGATAAAATTATTGAAGAATCTCCTTAAAGAGGCGGAAGTTCAAACATTTTCAGAACTTTAATGCTGATCCATTCAGAGGAAAGCCTTTTGAGGAGATTCCCCGTCAGAATTCTCTTCAAAGGCAACAGTATTTAGGCTCCATTTATGACAAATTGTCTAAAGCATCTTCAAATCATCATACTACCACCACCGTGTTTGAATGTTTTTTGTCTTGTTCAAAACTCCTCACGCTTTTCAGAGAGTTCCTTTTTTGGCTCATCAGTCTCCATATATTCAAAGGTTTTGGGAGTAATCCTGATTACTGATCATTGTTCTTTGTTGCTCAGCAGTTTCTTTTTCTAAAGTCTCCTGGTGTTGAATCATGAACATCGACGTGAACTAAGTCAAGTGAGGCCTGCGTTTCTATCCATGATCCTCTGCTTCTTTCATGACTTCCTGGATGAATCATTTGCCACTTCTGCTTCTTTTCTGCACCTGTGCTTCTGCATTTGTAGAGAAAAACTCAGATTTTTTGCAGAAAAGGGGTTTTGTGTCGTGTTTTTCAGTGTATTAAGGCTTTCGCAGTGCATTGTTTTCACAGTTCAAATATTTGAACTTTGACAAAGAATTCACCTCACGTCAACTGTGATGTGCTGTTACTTTAATTAGCGACTAGAGTCCCAAACCATCATGGAGGAGAATCTGATCGCTCTCCTCCTGAACGTCAAACTTTTTAATTCTATGAAGATGCTAACTAAAAAGTTCCTCTAATTTTATTCCTATTTTCATGTTTTTACTCTTGGACTAATGCGGGTCAAAGAGAGACAGAAGTACGGCTAAAAGCGCCGTCATTCAGATGTAGCTCCTGCAGCTGATGGTGAAGCTCGCGGTGCTGGGAGAGTCTCTGACTGATGTCATGAATCCAGACATGGAGATGTGGTTACCTGTGTTTTTGTAGAACACTTCAAAATAAATGAACCTGATCTCCCAACATCATGCGTGTCTTCAATAATGCAGCAATGAGGCTAAGAAACATTTGACAGTAGTTCCTCCCCTTACGTGACGGAGTGGCAGGGTTATGAACACGCTTTTGGACAAAAATCGAGCAGCGAATTTGATGCGCTTCAAAACAGAGGCGGTGGATGCAAAGTAGAAGTGCAAATTGTGTTCGGTGTGAACACAACATTAGAAAGCATCACGACAGCTTTAAAAAAAAAAAATCTTTAAGTGTTGTTTACTTGTAAGACCGGTTGATTCAATAAATCATTTAAATGTAACAAATACACTCTGTGCGTGTCTAGAATGCAAATGAATACTTCTGCGATACCCACTTTGTGGAAACTGCCGTAGAAGAGCCGGTGGACCTGCGGCTGATCGAAGGTCAGCTGCTGCACCTCACCCCTGTAGTCCAGACTGAAGTATTGCAGATGCTTGGTAGAAGCTGTCGAAACACACACAAAAGTACCTTTTTTATTATGTTTGGATGAAATGTTGTCCTGCAGAATCCATGTTTTTATTTCTACATACTTGAAACGATCTCAAACCTACAGAAATGCTGGTACTTAGGACCAGTACTTCATCATAACATTTTTCTTATCACCTTGGAGGGCATTACTTGGAAAGGGTTTGGTGGATGAATCTGTGCAAAAATGTGACTTACGGTCAATCACCAGTCCCATCTTTGGCTGGAAGTCGTCGTCTGTGAGCTGCCAGAGAGCAAAGGGCTCCTTGGGCGAGTCCTGCAGGAGACGGAAGGCGATGCTGATGGTGTGCTCCGGAGAGAAACCTGCAGGATGAATGAACCTGCAGAGAGATTTAAAACGAAATATTTTTGGTTTTTCCGCATTAATCCAAAAATTTGACAGTTTCCACCAAACTGCAGGACTGTTAAACACCCACTCTGATGAACATTGTGTTTTTGACACATTCTTGTGGCCTTTTTCTGATGATAGAAGACATATTTAAAGAAATTTCTAATTTAAAATAGCATTTCTGAGTATTTCTTTATTCAAACTGTTGTGAATCAGGAGCAGATTAAAAAAAAAAAATCCCGTTTAGAAACAGCATATAGCTGTGATGTAAAAGCTACACATGAGCTCCTTGCTCCACTCCATTCTGATGCATCCACTAAGACGAATAGATCCACCAATGCCTTGCTTTTCTCGGCTGAGCTGGCATCAGGCTGAAACTGTACGGCTGGATTTCCCACATTGCTCGCCATTTCTGTTGCACCAGTGATGTTCGGTCGGGACTGTGAGGGGCTGTAAGCTAGCAGGAGAGTGTGCAAACAGATGGATGACAGGAAATGAGGACGGGCTTAACCCCCCGCCAACACTCCCACCCACAGCTCATGATCAGAGTGGGTCTTCAAAGAAAAAGTGGGTCTGACAGGGTTGGCATTTGAGAGGCTGTCATTCATTGAAGTTACAAACAAACCAAAACAGACGAGTAAAATTGAAGCCGTCAGCTAAACATCTCACTACAGGGAGAGATCCTAAAATATTAACAATTAACAGAATTAATCGTTAAATTGACTTATAGTACTACAAACCGACCAGTTTGATCTATCTGAGGCTAGTTGTTCATTGAATCGATCTATACTGATATAAAATAGTTTCAAAATGAAAAAAAAAATAATTATAATGGATTGCTGTGGCCACAATAGCCTTTGTGGGAGGAGGGGTTCCAACTCGCGTTGGAAAGAAATACTTTTATCAAAAAGGTGTTTTTGTATTCAGAAGTTTTGATTTGCAGTTTTTCTCTATCCTCTCACTGTCTTCAAAACTAACTAAGAGCTCCACCTGATGCTACAGGTGGAGTGCGAGGGAGGAGCCATGACAGTCAGAATTCAGTCTTATGAATAAAAACAGGAAAAAACACATGACCCAGTTCATGATATAAGATGGTTTTAATTTTATGATTTGGCACAATTACACTTAAACTGGATCTCGCTCCAACATTGATATTGGAAAATACCATTTGGAATGAGGCATGGTAGGTTTATTTTACTATAACCTATATACCATAACCAAGTGCATCACAGCAGATAACACACATGTGATGCTGCAAAAACTGATGACTCCATCATTCCAGTCTAATGTGTGGAAACACTTAGACATACGACCATACATAAGGCTCTAATTATGTTCCGTTTGGATTATTTTGATGTGGGCTGAACTTCAGGAAACTAGAATTGTAATTGGATTTGCCATCAATTCTTGTTTATTTGTTTGTTTGGACACATATTTAATTTACACTTGATTAGCTTGAAGAAATCCAAGAATCTGAAAAACTTCAGCTGTTCAGTACCAGATATTTCTCTCTGAGTCACACTGGGGGAAGTTTTGGCTAAAGATGTCCTGCATCCATTTAGGTCAATGAATCGGATCCAATCAGATTGTTCGGAATGAACTAAAATCAACTTTGAATCGTATCGGCAACCACAAATTATAATATTAATTAAATTATTGTTCAAATGAATCGTTATACCACTATAAAACATATTATTGTGGCAAAAGGATAAAGACACGACTGAGTAAAAACAAACGTTTCAAAACAAAGAGATTACGAAAATATTTGTGTTCATAAATATAAGGTTTACATGTTAAAATAGTGAGAATAATCTTCAGTTTCTATTGAAAACCAGTAGAATCTTTATCGCAGCAGTTTTTTTTCACAAACTTTTTCTAACCAGAAATTTAAAGAAAAAAGGAAACTTCCAAAGTAAAACATGAAAGTAGTAGAAGACTGGATTCTTGGTTCAATCTCTAGGATACATTTGCAAATGAAATACTAAAGAGACTAATTACATTTTTGGTTTAACACCTTTAATGACATGTTTGGTTAAAAAAAAAGGCATTAATGAGTTTGTTTTTACTTAAATATGCCTATAAGAGTTACAACGCGAGAGGACTAAAGAAGAACTTTTTATTAAAGATAAGTGGAAAAACTCACTTGGTGCTCTGAGTGAGCTGCACATCTTTGTACAGCGTGTATGTGGGGAGAGCACTAAAGACAAAAGGCTCCGCCGCCACGCCTTCCACAGACGAATGAGCGCTCTGCGTCAGGCCGAACGCCTCCATCATATCAAAGCCTGAACGGACACACAAATGTCAACATTTCCGTTAAGTCTGTCGTTTTTCTGGAGGTCTCTAAACTTGGCTCATCTGTGTGTTAGAAGGATGGATCTCACCTTTAACTATGCTGTTTCTGATGGTCACTTCAGGACAAACTGCAACACAAGAGGGCGATGTTGAGACAAAGCAAAGCAAGTTGTCATGAAAAATGAAAGACCCGTCAAGAAAATTAGTGGTGTGGTCAAGATATATCTTTACTAAAGCAACAGAAGGAGCTTTTCTTAAACATTATTATTATTAAAATGTAAAAATTAGAGTAAAATTAAAACTAAATTTATTCTTAAAAAAACCCACGCTGATCTAAACGTTTTTTGTTTGTTTTTTTGTGGGTGTTTTGAACATGCTCTTGTGGCATTTTTATGATGAGGGAGAACATTTATAAAGAAAACTTAGCTTAAAATTGCATTTCTGAGTATTTCTTTATGAAAATCACTGTGAATCAAGTACAAAAAGAAAAAAACGCAGTACAGAAAAGAGCTTATTTGTGAGCTAGAAAACACTCTGGGTGGACAAATTCTCCCTATTCCGAGATCTCAGCAACAGGAAGGGGAAGGGGGGCCGGGGTTTCCCAGCGGTCCCGCCCACAACTCAGAGGTGAATTTCGAATGAACTACTGCCACTTTGCAGAAACTATGTTCTACAAAAGAACAGAGGTTTTTAGGTTTTCGCTAAAAACTGCAAATTCATAATGAAAAAAAAAAAACAATGGGAATGCTTTAAAAATAGATCAAAAGCCGATGGGAATGGGAGAAAAGAGTCACCTTCATTGTGAATGGGATACAGCCTGGGATGGATGGGAGTTTGGGCCGGAGCTGCAGCTGTAAAACGAACATCGATGGTGGCAAGAAAAACAAACAAGCAACAAAACAATTCTTATAAAACATATTTTCAAACAAAAAATTCACTTTTCCCTTAGCTTAAGAATGAACATATTACTGCTTTCACTGCTTTCTGAAAGTAGAAACGCTTTCTATATTCTGATAAATGGTTTTCTATTGATGATTTTAGTGCAACAGGAGGTGAAGGTGGAGGGCATTAAAACCTTTCTAACAAGTTTTTAACTAAAAATACCAGGATCTGTCTTGCCTGTTGGATGGAGAATGGACACGGCAGCGCCCTCTGCTGAGCCGAGCAGGGAGCGCACACTGATGCGGTAAAGCGTCTCTGGTTCCAGGTCAGTGAAGCAGTGGCTGCTGCTGGACTCATCCACCGCTTCCTCTTTGGTCTGCTTGTCTGCAAACAGGAGGAACAGGCGGGACGATCAATGAGGCTGCAGACACGAGTCCACGCCTGCGACATCCGCTTACCGTTAACGGACTGGATGGTGATCCGATACCCGTCCACTGCAGACACCCGCCTCCATGACACACAAATGCTGCCGTGGTCCAACTTGACCACGCTCACACTGCTGACCCGCAAACTGGCTGTAAATCAGACACCCTCAATGTCAGTTGGATCATCTGGTCTCTCTTTTTACAGTGTTTTTATTTTTGGACTCACTGGTTTTGCCTTGATGCTGAATCGCTGCCCCCCTCCCTGTTGCGATACTCTGCAGAGACCAAGATGCTGTAGCGGGTGTCGGGCTGCAGCGACTTCAGCACCACCTGTTTTTCATCCCCTTTCACCAACACCTGTCGACCAACAGACACATGCCTTCAACACAGACGAGCATCCTGTCTGGACTCTGCAGAGTGACGTCCACCTACAGTGCTGTCCTGGCTGTCCGCTCCACTCAGCGCCGTGTAGGACACACGGTACTGGAGGACGTGAGCGTTGGGAGGTTCCCAGCTGACCCGCATGCTGACGGGTGTCTCCTCAGAGACCCTCACCGCTGACGGGCCTCCGCCTGATACTGCAAAGGTCGGAAAACAAAAATCAAGGAGGTCCGTCTTCTTATTTCAGATCAAAAAGAACCCGACAGTAAGACAACAGGAACTCTAAAAAAAGATAAAATTATGCAACAATCTAAATATACATAAAAAAAGACAAAGATGTCACTTTCTTAGAATTTTATATTCAATCTCCTAATCTTGAGTTGAAGTTTATTATTTGTCAAAAGCAGGATCAAAACAGGGTCAACAATGATAAGAAATGACTGTAATGAGAAAAAACATTTGACTCACTGAAATAATCCAGAGATACTCCAAACATATAATATAAAAATACTGATAAATCAGTATAAAAATACTAAAAGGTAGGCTTAAAATCAGTTGAGTGTGCATGAGAACTGGAGTGAGTTCCTTAATAGGTAGAAAGTCTTTATCGGGTTTTCAGTGTCTGTATGTAGAGTCCAAGACAAATCCTGTTCAGGGTTCTGTTGTGATCGCTTGAGTTACTTTCTAAAAATAAACGCTATTAGGGAAATCAACAGATGTTTTTAGCCTGTAAAACTCCTCACGACTGTCTTCTTTAAACTCTCAAAGTTCAAACCTTCATAGGAAAATAGGTCCAGAATTATAGAATGAAAACAAAGTTAGAGTCATAATCAAAAATGTAGGTCACTTAGGCGGACTAAACGTATTCTGTACAGCAGACACAGCACAGACGGAGATTGATTGACGAGGTGTACAGCCAATAAGGACGCTGTAAAACAAATAGCGTGCAAAATTGCACTGAAAAAAACTCCACAAAACAGCAAAACTCCAAAAGGTGGACCACAATATAGCGAGGGACCCTGAGGCTCCTGGAACTGCTGACCTGCACCACCTTGGCGTTGCTGTTCTGTATGCTATCTCCTAACATCCAGGATCATCAGAAGGGAAACACTTAGACTGAGCTGGATATTCTCTCAACTATGGACATCTGAGCAGCCATTTGGTCCTTTCTGAACTTCTCAGTTGACCAACATGGCTGTTCTTTGTCCAAGTTTTATATTATTCATTAAGCTCTCTGTCTTTTCTCTAAAAATGCTGACCTACATCCACTATTAAAGTCCCACTCCAATCATCTTTTGATCTATTTTCAAAAACTTTCCCATTGGTTTTTTTTATGGAGCCAAATCATAAAGATTTAAAACCCAAATAAAACAACTTGAAAAATTCCAGCTGAAAAATTGATGTTAAGTTAAAAACATGTCTGCAATTCTAATTGAACTTAACTGTTTTTGGCTTCAAATTTTCTGTTTTTAAGTTTCAAAGCTCAAAAATTCAGTTTCAAAACGTTTTTTTGTTTTGTTTCAAATCTGAAAGCCTCAGTTTTGAAACTTTTGGCCCCTTTCTGGTGTGTGGGGGGCGGGGCTTACATGAAGGGCCAATCAAAATCAATGAGGGGGGTAAGCTCTTTAGCAGAGCAAGCCCAGCCTTACTTCCCGTTATCCATCTGTTTACACTTTCAATAGCTTTGAGCCTCTCTCAACCCCAACCTAATATTATCTGTGCAACAAAAAAGCCGAGTAGCTTTCCAGTCGTAGGGTTTAGATCCAGATTCCAGCTCAGACGAGGAAAAGAAAGATGTTCATGGATCTATTTGTCTGCAAATGGAGCTTGTGGCCCGCCTGGCGTATTTTCTACATCACAAATTCGATTTTTTTAACAGTATTTAAAACAGAAATATAAAAAAGAATATTCAGTAATGCAAATTTGAGCTTAATTTTTTTTAATTTATATCCTCCACCATCAGAATAATACCACAAGAACATGTTAGTGAGTCTTTAAGCTATGATGCGTCTTTAAAACTGCAGAGAGCACTTTATGAGCCCCCTTGGCGTGTGTGTGCGTGACTTACAGGTGCTGTAGCGCGTGGCCACAGCTTCACTCTGAGCTCCGTCTGCATACAGTGCAGACAGAGAGATCTGGTATTCCTTATCGTCTTCTATCCCCTCCAGAATGGCCCCCACATTGGCTCCGTTCACTCTCAGCTGCGAAGCAAAAAGGTTTTTTACCATTTACATGAATATTTACAGGAGCCCCCCCTAAATACTCAGAGATGCCCCCCACCTGTCGCAGGTCTCCTCCGCTGAGGGAGATCCACTTGATGAGATACAGAACCACGTCGTCGGCTGCAGCCTCCCAGCGCACAGTGATTTCACTGCCAGAGTAGTTAGTCACCCGCAGGTCTGATGGGGACGGCACCTTCACTAAAGGAAAACAGAGTAAAAGGACTTTGAAAAGCACGTCAAATCTGCTGAATCTCATTTGGTGCTCCAGATAGGGGGCAAGATTTCAAGGACAGACAGGTAGTTCTGTGCGTCTTACATGTGGTGACGTTCCTGGTGAGCGAAGCAGAAAGGCCTTGTGGGTAATGAGACTGGACTGAAACCAGGTATCTGGACAAAGACGAAAGGTTCTGCACCAGAACTGAGTTCAGACCTGAAACTTCCACCTGCAGAAAGAACAAAAAAACTATCAAATCCCCTCTAAAATCCTGTCCACATGCCTGCAAGACCATTCAAATGTCTGTATTTTTTGTTATATTTTAGCCGTAAAATATTAAAAATCTTTATTGGAGGTGTTGTTTCAGAAAAGTATTCCTTTTCAGGTTTGCAGTTCAATGTGGACATGCTGATGGAGTTACCCGTTTGACGTCACTGCCGTGGTTCGTGCTATAGGTGATCCTGTGACCTGGAACATCCAGGGCGCCGGGCACCCAGCTGACCCTCAGCCCACTGTGGGTGACCAGGGGGAACTGGATACTCACTGGGGCTGGGAGAGGGACTGTGCGGACGGGCGACAAAGACAGTTTCCTTATAAAACTCACACATTTTGAAAAAAGAAAGTAGGACATTAAATCTGCAGATCTTACTCGTAACAAAGTTGAACTTAATTATCCCAAAAAAGGCTTTTTTTATACTAATAACTTTCGTTTCAGTAACGATATTTATGTTTGCAGAGTAAACTCACAAATTGCTTTTCAAAATAAAAGGCAATATGAAACAAAAACCCAAACACAAAGTGCATATATGTCCATTTATGTTTAAGAGTACGGTACTTACAATGGCATCAATTTGAATGTTTGAGTCTGTATGCACTTATTTATTTTCCAACCAATTTTTGATTATATATCTTAACAATGTTTGATTTTTTTTTCTCTCTTTTCAGTTTTTCTGTTTTCTTAAATGCTAAAATAGCTAAATAAAGAGTAACATTTCCGATGGATTGGGCCAGCTAATGATTAAAATGCTAATCAATATTCTAAAAACTACTGGATACAATAAGCCAGTTTGCTGTAAAAACGGAAAAAAAGCAAATTAGAGCTAAAAATGTCTTAAAATTTTTCGTTTTCAACATTTACACACTGAAATGCAAACAAATGAACAACGAAAGGATTTGGGGAATTGTTGGGATTTTTCTTACGCGTAGAGGCAACAGAGGTGACAGGATCGCTGGGGTGTTCGTCATACAGGGCGTAGAGGGTTATGGAGTAATCTGTCGCTGGCAGTAACCCTTTCAGCTCCACAACTGTCTGATCAGCGCTGAACTTCTCCTGCACAAACACAATATCACAATATCATAAGCTGCAGGGATTTCTGTTTTTTACACTTTTTTAATAGAATAAAAATGTCTTTCAAATCTAACTTTTAAAACTCTTATTTTGGTAATTCTCTTATGTGGAATGTACAAGAATAAACTGGTGTTACCTCCTGAACGTCGTCAGGTTCTCCATTGCTGAGTGCCGAGTACAGGATCATGTACTGAGTAGCGCCGGCGGCCAAACTCCAGCTCACCCGCAACGAATTGTATGAAGAAGGAGACACCGCCAAGTCTGCCGGCATGGCCAGCGGCACTGAGGAGAGAATGGAAAACGAGAGCAGGTTGGCATCGTTTTCTAACCTGTTGGACTGAGCATTTTAAGTATTTTAAATTGGATCAAGTACGAAAACTGCTAGAAATTCTTTACACATAATACGTGCAGCCAAGATGCACATTGCTGTATTCCCCACATGTTTTTTAAGTTCGTCCAAGGCTAAAGGGGTAACAGTAAAAGCCGAAATGGTTACCAAGTGCGGCTATTTAAGCCACGTATTTTTAGCATTTAAAGTTAGTGCAGACAAGAAAAGAATTCAGGACTAGCTGCACGTTCTATGTGCGAATAGTCACTTCCAAAAAAATGCAGTGCACTACATCATGTGTTCGCCATTTTATAGTGCTGAAGAATCTACAATTCCAAAATCGAGTGCCCTAGAAATTTGTGAAGAAGTCCCTGCACAAAATAAGTGTGCATCAATGCTGACTAGATTGGTGTATATAGGCCAAAATGCATGGCGTTTGAACAAATTTAGCCATTAAAATTTATTTAAATGCATTTTTTGGAATGAACCATTAACGTTTTCATGATTAGAACACAGTGGATTCATAAATAGTTGTCATAAAACACTCACATCAATTAGATTTTCACTTTGTGAAATCAATGACGCCATATTTAAAAATAAATAAATAAATAAGCAGTGAGCATGGTGTTCGAATGGGTTATAAAATCCAGGGCACCTGAAAGTCCCGCACCATATCATTTTTTATTTGTTAGGGGGTAGGGTGGGAACTCAGACAAAGCCAATAAGAAATACATTTCTGCTCATCTGTAGTCAAACAAAAAAAACGTGACTTTCATTAAGGTGTATGTGGCCAGTTTCACTTACATGTTGTGACAGTTCCTCTGAGCGCCAAGCCAACACTGTCCGAGTACACAGGGAAGATGGACACGTGGTAGAGTGTCTGAGCCGAGAGGCCGTCCAGCAGCACCGTGGATTCAGAACCAGGTAGAACCACCTAAGAACAAAGGGGTTCTACGTTCAGACTAAGACATCTGTGAACCCCTGAACGCAGAACCCCTGCATTCAAAAAAGAATGTGGACTCTTCCTTTAATGATACTACAGTAATTCTTATGTTAGCATTTCTCCTTTCATTATTATGACCAAAGAATTCTCAGTAATCAATAAGTTAAAGTCATTAATTCTGTTCGAAATTATTCTTTTTTTTAAGAACCTTGATTTTACGTTAATCTGGGACCATATTCAGTCACTGTGTCATGTTAGGACTTCAGGAGAAACTAGTTTTGAAGTACTCAAAGAGCGTGTATGTCTAACCTCTTGGGGACTCGGACCCTCGGTGCTGTGGTACACCACTCTGTACTGCTGGACTGGTTTAGCAGGATTGGTCCAGTGCAGCTTCACTTCTCTGGATCCCAGCTGAGAGAAGCGAAGATCTGCAGGGCTGGGGAACAGGAGAGCCGGGTCCACAGTGGCCTGTGGCTCTGCTCCTTTAGACACAATCGTAAAATAAAAATATGCACCCTGCTGTCATCCAGCCGAGCAGACAGAGCTCTACAGGCGAGTGCCGTACGTTTTTTGACGCCGCGGTCCTCGATTCTCGCACACAGGATGTGAACCAGCCGTGACACCAACTTGCTGAGCAGAGGGAAGTCGTTGACATTGTAGACGTTCAGATCCACCGGCTCCGACGCCATCTGTCTCAGCTCAGCTTCGTCTGCATTCTTTACACCTGAACGATGTCAAAGCAGGAAGAAGGATCCATCTGACTTTGGGGGCTCGACGGAAGCTCAAGAAAGAGGCAAACTACTGCTTCCCACCTACAGCGATGATCTCCACACCGGCATTCTTCAGCCGGTCTGCAGCAGTGATGGCGTCATCCTGAGATTTGCCGTCAGTCAACAAGAGCAAAAAAATCGGCGTGTCTGGTCTGGCGCCTGCCTCGGTCTTCAAGTTCTTCTCCATGACGTGAAGCAGCGCCTGTCCTGGGAGGCCACCGTCCGGTTACGCACAGACAAACCAGCCCGAACGGAGCTGAGAAGACACTCAGAACATTTTTACCTGTAAAAGTGTTCCCGCCTTTATATCGGAAGTTTCGTACTCCTTCGAGCAGCTGCTCCTTGTTGGAGAAAGTGCCAAGCTCCCACTCTGTGCGGGGGTCCCCACTGTACTGAGTCAAGCCTGCAACAATAATTTGGGTTACTTTATTTTACACGTAATGGTGTTCAGGACTCGAGCGTGGTCGCAACAATTCAAACAAGGAAGTTTGGACCTCCTTGCCCTCCCACCAACTCCTCCAGGCGTTCCCAGGCCAGTTGAAATAAATGGAGTTGACTCCTCTCATCTGAGTGAGGTGCCTCCTGCAGGAGAAACATTTTGTACCCATACAGGGGGGGTTAACCATACCTGATCTATCAAGCACGACAGGTCCCACTAGGTCAAAGTAGTTTGGGTTGCCTGGGCCCGTAAAGGGTTGCAGAGAGAAGTGGCTGATTCTTCATTCATGAAAATGGAATGTACCATTGCCATACATGTGGGGATATGTATTGTGAAATATTTGTATGTAACACGCACTTGTGACGTATGGGTGAGGCTGTCGTACAGTGTCCTTACGCGACACTGTGTTTGTCAGACACGAGTACTGGCCTGTTACTGACCATGAACAACTGCTGCACCCACGGGGTGTGCACAAGATACGTAACTGCCCACAGGTTATATACTCTGATTGTTTAAGCTCCTCATTTCACGTGAGCAGCACTAACTGACTTCTTGTGCAGTAGGGGGGGTGGGGGGGGGGTGGAAAAAAAGATAAATCCATACCACACACACCTTTATTCCTACATTGTCCACAGCATGCCCGTATAAACAAAGAAATGTCCGTGAACTTCGTGTCTCTACAGGCTCACCGAGTGGACTGCCACATTGATATTTGTCCACACCACCTGCGTTACCCGTACTGGTTTCCCCATTTTTCACACGCAGGCAGTCCTATCTACCCGTAAGGGCAATTGTGACTATGGCCTATTAAAGAGCAGCAGGTTTTCTGGAGATTTCAGAGAATATCAGGGTAACAAAGCACCTAGGCTTGCATTTTATTTAAAAATAGCAACAAGGACCCTAAAGAAAAGGCTGTTTACATGATGTTAAAAGTAGCATTGCAGATAAAGAAGACGCCTGACTTGCAACAAAAAGAACAAAGCAGTATGTGCTTCTTTAAACTGAGGTAATGATGGCTGCCCCTCACTGATCTGAATGTGATCCGGTCCAATACGGAAGGGTGTCATCAAGGCCTCCAGGAAGTCTCGGACCCGCCTGAAGTTGGTGCGTCCAATACTCCAGGAGCCATCCACCAACAGCACGATGTCTGCAGCTGCATCGCTGCTGCACTCGAATGGTTTCCTTGGAGACGTACCTTCAAAATGAGACACAACATGTGAACAGAAATAGACTATTCAGATTAAAGCTTTTCTTATATTATAAACATCAGTTCAAAAAAAAGGTTTCTGATGGTGATGCTAGTTAGGAATTTCAGAAATTTGTCAGATTCAGCCATGGAAATGAATCAAAACATTAGAAATACAGTTAGTTTTTACAGATTTTACAGGATATTACAAAAATACAGACTGTGTAATCCAAAAATAAAACTGCTCACTATTTAATAATAACATTTTGACAATAACAATAACAAGTATCTGGAATATTCCAGATACTTGGTGCTTTTTCCACCAGACATACCTAAATAGGGTTTATTTGGATAGGTGGTTAACCTGAGTGTTTACCTGGATGTGTCTTATTTAGTACTAAACTTTATCAAATATCAGAATAGTGGGGGTTATATTGTGAATAAGCACTGAGGTGCAAAGACAAGATCGGGGACCGAGCGCTGCTGGTAATTTCTATTTTCTTGGCGGAGATCTTTGTTCAGGAAACAGAGGAAGTATTGGGACCCTGTGCAGACAGGTACAGGTCAGCGTGGCACCCTGGAGTGCGAGGACGAGAGAAGGCACATGAGCCCTGCAGCAACAGGGCGGCCTGTCATTACGCCTTACCTGTCCCTCCTCTTGTGCAAACACTGTCATCATATTGCAAACCAACACTTAGCCGCCTCTGAGCCTCCTGTTTCTTCACTCCCAAGACATGCCAGTGGTAATCAAACTCATGCTGACCTTTTCTTATCAGAACTGCTGCATTTGCAGAATAAACACTAATTTAAAGCATCATTATGGTCTAAAGCGGAGGCAGAAGCTTCTGTTTTGGTCTTTTTTTTTAATAGAAAAGGGTTCAGATGTTACCTGTGCCTGGCTGGGTTGGAAATGGAGACTTTCTGGGTTTGTCCTGGTTCGGTTTACCCTCTCCTGCCCTTTGCTCTTCATCCATGTTGGAATCATCACGCTCTTTTTCCTTCTTCTTCTTCCTCTTCTCTTTAGGGGCTCTCCCCAGGGCCTCGTCCAAGATCTGAGGGGGGGTTTCTGTTGTTGCTGGACCTGAAGTAATGGGTGGGAAACCATAAGATAAGCAAAGATTGTTTAGGGCGCTAATTAGGATGATTATGATAAAGACAGGAAATAATCATAAAGGAAATGTGACTCAGCAAAGACATATGACCAAACAGTGTGCTAGAATGTTCTAATAATGTTCCTTTTGGACTATTTGGATGTGGAAAAACAACAGCGGACTGGACTTTAGGAAACTAAAACATGAATGGATTTGCCATAAATTCTTGTTTACTTGTTTGTTTGTACACATATTTAGTTTACACTTATTATCTTGCAATAAATCTGGAAAACTTCACCTGCACTGTTCAGTTCCAGGTATTTCTCTCTGAGTGACACTGGTTGAAGTTTTGAGTAAAGATTTTAATTTTTAAGGATCAAATCAGATCTGCAACTACAATTTATGATATGAATGGCATCGTTAAATTTAAGGTTAGTTTTTAATAACGTTTGGATCACGCTAATGAGATGGTGGTCCCAAAAATACATGTATCAAATATGATTCCAATGGTTAGAAGGTTTACCTTATTCTCATGTTCATTTTAGAAATAAGTTGTTTTGTTCCTAAAGATCAGCTTTTTTCCTCACAAAAACACAACAGCCAATGAGTTAATTAGTTATTAATTAGCAACTACATTTGCAAATACAAAAAAAAAAAAAAGAGAAAATGTATGTTGAAACTTGTTCAATTGTTTTTATTGCCAGTAGATAATTTTTTGAAGGGTTTTGTTCCCCACACTGAGTGAGAGAAACACCTGCGGTGGCAGCAGCTGTGGTGGTAACGATTGTTGTGGGGGGGTCAGAGTACAGAACTGTTGGCAGACCCGGCGGACCATCCGTTGAATCATCCAGATCTCCAGAACCAGACCCCCCTGGCAGCATCTTCTTCCTCTCCTCGCGGCTGCCGCTCCGGATCATCTTCTCCTCCCGCAAACCCTCCACTGGAAGAGAGCAGGAGAAATTTAATCAACGGCGTTTACGCCAGCGTGTCACAATCTTATTGGGCTGAAGTTACAGTTTCATTGGTTCGTGATAATAATTAAAGCTGGAAGTAGCATTGAATGAGCCTCGCCGTTCAGCGCCCTCCTCGGCTCACCGAGGCCCCTACCTTGCCCTGTTACTGCTTTGCCAAACCCATTGCCCCAACAAAACTCTTCAGGTTTTTTTTTGGCGCCATTTTAATAATGTTATACACTGGCGTTTGGTCAGAGTAAAAGGGTTGAAGGGAAATTACTTTTTTCTAAATAGATCCAAGCAGGTCTTTATCTTTTTTCCTCAGATATAAAAAGCATTTGACACCAACTTGTTTTTTCCTTTTTGCTAAATTAAAAAAAATAAGCAAAAAGAAAATCAAACCATCAAGTGCAGATTTGATCTAAATGCTGTTTTATCTGTTGATAAAAAATGTAAAGTGTCGCCTCTGCAGTAAAGCTAGTGCACACGTTTGTCAAGGGGTACGAAAAAAAACATAGACATGCAGGGAAATTTTAGGAATGAAGAGCTTTGTAGGATAAACAAAAAAAGATGAGCTGCAAGTAAAAAAAAAAGACCTGAGTAGGTTAATGCAAACACAAAGGATGCATCAAGAAGGAACTCCCAGACTGCCATAATTCCAGCATACCAGCCAGTGTTATGTATTTCTAAGTCGAGGTGTTTCTTCAGCCTGCCTGGACTCGTTTAGCTCGACACACTAACCTAAAATCACCGGCATGGTTTGCAACTAACCCCAGGCTGAATCCACAGATCAGACATCCCATTTGAGCTCCAGGAAGGAAAGAATCAGGGGGTAACGTGTGAAAACTGAACGGGCTTCACACTTCAGCAGGAAATAAATCAAAGTCGTTTCTTTTCCTGCAAAAAAGCCACTTGAAAACTAAAAGGCAAACTTTCTTCTACCCGTTAGCTGCCCTTCTTGTAAAAAGTCGCATAGAAAGCCATTATTAGGGTTGTTTTTGTGGCACCGGATGACAAATTTACAGCTCAGAACTCACTTAACTTGCATAAGTATATGCAGTGCAGTGGCTTCAAAGACGATCCACTTCAACCTCTAATTGAGCAGCAGAAGCATTTCAGTACATAGTGCATAGTGCATGTGTGTGAACACATGTTAGCACGTGCTTGCTACGCTAAAGCCTTATTCACAAGGGGGAACGCAGGCTGCCTGCCCCAAATACCAAGGCAGTAGGCTGCACGGCAAGTCCAGAGACGGAAAATGTTGGTGCACGTCGTAGTGAACACTAAAACAACATGTATGGGTAAGTAAGTGCGACGTAGGTGAGACACAGGCATATTGCATGGATTTCAATTTCAGCAAACTTTGCAAGGAGCTGTTCACAAGACAAATGTCACGTGCACACCCTGTGTGTCTTACAGGCACTTATGTATCACGTGCACACTCTGCGTATGCCATAAGTGGGCTATTCCAGGCCTCAAGGGCCAGTGTGTCTGCATGATAGTCTTGTCCTACTCATGGCTGATTACCTGGTTCAGGTGTATCATGCCAGAACAGGGTATGTTGGAAAACATGCAGGTATGCAGCCCCTCGTGCCCACCTCTGGTTTATACAGTATGTGGTCATGGTCAGTAAAGGGCCAGTACTTGCACCTTACTAACAACTGTACAACAGCATCACCCGCATGTCTCAAGTGTCTGCAACTGACATTCTCAGAAATACCACACGATACACTTGTCACTTGTACGAAAATGGTACATTCCACTTTCATGACATCCCCTGCGGAGTCCATCCAAGCCTCAAGAAAACTGCAAAACCTGCGCTCCCCTTAAGACACAGTCACTCCTTTCTGACACCCGTTACGGGATCCCAAAAACTCTCAGCACCCGCATGGGTCAACTCCCCCCTCCCCATATGGGTGCATGTGACTAAGGCTTTTAGACATTCTGCTGTCACTTTAGTGCACTACTCAATAAACCTGTGTGTTTTGGTGCTGTGTTAGAATACGAATGATGGAGTGCAGATTAAACAGAAACGTTGCGCCTTACTGGTAAAACGTCTCTTTGCGAGAAGTTTCTCCATCGTTCCGTTGAGAACAAAGACCTGGAGGGAATATTCCTGCCTAGAGTCCAGACCTGCCACCGTTGCCCGGCCCCGGGTGGTGGTCAGCATCAGCTCTGGCTGCGGTTCATCTGAAAGGATAGACCATTCAACATTCAAAGGAAGAAATTATTGCCTTTTTTTTATCTCGTCTTTCCAAATGAGAAATGAAAAAAATAAAATGGTCTAGAAAATATAGAAGCAAGTCACCAAAACCTAAAGAAAAAATAGTTGTCTGTCAACCGAGGAAACACAACTGAAGAATAATAATTTTAACTATTGCAGGCTGTTTTTAAACTGTAAATACAGTAAAGAGCGTGTGTTATTTAGACTTTTCTTCCCTACTGTAAAGTGTTGCATATCAGTGCAAGGCTGTTTCTCTCCACTTCAGAATCTACTGGAATTATGTTATCTGCAGTTGAAGAGTGATGGTTGTTGAAACAATGTCAACACTGGAGCTAAAACTCTGGTGTTAAAGGGTTAAACTGATGGCTCTGGCTTGACACCTAAAGACCCACTCAGTATAATATATACAGAATATATATATACAGAAAATTACGATTCAAACCGCATTTCTGAGTATTGTTCTTTAGGGGGAGAGCCCCTAAACAGCTGTGAACCAGAAGCAGAAAAACAAAAAGCCGTTGAGAAAAGCTTGTAGTTGGGCTACAAGCTTCCTGCTCTGCTCCAATTCTGTAGACAAATAGATCCATGTAGGACTTTGTTTTCCTCATTGAGCTGGAATCTGGATCTAAGCTGTACGACTGGATTGGACCAATACTGCTCACCATTTTCATTTTGCTGGGGGGGGGGAGTGGTTGTGCGTTAGCAGGTGAGAGTGCACAGAAAAAGTTCATGGGAAATGAAGGCTGGCTCACGCCACCGCAATCATCCCGCCCACAACTTAAAAGTGAACTCCTGCTGCTCTGCAGAAACTTTGTCTGAGAAATAAGTGACACAAGCTTTTTGAATTTTAGCTAAAATGGCATAATCATAATTAAAAGACCACTGGGAACGCTTCGAAAACAGACCAAAAGATGATGAGAGTGAGACATAATTTTAAGTCCCCACTTTCTTTGTTTTACTTCCTGTCTTAAGTCCACTAGAAAGTCTGTTTGCATTCACACTGTACTGAACCACACTGGAGTTCACTTGCAAGTGAATCGAACGCCTGTTTTCAAGAAGATCATGGCTGGCTTGTTTGATCTGCACTGGAGTTCAGGTAAGTCCTCATATCTGCCACCAAAGTGGAATACAAGACAGACCTTTTCAGTGCAAATGTGCATTTGTGGAAGCTGGGATTGTAACTCTCAACTACGAATTATACCCAAACCTCAGTTTTCAAAGGATCTCCTAAGTATGAGAAGGTTTCTTATTTCTCTAGATAATTTACATCTTCATCTTGCTGTTGTGGAACCTTGAACAACAACAATTTTAGTTTATAGTATTTGTAATAGTGTGGGGTGTGACGGTTCTGGACCACTGTCGCCATAGTGAAAACCAAACCAAAGAAAAAATCCCCCCTTTATTTGTAACCAGGCTGAGTTGGTATGTGCTAGTGTTGCAGGAAAAAAAGGCTACATTTTAGCCAAAATATTTAACTTTTTCTATTCAAGAAAATATATAGTTGTTTGGGTCAGTTTTAAGCATCTGATCATTGCATTTAGGACATTATTACTTGCAAAATTCATATTAATTTTTCGTTTTTTCTTTGTCTACCTTTACAAAAACACACTTTTTTTCTATCTCCCCCACACCTTTAATTCCTGACAGAACTACATTTCTCCCTCCTTTAACCACAATAGAACATCTTCTACATGCTGGAGCCAACTCCTTCAGGCACAGCGAGTCCTGTGCAGGTCTGAATTCTTCATCGAACACTCCTCCTCCTCCTCAGCTATAAACCTGCCTGGGCTCAGCCGCACTCCATCACAGAAGATAACAGAATGACAGAAAAAAAACACGCCCGACGGCGGAGTTACAGCAGCAAGAGGAATCTCAGGCATTTAGGAAGAGCGACATGCATTTTTATAATCTTAAAACAGATTTTGCAGCTTATTTTGTGTATTTAATAATGATAATAAAGGTTTTGAGTTACACATAAACTCTGGAGAGTATTTTTTTTCTTTTTGGTGCTTTTCTGAAGTTCTTCTCGATCTTGACCAGTTTTATCTCAGACTTAAAACTTTGACCAAAATCTCCTAAAATCCTACTAATTCCCTGCCTCCTGTTTTTGATCAGACTTTGACCATAAATATCTGCATTTCTGATGCTTGTAGGACTGCATTAAAACTATATTAAGCATGCAAACAACAATTTTACTTATTATAGTGTCCTCTCGATTAATTTAAATAATGTCTCTCTTACACATATGGCATCGTTCATCTCAGATAGCAGGGTATGAAAAACTGATCAATTTTAATTTGATTGCAGATTTGCCCAAGTTTCACCCTTTGAGGTTAAGATTATTGTCTTTGAGAAACATTCAGGTTAGCATCTTACGTTTGCGTTTCAATTAACCCCCCCCCCCGACTGCTTTTTGGCAGCGCTGCACATAAAGCCTCTTTTTCAGGTCCGTTCTGTCCCAAAACAACAAGAACTAACTGGCAGAAGATGTTCACTCGTTGTCTTCATGGTTGTTGTTCTACAGCTCCGTGACACAACTCAGTTCAACTGAAATCAGATGATTGTTTTGAGTTTTTTAGTGTTTCATTGGTCGTTCATTCCAGCCGCCATTTATTTGCTACCTTATAAAGTACATTTAAGCTGTGTTGGAAATTCATAGTGTTTTATTCTTTTAATTACTTTTGTTTTCCAAAATGTTTTCTTTTTATTGTTTGTGTTTTGCTTGTGGAATTTTGTTTTGAATTATAAAATGTAACGTTTTTTTTTTTAATTATTTGTTTTGCTTTTTTACCGGTTGAGGGCCAAGGGCCGGTGTCCTACATGTTTTGCAACCAACCTGCAACTGAAGCTCCTGATTGGCTAAACACACCTGATCCAGGTAATCAGCAGGAGCTAAGACAGGGTTTCTGCAAAAACCAGCAGGAGGCCGGCCCTCAAGGCATGGATTTGTGAGACATTTGGCACTCGGAACACCAAGTTGAAGGATTTATGAGAGACGGTGCCTCACCTGAAATCGGTCTGAGTCTTACTTTGTAGCCCTGAACGGGAGCGTCAGCCTCTTTCCACTTCATCTGCAGCCTGTCTTCAGACAGGACAGTCAGCTTCAGACGACCTGCGCAGACGCAAAAGCAGACAGGGGCAGGTGGTGCTCTAAAACTGTGTTTGTCAGTCAGCAAAAACAAAAGTGAGATGAAAAGAGATCAAAGCTGAAGCTGAGACATGTGATTCCTGTTCTTCTGCGGGGCGCTCTGACCCCCACCCCCCATCGCGTTCTTCCTCCACAAATCAAATCAGTCTTTTGTTCCGACTTCATCTGCATAATTTCCAGTGTGGATTTCTGAACAAGCAGAGTCTTTCATGTGTCCGTCCTCCTGTCCTCCATCCATCCGCTGCCCCTCCATCCCTCAAAGCGAGCCCTGTCTGCTCGAGTGCAGCAGAAACCACAGCAGGAAGCTGGTCGAAGACCTCGGGGTCAGAGGTCATAGAGTTACAGTGCAATGGGGTTTTGTATGTAACATGAAGTGGGGTAAAACATGGAAAGAAAGATGGCGGGGGGGGGCAAAGGAAGCAGGGAAGACAGAGGGGCGCAGACATGAAAAACCCGAACCACAGAAGGTTTCTTTTACCACGTCTGTGGACTCGTGACCCCCCAGCCGTCAGCAGATCCCTTAAATGCCTCGAATGTGGGGGCATGTGTGTGTGGATCTGGGGCCCCTGGGGGGTCTTTAGAGGATCAAAAATGGTCTGATGGAAATTTCGGGGAAGGGTCAACATGTCCTGCAACAAGTACGGTTTCTGTGCTGTATTCACAATTTGTGCAACAAGAGAAGAGGAAAGTAACTCAATTAAGGAGGTTTGAAGCCGTCGAATGGAAGCGATCATTAGAAAATGTGTCATAGCCTCTTTTATACTGACTTTTTCATAATGAAAAACTATAAAGCAGTAAAATAAGATAATCTGTTTCTTCATTAAATTGGTCTGTTTAATTGACTCCTAGTGGTAACTCCGTTAATTGACCAGGCTTTGCCAACTTTCATTTCAAAATGTGCTTCAATTCAGAAGTCAAAATATTTTATTTTTTAAAAATAATAAATAAATAAAATAATAATGAAAATAAATATAATAAAAAATATTATTGAAATTTCCTTAAATTATCTTTAAACAGAAACAGATTTTAACTCTACACAGGTACTAATACAATCCCATCCAACTTTCCTCAAGCGTTGAAACTTTTTTTTAGTTTTTTTATTTTAAACAGCAAATTTCTTAGGCATAAAAACTGCTTTCTGAATAGATATTGAAATAAAATAAACAAAATTGGCAGTAAGTAAAATGTCATTATTAATATAGTGCTTAAAAAATGATGGGTTTTTTTTAAATCAAAATGTATTATCCAAGGCTGGTGGACTTACGTTTCCTTTTTACATTTTTTCTTTTTGCATTTTTGCGACATCCGTTTTCATGTTTACATCAAGATTATATAAAGTTTTTAGCATTCCTAATTTATAAACTTTGTTTTTATGTTTGTTTGTTCGATAGAAATGTAAATTGTTAATTTTAAGCAATCAAAGCAGAAATAATACAAAAACAAGACAAACAACTAAGGTTTATATCTGTTAAAGGATGTATAAACCATAGGAATATTAGTCATAAAACTTGATTGGAAAATACACATATGTTCACATACACTAGTAAAAAATTCAGTTTAATTATAAATAAACATAGTAGCTTTTTTGCATACAGTTCATAACACAATGAAACTATCGAACATTTAGATAGTTAAAAAATGTTCAAAAATTGCTTGAATGGGAGTGAAAGAAAGCAAAGGTTTGCTTTACTTAACTTTTAATTTTTTTATTTTCTTTACTTGAATGATCAATGCCTGGTTTTTAACTTCTGATCTGTTATTTATACTTTACCAACACGGATTCAGGTCATTAAACAATTCCCAAGTATCAATAAATCCCATGACAAAGATAAATTAGAAATCCTGACCAAGTATAAGAAATATGTGCAGATTATGTGTCATTAGACAAAAAATCTATATAAAAACGGATAATTCACTTTCACGATGAATGACATATTTTTAAATGAAATATTGGATAATTTTACAGATAATCTTGATAATTATTTTTTAACACACAAGATAAAACGCTTTACTTTGCTTTGACTTTCTTTGCTTTGAATGGTTCATGTTATTTACCAAGCAAAAACTCCAAATAAATCAGACGCTGCTGTCAGACTTGCTGAGAGTTCAAGTGAATCAACTTCAATATCCGGGTTTATTTTGGAGATTAGGCCAAACACTTCAGAGAATCTTTGCAACTTTCTGAAGTCTGAAGAAAGATGAGGTTACATTTTTAATCACCTTAAGACTGACGATAGCAACGACCATATCTTAACCCTCAGTAGTGGGAACTCAACTCACGATAAGTTTGCCAATCACATCGGCTGCTTACAACAGCGCAGAAATAAAACACAACTGGGATTTTACTCTGAATGAATCCTTGAAACTTTGCGTAAAGCTCAGTATTATCAGAGCAAATTATAAAGTAGTAAAAAATGTTCAGAAAGACTGCAGACTACTAAGCGTTAATATACAGAAAATTGTGTAAACAGTTAATGGAACAATTTACAGTTTTTGCACTTCTACACTAATTATTTAACCTACTTATTTTTCATTTACTCATTGTAAATCCTCTATTTTATCCCTTGTGGGGTCGCGTCTCTGCCTGAGCCTAACCGAACCACTGTTGGGCGAAGGCAGGTACACCCTAAACAGGTCGCAGGGCCACAATCACACACCAGTGCACACCTATAGAGACAATTCAGAGTCATCAATTAACCTATGAAGCTTTAATTTGGACTGTGGGAGGAAGTCGGAGACCCTGCTAAAGGCTGAACACCTACACATTTTCAGGAAGTGGGACCATCAGCTCAGAAACATTACCCTGGCCATGGACCCCCGAGGACAGCAGCGGGACGGCGAGCAGATAACACAGCGCCAACCACAAACGGGAGGAAGCAGAGCTGAGCCTGAGAGGAGACATGAGCAGGACCTGGAACCGAAAACAACACACTTCATCAGGGATTTCAGAGGACTTAAAATGCCAATCACTCAACTCTGATGAAAAGGAAAAAGCACATGAAAAACTGAACTGTAACAAAAACGATCCGTAGAAATAAAAAATCTGGGATTGTTACATTTCAACAGCACGTGAAGAGAAAATGCAGAACGGGACATTCTGAAAACGGACTAAACAAAAACTGACTTTTTTGCGAACAAGACCGTTAAGAAAATCAAAGTAAAGAATCTGCAACTGAAACTGTCTGAAGAAAAAATGTTATATTGGGTAAAGTGGACTCAGCTTACCTCCAAATTAATCCCGTTCAGTTTTTTCAAGAGGAAGTCAATCAAAAAATGAGGTTGGATTTAGGGGTCAATCAAAAATTATTTTATCTTTTGATTCCTCCTTTCTTTGAAAAGCAAAAGGACTGTTTCAGGAGAATTACTACAAATATTTTTTTTTTGCATTAAAAAAGTATTTTCTCAAACCTGCCCTTTTTCCAAGACTTAATTTTTGGATATTTTCTTTGCAGTCCTACAGTTTTGTCTCTCTGGGGATTGTTCCTGTTGTTTGTTTGTTTGTTTTTTGCAAACAGCTTTATGAATGAATAATGTTTGAAATGGTGAATGTCCAGGGAAAACTTGACAGTTAGTAACTGTTCCCCAAAGTCCTTCTGATGAAAACCCCCAAATGCAGCATATCTGCCTGTGAGCTCAGCTCAAAGGAGGCTGGCAGCTGTTTTCCTCCGGATCCGGCTTTTATTGGAGGCTTTGCAATAAAAAGAGAAACAAAACAAACAAAAAACTTTTTACTGTATCTACTGAGTTCCTGGGTACGGTGGGAAAATGCAATTTCATTAAGGTAGTTTTCATAAATGAAAATATTTTCCCTAACAAAAAAAAAGTTTAAAATTAAAGTTAAACGAACGTTTTAAAAAATATATCTAAAAATGTGGGGGGTTTTTTGGTTAAAGCAATATTTGTTTTAAAATTTGCTTTGTTTTTAATTCTATTTAATTTTTTGGGTCAGATCAATATTTGTTGTAATTACGTAAAAATCTATATAGCTAGTAACAAGGGACACTTAAAATGGTTTTAATGAATTGAATTTACAGAACCTTTAGGAAATAGTCCAATAAAAAAGCAATTTAAGGTTTTTTGCAAACTCTTTTTTTTGTGTGTTAACTTTAGTTTTTACTTCACGGCCAGAACTGGACAACCACCAACAATGACGACAGTTATACCACGTGATTCTGCTCTCCTCTGACAGACACAGGTGAGCTCTTACCTGTAGGTTCGGTGAGGCCGGGTTCATTCCCTCGGGAAAACTGCACGAGACATTCCAGACGAGGGTCGACACAGGAGTGGTCCAAAAGTGAGGAAATGCCTCCCAACCTGCGGGTCCCGACTGAGGAAACCGAAGAGGCGGGGGGCGGGGCGGGGCGTCCCGTCAGGGGCGGGGCTTCGTGAGTCCCATCAGGGGCGTGTCCCTCCAAACAAGGCCTCCAGGCTCAACAACTGGAGCGGATGCAGGTGAGACTCACCTGATCACACCAGATTTGTTAAAGACTAGACTCTAACTTTTTGTTTTTCATCGTTTAGTCTCTAGAAGCGTTTGGAGAGAACGAACCTCTTTAGTCAAACTTCTTCTTCTTTTCCTTTCGTCTTTTGCCTTCAGGGGTCGCCACAGCAAATCAGCTCCCTCCATCTAACCTCGTCTTCTGCATCCTCTCCTCTAATACTAACTACGTTCATGTCTGAAACTATTTCTCCCTCAAATAGCAAATTGTTCTTTTTTTTGTTTTGTTTTAGTCTTAAAGTCTTGACCCCAAAGCTATTAGTTCATATAATGCCTTTGTGTTTTAGTACCTCAGGAAGGGGTGGTCCCCACAACTGATGACCACAAAATTGGTACCCATTAAAAAAATGTCTGTTTTCATGTCGTTTTGTTTTTAAAATTTGATTATGTTTATATGTAAAGCGCTTTGATGAGTTGGAAAAGTGTTATAGAAATATTTACATATATGTACAGTATACTATCTGCTTCTGGACACTTTATTTTTCTTATCGTCTTTGCTGCATTTTTATCATAATGTTTGTGAGTTTACAAATAAAGATTGAAAAAGACAAAATGAGCTTTGGTTGATTTGATTATGCAACGCTCCAATACTGCTAGCCATTTTTGTTTCACCGTAGTAATGTTTTGTTGGAGGAGTAAGGGGTTTCAAGCTAGCAGGAAAGAGTGTGAACAGAGAGCTCTCAGCAACAGGAAAGAGAAGGGGAGACGGGGTTTCTCTGCCCCCACAACTCAGAGGTGAATTTCCAATGAACTCCTGCCGCTCTGTGGGAACTACGTCCCAGAAAACAACACAGGTTTGGGGATTTTGGCTAAAAATGGAATAATCATAATGAAAAGACCACTGGGAACGCTTTGAAAGTAAATCAAAAGATGAGTGGAGTGGGACTTCAAGTTTTTGTGTGAATTGTATCCTTGTTTTTTTTGTATGGGTTTCGATAATCTTTAGTTCTTTTTTGTTAATGTCTGTGATTCTTTAAAACCAGTAAACAGGAAGTTTTGAGAGTCAAAGAAACTTCAAAAATGCATTTATATTTTCTCTATATCCAACATCACATATTTTTCAAAGAAATGTTTACTGCAGCATTAAATAGTTATAAATGTATTACTTCACAGCAAGTAAAATAAGGCAGGAAAATTAAACATAAAACATTCTAAGCATGTTTTGGGATAAATGATACATTATTCAAAACAACTTTATCTGGTTCAAATATCATCCTGCAGCTCCACCAAGTGGTTTGACAGGCAAGAGCTCTAACTCTTGAGCACTGATAACACTTTGGTTTCTGTTCTCCTGTGTGTGGTTTGGGTTGACCTTAACCTCAGCACTAAACCACTGCATGAAATGTCTTCATTTTGTCCAGATGCTGCACAGACACTGTAGTGAGTCAGTCTTTTTGTTACAAATGTTGATCCATCAACAATCAGCTTTCTCTGTGCTCCTCTTTTAGACATTGAAATGCAACAGTTGCTCTAAAATTCAATTTGTCTTTACTTTTTTGAGAGAACAGGAGGAGAAGCAGACACTTCGACGGTGAAACAGAGTGGACATCATAAGACCTGGACAGGTAAACAAATGATGGCAGTTACACCTGAGATACAGAAAAAAGCTGTTTATTAGGGTTGAAACAAAACTGTCATCAAATCACCAACTCTAAGAAAGGAGTTGTTAAAGAAAATCCGTTTCTCTTGGAGATTATCTCTGATGCAAACTCATTCATTTGAATTTATAATTACTGTAAGGAAAAATCCATGATTATGACAGTCTCACAGATTTTCGCAGTAATATAAGCGATTCCAGTCATTGGAGAAACGCACTCACGTTTAATGCTGAGATCCTGTCAGGGAGGATTTATAACTTGGAGTGAACGAAACTGTAAGACGCAGAAGGCGGAGCTGCGTTTGAACGGCGTTTCAGGACTTTGAATTAAAAATGAAAATAGATGTTTGAACTTGGCACAGTTAGCTTTAGCACGGTAAGCAAGCTACAGGTTCAGCTCATCATTTGATTAAAACGTCATCGTTCGCAGTGGGATTATTGGTCAATGAAGATGTTTCCGTTCATTTATGAAGCAACATTTTACAATAATTTCTTTTTAAAGGCAAAGCAGAAACATTTACAGCATTAAAATACTTTGGTTAAGCTTTAATCCAGCTTTAATTCAGCTATAAAATAGTTTATCTGATTCAGCTGTACGTTGACCAGCAGCTCTGTCTCCACCCCTTGTGTCGAAACATCTTCTTTCTGTCCTCCCTTGAGCATCTCAAGCTCTTCTCTAGTTTTGTCTCCAAACCTTCACGTTCAGCGAAGACGCTTTATGATCTTCTTCATGTTTGGATCCAGAGGCTTTGATCAGATTTTCCTCAAACTCGTGTCTGTTGTTTAGCTATGAGGTTAAGAGCTGAAGGATCAGATGGCTGAGGAGGAGGAGGAAGCAGTCGACGAAGAAGGAACCACCTCCGCTGTAGGACCTTGATTGAACGACCCTCAGCAGAACTTCCACAGGGTAATGATCGCTCACGTTCAGAGCCTGGAGCACAAACAAGCAGCTTAACCACCAGAACTTGCACATGGATGACATGCTGGAGACGACGCGTTAACGGATGCAGGCGCGCACAGTTACCTGCTTCTCTGTGAGTCCGTATTCCTCCTGGAAGTTGAACGCTTTGGCAGAAGACGGCACAATTGCTCTGTCGAACGTTTCTCCGTGAACAACAATCCTGTCGACAGCGAAACATGAAGGACTCAGAAGTCTAGAGACTCGGTCAGAGGATGGATGGAGGGTCACCGCAGGTCACCTGTCGTAGGCGCAGGAGGTGGTGGAGCGCACGGTGGTGTCGGCGGTGTCAGGAATGAGCCAGGAGAGGCTGGTGTCGGTGATCAGGCGCACGTTCTTCCTGTTCTTCTTGGGGAGGTAACTGCAGTCGGCGTTGAAGTCTCCCAGGAGCATCACGTTCTGCAACACGCTCACCGTTAGACACGACTTTTCAAAGTTAAGTAAGTTTATAAAGCATCAAAAGGGAAGGAAAAGCTGTGGCTAAAAGGTGTGCAGACACTGCATAGATTAAAAGATAGACAGGGTGAAAATGTACAAATGGTAAACCATAAAAGCCATTACAAGCCTAATAAATAAATAGGTAAGTTGATTAAATGAGTTATTTAAAAGTTTAATTAAAAAGATGGGGTTTTAATTTACATTCAAAATTCTCCACAGAAGCAGAAGCTCTCAGATCTTCAGGTTAAAATGTTGTTTTTAGAAATTCAAGATAATTCACCAGGTTTTACGTTGTTTTAACTTCTCTTTGCTGTTCACCTTTCCAAGCTTTTCTCAAAATCAGTCCAAAACGTTGGTCTCATTTGAAGAAATAAGGAAATTATCAAAATGAGTCCAAATTATTTTGGTCCAAGCTTGATTAAAATTTTTAAAGAAAACTCAAATTGCACAGGAATTTTTGGTTCAATTTTAAGGATTTTTAGTTTCTATTTTAATCAAGTTAAACTGGCATTCCTTGTCATTATTTTGGAAACAAAATTTAGATTGCTTTTTTAGATTTTAATGAGGATTTTCTAAGATGGACCAATTTGTACTAAGATGGTGTTCTTATTTTGTTGACACTTGGTTCTAAAATTAGTTATTTCCACTAATTACACTATGAATAAAATAAACTACAATTCGGTACATAAAACTGAAAAAAAACAAACAAACCCTTGGCTTAAAACGGGAAAAAATGTAATGGGCTGTCTAACTTTCACTTTGAAGTTGATTTTTATTCGATTATTTTCCCTTGTTTAATGCTTGGGTGGGACTCCTAGTTTTTAGAATTCCTATTTTAGGATTTCTTGTACATTTAGTTTGAAAAACTTCCTACTTTTGGATATGCTCTGTTTGGGTTGTCCCCTTGTCAATCAAACTGGGTTTATTATCGTCTCAGTTATCGTGTCATTTCTACTGATTATCTTTAGTGTATTTAAAAAACATGTTTTATTTTTATTCTTGTCAGTTCATTAGCTTTGTCTTTTTTTTCCATGGGTCTTGTCATGTTCAAGTTTGTTTATTAAAGTTAACGTTTCTGCCTCAAAACCTGGTTTCCTGCATTTCAGGACCGGTGTTTTGGTCTCCTGTACATTCGGTATTATGCCTCCGCTTCCTAAAAAGACCATCTGTCATGCGGGGTATCAGTAAAAGGCATGCTTACGTCAGTCCTCCACATCTTCCTGACTTGCTGCAGCACGTCGTACAGAGCGTCCAGCTCCTTGGTGGTGTTGGTCGGAGTGGTGTGCTGAGGAATGAGGACGAACTCCTTCACAGCTGAAACAAGAACAAGGAAAATGCAGAGAGAGGAGCTCACCCTGGCGTGAAATGCTGTCTCACCTGAGGTTCCTGAGTTTCACAACACCTCACCTGTCTGTGGAGCTTTGAAGTGCACAATAAAGGGCTCTCTGGAGAACGCGTCCTCGTCTCCTGGAAGGTCATCTGGGTACTGATACTCGTCCATGACGGTGGTCGTGCTGCTTCTGCGCACACAAGGAGGAACCCCGTGTTTCTCTATGAAGCATCTCTTAAAGACAACTCACAGGTGTGTGAGCTCACCTGTAGATGAACACATACTGCTCCTGGTACGAGTCTGAGCGGCCCAGCCTCTCGCTGGACACAGACTTGTACTGGTGTTTGGGGTCAGACCTGCAGCAAAGCGATGCAGAGAGAAGATTAAAGCTACGATCAACCACGCTCTGCCGTCGACTCTGTAAGCGTCTGATGGCCCAGGACTCTTTAAGAACATTGAACGCATTACTCTGCCTCTTCAAAGGGAATCCTTGCTTTATCTACCTTTGTGTATCAGTGTGACACAATCCAGGTCATTAAAGACTAACTCGGATAGAAAATAATGTGTTTTTAACATGTTCTTCCATTTCTGAGTATTTCTTTATTTAAATTGTTGTGAATTGGGAGCAGATGAAAAAATGCAGCTTGAAAAAGAGCTTATTTTTTTACCACAGGTTCATTCAATTCTTCATTTTCAGGGGTTTTAGGTGTCTTACATCCATCCATCAACCACTCACACCTGTAAACATCAGCTAATCTCACCCTTTTGTTTTTTACAAACGTCAAGTTTATGCCTGGTGTGAAGTTTGTTTTAGAGTTTTTATCTGCTTCAGACATTCTTTCATGCTGTGTGTGTGATGGACAGAGACGGTTCACCTCCTGATCTGCTCGAGAAGCTCCGGCAAAGCCCCCCCTTTGCTGTCCCGGACCTCCTGCAGGAGGCACACGTCACAGCGAGTGATGATCTGCAGCACAGAGAGGAATCCTGATGCAACCACTGATTTCATTGAGAGATTTTGTTGTTTCTGCAGTTCATGAGCATCTTTATCCCCTCACTGTCTAAACTTTACACTTTGGTGTTTTATTAACATTGTTTTTGAAAAAACCTTTAGTTAAAATAAACACATTGCCTGAATTTTAAGACGTTTTCGGTACCTTTTCAACAACTATTTTCAGCTATTTTGACCAATCTTCAACTTTTTAATAAGATTCCTGACTGTGTTGGGTTTAGCTCAATTTTATGGTTTTTGGAAGATTTGATTGTTAGAAAAAAGGTTAAAAAAGTATTCTCATTCAAAAACCTTGTACTTTTAAGAACCTTAACTTTCAAAGATCAATGAAACTTTTGAATAATTAGCAGCTCCTACTCAAGTTTGATTCCAGTATTCTACCCGGCAACAGTTTAGCACACTGTTTCTGGGTTAGGGTTATAATTTGTGTTTCTTTTGGGACACAGAAATCCTTTTATGAAATTGCAGAGCTGACAAAAATCTTGCTGGTCTTTAAACGAAAGGTAGGAGACTGAGATGAATAAATAAAATAAGTAAAACGTTCCAGCTTGGTACTCACCCTCACGAGAGTTTGCATGACGTCCGACTTCTTGGACTTTGATTCTCCAAAGTGTTGAAGGTTGAAGGCGCAGATTCTGAACTCTGCAGCTCCGTTTGCGACTCTGACGTGCAGGAGGAAGGAGAGCAGCAGCAGACATGACGTCCTCATGGTTCTGAGCTACGGACAAAAACACAGTCAGAGGTTTTTCGGGGTTCATACCTAATAGTACTACAGGACTTCCCTATGTTACATTGAAAAAAGCAAAAACATTCATTTTCAGTTCTTTTCCTCTCCTGTCCCCCTATTTTTGTATATGGCAGGTGGGGGGCAGAAAACGCTGGAAGGGTGATAAATAAGAACAGTAGAGTGGGAGGCCATTACAAATAAAAGGTTTTATTATTTTATTTATTTAACCTTTATTTAACCAGGAAAGTCCCATTGAGATTAAAAACCTCTTTTACATGGGAGTCCTGGCCAAGAGGCAGCAAAAAGTTACAAACACAGACAACAAATAAAATTACGTTCAATTATAAAAACAGTTACATTTAAAGGAGTTGACCTCAAGTGCTCTCAGTCTGGTTTTAAAATCATTTAAAAAGATAAGATCAGGGAGCTTCCAGTTTTTTTGCAGTGTGTTCCATGAAGTGGGAGCAGCGTGAGAAAAAGATCTTTTTCCCAGTTCTGTGCGGACAAATGGAACACTGAGCAACAGTTGATCATTTGAACGCAATGAATATGAATCAACATTTCTCCTCTGTAGTAAATCTCCAATGTCGGAGGGAAGCAGTCCAAGCGTGGCCTTGTAAATAAAAATGTACCAGTGTCCTTGCCTTCTTGTGGACAGAGATGACCACCCCACACGAGAGTACAGTTCACAGTGATGTGTTAATGCTCTACAATTGGTGATAAACCTCAGAGCAGCATGATACACAGAGTCTAATCTGTAAAGACAATGATTTGAAGCATTCATGTACAAAGGTCCCTGTAGTCTAAAACAGATAGAAATGTTGCTGTCACAAGCCGATTTTTACTTTGAAAGAGAAGCAAAGCTTATTTCTAAAAAGAAAACCCAATTTCTGTTTTAGTTTCTTCACAACATTTTCAATGTGGGGCTTGAATGTCAAGGAGTCATCAAGTAAGACCCCAAGGTATTTGTACTCATGTTCTTGCTCTATAGCATCTCCGTGAAGAGTGAGAATCTTAGGGAGATCTTCTGGCACCTTTTTGACATTAGAAAAGAACATGAATTTGGACTTTTCAGCATTTAGGACAAGTTTCAATTGCAGATGTGTAAGCTGCACATTATCAAAAGCTTTCTGCAAAGATTCAACTGCTTTCGCAGGAGTTCGTCCAAAGCAATAGATAATTGTGTCATCAGCATAGAGATGAATATTAGCATCTTCAAGATCTTGTCCTAGTTCATTAATATATAAAATGAAAAGTAGAGGTCCTAATATTGAACCCTGTGGCACCCCCCTGTGGACATTTAAAAATTCAGAGGACAAGCCATCACATTTAACACACTGAGTCCTTTCAGTCAAGTAATTTCTAAACTATTATTAATACTAAAATTGCATTTTTTTTAGTTGAGATGCAATAACTTGTATTGTATTTATTAAAACTTTTTCAATAAGGGTACTAATATTGACTCAAAAATTGGGGAAAAGAGGGATAACGCTTTTTCCTGGTAGGGCAGCTGCCCCCCTTTGCTGCCCCTGTAGCTCCGCCTCTGCCTCATATTTTTCCTCTTAAATCTTGATTCTAACCCGAGTTTGACTATTATACGGGATGACCAACAGGTAGAACACAAGAAACATAAGTGTGTCACCTTTCATTGGCGTATTTCAGGTGTGACTCCTTTACAGGTCTCAATTACTGGGTAAGCGAGGGAAATAAATGTTAAGTTAAAAAGATTATAGGGTTAGGGTTAAACAGGGTTAAATTCCTGTATGTCTGTAACATGATTAGCTTTAGAGGTTCTCCAAACTGTAGAACGGTGCATAAAAATATAGAAAATTTCTCAAATAAAGTATGCTTATTATCCACAGTGCAGAAAATCATTTAAGATGGAGAGAAATTGAAAAACTCTCTTTATTTAAAGAGCAAGCCCTTTTTTTTAACATGTCCTGTCCAACAGATAAGCAGACAGATGAGAGCTGAAAGCCTCTTGTGTTTGACATATTTTACTGTTACAATAGGGTTTATGAATCATTTGACACACTAGGTGTATATTTAAATAAACCCCTTTTGTAATTTAGGCTAAACTTTATTGATCTTACTCATATCTGTAACAGTCTTTCCCTGGACCGGACGGAAAAGAAAAGAAGGGAAGAAGAGAGAGAGATGCAAGCCCTTTAAATAAAGAGCCCTCAGATGTCACCTTGTTTCGTTATGCCGCTTGACTCTTGTCGAGGACAGACGCTTTGTCCTCTCGCTCCTCCTGCGTCAGTTTATTCCAAAGGCTTTTGCCCTGTCTGCACTTTACACCCTTCTGCATCTCTGAACATGGATCTGAGTAGCTGGTCTCTGAATTCGAGCGACAAAGATTTCTCCACACCAAGGAATGGGACAGTGGCCCCTTCCTGCCCAGAGGAAACCCATGCAGCTGGAAACACCAATGATCCGTGGGGCAAGCAGAGGCCCAGCTGGGGTCAGGCACACAGGTCCTTATTGGGATTGGAGGATTTCTGATTTATCTGGCAGTCTGGGAGCGGAATACGGAGAGAGACGAGCTGTCCGAGCTCTGTGGGAAGATCCTTCAGGGAGTAGAGACTCACAGCGAGAAACTTTCGCAAGTGGATCAGAGGCTCTGTGCTTGTCTTGCCCACTTAAGCAGAGTGAACTTGTGCCGAAGATGGATGCCAGCTCGGAGCACGTTTCTGCCCGAATTGAGGGAAGACTGATCTAAATGCCCACTTTTTGGATCAAAATCAGCCTAAAATCTGCAAGAGCAGTCGAGGACTCAACCAGTAGAACAAACAACTGCTGGCGCCCAGAAGAATCATATCTAATCAGACCCCTCTGATGAGCTGGGGGCTGCTGCCGTTGGCTCCACCAAAACATCTTTACTTCTCCAGAGTGTAAACAAAAGCTGGATGCAAAGGATGACACTTGCTGCTCATGCCTTCTTGACCTTGGCCTTCCCACTACTCACCCCCCTCCCCGTGCATTGTCTGGAAGATGCACCTCTTGGCTGTACTCTTGGAGTGATCCACAGCCCCCCCCCCCCCCCATTGAGCCTCATGTACTGTGTTGTTGTCTGCGTTTGTGCTTCTGTGTTTGAATGGTGTCACTTTTTCTTGTATCTACAGCAGTGTTGAGATGTGACTGTTTTTGTCACTGATGCCCCCCAGTTTTGTAAACCATCTGAACCCATGCTAAGCAAGGCGCGCCTACCATGGCTGCACCTGGGCCAACTCTGGACTGTATGTGTGTGTTTCTGTTGTATGTCTGATCTTGTTCGGGTTGTACTGGAACGAAATTTGGAATGTCAGTGTAAGCTGTGCATATGACGATAAACCTCCTTGAATTTAGTTGAATTATTGACATACCATTATTTCATGTTTTAAAGGCTATTTTTAACATAAATATAAAATAGTTTGACTTTCCAGAATTGTGTTTTTTTTCTTATTAATGTGAACCACCCTGAGACAACCTTTACTGTCAATTAGTGTTTTTATAAATAATTGAACTATTATAAGTTTGGGCTAGATCTGATGTTTTTTTTTTCTAGATCTTCTGGATCTGTTGGTTTGTTCCAGATCTTCTGAATCTGTTGGTTTTTTCTGGATCTGTTGGTTTGTTTCAGGTCTTCTGGGTCTGTTGGTTTTCTCTAGATTTACTGAATCTGTTAGTTTGTTCTGGATCTGTTGGTTTGTTCTAGATCTTCTGGATCTGTTGGTTTCTTCTGGATATTCTGGATCTGTTAGTTTCTTCTTCTTTTCTTTTGGATCTGTTGGTTTGTTTGAGATCTTCTGGATCTGTTGGTTTCTTCTGGATATTCTGGATCTGTTAGTTTCTTCTTCTTTTCTTTTGGATCTGTTGGTTTGTTTGAGATCTTCTGGATCTGTTGGTTTCTTCTGGATATTCTGGATCTGTTAGTTTCTTCTTCTTTTCTTTTGGATCTGTTGGTTTGTTTGAGATCTTCTGGATCTGTTGGTTTCTTCTAGAATTACTGGATCTGTTGGTTTCTTCAAGATCTTCTGGAAATGTTCGTTTCTTCAAGAATTTACTGGATCATTTGGTTTCTTCTAGATTTTCTGGATCTGTTGGTTTCTTCTCTGCAGTTTTAAAGAGGTTTCCTTTACTTCAACATGTCACGTGATGTTTACTCAAGTCACAACTAACCTAAATAAATGCTGATGAAGGAAAAACCTCTGAATGAAAACATGTGAACTTTGACTTGCAGTGTTTTGTCAGTTGTTACTCAGCAGTAGTGTGCGTTTGTGTGTTTCTCTACTGAAAAGCTGCTATTTTTCTATTGTTTCTTGTTTTTGGGTTGAAGCCTTTAGTTAAAAAACAAAACAAGAAGAACTATTTCCTTCTGGTTTATGAAAGAGGTTTGCAAACCAAGTCTTGGATGGTTTAAACTTCCCACTTGTGGGCAAAAACTGTCAGTTCTCCTTTTGGAGATGTCATGCTGCTGTTTTGAAAGCAGCAGAGCAGCTTCACATCAAACCGTCTGCTTTACTTGAATGCTTTAAATATTTTTACATTATTTCATGTCACGACATGCTTGACTTCACAGCATGGAATAGATGAAGCTGTCAGGACTGAAGCAGCAAACGGGAAAGCTTCAGTCTGCAGCTGTAAGGTTCGCCGTTATTGTTAGACACACATGCAGCTCTGCAGGATGGAAGGAAACAGCTTTGCCCTCAGTCAAACCTGTGACTGTTAGAAAGCAGTCAGTTTCTCTGCTGCTCAGTCAGAAGATCAGGATCGGGTTTCAGGGTTCTCCTCCTTTGTCTCCTCCGTCAGAGAGAAGGACAAACTTGAACTCACCGCCGCTGTCTGTGATATGGGCTTGTAGGAGAGTCCGTCCTTCTGTGGAAACTCTGAGCTGGACGACTTCCTGTGGGTGGAGCTGAAACCAGAGCGGCACTGCAGCTGCTCCTGATCTTCACGCTTTCTGCTGCTGATAAGAAGGTCCTAAGGTTTCTTCACTCTTCTTCCTCCTTGCTCTATTTCACAGCACCAACTCTTGCATGTTTGAGTCCCTCCTCTTCCTCCCCTCAGCAGCTGACCTAAGCCCCCCCCCCCCTCCCTCCCTGGTTCCACTGGATGTTTGTTTCTAAAAGAAAAGGAGGAGTTCCCTGCATTGTAACACCCGCCTTACATAAAGCTGCTTTTCAAACTCCTTTTAAGGCATCTGAAAGTCTGCTTTTTTACACAAACTGAATAATATCTTTAGCTTAAACTTATCTTAAAATTGGGTTAAACTTAGGATAAAATATTCAAATGAAAAATAAAAAACATGTTCCTGTAACAGAATGACAGAATGGAAACTTTTACTAAGAAAGCAGAGTCCTGAACAAGATCATGTGATCCTTTTTCCCTCTTTGTGCTCAACAGTAACTTTACAAATGATGGTTCCTTTCAACCATAAAATGATTTTCTGGAAAACTCTTGTCATTACCACAGTCATGTAGTTGTATTCACAAACATGCTGTTAAAATTCAACTTCTGCTTATTTTTTTCACTTCTTAAAAAAGTTTGAAATCAATAAATGTTCTTTGTCTTGTTTAAGAAAATACAAAAACAAAGATAAAGCATCATTATTACCTTCAGGACTTTTGTCACCCCTTTTTAATTTTTGTTATCAAACAATTATATCAAGCAATTATGTGGCTCACATTTTCTAGAGAATATTTTTTTTTATAATTGGAATAGTTTTTAGTTTAGTATTTCAAACATACAAAAAGTCAATAAAACCTTAGAAATTTAGATTTTTGGATCCAACCAAACTATAAACTTGTAATATTTATGTCTTCCAGCAGAGGTCGCAGTTCTTCCTTTCAAGGCAACATTTAAAATCCTTTTTTGAATCCCTCATCTTTCATTTTATATTTTAATCCTTTTTTATATAATTATATTTGTTTGTCATGAAGGGCGAAAAAACCAAAAAGGTTTTAATATACATGTTTCAGCCTGAAATACCTCATAAAGTTAAGAATTTTCAAGCTTTTTCTGGCTCTACAGCTCCTCTGTCAATCAATTCTGGCTCTGCTTAGAACTTTTCAATAAGGACATTTTTGGAAAGAAAGAGCAGTTTTAAACATCTTAAGCTTAACAGATTTCTGACTTACTTCATTTCCACCAACAACTGGTGCAACAGTTTAGTGTTTTTCAACCTTTTTTGAGCCAAGGCACACTTTAACCTTGAAAAAAATCCCCCGGCACACCAGCCACCAAAAATTAAAAAAACAAAAAGGAAAAGCTCATAGTCTGTATTGATCTACAGCCCCTCCACAATCTCACGTGCATTTTTGTGATAATTGTGGCAGAAAAAGAGCTGGAAGCTACAGCTGTTTTTTTCTAAAAGATGTAATAAAAGTTAAGTTAGAAGATTCAAAAACTGTTTGATATATGCTCGTCGTTGTTTTAATAAGACGTTAAGAGGAGAGACTCATTGTGCTGTCACTTTAAACCAATGCATCATGGGAGATGTAGTAGGAAATCCGCCGACCGCAGACAGACAAGCGTCTCTGAGCTTCATGGTTTTGTTCACTTGTTCCACGGTCTGAGACCGGATTCTGTGGAAAGCTACACCGCTAAAGACGAGCTTTAGCTGGTAGTTTTGTAGGAATTTGAGAGACTTTATGAGCAAAATCTGAACAAGGAAGTGAAGACTTTAACCACTTCTGATTGGTCAAACTGATGACATGTGATTAAGCTTTCCAGAATGATTGGCGGAGAGTTAAAGAGGCGGGACATTTCCCAAAACAGAGCTGAAGCTACGGCTAAATCATTGTACCTTCATTCTTATCAAAATGTATATAATAGAATCAAATAAACACAAAGAAAAACGTATTTTACGATCTTTCATATTCCTAACTTCTCAGTGATTTATCAGGGTTTGTTTGGATGAACAAAGAGCTGAAATCCTGGAGATGGTTAATGTTTCTAGATTAGTTAATGAGGGCAATTTGCCATGGCAGTATTTTGTTTTCTTTTGCTGGCTCATTTTGGCTCGGCGGTTAAGATATAATTTTGATAGATTGAAAAGCTGTTTCAAAACTAGAGGAACGTTCAGCTTTTTTTGTCTACACGCTCCAATAAAGGAAAAACACGTTTGTTGCCATTTGTTTGGGGGCAGTTTTCTTATTTAACCCCCAGAAATCTACAGAAAACCTGCTGTTTGTAAAGACCAAACATCTGATGTTAAAAACCGTACTGCACATTGTTTTTGGTCAACAACTACAAAACTGAAAGAATCAAAAGAGACAAAAGTGAAGCTCCTTTAAAAGAAAATCAAAGTAGTTTGACTCCAAAGTGTCAAGAGGCTTTAACTTTCTTGCAACTCATTTTTTCTGCCTTTGACATCCTCCCAATAAGAACACCGGTCAGCAGACCTTCCAACAGTTTTCACCATAAAAGAGCCACCACCATGGTTTGGTACTCAAACCCCACTTTTATTGGATCGGTTCTCCGACAGCACACGTTCATTTAGGGTTGGCGTGCAGAGCCTTCCAGCGGGTCAGGGGCCCTTTGCTGGGGATGTACTTGACGCCGCAGCCGTCGGGGATCAGACGCTTCTCAGCCATCATGTCATCGAAGTCGCAGGTGTTAAACTTGGTGAAGCCGTACTTCTTAGAAATATGGATCTGGGGGGGGTCGGAGGAGAACGGACGTTAGGGCAAATATTTAGAAGACAACGGGTAGTTTTGTCTCAGTGGTCCCTTAAAGCACTCAGCACCTCACAGCTGAGGACATACACAACCAAAGAGTCTCTGTCTGCAGCCTTTGCACACTGGAGACGTATAAGAACACAACCAGTCGGCTTAATAAGCTGCAGTCTACATTTGTACACGCCACCGGCTTCCTTTACCTTCTGGCGTCCGGGGAACTTGAACTTGGCTCTGCGCAGAGCCTCCACCACGTGCTCCTTGTTCTGAGTCTTTGTGCGCACGGACATGATGACCTGACCGATGTGCACGCGCGCCACAGTGCCCTGCGGCTTCCCAAAGGCGCCACGCATTCCAGTCTGGAGCCTGAGGAGACACAGGGGGTCACGTGATCCGAGCGGGAAGGCGTGGCCTTTGATCGGAGCCCAGGCGAACTCACCGATCAGCTCCGGCGCATGATAACATTTTGTTGATCCGGATGACGTGGAAGGGGTGCAGACGCATGCGGATGTGGAAACCATCCTTACCGCAGGTTTTCACCATGTACTTGTTGGCACAGATGCGGGCGGCCTCCAGGGCTGCAGGGACCAAAGATTCACGACGCTTAAACAAAGTCCCGGAAACGCATAACCTGCTCAGAAGACGCCTTACCTTCTGAGGACAGCTGCTCGTACTCATCGGACACCATGTGGCCACACAGAGGAAACTCGTCCACCTTTGCCTTCTTCCTGCCCAAATCAAAGATCCTGATCTTTGGATCTATGTGAAACAAAAACAATAAATCGCTGAACAAATACAGAAGAAAAGCAGAAACCATGCCAACTTCCTGTGAAATCACAGTGATGTTTACGGGTTTAAAATCAAACTAAAACTGCTTCAGTTTTGACAGATTTGTCTCAGTGGTCCCTTAAAGCACTCAGCACCTCACAGCTGAGGACATACACAACCAAAGAGTCTCTGTCTGCAGCCTTTGCACACTGGAGATGTATAAGAACACAACCAGTCGGCTTAATAAGCTGCAGGACAGTAACAGCGGATCCAAACTAAGCTCAACCAGACGTCCAACATCACAGTCTGACAGAGTCGCCCTGACCTCAGGGTTAGATCCTGAGCTGGACGAACTTCAAGCTTTTGCTACAGGAAAACAACATTTTTGAGTTTGGTCCAAATTAAATGAGATGAAAAACCATCTGCTCTCGTTCCTTTGAGCAAAAATTTGTCTCAAGACAAACATTAAACAAAGCAGCCAGAAAACAAAACAGATTTGACACCCAAAAACAAAGTCACCTGGAAATAGCTTAAGCTAAAATTCAAATTAAAGTACATCTAATGACTAAACGTTCTCCTACTTTGATGTAATAAGTTCAAGATTCTTTAAACTGCATCTACTGTAATCCATATCTTAAGGGAATTGACTTAGTGTTCCATAACTTTTCTTTAAAGATCACCCACTTTTGCTTAAAAAAGAAAAAAAGAAATAAACATCGATCTGTAATTCTCATTTGCTCAATTAATTTCATGAACTCACAACTTTATGCTAAACATCATGAATCCAGAAAAAAACTCAAAATCTTGTCATGAAAACAGCCGATGAGAGTAAAACATTAACCCCAAACATTTTCTATACACTTATGGATGGGATTGATTTGAGTCTCTTACCAGGTACACCCCTGCAGAAACGGGACTTTGGGTAGGGCTTGTTTTTGCAGTAGCGGTAACTAAAAAACAAAACAGCAGAGATGCTTATGATGATGTGTGGGAAAATCACAGCTTGTAAACAGAGATGACAGCTAAAACACGAGTCGAGAAATAACAGTGCTTAATACAAAAAGGAGAACGTTTATTGTAATACTGTATACTTTAGCATGCATAAAGTAACGATAATATAATACATTCAAAAGTCATTTAAAGTATTAAAAAGTATAGTAAATATCTGGATGTAGGTTTATGTGAATTGGGAGGAAAACTGAAATGTTTAAATAACAGTGTCCCCGTGTTCCACTTTAAAATAAAGTTTTATATTTTAGTTTTACTTCTGTTATTGGGAGGGAACGACTTTTAAAATGTTTCGGTCAAACTAATCGCCCCAACTAAGTTTGATAAAGAGTGGAGTATTAGTGCTAGCATGATCGACGTAGCTAACATTAGCTCGTGAAGCTAACGCTCTGTGATCACAAACTTACAGTAGGGGGTAACACAGAGACAAAACTAACACAAACTATTTAAGAAAATAACATGTTCCATTAGGAACCGGCTCGTGTGGAGGCCTGCCGGCGCGCGGAGTCCTCCACATGGTTCGGAGCCGCTGCCATTTTCCGCTTCGGGCCCTGATCTAAACCGAGCAGGGAGAGACTCACCAGCGGGCTGGACGGCGCCCCATGGTTACAATCTGCAAAACAACAACCAAAAACGGCGTTATTTAGCGGAGTCTGAGCTCAAGTGTGCAAAAAACAACGTTAAATTTACAGTTTGAAGAAGAGCAGATGAGTACACGATCCCACCACGCACTCACCTAATGGAGGAAAGGAAGAGGAAGGAACTTCCGCTACGTCATAAGTGTTGGCCAGGCAAGGATTTTTATTTAAATAAATACAATATATTTTTTAATGAAATTATTGTAAACTCAATAATATTTTCTTACACATATTTGGTGTAGAAAATCTAAAATATTTCCAACGCTGTTATTAAGGTTTTTTTTTAATCGATTGCATTCTGGGAAGTGTAGTCTAATTTGTCAAATGACTGAGCACAACTACCGGATGTTAAACCAGAAAACGACCCAAATTAGGTTTTACTCACATTCAATTTCCAACAGTACAAACAAAAAGCAATAAAAACTTGTAATTTCCCTCAACTTTAAAATTTAACAAAATTTTATTTTTGTGTATGTATCCCCCCTGGCGTTTGTTGTGAACGTTTGCTGTACAGTTCAATTTAATTCAATTTTATTTGTATAGCCCAAAATCACAACAACAGTCATCTCAATGGGCTTTGTACCAGTAATTGTAAAGTAAACATAAAATCAGAAGGATCATGAATACATAGAATTCAATGAGAAAATTCTAAACTGAACTAAATTAACAGACTAAACTAAACTGGGTATCCCCGCCCTTAGATCATCCTTCACAGTAAGGAAAAACTCCTTAAATAAACCCAGATTCTGGAAACAAAAACGAAACCTCAGGGGAATCATACAGTTGACATTCTTATACCGGTATCTTTACCGGTATCTTTTTTTTTTCTTTTTTTTTCCAGGTTATGTTGTTATAAAGTGAGCCAACTCTTTCCAAAATGTTTGAGTGAAAGTGAAAATGTTCCTTGTTATTCAACGTATGTCCAAAAGAAAAAAATAAATAAATAAATAAATAAATAAATAAATAAATCTGCACTGGAAACTATTCAAACTATTTTACTTTGTAATGTTTTTAAACTTTTTGTTTTAGTTTTGGATTTGAGTGTGTTAGATAAGTCAGCGATGTATTCATCATTCACCCCTTCAAACTATCAGCAACTGTAACTTTTATTTGTTTCATGTTTTTTTTCTTCTTATTTGTTACAACCTTTGTATTTTATACATTTTGTCTTTTAAGAGTCATTTAGTCGTCAGAAATGTTCTTAGTCATCGAGACAAACTGAGAAATATCTTGAAAATGCCGGAAAGCTAATGCCCACATGTGTCTCCACAGGATAAGTTAGGGTAGATAACTTTCAGGGCTTGATTTTTTTTTTTTTTTTTTTAATTCGGGATCTAATTTTAAAAAGATGGTTTGGTTGTAAAGAAAAAAAAATGGATATTAAATATTAGCACTTACCAATTGGTCTTTTTTAAAAGAAAGCAGGAACCAGGTGAGTTTAATTGTCAACAGATTTTTCTCCAAGAAGAAGTAGAACGTGACCACTTGATGGCAGTGTAGCTTTACATATGAAGCTTCAAAGAAACTATGGTTGGATTGAAGAAGGGAACAGTGAGTTCACATCTGAAAGGTTGCTAATGAAGAGCAAATGTTCTTCTGAAGTTGAGGAACGCGTGGAATCCAATCTGGGTCCTGCTGGGCTGACATCATTTTTTGATGAAGAAGAAACAGAAAAGGCCCGCTAACATCCTGCAGGGGGTCCAGTATCAGAATGAGCAGAAGAAGTGACACGCACACACATCTTTGAAGTGAGTTTATGTACAAGAAGGAGTAGCTTGTTTGGCAACTTCATTCAAAGCCAGTATCTTATCCCAGAACTCTTTGAACTCCTGCTGCGGCCTCTGTGCAGCCTCATGTGAAGGTCAGCCGTCAGCTCGCTATCGTTCTGTTTTGTCTGAATCTCCCAGGACTCTTCCTGTGCCTGAGCCGAAGGCCAGCAGCCAGGCTCAGCGATTGAGGACCAAAAATGGTCTTGCAGTATGTGGCTGTTTCTGGTGAACAATGACACACACACTCAGTCGCAAGGACACTGAGGAATAGATGCAGCCCACTCGTTTTTCAACCAAGGCTTAAGAGAGGGATCCGTTTTTCCATTTCCATTCAAGCCTGTTTATTTTATGACCATGAACTATGAGCACTGTCTTACAAGTGTTTAGAAACTACAGTCATGATCAAGCAGCCCAATGGTCTGTGTAAGAAAACGTAATAAAAAATGTTATGGCCCTTGGTGCTACCAGCCCTTGCTGCAGCCCTAGCTGGCTGATTAGCTGGGCCCTCTGCCCCTGCCACCCTGGAGGGGGTTTTAAGGGACAGATTCATAGAATAGAATAGAATAGAATAGAATAGAATAGAATAGAAAAATCTTATCATGGACTCAAGGTCCAAATAACAAGACTATAAAAACAAACAGAAATTCATACATAAAAGGAACATTACATTTACATAAAAATGCTAAAAACAATAGACATAAATAAACATTAAAAACTGATACATTTGTTTTTTCAAAATGGTAGCTTTTTCGTTGTTTTTTTTTTTTTTTAAATTATCACAATAATCCGGTAAAAAAATATGCAAACAAAAGGAGAATGCCATTTTGTGAGATTACCACGCTGACGGCATTAAAAATGTAATCTTTCTAAATCCAACATACTTAAGTAGTTTTTCTCGATGATTTACGATCTAATTTCCCAGGAGGAGTTCAAATTTGTAGTTAAAGGGAATGTTTTTGGATAGTTTAAGATGCCCAAGGTCAAAGGTCAGCAAAACTTTGAGTATTGTTGTAAACCTAAGCTGGTGGCGTGTGATTTAAATTGCGTATAGATTGCTCAAACTAATGAACATAGAAATAAATGTCAAAATTTCCCCTTTTCTCATTTTGCCACAAAATGGTGGCAACGCAGGGAGATTCTGTGACCATCCCATAATAATTGGTGGGGTTGTTCACTATGTCCAAAATTCCTTTCCCCCAGGTGCTAGGTGCGTGCACACTTTGATGAGTTTTTGAGTATCTGGTAAGATTTTCGTGCAAAAGCGCAGTAAGGAAGAAGTGCAAAAGCAATCTGGTCCTTGCATTCCAGGATTGCTGCAGGACATAATTATCGGATCGTTTAAAAAAACAATTCATTTTTCCACTGTAATTCATTCATATGATAAATGAGCAACACTCAGCACGTCCAGCTTGAAGATCCAGTTTGGCAGTAATAACGTGGAGCATCATTTCCTGGATCTCCTCTCCAATCTTCTATCTTTCTCTAAGTATTTGTTTCTCTGAGTTTCATGAAGGTGATCAGTGGTTTTGACTCCTGGACTCTTCTGCTGTAGAATTCCTGGATCAAGGTCTGAGTTTAACTTCCGATGTCAGAATAAGCCCATATCATCAGCCCTCACCGCCATGCTTAATAACTGTAACACATCGTTTCGGATTTCTAGTTGTAGCTTAAAGCCAAACATTACTTCATCGTCGTCGGTCATCCAAAGACTCATCCAGAAGCTTGGTTTGTTCGGATCAAACCTTTCCGTTTCCCACTTTACCTGCATGGTTTACCAAGGAGAAGAGTGTTTTCACAACAATCCCAAAAAGACGGTCACAGTCTCTTCTGTTCTACAGCCTCTGCCACAGTGAAAGGTGTCCAATCCCGCTCCTTTTGTTCATTTATGAAGCACAGAATTTAAAACTTAAGGCCAAACAATAAAGAAAAATAAATGATATCGAAATGATATATTAGACATGAATATCTTTAGTTTGGAGAGTTCGCCTCATTTAATTAAAAAAGCGGCACATATGTTAGTCTTAATTTTGTTATTTTTGAAACATTAAGTCATCAACATTACTTTTCCGTGCTTTCATATAAATATAGGAGCAGTTTGGCATAAATATGTGAGTTTCTGTTTTTTTTTTTGAGCAGCTGAAATTTTCATTTTCTTCTTCACTGTCTCTAAAATCCTGCAAAATTCAAAACCATTGAAAAAAACGTGATTTTTATCAAGCTGACAGAAACTGCTCATAGTGACAGCTTAATGTCAATATGAAGTAAACAGCAACAAGCAGAGCTGGGTGACTATCATCTTGCTGTCAAAACAATGACTTAGGTGCGGTTTCTTCCTGTTTTTGACCGTCTAAAAGAAGAAATTCAACTTCAGAGCTCCACGCGCTCACTATGACACATGAATGTTTCATTCACTTTCAGGAGGTTCATGCAAAACCACTGTTTGTCTAAACCTAACGCAAACATTTCACACCATCACTGATTTATGAATGTGCTTAAAAATAAATAATGAAATCCCAATTATGTTAATCTACAGTCAAACACATCAAACATGGAGCCCTCGGGATGTATTTAAAAGGAAGCCTATATAAAGCTTTGCATAAGAGTCAGGCTGAAAAAGAGCAATACAACTATTTCCACAACGGCTGAGGCCGAGTCGAGGTTGACATTAGGAAATAGGCCGTGTCCGCAAGGAGCGAAGGGCGGGGCCTCAGAGATCGAGTCGTCTTACTTCCGGGTTGGAAAAGAACTCAGTAAAATAACTAACATTTAATTTAAAAAAATCGTTCTTTTTGTGTGTTTAAGTTAATATATATCAATATACATGGATATTGTTTACTTAAGAATAGCATGATAGACCCTTTAAAAATTTAAAGAATAGTTGTTCTTGTCAGTAATTAGGAGTGATTGTGGTCTTCTGCTTCCACATGTGGTTCTGTAACGGATTGATGAATGAGCCAGGGTATATCCAAAGAAATCATAACCTCCCATAACCCTACTCGGTATGAAGAGGATACGAACGTGCCTCCCATGTTTGCAGCCTGAACAGGGAGTTTAAGGTCAATTATTATATCTTTGTCTGTGCTTGATTGTACTTTAAAGTAAAACAATACAATGATATTTAAATCTTCTCACTGGGAAATTGCTAACAATATTCATCCAGTTTAAAGCCATATGTGTGACATGGTGTCTGTCAGGCCTTGACAGTTCCTGTCTCTTCGCTGCCCTCTGCTGTTCCTGTTTGGTGTATTTTCCCCTTTTGGTTCTTTGCTCGCCCTCTCCCTACCTGTCCCCCCTACCTGTCCAGAATGATGCAGGGCATCCTGACACACCTGGACACCCCCCACCCAATGGATTCCCAGCAGTTCGCCTTCTAGAAATCTTTTGTTTTCAATCACCTCTCCTTATCTGACCAGGACAGACGGAGAGAGATGCTAGGCACATTCTCCTCAGATAAGTCAGAGTTGACTGCCTTTCTCCCTTCTGGTCAGCACTCTTGTAAAGACAACAGGACCCTCCCTGACCCACTTCCTCTCTGACAGCGGCACACAGGGTGTGATAGGTGTTAGGCAGCACGCCCTCTGCTACTGAGAAAACTGCTCATTGAGGCTTGACTCTGTATTTCTGTGTTCTTTGTATTTGTAACCTAGATAGTTTGACCTTTATCAGGCTATTACACTAAAACAGTGGTTTTCAAACTACCGTGAAGCATGAGGAAGCTAAGCTGCAATTATGCTTCCTTATAGGACAGTACATGTTTATTTTAAGGTTTGCTTCTTTATCTGCATCATAAAAAACATATACTTCAAGTGCAACTTGAAGCTTTCAGAATAAAACTTGGATTGGATTGGATTGGTTTGGATTTAAAAACGGTTGTCAAAGAAAATCAACTAAACTTTGGAATGGAGTTTGCGTACTGCTAACAGCTGCATCCATGACGCGAACAGAGCAGGATGAGCATTGTCACATGAAAAAGACCTGCTTTGAAATCAAATTACAAAAGGAGGTCACCATAACAAACATGCATTTGCAGCTCATTATACTATTTTTGGATGAAGAGACAAAGATTTAGTTCATCTTGAGGCTGCTCACAGCTTTGTCTCAAATCTGACATAAACAACATTCCTGAGGGCAGTTCCATCAAATCTCTGTTTGGAATCATCTTTATGTCTACATAAAGGAAGCACCAACATTTAAAAGGAGGTTATGACACCAAACAGCAAGAGAGAGTCTTCAAACGAAAAATCTGAAATGTAGGTAAAAAATTCTCCAAAGTGACTGAGTGACTGACTTTGTTTCCTCTTTATGCACAACAAACTCTGATAATCCTATCTACTGAATTACATTTTCTTTATTATGGTAGATTACCTTCTTCTTTGAATTAGAGGGTAATTGTCCCTTCATGTGCTTTCTTTAGATTTTTTGTTTTGCAATAACATGTTCTAGAAGAAGACATCCATTTCATCAGAAATCCCATTTTTCTTGACAGAGGCACCTAAAATGCACTAAAGTACAATCTGCAGAAGATTTTCGTGAAAACAGAAGCAAAAGGTTCTTCAAAACTTTATTTAAGACAAAATTGGACTTTAAACACAAATTCAACTCTAAACTTTCACTTCTCACCAAAGGAGCAGAAATGTCTTCCTGATGTCAGCAGGAACTTTTCCGCTATTGCTTTACAGAGAATGTAATATTTTTTATTTCAAGACACAAAAATGAATTTCTGTAAAAGAAAAGAAAGTTGTGATCCACCATTTGTCAAAAGACAAATATTAGGATTACAAACTGTTCAGTTTTAGATTATCTTCCTTAAATCTAACTGAACAGTTTTTTTCTACAAAATTTAAAAACAACTGTGTGGTTTTGGGGCAACACTTATGCACTGTGCCCCTCAGGCCTTCTGCAATGCTCCTGCTAAATGAGTCTCACAGTAGAGATATATACCATTTCCTGTATAGGAGATCTGGACTGAGTGACCCCTCCCCTTTGGGGTTTCAAACAGGAAGTGGATCCAAGAAGCTAAAATCCCATAGTCTTCTATAAAGAAATAAACAGCTGTTACTCAGTAATTCTATTGGTCAGAATAACCATTTTTTAAAACTTTTTCCCTCTCTTTTTTTATGCTATGCTTTCTGTCATGGAAGTTATTCAAGTTATAAACTGACCAATCATATACCAATCACATCATATTCGCACATTTGGTTTGGCAAAGATTTTACGTCGGATACCTTTCCTGACACAACCCTCAGTATTTATCCGGATTTGGGACCTACAAACACGCCAACCCTCAAACTCTGCGACTTAACAACAAATTATTTCGATAGAAATTAAAATATATTTGATTTCTGATCTCTAACTCGGAGATTCTTGCAGAGATGCTCAGTGAGTCATCCTGCCCAGTGTCAACAACACAAACTGAGGACTGCAGAAGAAACAAGACAGAAATTCACGTCTCCAGGCCAAAAGCAGGACAGACGATATGTCATCATATTCAGCAAGCCTCTCTACTATGGCTACAAAAGCACAAAAAACTTGGGAAAGCTAAACTCCTGAGACAAGTTCTTGTAAACTTGAGCGCCTTATGATCTTCTGTATACAAAACCGGTCAAAACTGTTTTCTTTTTTGAGTTTTCTGCTGTATACAGAAAGGGAATGTGGAGCGTTCTTGCTGAAAGATCACAAACAGGAGAGATTTGTGATACAGATGAGAGTGTTGCTGTCAGGTTTTTCTGTTTGTTTGAAAGCGGACTTCTTTTATTTGAGGGAGGTAGGTGATTTTGAACATATTATCAAGTTTCTTACACCCATGCAATGAACGCAAGACCTCAAATTTCATCTTACCAGCTCTTCTTTAGGTTGTGTTCCTAAGAAAAGTTGCACATTTCTGTGGCGACAGTATTTACGCTTCCTTAACTGTTTGTCTTTTCTTTTTGACATTTTTTTCAAAATAATGTTTTTGTCCCTGGTCAGAGCTTATTTAGTAAAGTTTGCAGGCGGTTCGATCAGCTCATAGATTCTACAGAGTAAAGCCTTGGTCACATGTACCCATATGGGGGCTAACCTGTACAGGTGCTGCAAGTTTTTGGGTTGTCCGCAACCGTGGAAGGTCGTAGAGAGGAGTAGCCACATCTCATGCTACGTTCACAACGGCCTCAGCAACGTGCATTCAAGCAACCACATTTAATGAAAGCATTAAAAATCCTTGTGTCACTATGCGGGTTAAACGTGCAGCCACTGAACACCAGTTGCGCCTTGACCAATCAGGGACGTTTGGTAGTGACATAGGCATTGCGATCTTCTTAATTCAGGGAAGTGCCAACCATTTGAAAATTGACCAAGGAGGAGAAATTCATATCTATATTTGTGTCCGACTGAAAATATACCACTCCAAGTTTTTCATATATTGGAATTGAGCTGTAAAAGAAAAAAATGAGCACGAACATTTTCTCTCCACGGGCTCACCGAGCGGGCTACGACCTTGATATTTCCAGCAGGCCACCTGCGTGACCCATACAGGTTTGGCCTTTTTTTCACCTGCAGCCACCTGTAAGGGCAGTTGAGGCTAAGACGAAACCGTTTGAAGACGAAATGTTCATCTGTTACCAAAATCAGGAGTTTACTAAAAGTGAGCAAATATGAGATAGACATCCCTGCATCTGAGCATCTGGGCATCTTTGCTTAGACTGCTGCCCCCGTGACCCGGTCCTGGATGAGCGTAAGAAGATGGATGGATGGATATGAGGGGGAATAAAAACAGATATTTGTTTTCACTAAGAACAAATGCGAAGGACATTAAATGTGTAACCACCATGGTTAGAGGCAGACTGTAGGTTTGCATATTTCTCCTGTAAAGTTGGATAGTTTTTTATTGAAATGATGGGGTGTGACGTCCTTGTGTAACAAACCACATAGCAGTTACCCTCTGAACTGACCCGATTCCATACACTGGTGTTCAAAGCCGGCTCAGCAAAGAAGAGAAACACTGTGAAAATCATAATGAAAGCGTAAGAACTTGAGCCATTTTCCGCCCAGCTGAAGCAAGGATGCAGACCCATCACATTGTGAAATCACCATGGAAACCACAGTTCAAACCCATGCAAACTCAGAACTGATTAGTGACCCTGATAAACTAACGAAAAGATTATATTCTGACTTTTTGTTTTGTTTTTTTTACACAACAGATTAAACCAATGACACCACACTCAATGATACTTGGAAAAAAATTAAAAAAGGAAGGAATATTATTGTGACTGGAGATCACCAAATGTTTGGTCAAATCTAACTGATGAAGAGGAACTCACTATGCAAAATGAAGACTTTCCAGGAAAAAAACCTGTTAATATTAAGCCTGAGCAGCTGTTCAGACAGAAGAAAAACAACTCCTTGCCACTGATCTGGAGCAAAGGCCAAAGGTCTGGAGAAGACTGACCTTTCCGAGTGATGAGATTCTGTTGAGTTCTTTAAAACTTAGATCAAGACTCTTCCATTCGGAATAGCTTTTAGTTGATCCTAGTGTAATGGTAATTTTAATCTTCACTTTTAGCAGGTCCTGTCAGTGCTGGATGCTTTAATCTGCTTGTGTTTTGGTTTTTGTGCTGTCTTTTGTTTTTCCAAAGCACTTTGTGATTTTATTCTTTGAAAAGTGCCACATAAATAAACATGGATTTACTTACTAGCCAGGTGGACCGCAAAGGTAAAAACCAAACGTTGCCATGGAGATAAAGCAGCTCCAACACAAACAACTGATTCTGACTCACCCACTATCGTATCGTTCTTATCGTTTGTTCTGCCGTTCTTCCTGTTGAAATTCCTCCTCTCACATATCGACCTCCATCAGTGGTTGCCTTGCTTCTTGTCATGTGTTACCCAATCATTCAAGTAAACAGCTGACTGGAAGCCTATTTCATCATGTTAGAATCACGATTATCTTTTGCTGATGTCCAGGGTTTGGGAGAGGATGGCTGCATAGTCAGTACAGACGCTCAGACGGTTCTTAACCAACCACTTCTTTAACTCATCCTGGAGGACACAGAGGTATTCCCAGGAAAGCTGGGAGAAACAAATCCGTCCATCATGTCCTGGGTGCACTGCGGGGCTTTGCATGTCTTCAGCACTCATAGGAAGTGTCAATTTGGCTAACTGTCCAAAATAAATAAAATTAAAAATCAAAGATCAAAGTAGTCAAACTGCGGAAATACGTAAAAATGATATGAGAAGATTTTTGAATGCCACAACCTCTTAGTTCTGTAGGCTAAGTTTATAACAAAAAGTGACTCAAACATTTTTTAAAGTAAATATGAATATTTGTATTCATATAGACCTTGTTTAACTTGAAAACACTCTGCTTCCTAAAAAAAATCTGACGGCTCTAGCAGTGGCTGCAATAAAAAAAATGTCAACATCCGAAATCTTCAGAAACTCTCTGCTAACCACGAGATCTCCGATCTACCAGGGATGGCGCTCAGCCTTCCCTTTGTGGGTTCTGCTGGATTGTGCAACTCCTGGAGTTTTGCTGAGTGGGCAGCTGCTGCCCACATTGTTGACTGGGAAGGTAAAAAAGCCAAACGTTGCCGGGGAGATCGAGTAGCTGCAAAACAAACAACTGATTCTGACTCATGCAGTCTTGCATCGTTCTTATCGTTTGTTCTGCCATTGTTCCTGGAGAAATTCCTCCTCGCCACTTCGAGGTAGAAACTCCCATATTGGCATTCATTAATGGTTGCCTTGTTTTTTTTTAATATCTCATGTGTTATGCAATGATGCAAGTAAACTGCTGACTAGACAGCACCACACTATTTTAGCTTCATAGAATAGAAATCACAGGGGTGGGATTCATTGCAACCAATATTAGCCAACATTTGTTGGGAAATTCTGACATTTCTTTGTCATCAGGTTAAATAGAAAGTATTACAAATTGTAGAGATCTTTTTCCTCTTGAGTTCAGACTTCTTAAGGGTGTTTTCAGGCAGGCTGACTGCAGATGAGAGAACACTGCGCCTCTCTTCTTGCCTCACTTGCATGCATGTCTTGTCTCTGCAGGTCTGTGTCAGACTCGAATGCTTCGGTGATGAGATCATATGATGTCATACTGCCTGGAGTGTGTGTGTCTGTGTGTGTGTTAAATGTGAAAGAGTTTATGTGTTGGCCCAGCTCAAAACAGGACTAAATGAGTAAAAATGCTCATTTTTAGAGCGCGACATTTAGTAATGAACGTGTTTTCTATAGCAGTCCTAAAACTAAGAACAAAATTGTAGTTCTAAGAACATTTCAAACAAGTCAGAACAAAGTTCATGGAGAACTGAGGAAGACACAACGAATGACAAAAACTGCATTAGCCTTGGGTTGAGGTTAGAACCACAAAAAGGAAATTGGCACATCCTACTTAGCCTACTTATGAAACATCACAACCACAACTAATAGTGGGTTATCATGACAAAAAGGCTGGTGGGGACCACACAAATACAGAAATCTAAAGATTATGTTAAAATAACTTAAGTGTGACAAAACTGGAAAAATACATAAAACAACAACTAAAACACAAACAGGTGACACAAAGTGTAACAAAGCAGGAGAATCAGACAATCAAGTGAAAGCAGCTGTGATGATTCAAACCTTCAGCTAGTGAGTGGTCGTGGCACAGGAGGCACAACTGAACAGGAAGTTTGAAGTTCCACTCTGATCATCTTCTGATCGATTTTCAAAGCATTCCCAGTGGAGTCGTTTTCTAGGACAGAGTGCCAGGAGTTCATAAGAAATTCACCTGTGAGTTGTGGGCAGGACCATAAGCCTGCCCCGACTTCCTTTAATCCATTTGTTTATGTGCTCTCCCCCTAGCTTACAGCCCCTCACAACCCCCACAGTACCGATGCAACAAAAATGGCAGCAATATTGGAGTTATCTAGCTGCACAGTTTTTATCCAGATTCCAGCTCAGACGAGGAAAACCATGGCATGCGTGGATCTAATCGTCTACAAGTGGATGCATTAGAATAGGGCAGAGCAGGGAGCTTGTGGCCGCCAATAGTAGCAACTACGTCACTGCTCCTGATCGACAACAATTTGAATAAAAAAAAAATCAGAAATACAATTTTAATCTAAGTTTTCTCTACATTTGTCTTCCATCATCAGAAACATCAAAAACACTATTTTTTTTAAAATGGGTCTTTAATGTACAAAAACGAAGCAGAAACGCAAAAAATAGAGAAGTTATTAAATTCAGTTTAATTCAATTCAGTTTTATTTCTATAGCTCAATATTACAAAACAGTTTTAAATTACATTTCTGGCAGTGCTATCTCATTTTTGAGTCTTTCTCTCCAACATTAAGAAGTACCAGACTGAAACAGACTTCCAGAAAGCCTTAGATAAACTGGAACTCTTAATCCAAGTGAAAGACTCACCTGTTCTCTGCTGCATTTGATGAATTTGTATTCTAACATTTACATCTGCGCTGTTTATCTATACTTGATTTCAATTCTTCAGTTCTTTTTGACTATCTTTAAATCTTGTTTTTATGATAATATTCTTGTTTCTTTTAATGTTTTTCTAAAGCATTTTGAATTGTTTTTGTTCATGAGACGTTTTATAAATGAACTTACCTTTGACCCTGTCACACTCGTCCTCACAGGACACGTGTTGCTTTAGTCCTGTCATGATAGTTACTGTCAAGCTTAACCCATAAGAACCCATGGTAACATCAGTGTAACAGAAATCTATCAGAAATTGATTCTGTGTTCCACTTGGCTTGTGGTAAAATACATATAATTCTATTTGAAAGGGTCCGGGTTCTTATTTAAAGCAGAAGAAAAAACACAATATTATATTGCAGCCTTACTGCCTGCAGTGTCAGTTTTTATTACATTCATTTAAATCAGAGGTTCACAAAAGGCAGTATATCATCTAAACCTTTCCTGGGTTCTTTAACCTTTAAAAGTGTCTTTGTCCTATCCTTGTCTTGTTGCTGCAGCTCCACTAATCTCTTTTGTCTTATAACAAACAAACACAGTTTTACACTCCTGGTTGTAAATCTCAGTTGTGAACTAGCACTTCATGAATTGCAAATATCTTCAGGTCCTAATATTCCAGCCAGAGCTTTAGATTATTATACTTGTCAGTCCAAGTGAATCAGTAACTTCCATGTCTCGGACAAACAAAAGCTGATAAAATAAAAAATCCCGACAGTTTGTTTAATTTTTCATGAAAAATGACCATCAGTTGTGTTTTTTCAAACCTCTGTTACTTCTGCCTGATAATAGTTGTGTTATGTTGTCTCACAGAGATGTTCCAGTGTCTTTGTTCCTGCTGTAAGTCTGTTTTCTCAAACCCTTTGGGTCACAGCAGATGGCTGTCCTTTGGTTGGTCCATTTTTATATAACAGGGATTCTGCAGTCCAGTCATACGTTTATTAATCAGTAAAATAATTTACTCATTTAATTAATCAAGGTGATCTGTTGGCTGCTTATCTAGGCTGTTCTGATCGTAGCCGTTGGTTGGTTTGATGCTTTTCTTAATTTTTTTTTTTACATTTTGCTTTGCGACAAAGTTTGATTGTAAAGGCTTTTGTCTGGATGGAATAAACTACAAATGACGGAAGTCAATGTAGTGTGACGTTTGCTTCCCCGCTTTTTGAATCTAAATACAATATATTATTGTAATCAGACATTTATTGTTGTGCCTAAACCTAACCAAGCTTTTAAAATGAGATATTTTAGGGAAGTTTCCCTTTTTCCTCTTATTTGCTTATGACAACTTCATTAATACTTTATTTGAAGTCAAAATCCTATTCTTCTACAGCCCCCAACACTGAAAATCCCTCTGACATGAAACGCCGAACCAGTGTAGACAAACCTACATGTATGTTGAATCCTTTCTAGACTAAATTTGCCACAAAAACGAGGAATGTGTCACTTTCAGACACTCTCACAGACACAGCTCATCCTGCCTGACGCCACCGTTTGCTTCTCGTCCGTCTGTTTCCTCGCTCATGCACGTGTTGAGCCTGAGCCGACGGCTGACGGCAGGTTTGGAGGAACCTGCAGGTGTGTGTTTGTATATGTGTGTTGGGGGGGGGCTGTACCTGAGGCTTCTGCAGTGAAGGCACATGCTCATAGCTGAACTGCGGTCCCCATGATGTCACCGCCTCCTCCAACACAACTCTGTTTGACCCACAGGAGAATGAGTGGGTGTTCATGGAAGCGCGACCTCAAAGACAAGTAAGTGGGTTTAACGGATACTTGCAAACATAAAAATCCAGAAGAAAAACACTCTCCTGAAAGTGGGAGGGAGGGCATGAAGCACATTCCTGCTCCCCATATAAGGACAAAACTCCTGGAGTCAATCTCCTCATCTTTGAGCTGCACATAAACACACACAAATAAAAAAAAACCCAGAAACTACAAACAGACTTTTAAATCCTGGCCCGCATTTCAGAGTAATTGTCTTTCATGAGGTGTTCACTACTCAACGGGAAACCTGTCCTGGAATAGTCTGCCTGCCTGTTTGCTCCTCTTCTACGGGTTGGTCGGTCAGCAGAACCCCAGGGGGAGGCCGACTGCTTACGGGGGGGAGTCTAGGAAATAGAAAATCAAGGGAAGGGGGTTGGAGAGACGCTGGGTGGTGGTGCTAGTGAAGGTTTGGGAGCTGAAGAGGCAGACAGATGAAGACAGACGGAGAGCGGAGAGCTTACCTTAAAAGGCTCTGTTTGCAGAGAGAGCAGGGTGTGAGACTGTTTAGAGGTTTACCGCTTTCTGTGGCTGTTAAATTAACAGACTTATGAAGGTAATTAAGACGATTTATCAAAGAGGATAAACACAATCTGCAGAGTTCTAGCATGAGCAAATAATAAAGCAGATGTGGAAAAAGCCGGTGATGGGTTTTCTCTAAAAAAGAGCTGGTTTTATGCCTGTTTTCCTTTTATGGACCAACAATAATAATACCCAGACAGGATCTTTTAGGTGAACTTATTAGCAAAGATGGGGAAATAACGCATAACACTCAGAGTGGTTGTTCTTCACAGGAACTGACAGCCCAGGCAGCGGTCCAAGCTCCTTCTCCATCTCCCTGGGACTGTCAGGACTCCTCTCCTTCAGACTGAGGGACTTTCTTAATAAGGCCAGAGACAGAGAGGAGCTGAGACTCCCAGCTTCCAACGCTGCAAGTTCAAGTCAGACATAAGTCAAACTGCTTGTTTAATCTTTGTAACACACGGGGAGGTTCGCCCCTGAAGACCGACCGAGGGTCAGTCACACGTTTGGTTTGCTTTGACAGACACCGTCAAACTACTGCACTTAAAAGGCTGCCATAAACCTGTCAGTACAGACAAGAAAGGTTTTTTTTATTCCTTTTTTCTTTTTAAATTCCTTTTCTTTAAGTGCTTATCCAGCTTGAGTTGTTTGGAAATTAAATTTAAAGAAATGTTCTGTCGTGTTCTGTTCTTACGATGCCAAAGTGCTGTTATTGCATTATTTTAAACCTCTTTATTTGTGTTTTTATTATAAAAAATTCCTCCTAATCTTCCATTTTGTCCCCAAATGTCACCCACTGCTCACCCAGTACGAGGATTACACCAAGAAACCTTCTCTGTGATCTGTTTTTTGTTTAGACCCTGGCGTTGCTCCGCACCAATAACTCCACCCACAACTCAGGTGAATTTTGAATGAAACGTTTTACTGCTGCTCTGCAGAAACTATGTCCTAAAAAACAACACGTTTCTTTATTTTGACTAAAAATGGCATAATCATAATTAAAAGACCCCTGGCAAAAATAGATCAAACCCAGAGTGGGTCTTTAATGGAATGATCAAGATAAAATCTAATTTTAACAACAATAATGAATCAAAGTTGGCTTGATGTTTCTTGTCTTTTGAGTAACTCCTTAAAACAACCTCAATTATGAAGTGGAGTTATAAAAATGTGGAGAATTTTCCCCACATGTGGTTCTTCGGGGGACCAGGTGACTCATCCTCTTGTTTTTTCTCTACACAACACTTGAGTAAGAATTGCATCAGCATAAGTGACGCCACACAGCTGTTTTTCTCTGTAACCACAGACAGACACTCCTTCACTGTGTGCTCACACCATGATTGCAGTTGAGCAGCCAGACTGCACAGGATTCAGCCTGATTTCCTCTCAAATGTGCCGTGTGAAAGTCCAGGCGATAAAAAGCAGGCCTCTGTGCAGCCACGTAAACAGCGATGCATGATGACAACACCAAGGGCTTTCCCAGAGGAAACCCTTCAAGGAGATAACACTTTTTTATGAGTTGCAGCACATCCGCTTATGCAGGACTGTGACCCGTCTTTCACACACATTTGCCAGTGCGTCATCATTCCTGCAGGCCTGAAGTCCTGCCCCCCCCATTTATCCTGTCCAGCAGCTGAGCTAACAGATGGAAGCTGTTTTGGACAGATTTCATTTCATTCTATTCTGTTTTATACGCCTTATGTATTTGTATGAACCCCTTTTGTATTTTGAAACTAAACTTTATGTGAACAAAAAAGGAAAAAAAAAAAAAAAGAGAAAACAAACAACAGAAAGGGCAAGAGAGTGCAAATAAAAATATTGAACGCAAGAAATTGACAGAAAAGTTGCTTGGCTTAACGTTATCAGCGTCGTAAAAAAGCTTTATACACAAAGAAAGCATTCTGGTGCACAAACACACACAACGACAGACTCATATATCCACACAAACACACCTTTATCTACATCAAACTTCCTCCTACTTAGTGAGAGCGGTTGCCATAGAAACACTGACTCAAACCAATTCAGACTAATCATTGCTTACTGGCAACAACTTGGAGCTGGAAGTAAACTATTTTCTACAGGTAACATGACACACTGGATCTGGTTCCCAGATACAGTCAATGGTCCCAGATGAAGAGTCCTGCACGTTACCCACCGCCGCCCCCAGTGCCGATCCTGGGCCAGCTCGAGGGCACTGGCTGATCTCCGTCCTTGGAGGAGGGTGCTAGTGGAAGGCAGAGGGCCGTAACAGGAAGAAAGAATGGCAGGTCCAGACCAACAAACTACCGAGTGTACTCCACATGAACACTAACACTACCACCCCCAGCTCAAATCCTTTATTTATGTTGTTTGACTCCACATTTTAAGTTAAATTATCTACGAATATGGTGGGCACTCAGGTTTTTCTGCAGTTTCAATTCAGCACAAACTTTCTTGATGAAAGTCCTGTCAAAGCGTCCCACAAAGAGGTCCTAATGGAAGGGGGTGGTCATTATATTCTAAAAACATGAGCATGTTTGTGATCTGAATACAAATGCTCTGAACAGAACCAGATTTGCTCTGTTGTTTTCTCAGATGATGTCACCGCATCTGTGTTTGAGCATCCGTAAACTCAACAAACTGCCATAATTAAAAAAAACCTTAAGTTTCGGTAAAAAAAATTATATAAGTCGTTGTGTATAGAAAAATCTTTAAAATTAGAAAAAATTGCATGACAACATTTGGAACAATATTTGTACAAGTTTCAGGTTAAACACGGTCTTCGCTCCAGGCTGATGATGTTTATTGTACTCAGTCTAACAAGCTTTCAATCACAGATTATTTTCTACTTTCTGGTTCATCTGGTTCCCTGATTTATGGACTTTGCTCCATAAACGCATTCATAGCATTCAGTTTCTTTTTTCCTGTCTTTATGTATGGAGTACCGTAAAAAAAAAGCAAAAAAATGACTGAAATTGGAAAAAAAAAAAAAGATAAAACCCACATGTTACTCAAAGATTGAGAATCAAAAGCAAAACAAAATCTTTGCTGTAGATTACTTTATTTATCCCAGAGGAGAGATTCCTTTAAGGCACAGAGAGAGCTTGAAAAAGTTTACATCACATGGATGCATAAAAAATACAATAGAGTACTATAATTCCTCGGTGTGGTGACAGGCAGGATAAGTCTCATAAGTCTCAGACAAACTTATTTACGAACGTATTTGTTTTTTTGGTCATTTGAAACTAATATTTGGAGGAGTACGAATTGCTGAGATTATTGTTTCTTTATTCATTTGTTGTTCATGTATTTATTTTTTATGAATTTACTATTTTGTTAATATTGGATCTCTAAATGCAGCTTTTGCTCACTGATATCAGATTTGACGAATAAAAAAAGACTGAAAGAATGAGCCTGGGTCCCATAACTAGAATCCCACCATTTTGGGGTTTGTGAGCTGGTGAGCTTACAAACTGACAAAATGCTGAAGTCAATGCACATTTGAAGAAGAATAAAGACTCTACAGAGGACCATGAGTAATGTGAAAACTAGAAATTAATCACAATTTTTATCCTTTTTTTGTTACTGCTTGCCGCTTGCAAGTCCCTCAAACAACAACAACAAAGCTTCAAGCAGAAAAGGGGCCAGAGGAAGACTTTATAACTGTCAGAAACAGTTAAATGGAATTTCTGTCAAACCTTTCTCAACCCGCTGGTCATAAAAGCCAATCCAATTCTAAATATGGACCTGACCCACTTTAATGTGAAATGTTTTACTTTTTTTTATCCCACATTGTGGCAGCGGTCTCCTTTTATGAGCACTTAAACAGACATGCTTGTTTAATTACCTGGTAAAACTGGTGGACTACACATCGTCTGAGACTGGCGTTACGATAATTTATTCTTTAAAAAGTGCTCACTTTGAAAATATCATCACACGGGCAGGAAGCAGCTGTGATTTTCTGTCTTTGTTTTTCCCTTGACACTAACAAGATTTTTGTCTTAAAATAGAAATGTGGGCTTATTTTTTTAATTTATGGGTTAGAAAATTATCAGGTACATGAACATCATTAATGAGGAACGGTGAAATACCGCCATATTTCTGAAAGACAAGTCTTCTGCTCAACCAAAGAGAAGCGTCTGAACTCAGCTGAATATTTGACCTCAAACGTTGTTGTTTGTCTTTACAGGATTATCAGTGTGATTTTCTTTCGTAACCTTGCTCCCGCTCAAACACAGATAACACTGTCGGTCAGACGATGAAGAGTCTTCTGCACATGATGGCATGAACAACATGAACATAATTTGTATGAGCAGAGTTTGTTGGCTCAAAATTTGCATCTCAACATTTGCATCATCTTTTGATCTACTTTCTAAGCATTCCTAGTGGTCGTTTAATGATGATTATGTTGTTTTAGCCAAAATTTAAAAATAAGTTTTAGTAGAGCGGCAGGAGCTCAGTAGAAATTCACAGTAACCCTTGTGCTATCCTAGGCACTTTAACATTAGGAGTTGGGTCATCTAGACCCACTAGACTAGACAGAGCGCTGAACCTTTTTTCTTCAATGATTTGTGATCTTCACCTGTTTCCATGGATTACATGAAATCCTCTCCACCTTTATCCACCTTTGTCATGGTAGGGAGAACACGTCAATGTAAGGGTGGGGTCATAGGATAGCACAAGGGTTAAGTTGTGGGTGGGACTGTTGGCATGGAGTCAGCCCACCCCATCCCATCATTCATCGGTTTCTCATCCGCTAGCTTACAGCCCCTCACAACCCCAACAAAAAATTCAGGAGCTATCCAGCTGAACAGTTTTGAGCCAGATGCCAAACAAAGACGTTCATGGACACAGTCATGTACAAGTGGATGCATCAGAATGGAACCAAACGGGGAGCTTGTGGCTTGCCGTAGTTGCTCCTACATCACACCTACAGGCTTTTTTTTTTTGTCAAACTGCATTTTTTCGTCTGCTTATGATTCACGATCTCAATAAAGAGATACTCAGAAATGCAATTTTAAGATTATTTTTCTTTACATGTCCTCCGTTATCGGAAAAAAGCCACAAGAGCATGTTAAAAACACCATAGATCTTGTCCTTTTAGAACTTTTTTTTGTTGACTGGATTAATTATGGCCCACAGCAGCAGTCACTGACTGCAAGAACCATGGCTATGTCCGAATTCCCACCCTAAGCCCTAACTACTAAAACTATATGGTGTGGGACTATGTAGTGCTCTGGATTTTAAAACTATTTGGACACCATGCTCTGGATTCATTTATAAATCCACTGTCTTCTGAAGATAAAAAACTTTGATGGATTATTAAAAAAATACATTTAAACGCATTTTTTTGGGCAAAAACTGTTCAGATGCAATGCATTGTGGTCTATATTCGCCAATCTAGTGAGCATCGGTGCACACTGGTTTTTCATAAATTTCTGGGGCACTTGATTTTGGAATTGCAGATTCAGGCAGTGCTACAAAATGGCGAGCGCACAATACAGTGCACTATGTAGTGAGTAGGGAAGGAGTTCGGACACAAAGCATTTTATTTTCGCAGTTGGAAAAGTTTGTGTGGTTCTGGGCAAAAACTTTCCACATGTGCAAAAAGTCACCAAAATTTGCACACACCTAGAGCCCAGCAAAAATTAAATTTCGTTAAAGTGAACAAACCCTCCCCCAAAGGTGATGACTTCACAGCGAACGATACCCTGCAAAAAAATGAATGGCCCGAAAATCGATTATGGAGCCAAAAAAAAAAAAAAATCAAAATACAGTTACAAAACTAAAAGACGTGTGGGGGGTATCCAAAGGAGGTTTAAAATTCATCATAGGATGGCGATATGACCACCATGTTGGCAATCATTTTGTGCCAAAATCTGAGATTTACAGATTTAGAGAGATTTAGATTTTGATATATTTTTTTCACGTTTTTCCAAATACGTGAAAATAAAAAAAATTCCAGCGATTTTCACAAAATTTCACACACATGCTGCTAACTTAAGTCAAACAGTTAGTCTGGAGTTTTGTTGACCTTTGACCTCGGGAATAGGCCGCCATCTTGAATTTAAAAAAATAAAAGGTCCTTTAGTACCAAATACAAACAAAAACTCGTCCTATACTCATTAGCATAACCACCATAATTAGCATTATTAGCATCATAAGCAATGTATTTTTTGAGACAGTCAATGATTCTGATAACAATGCTGGCACTTTTAGCCACATGCTGTTGGATGCAGTTCAGACAGCCTTACAGAAAGAGACCAGGGAGTTAGATGTGCATAGTGGCTGTTCAGCAAGTGAGGTTGGGTCAAAGGTGGGTGGTGAGAGCAACGGTGATGCTTAGACGAGGGCAGTTAGGGTGGTGGTCGTGCGTAGAGGTGGGTAGGGTTGAGGCAGTTAGCAGGGGTGAGGGCGTATAGGAAAATGTGCACACACAAAAATTCAGGGTGAAGAAGAAATAAAAATATATAAAACTTGAAATTCTGTTATTATGTACACAAAAGAAAAAAATCCATCAATTTCAAATTTTAATTTAAATTTTAAAAAATTCTCTTCCTTTAAAATCCTGTTTTTCTGTCTCGAGATCAAACACTGAACTGATGAATAAATACATGTAAAAATGCTCTTAGACTGGACCAAAACATTCAATCTGGATTCATTTGAAATGTTTAATTAGTTAGGATTTCATTTTAAAACACAGTAAAACTAATGCAAGTAAAACTTGGTCCTTTTAAAGTCCTCCAAAATCTCCACCAGAACTTTTCTCTCAGAGCCAAAGAAGCTGTTCATTCATGACGTTTTCTAATAATAAAAGCAGAATTGTAACACAGTTAAAGTCTCCTGTCATCTATAAAAAGATCTGTGTTCACTTTTAACAAACGACAGGAGGTTCACAATGGCAAACATCTGGCTCTTGTTAATCCAAACACACGGATGAGAAAACCTCAGACTTTCAGAATGATGTCATTAATGTGGCTGGATCGTTGAAATCCATCACACTTTGAGTCAGGCTCTGACCTCCTCATGGCTGCACCTCTGCTCCTCTTCCTCCCTCCGCACTGATGAAGGCATCAATGGCTGCGCATTCTTGTCTCCTGAGCCAATGCTCAGCTGGAGAGCATGCACGCACAACCTCTGTGTGTGCATGAATAGACGCGCGCGCACACCTACCAACCCCAAGTTGAGTCAAAGCAGCAGAGATGAAACAGTCAGTGCTGTGCGCACGGTCATATGAGCGCGTGAAAGGAAGTTGGGCGGGGGGGGGTCCCCTTCAAGGGGGCGGGGGGGGGTGCAGGTGACATCATACTTTTAAAATCCCACAGGCGCGGTCATGACGTTTCCTCTACAGAAAAAAAAACCCTGAGGCTTCACCCGTTTACCAATTAAGGCCCTCCCGACAGAGGAGCAGCGGGGGCGGAGGGACCGTGCGCGCAGGGGCCGGTCCTTCTTCAGTTTTACGCTGCAGCAAGAACATCATTTCCCCCACCGGGAGTGCGCGTGGGAGAGACGGTCCGGGACGGGAGGAACACACGCACACTTACGCATTCCGCCTGTGAGAGCGCGATCACAGAGGAGCAGCTGAGACCCACAGCGGACCCACGCGCCCCGCGACACGGCACCAGGTGAGTCTCGCGCCCCTGATGTTGCAACTCTGCTGGTGGAGGGTCTGTGGAACCTTCTAACTTGACGATCTTCAGTTTTTACGCCAAAATGCGCCGCTACTTTCGCGCCTCTGCAGGCGGCATCACAGTTTCGGGGCTCCGCTCCAAATAAGGGAAAACACACACGGATCATTCGGGGGGGGTGGGATGAGGGCTCGTGATGCTGCCTTTTCTGTGGGGGCAGAGGTGGATACGCGCGCGAGCTGGGAGCAGGTCCCGAGGCGTAACAAGAACTCGGGGGCCACCTGGTGCACGAGAGACGGCGCCCAGGTGGAAATGAACAAACTAAAAGATTTTATTTGGAATGAATTCAAACTATTAAAATAATAATAAGAATTTTTTTTTTTTTTTTTTTTACAAATAGTGTTTAGTTAGTTTTTTTTAATGGCTTCTAATTTCCAACTAAAGCTAAACAAATCACTTCTTAAAAATGTATTAAAATTAATTAAAATAAACGTATTAAATCAGAGGCAAATTAAACTGTTTGACCACAATGACCCCAAAAGGTCAACTATAGGAATATTTTACATATTTACATTTTCAGGTAACCTCTGGGGAGAGTTTTTTTTCTGTCTTTTTTAATAAACTTTATTACCTCTGGGCAGAGTTATTAAAGGAAGTCTCCACATGTGATGCATGAAACTTTCACATTTGTAACTTTGGTATTTTGAAGTCTCCTGGGTCTGAGTGACCCCTCACAGCTCTTGAATGCAGTGTTTTTTCTTTCTACTATTGCCAAGTGCTTTTAATAAATACCTGTTTGAACTGGTCATAAAAGAATGCTTCAAATCCATGAAACAGCTTGACTGAACCTTTAAGTCTTGGTTATACAGCAGCTGGATGGGGGGTGTGGGAGGATCCGCTTCGTCACAAGAGGGTGGAGCTGCTCTGAATCCAGGATCCAGCACGGAGTTTGGTTTTTGGTTAATTAAAGGCTCAGAACAGCCTCAGCTGTTTGCAGCTCAGCTTCTTTTCACGAAGCTGCTCTGTGGATCCAAAGTGGGTTTAATGCCTCATGAAGCTTAGTGAGATTGAAGCTTTTAATGTGTTTGATTTGTACTTGTTTGATTGTTTTTTCACTGAATTTAATTCCAGGCAGAAGTTTGGACACGCCTGCCTTTTTAAAATGAAAGCCAGACTGTGTCCACTTTTGATTTTAGTCTTTGAAACTAAAAGACTAAAAATCTGACTGTGGTCCTGGAATTTTCCAACACTTCTGAGAACTTTACTTCTTTTCCTCTGCTGTTGTTTTTAGAACAATTGTAATAAAACCAACAATTAAAAAGCTTGGACCCCCAAACAAGAGACCATACATGATAACTTCAAAGACAAAAATATGAAAACAATTCAAAAGTGGCAAATATCCTTCAAATAAAATATATTTGGGGTTAGAATTTTGAGTTTTAAGTATTTTCTGAGTTTCATGGATGAGAACTTTATGGACTGTTAAAGACCCACTCTGATGAAAATCGTGTTTTTGGAGTTTTTGATGACGTATAAAAAAAATTTTTTTTGCTCAAAATATTGATAACGTCTTGGTTTTCCTCATCCGAGCTGGAATCTGGCTTAAAACTGTATGGGTGAATAGCTCAGATATTGCTCGCCATTTTTGCTGCACTGCTACTGTTAGGTTGTGGGAGGGAGGGGCTGTAAGCTATAGTGGGAGAGAATGTAAACAAAGGGATGGTGAGACGGCAGGGCTGGCTTACGGTCCCGCCCCATAACTCAGAGGCACATTTCTAACCAACTCCTGCCGCCCTGCAGAAACTACGACCTAAAAAACGGCAGACTTTTTTTTAAATTTGGGATAAAAACGGCACAATCATAATTAAAAAAAAAACACTGGGAAAACTTTGAAAATAGATCACAAGATGATGGGAGTGAGACTTTAAAGGCACAACATACATCAAATGGAATATTTATGGAATCTAAAAACTGTTTAGATTGGGTCATTCTAACTGAATTCAGACTGGCTGCTGTGTGAACCACAATGTGAATAATAAATAACTGTACTCAGGTGAAAATATTGGTTCTGGAGCAGTTATTTGATTCATTGTCGGAAGAATGTTTGGTTGAGGTCAAATAATGACTTCAACGTGGGATTCCTTTTTCAGGTATTTGGGGACACAACAATTACTTTTTTAAACTAGATGTCTCTTAAACCACCTCTGACTTTTTTTTTTATGACATTGCATCTTTTATGGTTTGGCATTACCATGACAACAGAAAAAATGGCGAGGGACCTGACGCTTGAAAGGAGAGCGTGCAGAGGGAGATCTGAGGAGGAAACCTGTCCTCAGTTGACGTGCCCTGCTTTGCTCTGCTCTCTTCGGCATCAGTTTGAGGGGTTGAAGAGGAAAACCGCATAATCTCTGACTCTCTCTACTGCGTGCCATGTGGTTGGCCATGTTTTTGCTCACGTTGTTTAACTTCCTGTGCATTTTTTTTGTTGAACTCCTCGCTTTAGATGAAGATGTTGAGAAGCTGCTGAGAACAGATGCAGCTCTGGAAGAGAGACTGTTATTTCACACACTCACCCTTTAAACTCATGAAAACTGGACTCAATCAAAGTTTGATGCTTGTTTGATTCATGAAGGTTATGTCTCAGAAACATTTGAACTCAGAGCTGCAGCTCTGCAGCCAGTCCTCTGGTTCTGGTTCTATGTGGAACAGTTCATTAAGCTTATACTGTTGAAGGCATCCTGCAGCTGCATGTTATGAAGATTTTGATTTTGTTTTTTAAGCTTAAAACTTTTACGTCTGATTATCAAAGGAGCCACATGAACCCTGATATTAATGCTTTGTTAAATTTTATTAATAGTCAAACATTTTCTGCCCCTTTTTCAAGTGTTAAATGAAGCTGTAATACAAAGACCCAGCAGAGGGAGACATTTTCTTACACGGTTGAATCTTTTCTTATTGAAACAAGCTAATTTATACTGACGGATATGTTGATTTTTTTTCTTTTCCTTTTTATTCCAAAACTAATGTTGGCTATTCATTATAATTTCTTTTTTTATATTTTCCAACCCTGAGGTACTTTATTTTAATGTTTAAATCAAGGTAAAACAATTATTTGACCTTTTTTTTTATCTTTAATTCAAGCAATAATAACAACAGCAAAAAGTTGCAAAAATATTAGACAAATAATTAAAAAAAAATAAAGGCATTGGGTTAACTTAGAATAATTTTATAGTTACAACAAAGACAATAAGACAAAATTTGAGTGAATATATGATTTAACGAAAGATGGAGAAAAATAAAAAAAAAACCTTGAACTTCCTGTGAAAATTCATGTTTGTGTCTCTCATCTGAAGCAGATACCCAAAAATGCTAAAGCATTTTTAAGCAAAAGAAGAGAAAAAAAAGCTGTCGGCTAAATATTTGCTAAAAGCTTAACTAATGTGCTTAATGTTAAATAACCTAAATAATTTGAACGAAGCCAAAAAAGTTAACAGCAAATGAATGCGTAAAACCTGGTAATAACTGCAAAAGCCTTAATGATGGTGCAAAAACAAGGTTAATTATTTTATATTGTGTTTAGGTTTCTAATGATTACTACTAAAAAAAAACACAAATCAATAAAATATTGGTAAGAAAAGATAAATCAAGGTTTTTTTTTAGTCTAAAACATAATGTAACTAAAAACCACAGGATTTAAAAAAGGCCAAAATTTTGCTAATCTTTAATAAAAAAATAGAATGTCTCCCATTAAAGGTTTGCTGAATGTCTTAGTTCTCAAAGAGCACCAAAAAAAGATTTGACCTTCTTTAAAATGAGGCGAAAACACCGTCATGTATGAACAGCATTGAAAGTTTTGATACCAGAATGATTCAAACAGTTGAAGGCATCCTGAACACTAAACGTGCCGAAAACTGAGAAGAATCAGAGGAAGATCTGTCAACGTGCAGCACTGCTGTTCGTCACCAGAGGGCGCCCTGAGAAAGTCCAACTGCCTTCACATCCTGAATCTTATGACCTGCACACCTCCCTCTGACTCCGCCTCCTGCTTTGTCTCCTGTTTATTCTCGGAATTTCTCTAAAACAATAGGCTGCACAGCAAATCTGCGACAAAGCCGCCAACCGTTACAGTTCTGTCGTCTAAAATGAGTCTGCGTGTGTGAGAGCCGCTGCCACGCTGGGCCTTACAATAACAAAGCTCTTTATTGGGGTGTTGTTAAGACTGGGGGCTCTGGGGCTGTTATGGGGGTGAGGAGCATTCCTCAGATTCCCCCCCGACCAGACACACAAACAAAAACACACACACACACTAGCATACACACACAGACTAGGCATTCTTGATGGCTGCAGGCCATCCTGAGGCTCCTGGCACCAATATCCTTATTTAGTCAAAATAGCTGCGGTCACATATCTGCCTCCATCTTACTCAAAGTCAGAGAATGAACCCAGACTTATTTTCTGCGTCATGCCACACAGGACCATGGACAGTTAGATGGAGATGACCACTAAGCATTTTTGTCTAATGACACAACTCAGTGGCATCCATCTTTAGACTCTAATGTATAAAGACGCCACTTCAGTTATGATAGAAATCTGAAGTATTGCTTCCACACATGCTGCACCATTACTCAAACAAAAAGACTTTTTCTGAGGTTCTCTGGTCATCAGACAACAGAAAAATCTCAAATCGGATTAAAATAAACCACTAAACACCAAAAAAAGTATTGCTCCAAAAATATACCCCAATATGAATAGCACAAGAATTGGGCTTGAGAAATAACCCAAGTATTTCAGGGGTGTGTTGTGTTTTCTTTGGTATATTTGTATGAAAAGTTCAACTTAATGAAAGAAATGTGGTTTTAAAACTTTATTTGACATTTTATTGATAAAAGACCTAAATAAAATATTCTGTCTTAATTGTCAAATGAGGGAGAGGATGTTGGAGTTTCACACTAGTAATGTATTAAAATCTGGCCTTTAATCTTTCTGTCTGCTTCATCGTTAGGCACACTTTTACTCTGTGATTAGCAGAAAAATTCTTTATTTACCATTTTAGTGTTCAGCTTCAGTGCAAATAAACCATGAAACGTCTTTCTAAGGAATTCAGTTTGAGGAAAACCTGAATGCCTTTCCTCCTAAAGTCATTAGTGAATCATTGTGTGCCGGGTCGGTGTGTGATCTCATGGGTCTGGTTGGTTCGCAGTCTAGACGTTTAATGTCTGAAAGATATGAACTTCAATGAATGGGGGGAGGAGGCTGCACAACATGATGTCAAGCTGACATTTCTGAAAACATGATCTAATAAAAATGCAGAATATTTCAAATATTTATCAGCCCTGAGTCTCATTATTCTCATGTCAGCTCACATCCTCAACCTAAACTCCAGGAATCCAAATTTTGATAAGTTGGAAAAATCAGAGAATGTGTTTGCTGAAAATTTAGAATATTTAATGAAGAAAAACAAAATCAAAAAAAGATGTGTAAATTTCTTAAAATCTATGAAGATTGGCTTCTATAAAGAGTTACATCGTTTTAGAAAAAAACATTAAAAGTAGTTTTACTGGTTTGTACTTTGAGTTTTTACTGAAATAAATGTGCGCTGAAAATGTATAATACTCTTCCTTATTGGGCTTCATTAACTTTAATATTTTTTTGTTTTTTGTTGCTGTCAGAAATTCAGCAAATACATTTTTAAAAAATTAAACCAATACTACAGCATACTGTGCACTTTTTTTACAGATTTGTTTGCTATATCTGTGTATAGATAACCATTTATTTTGTTTTGCTTAATTGAAATAAACAATTTTACCAAATAAAAATGTTTTTGTCCATGGAATTAATTTGTTCATATAAATCAAAGGATACATGCTGCATTCAAAGTCATTACTTTAGTCATTTTTGAGTTACTTTTACTTGGTACAATAAAGTAGCTGCACTTGTTTGAGAATTTTGTTTGTCAATGATTGCTCAGCTACCGACCATTTGTGACTCCAAAAATCATAATCTGACGTTCTGTGAAATGTGGAGCCGTGGTGTTAAAAACAAAGCAAGTAGTTTCCTCTAAACCTCAAATGGATCTTTAGTGTCCTCAAATTACTAATAGGAATTGGAGATACCAAAATGTTAATTTGTGGCCACAAAATACTAATTCATGTGCACACACACACACACACACACACAAACACAAAATAGTAGTATGTGTGCACAAAATGCTCAATTGTGGCCACAAATGATTAATTTGAGGGAAAAACTTATTATTTTTTTGTCATTATGTCATGTCCGGGGCTCTTAAAAACACTGGAGGCCTGGTTCATTGTAATTAGTGAAATATTGGTCCTAATAGGTGTCCATGAAATGTCTTAATCAAGTTAATTGGTTCCAGTTTGTGTCTCACAGCAAAAACTGTTGAATTTGTTTTTCTCTCTTTTTCTAAACGCAGCTTTTCTTGTTTTAAACGAGCTCTCTGAAGATAAACGTCTTAACCCAGGCTGAAAATCACCTCCTCATCGTGTTTCTTGCACTTTTCTTCTCTTTCAAACAGAAAAAAAAAGGGAGAGAGTGAAAGAGTTCAGCAAACTCCGCCCAGGAAGACAAACGCAGCGAACCGGGAGGCAGCAGAGCGCATAAAAATGAGCGGTTCCCACCCACGGCTCCACCAGAGCGCCGCGCCCGCTCCCAACGCTCTCTCCACGGACAAGGACGCAGAAATGCCCGCCACGGAGAAGGACCTGGCCGAAGATGCGCCGTGGAAAAAGATCCAGCAGAACACGTTCACGCGCTGGTGCAACGAGCACCTGAAATGCGTCAACAAGCGCATCGGGAACCTCCAGACGGACCTCAGCGACGGACTGCGCCTCATCGGGCTCCTGGAGGTTCTGTCTCAGAAGAAAATGTTCCGAAAGTACAACCAGAGGCCCACCTTCCGCCAGATGCAGCTGGAGAACGTGTCCGTGGCGCTGGAGTTCCTGGACAAGGAGAACATCAAGCTGGTGTCCATAGGTGGGTCCAACACGCGTGCGTGCGCATGAATGGGTTTTGAGATCTTCCTGCGCTTCATCCAAAGTTTACGCAGATGTTTTATGTCGAGTTAGGAGTGCAAAGCAGGAGGTCCAGGTGTGTGGAGTTTTTTTATTTTTTATTTTATTTTGATGGTGGGAGGAGGATGAGTATTTGGTTTCCATGTTCCTGAAGTTCCTGAGCTGGAGTTTGTGGGTCTAAATGTGGATTGTAGAGCTCATGTCTGCAGGAGAACCTTCTAGCAGAAGGTTGTTCCCTAACATAACCTTCTATAACCTAGCAGCCGCAACAACACGCCTGAAGCTCCACTTCTCATAACGGTGAACTCTGCATTTGGGAAGAGCCGTGAGTCAACATGAATCAGTCATGAGTAAATCCTCGTCACCTTCAGGAATGTGCGGCTCACGCCGGGCTTCAGGTTCCGCTTCCTGCTGCTGCAGGTGAATCTGCTGCTTCAGCCGCCACCCTGCATGTGACTGTGATGTTCTGTGGTGTTCAGGCAGCAGTACCAGGCTCTGCCGTTTCTCCAGCTGAGTCATCTTCATCCCCAGCTGCGCTTGAATCACTTAATCTGAAGATGAGAGGGCAGCCTGCCCTCCTCTGACTTCCTCTTTTCTTGGCAGAACACAGACACACCCAGGATGAAATGCTCACCACAAATTACTAAACAGCCATCCTTGCTCATGCGTTCAATCTCTTTCTATGCCCTGCAGTTCCCTTCTCTGCTTTTTTTGTTTCCTGCAGGTTCTCTTTCCTTAAAACGATCGCCCGCCCGCCCTTCCCTTTCTCCGCTCCACCTCTGCTGCCACACCCGTTTTCACTTCATCTACTTCTGGCTTGCTGCTAATAGTTCAGAGCGCTGATGTGCATCAGAAATTACCCAAGCAGCGACTTATCTGTTCCACCCAAAAGAGAGACCCCATGATCAGGTGAAGGACGGATCAATGATGGATTTTTCCAAAACACACCTGGCAGTTTGAATAAAACCTTCACAGGTGAAGCTGCTGCAGGTTTGCTGCAACTTAGAACTTCGTTGAATCACACATGTTGGATCAAACTTCAAACTGATTCACCTTCAACTTGGTTCTTATTTTATATTGTATAGTGAAAATTCTTTAAAAATATTGAGATCTGTAAGCTAGCAGGGGAGCATGTAAAGAGGTACTCTTAGCAACAGGTAGGGGAAGAGGGGGCGGGCTTGCTCGGCTCCAACTGTCCCGCTCACAACGCAGAGGTTAATTTCTAATGAACTACTGCAGTTTTGCAGAAACCATGTCCTAGAAAATGATAGTTCTTTTTTATTTGCTTATTTGGCTAAAAACGGGCTAATCTTAATTTAAAAAAAAAAAACACGGGGAACGCTGTGAAAATGGATCATAAAATGATCGGATTGGGACTTTAATGGCTAATTTGATCAAGTTGAAGCTGCGGCAAACTTTTTTTTTTCTTCTTCTTCTGGAGATTTGACACAATTGTAGGTTTCCTCGAAAGTTCTGTTTTTTTTTTTTTTTGTTTTTAATTTTTTATCATTGGTTGGTTTAATGTCCATCTGTGATCATCTTTTGATCCATTTTCAAAGCTTTCTCAGTGGTCTTTTAATTATTTTTTTATTTTTTAGCCAAAATCAAAAGCCTGAGAGGTTTTCAAGGACCGTTTCTGCAGAGCCGCAGGAGTTCATTAGTCAGAAATTCACCTCTGAGTTGTGAGTGGGAACTGTTGTAGTGTAAGCCTGCCACCACTTCCCATCATCCCTTTGTTAATGCTCTCACTCTCGGAATGGAGCGGAGCAGTCCTCCATCATAAAAATGCTAAACGAACATGTCGAATCGCCAAAAACATGATATTCATTGAAGTGGGTTGTTTAAGGATGACCTTCAATCATAAGTTCATCCTGAGTGATGCTTCTGCAGACTAAAAACCATGTTTTGTGAACATTGACACATCTCATCACCAAAACCTTCTCTAACCTGGATGCATCAGCAGCACATAACCATGTTTCCCAGAAGTTTTCATGGGTTCTTGCAGATAGGCTCCCATCTAGCAGGTCGAGTCCCTGTCTACAGGGCACAGCATGCAGCTGTCCACACCCATCATTTCCCTTCATCCTGTGTTCCATGAAGCCCATCAGTAGATTAGGACTTTTTTCATCGGTGTGTGTGTGTGTGGAGCTCATTCTCTTATCAGCAGTCTTTGTCTTGGCTCGCAGCAATCTTAAAAAAAAAAAAAGAACTGTCAGGAACGCTCTTACCTGTGCTTGACTGAGCCTGTGTGCAGTTCGTGGAATGGTTGTGATGGGTTCTGGCTCTTTCCATCATCTGCGGCGGGATGCGTCATGAAGGAGTGGTGGGGTAACTTTGTACCTGGCGGCTCTCCTGCTGCAGCCTGGGAGGAGATGCAGGTTGAGACAGCGAACCTCTGAGGCAATGAACAGTTGTCTTTGTTTTGGTTGCATGATTTTAAAAAAATATAGGTGTTTTGAGGATAACTGGTAGAAATTGAGAGGATCAAATGTAGTCATTTTTAAAGAGAGCAAACCTTCCAGGAAAACCAAATCTGCTTCTTGTGTCTTGCTTGGTCCACAGCGTATTAAACACATTTTTGGAAATCTGATAAACTTGAAGCAAAAAACGCCAACGTTTTTTTTCCCCAATAGTTGATCTGTTTGTAATTTTTTTTTTTTTTTTTTTTTTACATTTTCTAAACCCCTTTCAAGGTCAAAATGCTGATGGAGTCTAACCCGGACACTATTGAGCGAAGGAGGGGTTCACCCTGGAGAGGTTGTCATTCCGTCACGGGGCCACAATCACACACACGCGTACACACTCACACACACCTAGGGACATTTAGAGTAATTGATTAACTTATGAAGCATGTTGTTGGATGGTGGGAGAAAGCTAGAGTGCCCCGAGAAAACCCACGCATGCACGGGGGGAACATGCAAATACAGAGGGGTCCCAGCCAGGATTCAAACCAGGGCCTTGCTGTTGCGCAAGAGATGGTCCCACTGTGCAGCCCTTGTGGTGTGTGTGTTTTTTTAAATTTATTTTAATGCCAGTTTGTAAAAAATCTTTTTTCTATTTACTCTTCTCATATCCATGCATCAATAATTAAATCAATCTTAATAAAAAGCAATACCAGGCACGGGACCACATGTCAAGGTATCGTTGAGCTTTTGAGTGAAAGCTCTGGATACTTGAACTAAAACCATGCATGCACTGGGAGAACAAACTCCACTAACCCTATGATTAGAAGAAATATTTGCATAACTTTACAAAATAGTTTCATGCTCTAACACTATAAATCTGTTGGATTAAACCAAAGGTTTACAGACTGAGATGGAAACCGAGAATTCAAATTGATCTAACATTATATGAAACCTGCACGTTAAGTTAACATGTTTTTTATTTGGACGCTTTGAGCAGGTCTGGGTGCAGCAGACTGTCATGGCACCTTATCTCTACATTCCCTCTGATTTGTGGTGAAATTTCTCTCAGGCTGTGTGACTTAGGGTTAGTTTAGCTACCATGGTAAATGTAGAGCTACAGGATTTACTATCAGAAACCTTAATGTACGTTTAGTCCAAATGTCTGCTCCTTCATAGTAATTCATATGGAGGTTAGACTAAACTTTTCTTTGGTTGTAATTATTTTTATTTTACCCTTTTTTTTTTTCCTTTTTTTTTTCTTTTTCTTCTTAAACCTTGGTAGTTGGCTCAAACGTTATTTCTGAAGTTTCTAAATGTAAGGTTTCACATTTCAGCCGTCTTAAATGGTGTGAATTTTAGTTTTACACTGACTTTCCGTCTGTATCACAGCCTGTTTTTGGCCATGTGAATCACTGCAGTATTTTTGAGCAACCTGCACTGATGCTGTTGTCTAGTATAACGGATAGTTAACATGAACGGTGTGGAAGGACTAATTTAATGTCTTGTTAGCCGTCTCTTCTAGTGTGTTGCTGTATTCCAGCAATGTCCCTGTTTTTAATTAGAAATGTTAAAACTAAAATATCACGTTAAAGCTCTTGTTCTAGATATCGATCTGTAGGAGTTATATTTCAAAAATGAAGACCTGAATTTGATCAGTGCTTCTCTAGGTCACAGTGGACCCTGCTGCACCACCTTTTTCAGGTGACAAATTTATCTGACGGACTAACGTACTTAATCCTACATCACTCTAAAGCAAGACTGCCCAGTCCTTACTCTCAAGATCTACCACCCTGCCGGTTTAGTTCTCTCTGGACTTCTTTCTGCTAATGTGAATGTGTCCTCATTCTGACTGACCACACCTGATCCAGGTAATCCGCAGAAAGAAATGTAGGGAGAGCTGGAAAAGAGGCAGGGTGAGATATCTTGAGGACCAGGACTGGGCAGCTCTGGTCTATCGTTCATGAAGTTGTCTCTCATAATCTTGATTGCACCCACGTTAGCACCAAATAAAAGTCCCAAGTATATCATGCTTTAATACAAGATGCATTTGAATGAGCAGTGTCGGGTTGAACAGCCAGTCTGGTCCACAGTTTGCAGACAGAGCAGCACGACTGCTTTAGTTCTGGTCACACAAACCAGTGTTGTTGTCATCTGTGTTCCAGGAAAAACCTAAAGTGTGCTCTGTGTCACTGTTCCGGCACCAGTTTCATAGGTATTTGTCAGTCAGGTGGACTTTCATTTGACTCCAGAATATTTGGGGCATAAAACGTTCATACTCCACGCAAAGGAGCAAGGCCCATACCATCAGCCAGTCACCACCATAATTGAGTTATACATGGTATTTAGTTTAAAATATATAACTTAAAGCCAGCTGCCATTTCTTAAAGATGGGTTTTTCAAATGTGTTCAGCCTTGGATCTGGTTGAACTTTAACACCAAGCCTGCTCAGACCTGTTGGTTGGCTCCCGGGTTTTCTGAGTGCTGCACAGTCTAACCTTGAGGTTAACTTGGTTTGTCCATTCTTGTGCAGACTGGTAAATGCATACTCTCCTCTCATGGAAAAAGAACTTTAAGTCAAACTTTACAGCATTTCAAAAACAAATGAATTAAAAAAAGTAATTTCAGAATCGATGCGCCTGTTTGCCCTGTGCAACGGTCTAACTCTTAACTTTGAAACTGTATTCAAAACTGCTCCTCATTTTCACTTGATAAACTTAGACTGGCAAGAAGTGAAAATGTGAGGCTATTATCAGCTTCTGCAAAACCTTGGTCAAATATTTGGTTTGGTTTTGAAGAAAAGTACTAAGTAAAGAACAAGTAAAAGGTTCTTTGATTCTGTTGGGACAACCAGCTTTCCTTCTTGCCAAGCAAAGGTTTTACTCTTAAATCCTTTACTTTTTACAAAATGCAGTAAAGTAGCAGTATTTTCTGTGTTTCTGGATGAATCTTTATATTTTTAAAACTTAAACAGAATTGTTTTTGTTCTGAAAGGTGGATTTTTAAACTCTGTTCCGCCAGCATGTGTCCGCAGGCTGAAGGGAACGGGTCCAGTGATTCCAGCAGATTAGCAGAGTGTGCATTCCCATTGAGTACAGTGGCATTCCAGTTATTGCATTACGTCATATGTAGAGGGACGCCCCCCCCCCCCCCCCCCCCGTCCTGCACTCCGACCCAACAAGCATGCAGAAAGCAGCTTAATCTCCAACTTGTTTAGGGGAAAAATGGCAGCTGTGAAATCCTTCAAGCGTTTTGCTGACTTCTATGATGTTACAAGCTTTTTCTTCGTCTCCTTCCTGCCAAAATCTCGTCTGAACAAGATCGGCTTTTTCCAGAAGTCCATGTTTTTTGCCAGGACTTGAGCAATTGATGGTATTCGTTCATGTTTCCAGCAAGCAAACAGCTGATCGAAGCCACATGCCTCATATTAAAGCTTGTTCGTTTTACTCAGTTTGTCTCCTCTCCTTATAGTTCTACCCACTTGGCCCCCCGTTTATCTTTCTAGTTCCATTTAGTTAAATTTTTTTTGTGTGTGAATTGAGTACTGTTGTTTGAGCAAGCTTAAAAATGTTCCAAGCAGCTTTGCAATCTTTCTTTTTTTTCTTCCTTTCTTCACCCTCCACCCCTCTGTCTCCCTTCCTCCTCCCTCCTAGTCTGTAACCAGAGCCTGTGGAATGGGAGGGCTGCCAAGATCCAGTTTGCTTTTGCCCTTTTAAGGCTAAAAATCCAGGGGAACTCTTGTCAAGCGGAGGGAACTGTGAGAGAGAGTGGAGGGAGGGAGGATGACTGGAAGGCGTAAAAAGGAAGTGTAGTTTATTCAGTGAGGATTGTTTGAGAGGAGGGAGGCAGCTCTGAGGATGCAGGGATGCAGTCCTGCTGCTGATCTTCACATCAGAAAACTGCAGTAAAATGAAAGATGTTGTCTGTGTGTGTGTGTGTGTGTGTGTGTGTGGGTGTGTGTGTGTGTGTGTGTGTGTGTGTGTGTGTGTGTGTGTGTGTGTGAGTGTGTGAGGCCAGCGTGGAATGTGTGACATTTCCTTGCTGTGTTCAGCCTGAAAACATGAAGGAAATGTAAGCCTTATCCACACACGCGTGCATGTTATGTGCACTCTGTTGGGAATACTTGGCCTCCTTTTTTAGAGTTGATTTAACTATGAACTCATTATTGAGGAGAAATGGATGGTGATGCCTGAAAACCTGTTGAAATTAAAAAAAAACACTTCTGTTTTATTTATTAGATTGTTTAAATTATAAAAACTTAAGCAGATAAAAGTAAATTTAGTTTTTGATACTTTTTTTTTGTTTACCCCCAACTAGTTGCCTGAATTAGTTATTTCTTCCCCCTCATTTTACTGTTGTCAAATACATCCATGTATGTAAGTGTTTAAGTTTAATTATTTACAATTTTTAATGTATAAACAATCTTATTCAGGTTATTGGGTTTTAATCTAAAGTCAGACCCTGAGTGATAAAACTGACGGGAAGGTTGTTGTGCAGAAGACTTGGAGGGTGGTTGTCTTCCATGGCTGCTGTGAAGATGTTGATCTGCAAAAATAACCTAAAAGCTTTTATTTGACAGGATACAATTTGGAGAGTTGGAAGTCTTTAGGTGTGAATGTGAGTGTTCTAGGCGCTGCGATGGACTGGTGAATTGTCCAAGTTAAGCCCTGCCCACACCTGACAAGAGGTCTGGGTAAAACAAGTTAAGAAAATTGATTGAAATAATATTCTATGAGCCTTTAATTTTCTGCTTTGCATTTGGTATATATTTGCATTTGTGTTTATATTGACTAACTTCATTGGATGCCTTCATAATTCTTACTTTTAGAAGTTTTGGTGCATGTTTATCACTAAATGCCATCATGCCTGTTGTCTGCAGAGCTGCAAGCCATTTACTAAAACGTAGAGCCATGCATCACTGCCAAAATAAATTAATTTAATTTTTGAGTAAAGAAAACTTGATTTAAATATTGGTATTTTTATTTTTTGTTGCAAATTTAAAAATAGGATTTTTTTTTTCTTTCTTCTTTTCACAAATTGAAACTTTTAATAGTTGGAAATTCTTGCATCAAAATTTAAACAAACACACTGCTTTTTCCCTGAAAGGAGTTTGCATTTGAAAAATTCACTGAACCAGTGAATTAATTTTTATTGAATTAAATTCCATTGGATTGTATTAATTCTTTCAATTTTCCTTTCAAGCCAGCCTTTATTAAAACGGTCTAAATTAAACTCCTTACAAAGCCAGCAGTGGATTCATCTTCTGCACGCTGATCTGTCAGTGGAAGCCTAAACTTTTAATGTTTCTCACCTAAAGATCATATTGGAGGTCTTAGTCTGTAGTTCAGTCTTTTTATTTTGGAATACTGTCTGGTAAGTTAATGAGTTTATCTTGTGGAGAAAATGTAGAGGTCTTTAGCTTTTGTTATCTTGGATTCAATTCTTTGTGGACTTCTTAAGACCCACCCTGTTGTAAAAGACCTGAAATGATCATGCAGTACAAGGTCCAAGATCTAAGATTGATTCTTTAAAAATGTGTATTCTTCCTCCTCTGTCTTCAGAGGTGTAGGTGGGTAATGATTGGGACTGACTAATTAGTTTAAAGCCCTTTCTGTTACGGATTGAAACATCAATTTTAGATGCTGTGCTGTGACATCAGTCGTTGGGAGTCAGCAGAGGTGGTTGGATCTTCGCTGATCTGACTCGGTCGGTTGACGGTCCCCTGCAGGAGGAGAAGCATACGGTGACTTAACGGTCTGCTGCTTCCTTTTTTTGGCCTTCCAGCTCTCCGTCTAATCTGCCCCAGATGTTGAAGGAAAGCAGGAATATTCTGCAGAGCCTCTCCTCCTTATGCCCCCCCCCCCCCCCCCCCCGCATGCTCAGTCAAAGTTGTGGGTCAGGGGGTTGCAGTGTCACCATTGCACTGTCATGGCTTTTATGGGAGGGGTTGAATGAGGATGAGTCATGGGAAATTTGGGGACAAACGATGCTAAATGCATGGTGTGTTTATGCTACGCTAACACAAACTGGTAACAAGGGGATTGATCTGGTGGTGGGGGGGCTGTAGGCGCTCTGTCCGTATATGGGCTCTGTCAGAATCGGAACGCTGTGGTCTCTGCCGGGGAATGCTGGCAGACTCTCTGCGGGTTTCTGCTTTTTCACAAACCGCTTTTACTAAAACGATCAGAAAGTGAGTGAAAGTGTTTCCCAACGGCCTGAAGAGGAAGAGGAGTCCCACGTGTTAGAGGAAGAGTGCAACAAAGACTCTCGCTTACATTTAACGACATATATTCTGAAATGACATCCTGAAGTAGTCCAGTTTGTGCTGAAGAGTTGGACGGGAGATGCTCAGCACGCCCATGTCAAAGCTGATCCACATTCTTGCTGCAAGTAGAAACATGCGACGTGCATGCATGCTGCATCCAAACTCCCATCAGCTCCAACAATACAACTGAAATCACTTTTATGCCTGTAGGCAGTCTTTTTTTCTTTTCTTCCTGTAACTCAACAGCTTGTTTCCAACCCTCCCTTTTTTGTTTCTTAAGTTTATTTCATTCCAGAGGAACCTCTGATGTCCAGGAAGGTTCTCATGGTAACTGGTCAGCCAGTCAGCTGACCCGACTCCTTTTTTAAATCAGTTTTCCACTGGGAGCCACTCACATGTCGATGGTCACAGTTTTTGAGCTTCTGTTTTTATTTGTAACACAAACAAGAAGCCTGCTGGGAGACGACTTATTTTTAGCAAACAGCTACATGAGCTGCAGAAAAACAACCTATGCTTTTGCGTGTTCTTTCCTAATTTTGGTTAAGATTAACGAAACCAGTTTTAATGTAAACATGAGTTAAGTCATTATTGCATATTTTGTTATCACTTTCACTGATTAAGAAGTTACATGATGCTGTTTGCTTTAAGTCAAATATACCAGAGAAAATAAACTTTAATGTCTGACGGTTAGAAACGCATACAGAGAGAATTTGGGTTTTTGACTTTCCTTTTTGGCGCAACCGGCACCATCCCAGCATCAATCTGTTTGGCTGCCTACTGTCTGTGTGTTGCTGCAGTGAGCTGTTGCTTTTTGCAGATTGGCTGTATCTTTGACCATTGGCTGTATCTGAGAACTAGGCAGAGTGAGTGACCTCACCCATAGAAAATGTCTTGCTTCCATCTCAACCAGAAGAAGTGAATTCAGTCGCCATTCTGGATTCCCGCCATGTTGGACCCATACATCGTCAGTAAGCTGTGAGCGAGTCGGTCTGGGTCAATGTTTTTTATGGCAACCGCTGTTGCCAGTCAGGAGGGAGCATGTAGGAAGGCCTTATCCCTACCACTTGAAAGTGAGCCCAGGAGAATCTGTCAAACATTCTGAACGTTGGATGTGGGGGCCTGCAGGCTCCACCTACTTTTGTTGAGGCATCTAAGTTTTTGGAGAGTTTCTTTTTGGATCATGTGATTGGTTTATTATAAAACAACAAGCCTAAAAATTAAGAAAATTATTAGTTTTTTTTGCTAATAAGTAAGCAACAATGAAGAAAAATCTTTCAAATGACTTTTATATAGGACTTATGGCTGTTGCAGGATGGTCTTTTCCAGCTTGCCCTTCATCTGGAAACTGTCAATTTTGTTTGTGGTCAATTTTCTTTTTTAAAACCACTTCTTTTCCACTGTTTTGCCTTTATGCTCTTGGAATCAGCGGCTTTGCGTTAGACCCCCTGGAAGTCTCCCCGTGGCTCTCTGCCCAACAGCCTACAGACTCCCAGCTTTAAAATTCCTGTTGGCGACTCCAGCTGCAGCTTATGAAACCTCTAGGAAAGAAGGTTGATTGTAAGCTGCAACACGTACTCCCTGCTTGGTTGCTCTAATCACCAAGGAGATGGACACCCTGCTCCACCCTTTCCTTCAGGCGGAGTGCTGCACCCATCCCCCTTTAACAACCCACTCTTGTGCAACGTGTACTTTTTGTTTATGTGGGGTTTGTGTGTCTCATGCCCAGACTAGCTTTGCGTTTGGATCACTTTCTTCTGTGCTCGGGGTGGTGTGTTTGGGTACTTAAGCACAGCAATAAATAAAGGATGCACTTCCAGTTGTTTCTTACTATTTAAATGAAAGCTTCTAGCCCCCACCACCACCTCTGCAGCTTAGTGTGGTTGAAGCCGCATTTCGGTGCCACGAGTCAAATAAGGTCACAGCTGCACAGAAATGACTGAGGTCATTGTTTATTTAAAAAAGAAATGCAGCTTTAGATGTGAAGTTTGAAAAACCTGAACACTGTTTTTAAAGTGTAGAATTGTGTTCATTTATTTTTAGTGTTCTGTGCATTTATATTTTAGTAAAGTACAGAAAATGCATGTAAAAACCACAATTGTGTATGTGTGTAAGAGCTTAAGACCGGCTCTACATGGTTTCTTTAACATTTAAAATGTGAACACCAAAGGTTAATTCTAATTTTTTGTTCATTTCTTTCCCCCCAAAACATAGTTTTGAATAAATTAATTTACTTTAGTCTTTTAGAAGTTCGTTCACAAGACCACTCTGTAAACTAAGGACAAATATTTGTTGGAGGGTGCTTTTAAAAATAAATAAATAAATAAAGCTCATTCTGACATTGAAACGGAATTATAGCTGAATTAAATTTAACATTTAAGTCATGTCAAAAGTACAAGTGCAGTGAGTCTTAATCTGTAGATGTTTGGATGTTTTAAGAGCTAAATCAAAGGATAAACTAAGTCTTTTAACTTGAATTCAAGCCTTTTTTGTGGTTCAAAAGTCAGATTTTAAATCTGCACAGCAGATGGGAAGCACCACAACGTAAACAAACCGTTTTTCAACATGGTTGGTGATTGCACGGTACGCCTGTCACTGATGTAAATGTGGATTAGATAGCTGCTGATATCTTCAGGCTTGAGCTGTAAAGTCTGGTGTTTTGAAGCTTTTTTTTTTTTTCTTCTCACATTTTTAGGTTGTTTCAATGTGAAATAAAAGAACAGATTTTTTGGCCAAAAGTTTACAATTTGCCCTTCTTCTCCTCAGACTCCAAAGCCATTGTGGATGGAAACCTGAAGCTGATCCTGGGTCTGATCTGGACCTTGATCTTGCATTATTCCATTTCCATGCCCATGTGGGATGAAGAGGAAGAGTCAGACGATGGCAAACAGAAGACCCCGAAGCAGCGGCTGCTTGGATGGATCCAGAACAAACTTCCTGAGCTTCCCATCACCAACTTTAACAGGGACTGGCAGACCGGCCGGGCCCTGGGGGCCCTGGTGGACAGTTGCGCTCCAGGTGAGGGGGCGCGGGCCAACTTGGGATGGGATGGAGATGTTGGGGTCAATTGAAGAAAATGTGCAGCCAGTGAACTCCTCAGACTGGCATTACAAATTATCAGAAAAAATACCTTCATGTACAATGTGCAACAAACTAGAGTGCCAAACAAGACCTTAGTTTGGACCAGGCGGAGTTGGATCTGGAGTCCATTAAGACGCTAGCTTAATCTTTAAGGTGCTTCATCTTGTTTGGTTCTGGAGTGAAGTTCTATCAGCTTTCTGTAGATGTCAGAGCTCTGCTGGTTTGTGGACAAAGATCAGAGTATTTAGACCCCTCTGCTAGTACTTGAAGTTAGTGCTATACTGAACTGGTGGCCAGAGTCAAGAATAAGGGATGTGACCAGTTGTCTTGGGTCTGACCAAAACATGGCAGCGTCCTGAAAGAGCTGCAGCTTTCAGTCTTTTGGAAGAGTCCACTACAGAGCTCGTGATTATTCCAAATCTAAAGGGTGGATCAATCTATTGACGCATTTGTGTGCAGAACTGCAGAAGTGTGTGCTGCTCTGGTCATGGGTTAAATGAGGCAAGTGAGGATGGGTGCAGCCGCAGGCACATGAAGGTTGTCTGCACATGTTTAGGATGCTTGACATAGTTGTGGACCACCAACCACCTTGAGCCAGAGTTTCAGTAACACTCCATTAATCCTCCAAACTGAACTGCAGCAGTAAGAGTTCCTGAAGAGCAGGTAGATCATTAACTCCACAGAGAAAGTAAGAGAAGCTCCATGAAAAACCACGTGCGTTGGATTCTAGTCCAAGTGTAATTTAATATAATTTTTTCTGATGATATAGTCTGTAATACTGACGGTTGACTGTTTTTAACTGATTCCTTAAGAGGTTTGTGATAGAATGAGATTTCCCTGATTTAAATTCTGTCCTGCAGGTCTGTGTCCTGACTGGGACCAGTGGGATCAGACCAAACCAGTGGACAACGCTCGTGAGGCCATGCAGCAGGCAGATGACTGGCTGGGCATTCCTCAGGTACAATAATCACAGACAAGCCAAGGGAAGAAAAATCCCTGTCATTTAATTTCAACATTATCCACAAAGATCTTTAAATTCAGCAGATAAGTGTCCAAGATGAATTTGTAGGAACAGTGTTGGCTTCTATCAGCCTCTTGACAATAAATTTAGGTGGGTAAATTGGAGAGTAGAGCCTAATTATGGTAACCCTTTAAGGCAAACTTTCATCATCAAAACTCTAGTCATGAACTCTTCCAGTATTGGTGTGCAGTCAGCACTATATAAAAGCCCCTCTCCGATAATCTTTTGATCTATTGTAAAAGCGTACCCAGCGGTCTTAAGTAATAAATGTTTTTATTTTTAGCCAAAATTGAAAAAAAACCTGTCATTTTCTAGAGATTAGTTTCTGCAGAGCGACAGTAGTTTATCAGAAAATTACCTTCAAACTGCATTTTGTTCACATCTGCTCCTTATTCACAACAATTTGAATAAAGTAATACTCAGAAATGCATTTTTGAGCCTAATTTTCCTAATCTATGCCCTCCAAAATCAGAAAAAAATCAACAAGAACGTGTAAAAACACGGAAAACCATCACAGTGGGTCTTTAACATCTAAAATGTGTTTTTGTCCAGCATGATGTATGCTCTGGTGGTTTCATCTGTGAGTTTGAATGGACACAATTCATTACAATTAAATAGAACTTGAATGTTCTGATGGATAAATGATCTTTGGGAATCTGTTATTTTACAAACCCTTCTTGATTCTACAGTTATTGTTGAACCGACATCCCAGAGATTGAGTGTTGAGGCTTCAAACGGGTTTCAGATCCGTTGGCTCTCATGCTGTTCACTTGTGTTGGTACAGCATAGCGTGCCAGTTTGTCTGTGGTTGCCGCTGTTTCTGCTTTTGCTTAGAAACTGCCCCCCCCCCTCCCCCCTCCTGCCTTTGCAGACAGCATGTGTCTGAGATGATCTCCTGTTCGTGTAAATCTGGTTCAGGTACTTTCTGGTTGGTGACAGACGCTGGTTTGCGGTTTTGTTTTCTGAAGCACACAGTCATCCAGTCACCCGCCCCCTGCTGCTGCACAGCATCCCTGTTTTCTATCAGCAGAACAATGAGTTTATCATGTTTTTGTTGTAGGTGATCACCCCTGAAGAGATCGTCGATCCCAACGTCGACGAGCACTCTGTCATGACCTACCTGTCCCAGTTCCCCAAAGCCAAGCTGAAGCCTGGCGCTCCGCTCCGACCCAAACTCAACCCCAAGAAGGCCCGTGCCTACGGCCCGGGTAACGCCCACACATCCACCCAGCTTTTTCTTAACCAGTTCAGATGGATGGATGCTGCATTCCTTCAACTTTTTTTGTTTTTTGTCTCTAAAGGTATCGAGCCTGTTGGTAATGTTGTGATGAAGAAGGCCCTCTTCACAGTGGAGACCATCAGTGCCGGGATGGGGGAGGTTCTGGTTTATGTGGAGGATCCTGCTGGAAGCAGAGAGGAGGTCTGTCTAGTTCTGCAGTTATCCGGGTCTTTGCTAAAAGTTTTCACTGCTTTTTATAGCTTTTCCCATCTTTTTCCTCCAGGCTAAAGTGACCGCAAACAACGACAAAAACCGCACCTACTCTGTCGTTTACACCCCGAAAGTGACGGGCATGCACAAGGTACGCTGAGCTTTAGCATCCTTTCAGCAGACAGTCACTCTCATAATGGGTTTAAAACCATGAACAGATGAGCACCTGTTCTTTTGGGTGCTGGAAAACATAATTCAGTTGAAGCTGAGCTGTGGAAGGCTACACTAGCTGTGTTTAACATAGTTATGGAGGAGTTTCTGTGCTACTTCTCAGTGCTTCTCCTTATTATGTTGGTTGACTTGTAATCACAGCTTTTTTAAGGTTTTTATGCATTCTCTGGGAAATCATTCCGGTTTTTAGATTTGATCTTTTATGGTCCAAAATCACCCAATCAATGCGAGATACAATTTTTCTAATAAACTATCCCCACACCTAGATTCTTTCTGCCAGAAGTACAATATTTTTTTTTCCACCCAATATTTTGAGTCATACTCCCATGATCCTTCATATCCACTCCTGAAAAACTGATGACCATCTTCCTCTTTTGTAGAATCTTTCTCTACAGAACGTGACACTCTTGGCAGAGTAAAAAATCTAATATTAAACATCTTCAAAGTGTTAAAGATTCAAGTAAAATCCTGACCTGCATTTGCTTTTGAGAAACTGGATTAGTGAACATTTGTTAAGTTTGTTTTTTTAAGTCTTTGTGGAACTTTCTGGGTCTGTTGATGAAAAAATAGACTTGCATACATTTCAGGGGTGTATTTTTAGTCCTTGAAGCCTTAAGTGGCTCAGGCTGGATTACAGTGCTGGATCTGAACGGTAACTCCACAATGTTTGTTCAGGTGGAAGCTTAAAAAAAAAAAAAAAAAAAAGTCCTGATCAGTTTCAGATAACTGGCTTGGGTCATTTTGGTCCTCTGCTGGACAACCTTGCATTGATGCATCTTTTAATTGAACAAAAAATATGTCAAAGTATAAAACAAACATTTTTTAAAAAGTTTATTTAATTGTTAAAATCATTAAGATTTTGAAGTAAGCATCCTGGTTTGTGGTTATGTTGGACTCCAAAGAATCCCTAAACTTAATCAAGGAAGGGATTATGGTCTAATTTAAAAAATGTAAGGGAATATTTTATTGCATTCATTACATACTGTATACATTTAAAGAGAAATGATCAAATTTGATTTTCAATCAGTGACTGCATTCAGTTCCTAATTTTTTACAGAATAGAAAAAGCATTCAGATTAAACACAGGTTATGTTTTAAAAGTATCACAAAGGTGGAATCCCCTCACAGGCATTGATTTACAGATGTGCAGAAATTCAAGAGCAGTCGGATGATTTTCCATCCTCCTGTCTGCTGTGCAGGTGACTGTGCTGTTTGCGGGACAGCACATCTCAAAAAGCCCCTTTGAGGTGGAGGTGGGCATGGCTCAAGGAGACTCCAGCAAGGCCACGGCTCAGGGTCCAGGCCTGGAGCCCTCTGGAAACATCGCCAACAAGACCACCTACTTTGAGGTCTACACAGCAGGTGAGCAAAGACGGAATCGCATCGACGCTCCGGGGCTTGTGGAGCCTCTCCGTCTCACTGCTAATGCTGTCAGGTGCTGGTGTTGGCGAGGTGGAGGTGGTGATCATGGACCCTGCAGGGAAGAAGAACACTGTGACGTGCAACATTGAGGACAAAGGCAACAGCAGCTACCGCTGCACTTACAAACCCACCCAGGAGGGCCAACACACCATCTTTGTCACCTTCGCTGGCGGTCAAATCAGCAAAAGTCCATTCACAGTCAACGTGGGAGAAGGTACGACCGACTCGAATAGCCAAGTCTGACATGAGTCCTCCTAAGCTTCTCTGGCAGCAGTGTTTTTCCTTCTGGTGTCTGACTGTGTGTTTTCTTTTCCCGCTGCTTTACTGGATGTGGCGTCTTCTGGGTTTTTTTTCCTCCCGTCTTCTCTCTGATAGAGGCCTGCTGGCGTCTGTCCGCTCTGTGGAACAGCCTCTTCCCTCTGCTGTCATTTCCTGTTTCCTGGGATCTCTCTTGGGCACCCACTCAGTTAATTTCTGTAAGACTGCATGCATGAGTGCCTGTGTGCAAAAGTTTTGATCCACCCTTTTGGGTTTTTTTTTTTTTTGGTTTTACTCCATTTCAGTTCCAGGCAGCTTTATAATCTTTAAAAACTTGTAGTTTTCTTGCTTAGTCCAGTCCAGTTTTTGAGCCTGACGGAACCAAGAAGCACACTAGTACATTTTTAATTTTAAGTAAAATGTTGTGAGAATTTAAGAAAAAAAGAGCTAGACTGTAAATAATGTCGACTTTTTTTATTTTTATTTTTGAAGCTTCTAAAAACACAGTTTTATGTCATAGAGGAAAGTACCTAACGAAACAGTTGCTGTTGTACTTTATCCAACAACTTGACAATTTTGCTTCAAACAAATGAGTAAACTGCAAAAGATATAGCCTAAAAGAAGGAAAGAACATTATTCTTAAGAAAAAAATCACTAGAAAGTAGTAAATGATCTGTTTATGCAGCAAGTAATTTTTGCTTGACAGGAAATCCCAAAATAAGATGCACAAACATTCTATAAGGGAAAAATAAGCAACAAAAAATGGGAAGAATTGCTTCAAATTTAATGTCATTCAGCTTAAGTGAATTTTTTGCTAGTTCTAAGCAAATGTTTGTATTTTTGAGTTTTATGTACCCAATCATTCATTTTAATAAGTGACAAACTGTTGTTAATAAGTGGAAAATAGTCATTTTGGAACAAAATGTAAAATGCGAATCTTGGTACAAGTTGGCTCATCTTATTAAATCCTCATATCTAAAACGTATTGTTATAAAACTGAAATTTTTATTCTGAAATTTTTACAATGAATCCAGCCTGACTAATTCATTGAACTTTACTTCTATTTCCTAGGTCTTAATGAAACAAAAAAATAAATCTCAACTGTTCTGATTTTGAGAAAAGCTTGGAAATGTGTCGAGTAAATAAGTTAAAATGACTTCAAACCTGGTAAAATGACTAAAATATCTAAAAACAAAGTTTTAAATCTGTGCAATTATCAAATAATTTGCAATTGGCCAAACATAAAATATCTCAACTCCTCCTATAAATGTCACATTGACACAAAGATGGATAAACTGAGTTGAAGACACTAATATGACCTTTAGCCTAATGCAAAATGTTTGCACTCTACCAATTCGGACTTTATTTGGTTTATAAAACAAAAACAAAAGTAATTTTGAAACTTGATGTCAACTGTCACAATTATCACAGTTGTAGAAAACACCCACACATCTTGGGCGTGGCAAATGTAAATGCTGCTTATGTCAGAAAACTAGAAATGATACTTTGACATGGAGAGAAGAAAAAGAAACCAGCTGCTCTAGACAATTAGAGGCTGTTGGTATGAATTTAAACTCCAGACTAAGCTCAGACTTACGGAAGCCATAAAACATCCCAACCCTACTGTTAATTATTATTTTATCCACCATCTTCTCAGGACAAGATCCAGTTTCTGAAAACAAATATACTGTAGCGTCCTTCTGTCTTTACCCCACGGAGACTCCGCAACAGTTTCTACTGAAGCCGAAAACGGCCTGCCCTACTTATTTTTATATAAAAAAAAAAAAATTCTTCAAAAGTTCTTCAAAATGTTCTCGTGATAACAAGGTCTACTATCTCCTTATCGTTTTCTGGAGATAACGAGATGACTAAGAATATACTGTAGCGTCCCTCTCTCTTTACCCCACTGTGATGTAGAGACGTTTCTGTTTTAAGTCCCTTTATGCTGTGGTTACTGTAACCATCACTGTACAACTTTCACCAACAACTCTCAAGCAGCAGCAGCAGCAGAAATGCTCCCCAGAAGTTGAAAAAAGCAGTTTATCAGAGAAAATGTGGAACGCAATAAAACTGAATCAATTATAAATCGAAAAGTTCTTTTAGATACGTAGCCAGAGATGCTCGTTGGCCCTGGGTTCTGTCATTCAACTTGTTTTGGGGGGGTTTTAAGGGAAATAAAGGGAGGGGGCTGGTGCTTAAGACTGCATTAAGGGGTCTGAGGAGCGTAGATCCATGAATTGAATAAAATATAGAGTAATATTTAAATAAACTTTGGAGTTCTTTTCTGTCTTTGTTGGTTACCACAAAATAAATAAACTTAAAACAGGTAGAGTCTCAGTGCAGTAGAAAGGCAGAGAGCGGCGCTACAGTGTATTCTTTATCTCGTTATCACGAGTCACTAAAAATGAATCAACAAATATTCATCTTTATACATTATAGATAACTATCACCTGGCCTGCAACACAATCAACATGTTGCTTTCTTTTTTACCTTTCTTGAGGAGTGCTTTAGTCGTCTCCGTGTCGGATCTGGTCTGACTTTGTGACATTTCCGTTTCTTTTCGGGTTTCCTCATCTTCCTGCAGGATGTTGAGCTGTGACTCAGCAGCCTTGTTTTCAGGAGATAATAGAGAATACTCTACTTCTGATGTGATTACGGTTGTTCACTTCCTCCTCTGTGGCCTGGTAATTCACTTTCAGGATAGATTAGAAGCTGGTCAGAGGAGTGAGAAGGACGGGATAAAAAAACACTTAAAAATGCGTTGATCCATACTTATTTTGTAGATTTAAACAGTTTTGGGCTCATTATTTGCCCATCACATCTCCTCACTGTGGGCTTGATGCTCATGTTTGGGTGGAAATGCTTTGTGTGGCTCCTCATGTCACTACTTGCATACTGTCTTTTCATCTGCAGCGTGTAATCCCAGCCTCTGCAAAGCCAAGGGTCGCGGCCTGCAGCCTAAAGGCCTGAGGGTGAAGGAGACCGCAGACTTCAAGGTTTTCACCAAGGGGGCGGGAACTGGCGAGCTCAAAGTCTCCATCAAAGGCCCGAGTGAGTCGTGTGGAATTGAAATAAAGTTTTTAGGAATAAAAGTTTGCTAAAAATATTGGTTTAGATGCACAATAAATCTCAAATTTATCATTATCCCAATATCAAGCTGTGCAATATGCATATCGCAAAAGACAGTGAAAATCGCAATAAATGGTTACCTTAAATATGCTAAAGCAATCTTATGGAAGTATTTCACAAAAAAATAAATCCCTTAATGCATTTGATCGATTAGATGGACTCCTTGACATCATAGACCAATCGGATGGAGCCTTTTTATGTTGCTCGTCTCCTATGTAGATGTGGGTCATTTGGAATGTCATTTTTAAACTGTTGCAGTGAAATGGAAATGATATTTTTGGTTGGTTTGCTATATGTTCAAATACCACAAGTTATATCGTCATCGCAATATTAATCACTAATATTGCATATCGCAAGTTTTCCTCATATCAAGCATCCCCAGTTTAGACCATTAAATCAAGAAAAGCAGACAAGTTGACTGTTTTTAATAATTTTCACAAAACAGTAATGTTGGTGTGTTTTAGGGTACTGAACTTGTCATCTTTTTAATTCAAGAAACCCATTTTAGATGATCCCGTCATCCAGACGGCGATCCTCTGCTGTGATTGATCCTCAGTTCTGTTTTTAAGTCCATGCATTTGTGTTCAGGGGGGCTTGAGGAACCATGTAAAAGGAAAGATCTTGGTGACGGTGTTTATGAGTTTGAGTATTACCCCACCACTCCTGGGACGTACATCATCACCATCACCTGGGGAGGGCAGCACATCCCTCGCAGGTACGGATTTATTTCTTTAAAGCAACCGAGTCGAACAGGAATGCTCTGATCTAATGACGGAAAATAAATTAGCCCCATTGAGGTCAAGATTGGTGCTGAGGCTGGCCAGCAGATGGTGAGGGCCTGGGGTCCGGGACTCGAGGGGGGCATCGTCGGTAAATCTGCCGACTTTGTGGTGGAGGCCGTTGGAGACAACGTCGGCACGCTAGGTGAGTTAATGCGGCAAAGAGATTCTGAATCGATTTCCAAACGCTAACGAGGTCCGGCTTTGCTGTTCAGGTTTCTCTGTGGAGGGCCCGTCTCAAGCCAAGATCGAATGTGACGACAAAGGCGACGGTTCCTGCGATGTGCGCTACTGGCCCACCGAGCCTGGCGAGTATGCCGTCCATGTGCTCTGCAGCAACGAGGACATCCAGCACTCCCCCTTCATGGCTGAGATCGTCAACCCACCAGAGAAGGACTTCTACCCCGACAAGGTATGTGCAGCCCTAGGAGGGGGGGGGTGCTTGTAAGCATGCAAACACACCGTCGCATCTCTTTAAATGTAAAACTTTTCTTGATTAACGAGCATGCTGATTCCAGGTGAAAGCCTACGGTCCCGGGCTGCAGAGCAGCGGGCTGGCTGTTGGCAAGCCCACAGAGTTCACGGTTGATGCCAAGCAAGGAGGCAAGGCCCCCCTCAAGATTTTATCTCAGGTAAATGATGGCCTCCATATTAATGACATTCGTAACAAAAAAGGACAATTTTCCCAGTTCTGTTTGAGACATTTAGAATAAGAATTATGTTGTCTAACCAGTTGCATGAATGAACTTTTAATTTCTGAGTGTCCCTTGTGATCTGACTCCATACGCTGTCTCCATGGCAACCGTAAAACCACATGGTCAATTATCACAATTTGTTTTCACCACTTGACCTTCAAACGTTTGTCCAAAACAAAAGTAAAAGGTGATTTTTATTTTTTGAAGTGTCAAATCTTTGCAAAGACAATCCTACCAACAGATGTGTCCTCCAGTCTGCTGGATTAAGGTGCACTGGGTGGTAAAACACGTCTGTCTTTGTGCAATTTTACCACCATGACCTCAAAATAAATAAAATAAAAAAAACTGTGGCAATGCAGTTGAAGAAACTGGCACTTTGGCGGTCACCTCAAATCAAACCATATAGTTAAAGATGCTCAACTATAGCCTTTGAGATCTACCACCTGTTTATAATCTAATTGTAGAGCTGTCCCTGCCCTGTTTTAAATTAAGGGATTTCAGGATGTCGAAGACTGAACACACCTGATCCAGGTAATGTGTGGTGTGGGTAGTAATATCTGGAATTAAGCAGTGCAGTAGATATTCAGGGTTAGAGCCATAAAGTCTGTCCCAAAGAAAAAGTAAAACATCAAGCATGAGTCAATTTGAATTGAGGCCCCAATCGATCTTTGAACAATCTGCACCTCTTTATATCTGTTGTTTTATCAGGATGTAGAAGGAAACCCTGTAGATGTCCAGGTTAAGGATAATGGAAACGGCACATACACCTGCACCTACACGCCATCCAAACCTGTGAAGCACACAGTCATGGTGTCCTGGGGAGGAGTCAACATCCCTGACAGTCCATTCAGGGTGAGAAAGCTGACTTTCAGCAGGGTTTCTTCTTTTCTGCTTCAAGATTTAATTTTTTTTCTTCTGGATTGATTTTTTTTTTTGTGATGCAGATGAACATTGGTGCTGGCTGTCATCCCAACAAAGTGAAGGTGTCTGGACCCGGAGTGGCCAAAACGGGCCTGAAAGCCTTTGAGCCAACTTACTTCACAGTGGATTGCTCAGAAGCTGGGCAAGGTAATGCTGCATACAACTGCACAAAACCCCCTAGAATGGAACAGAATAGAACTTTATTGATCCTGAGAGAAACAAATAGGTTTGTTAGAATTAATGTAGTTTTTCTCCTCCAGGTGACATCAGTATAGGAATCAAGTGCGCTCCTGGCGTTGTTGGACCCGCGGAGGCGGACATCGACTTTGACATTATCAGAAACGACAACGACACGTTTACTGTCAAATACACTCCACCTGGAGCGGGCAGCTACACCATCATGGTCTTGTTTGCTGATCAGGTCTGTAGTTTTTGCCTGAAGACAGAGAAAAGTGTTTTCTGTGTGCTATAAGTTGTTGTATTTTTATTTTTTATTTTAAGACTATTCCAATGACACCAGTCAGGATCAAAGTGGATCCCTCCCATGATGCAAGCAGAGTAAAGACTGATGGGCCAGGACTCAGTCGCAGTGGTAAGAAGCAGAAATTCCAAAACATGGATGAAAAGTTGCCGGATTTTTCAGTTTTTCAGGTGTAGCAGTTTTTTATTTTAAGCAAACGTGTAAATCTATTGCAATCATTAAGTTGCTTTACATTTTTCCTGATTACATAATTATGTGCCTTCCACTTTAGAAAAAGTCAAATAGCTGGACTTGTGATCTTTTCAACCTCCAACTAGGATAAAGTAAGGGCCAAAAAGATGAAATAACACTCATTGACTGTTTGAGGACTGGACTGAGTGACTCCTCCCTCGTATTCCAAACAGGAAGTACTTGCTGGCCTCAATAGGTCAAACCTCTATGGAGAAATAAACGGCTATTACTCAGTCAGTCTACTACCTTACCTAAAAGTAGGCGGGGCCTGCTGGCCCCCATGTCCAATGTTCGAAAACTTTGACAGTTTTCGTGTGGCCTACTTTCAAGCGGTAGGGGTGTGAACTTACAACAAGCTCACTCCTGATTGACACGAGTGGTTGCCGTAGAAACTCAGGCTTGGACCAGTTACTAAAAGCCGCAGTGCAGTTCTTGTTGCTTAATAGTCCTCTAAAATCCACCAGAACTCTTCTGTAGTTTTGGCTTTTTCAAATTAAGTTGCTGGTAGTCATAAAATTAGGGTAAATTCTGTTAAAGTGCCAATATTAAAAGTAGATGTTCTTTTTTTTTCCTGCATTATTTTCATTTTCAGGTGTAGAACTGAACAAACCCACCTACTTCACTGTGAACACCAAAGGAGCAGGCAAAGCTAACGTGGACTGCATCTTCACCGGCCCCAACAAAAGGGATGCTGTTAAAGACTTTGAAATCATCAACAACCGGGACAACACGCACACGGTCAAATACACCCCCGTGCAGCAGGTAGGCTGAGAGGCGCATCCAATTTTCAGATCAAACTCATTTGCATTTTTGTTTTAGAAAAAAATCTTCCAATGTGAAACTCCACTCATCTCTGAGAAGTCCATTGGACTTGGTGGGGAGATAATTAACTGATTAAAATCAGCTGCAAAAGCACAAAGTTGTTTCCTGTTTATAAACAAACCAGATCCAGGAAGACACGAATTGCCGATTAGCAGAGTTGGGAAGTTGCGTTGGTCGTATTTGTGACATAAAAATAATTTTGAGAACAATAGTGGGGGGGAAAAACAAAATAAGATGATTTAAAACGGCACATCAAGAGCAACATAAAGATTATAGGCCCTGATGGAGACGAAGTGGCTTGATGGTCGCCAATCATTATCATAGTTTCCCAGGTTTAAAGACATCTGGAAAGAATGTCTGGGCCGGTTTTCAACACTCAAATTCCTCTTTGCTTCAAGGCTTTGGAAGACTGAGATAAAACGACTGCAATTACTCCTGGTGGCATGTTAAAAAAAAAAAAAAAAAAAAAAAAAAAAATTTTACAAGAAGATGGCTGATTTGGTTTGGATTTGTCAGGTTGGAGAAAAAATGGCTCATCAGTTATAACTCCACAAAACAAATCTGACCAAATTTGGCACAAATGGATTTTATTTAACATTACTGGTTTATTTTTCTACTATTATAACTCATTTATTCTCCATAGACGACATTGATAACCCCTTTGTAAACTTTATTTCCTCTTTTTTTCTTATTTTGCTTCTTTAAGTCAGTGGACATTATAAATCTCATTTGTGTATTCTAATCCCATTTTAACAAACATAAGACTCCTGTTAATGCAGTTTAACATTACTGAAGATGCATAATCTTCTTGTCTATAAAAGAAAATGTATATATCAACAATATTTTGTTTGTATTCCAGTTTTAGAATGTAAAACAGTTTCATTCTGCAAAGCTCAAGAAGGCATTCATCATATTAAATATGTGACAAATAATCAAATATTTGTTTAGTAAATGTTTTGTATAGATTATTTAACATCAGGAAATAAACCTTTAGTAGCTGCTGAATCTTTTACAAGGCAGGATTTTCAAGCTAAGCTTAGATTTGGATTTTATAGAAACCAATGTTTCCATGGTGACCAGATTTTTGTTAGAAAATAAATGGTTTTAAAAAAATCTATTAACTGTATTTTTAGCTTGTTTTATTCAAATAAGTATCCGCTTGCCGTGTTAAGTTCTTGCGCTGCTTCCTTTCCATCAGGGACCTCTCACTGTTGGTGTGACCTACGGTAAAGATCCCATTCCCAAGAGTCCCTTCACCGTTCCTGTGGCGCCCTCCCTGGACCTCAGCAAGATCAATGTGACCGGCCTTGGAGACAGTATGGGCTTCACTTTTATTGATCGTTAATCTCACAAATTGGATTTACAGGTTCTAATTTTAGGGTTGTGCTTCATCATTTATTGCTATTTACTGTAATTTAATTGTAGAGATGACTGTTGGCAAAGACCAGGAAGTGACTGTCAAATCAAAGGGCGCCGGCGGTCAGGGAAAGGTTGCTGCAATGGTGACGGGACCATCTGGGAAGCCCGTGGCTAGCAAGGTCGGTCTTTGCTCCCGTCAGACTTTTTCACAGTGGTGTAAAGCCAATAATGAGATCCGGTTACGGATGAAATGCACCGAAAACCTGCAGTCCAGGTAATCCTGACCATGAATGTTTAATTTTAATTTCCTGTGTCTTTATTTTGTTCCAGGTTGAAATGGGCTTAAGCCCAGAGACCAGCCAGGTGAAGTTCATTCCCCGGGAAGTGGGGCCGTACCAGGTCGAACTGACCTACGATGGCGTGCCGATCCCTGGATCGCCATTCACCCCCACAGCTTACCCTGCGTCGGACCCCTCCAAGGTTGGCCTCAGTTCATAGAAATGCTGTGTTCGCACATAAATCTGTTGGGTTGACCTCAGCTGTGACGCTTTTGCCTGACCCCCCCCCCTAGGTGCGCTGCTCTGGCCCAGGCTTGGAGCGTGGCAGAGTCGGCGAGACGGGGGAGTTTGTTGTGGACTGCACCAACGCCGGTCCAGCGGAGCTAACCATCGAGATCATTTCGGATGGCGGCACCGAGGCAGAGGTTCACATCCAGGACAATGGAGATGGGACCTACACCATCACGTACATCCCGTTGTACCCTGGCTGCTACACGCTCACCATCCGCTACGGTGGCCAGGATGTGCCCAACTTCCCCGCTCAGCTCAGTGTTGAGCCCGCAGTCGACACCAGCGGGGTCCACGTGTTTGGACCAGGGGTGGAGGGGAAAGGTAAAACTCGTTCTGATTCAATGCTGGGTTTTAAAGTGAAACTGATTTCATTTTTCAATTTAAAGTCTCACTCGGATAACCTTTTGATGTATTTTCAAAGTGTTCCCAGTGGTCCTTTCATGATGCCGTTTTTTAGCCAAATCCAAAAACCTGTTTTCCGGGACATAATTTCTGCAGAGCAACAGTAGTTCATTTGAACTTCACCTGTGAGTTGTGGGCGGGACTGTTGGTGTAGAGCAGCTCCAACTGCCTTTTTGCTTTTCCATTGCTGAGAGCTCTCTGTTTACATGCTCTCCTGCGAGCCAATAGCCCCTCACAATCCCAGACTATCATTTCAGGTGCAGCAGAAACGTTGAGCAATATCTGAGCTATCTGGCCGTATATTTTTGCCAGCTTGGATGCGAGAAATGAAAGACGTACGTGGATCAGTTTGTCTGCGAGTCGATGCATCAGAATGGAGCGGAGCAGGGAGCTAATGCCCTACCCAGCATATTTTCTACATGACAAATGCGATCTTTTTCTCATTGTTTTGTCTGCTCTTGGTTCATGATTTAAATAAAGAAATGCAATGAATAATTTAAGCTCAATTTTCTTTATACATCTCCGCCATCCTCTGAAAAATGATACAAGAACGTGTTAACAACACCGTTTTCCTCGGAGTGGGTCTTTAAGAACCCCAACTTTTGCTGGACTGCATATAGGGGTTACATCATGTGCTCTAACTCTTTAGGAGTCTTCAGAGATGCAACCACAGACTTCACCGTGGATGCTCGCGCTCTCACCCAGACTGGAGGAGAACACATTAAAGCTCTGATCAGCAACCCGTCTGGAAGCTGCACTGATGCCCTGATCACGGATCTCCGAGATGGAACTTACAACGTGGAGTACACACCCTACGAGGAGGGTGAGTGCAGCTGCAACGCGCTGAAAATTCAGCTGACGCTCCTTTTCAGCCGCTGTACTCATCCCGCGGGAATGTTTCAGGCCCGCACAGCGTGGAGGTTTGCTACGACGGCTCCCCAGTGCCCAAGAGTCCGTTCCGTGTCGCCGTCACCGAGGGGTGCGACCCGGCTCGTGTCCGCGTGCACGGTCCTGGTCTGAAAACCGGCATCACCAACAAGCCAAATAAGTTCACAGTGGAAACCCGGTACATGGCAAAGACAGACCTCTGTAGAGCAGAAAATGAAAGCCCTTTTTTTTTTTTTTTTTTTGACGTCCCTCACCTTCTATTTGCAGGGGAGCAGGAACTGGTGGTCTCGGTTTGGCCATGGAAGGTCCATCAGAGGCTAAAATGTCCTGCATTGATAATAAGGATGGCAGCTGCAGTGTGGAGTATATTCCATATGAGGCAGGAACCTACAACCTCAACGTAACCTATGGAGGACAGCCCATCACAGGTCCACTCACACAAACAGACTTATTGTAAAATCTTGAATCATTTCTTCTGGGTTGATGGATCAGATCCTCATCTGAACCTCTTCTTGATATTTTTGTCTGTGCAGGGAGTCCGTTCACGGTGCCCGTTAACGACACGGTGGACAGTACAAAGGTAAAATGCCAGGGACCCGGTCTGGGCAACTCAGTCAGAGCAAACATCCCACAGGCGTTCACCGTGGACGCCTCCAAAGCTGGAGTGGCCCCGCTGCAGGTTCGAGTTCAAGGCCCCCAAGGTGACGCATCCTTTTACCTGTAAATGCATGGAAAGCATGCTGGTTTGCTCGGTCTGTGTTGACGTGTTCACGTCTGTGTGGGAGAAGGTGTGGTCGAACCGGTGGAGTTGGTGGACAACGGAGACCAAACCCACACAGTCAACTACGTTCCCACCAGAGAGGGACCGTACTCTATTAACGTGCTGTACGCTGATGAGGAGATCCCACGCAGGTAAAGCAGAGACGCACCTACATGTTTACAGACTCAGTTTGAAAAACGTTAAAATTGACTGACAAATGTCTACCAGTACAAAAAGAAACGGAGATGAATTCTGGAGGAAAAATTTAATTTTAGCTTAAAAAAAAAGATTTCCAGATTTTATAAACTTACTCAGACAGAAGACTGTTTCTAATCTAGGCCTTCCATCATGCTAGGTCATTAACTTCAAACTGAAATGTCCGTTTTCCTGAGCAGCAAATCTAAATGTTCCCACTTTTCACGTTTCCAACAGAAAAGATAACTCTACATGGATTTTTCTCATCTTTTGTGGTAATGTCTAACTAGCTTAGAGTGGCGCTCCCCACATAAATAACCTCCATTCCAAAGTAAATGAGTTGAAATTTTTAGAAATCTAGTTTATTTGCCTTTTTAACAGTAGATGTGGAAAACTTAAAATGATTTGCTTAAAATTAGGATAACTTTATTATTTAGTTGGATTAGTTTAAAAATTATTGGAGTTGGACTTATTCTTTTTTCAAAGTGTTCCCATTGGTCTTTTAAATTATTTTTTTTTTTTTCCTCTGACAATTTCTGCAAAGCCGCAGGAGCTCAGTAGAAGTTCTCCTGAGTTGTGGGCAGGACAGTTGGTGTGGAGCAACCCCACCCTCACTTCCCCTCCCCATTGTGTGTGTGGCCCACCCAGCATATTTTTGTCACAAATTTGATCTTTTTCAAACTGTTTTTTTTTTTTTGTTTGTTTTCATCTGATCCTGATTCACAACGATATTTTTTTTCTAAAGATATTATTAAAAAATTAACCTTAATTTTCTTTAAACATGTCCTCCATCAGAAAAATGCCACAAGAACATGCTAAAAAACAAAACACAAGTTTCATCATTGTAGGTCTTGAAGTTCAAATGGAGAACACACAACAGCTGAATTAATTTGCTCGATCAAACACCTTTTGTCAGCAAAGGTCACAGATTTTAGTTTTCTTCAACTCGTAAAAAAAGTACATTTTTTGTTTATAAAAAAAAAAAGCTGCAAATCCAGTTTAGTAAACCTGTGGAGCACCTGCCCGTTTAGACACCCCGGGAGATAAAATCACTTTTAAAAATCTGATTGAAATCCATGAGCGCATCAAAACATGAACTAACTAATCTGGTCATCTCTAAACCGCATTTCCCATGAGAAGGCTGGGGGGGGTTCATCAGTGAACATCCAGGAGAACGAGCAGGTTACAGATTAGATGATACACTGATACATTTCCATTTGCAACAGGAAATTTACTCTAGTCTTTGTTCATGCATGATGCTGGATGACACATTTCTCATGCAAGTGATAAAACTGTTTTCATTTTTCAGCTCTGACTAGCTCATCGTTGTTCTTCAAACAACCCAAAAGACTTTAGATGGAAGTTTATCTTGGTTCCTTTGTTTTTTCTGACCATGACTTTATCCAGATTTTCTGAAATGCAGCACATTTACAGTTTTCCTTTCAGAATTAATTTAGCAATTACTGGTCACCTTGGTCAGGTGTGTTCAGTCAGAATCTGGGCTCACTCAATCCAGCTAATAAATTACTGAAGTAGTTGGTAGCAAAAGGCAGTACAGGGTTGGAGACACCTGATCTAAGCGGCCCGTATTCACCCTGTGCACGGTCTGTCATGAAATGAAAGCTAGCTTTTTCCTGTTCAAACGTCACCTCAATTTTCTCTGTCAGCCCCTATAAGGTGAAGGTCCTCCCCACCCACGACGCCAGTAAGGTGCGAGCAAGTGGACCGGGCCTCAACACCACAGGGGTGCCCGCCTCCCTGCCTGTCGAATTCACAATTGATGCCAAAGATGCCGGTGAGGGGCTGCTGGCAGTGCAGATCACGGTGAGGACTCGACATACGAGAACCGGCGGATCTGAGATTTCCAGCTTTGAAGCCTTCATCTTCTCTGCCGCAGGACCCAGAGGGGAAGCCGAAAAAGGCCAACATCCGGGACAACCACGATGGGACATACCTGGTGTCTTATGTGCCAGACATGACGGGCAGATACACCATCCTGATAAAGTATGGCGGGGATGAGATCCCATACTCGCCGTACCGCATCAGGGCTCTGCCCACTGGAGACGCCAGCAAGTGCACCGTCACAGGTGAGATCTTTATACCTGAGCCCTTATGGTCATGGAAATGAACACTTTGGGTTTTAGCTATAGCTGGATCAAATAAATCCCAGTTTCTTTCAAAGTCTAGCTGGATGAACTTAGAGCAGGGGTGTCAGAATCCAGGCCTTGAGGGCCGATGTCTTGCATGCTTTCCAGCCACCTTTCCAACCAACCTGAACAAACCATTGAGGCTCTTATTGGCTAAACACACCTGATTCAGGTAATCTGCAGCAGACGAGACAGGATTCTTGGAAAACCAGCAGGAGGCCGGCATCTTTAAATATGGAAACTTTTTTTTTTTTTCTTCTTAATAGAAGTTTGATGTTCTGGAGGCTTTGAGCCCGTTTATCTCGTTCTTTCGACACCACCAGCAGCTCTAGATGCAAAGCTGAATCTACAGCTTTTTTTCATTCTCATGCTTTAATGTTTTAGACTCTACAGCTTTAAAAGCAAAGGTGACATCGGCTGTAAAGAGACAAAACCCGGGATTAAGAGTTTGTTTCAGTTTCAGTTTCAGTCCCACTCATATCAATAGCTTCCATAACATAACTCATATCAATAGCTTCCATAACATAACAAAAGAAAAACACTACACCCATTTGCATCTTTAAATATGGAAACTTTTTTTTTCTTAATAGAATTTTTTCTTTTCTCTGGAAATACATTTTGTAGAGCTGTGATTCAACCTGGAGTTGTTTACCTGAACATAATTGATGGCCTAATCTGCACATTCGCTCTTGTAGAAGGCTGCTTTTTATTTATTTATTTTTTTTTTTTTTAAACTAGCTTTGTACAGCTGCGTTCTAAGGTTCTCCATAAGAATTACCTCAAAGAGCCAGCAGCATAGTGTTCAATTACACGTCTGCCGCAGTACTATCAGCATTACACTCAATTCAAATCTTTTTAGTAGACTAAAAACAAATGTAATCATAAAATTCACTTTGCTAATTAGCTTAATTTAAAGCTGTTCTCTAAGTCAAAACTGTCCAACAGATTCATAATGAATTTGTTTTTAAGTTCTTTATCCTTTCCCTGAAAAGTCACATTTTTGTGGGGTTTGTTTGCATAAATACATTTTTTTTTCCTTGCATCTTCTGCTTATTTATGGTTTTGTGCATTGTTGTCCCTCCTGCTGTGCTCCTCAGTTACACATCCAAATGTATAAGCACCTCCACACACGCACACCACCCCGTCCTCCACGCTGCACACTCCACCATCACCGTTATGTTCTCATCCAGGTGTCTGGAGCACAGTTGTTGCTGCTGTCCTCTCCCACACGCCCACCTGACTGTCTTTTGTCACTTTTGTTTTTTTTTTTGTTTTTTCTTGCTTCCCCGCTCCCCACCGTTCCTTTATCAGTCTCAATCGGCGGTCACGGCTTAGGTAAGCCCACTGAACCATCTGTAAAGGAAATGCTCTTCTTCTGTCCGCATGGAGGATAGTGGTTCCAGCTTTATTCTTCCTTTTTCCAACCCTCCTTCCCGACCTGTTTCTGATCCCCTCTGGTAACTGTGCGTCATCCTCCTCTGTCTTGTTTTGTTGGACAGACTAATAGACTAACAGAGCAGGTAAGATTGCATGGTGGAATGGCTCTCTGGCTAATCTAGCCCTCAGTTAAAAAAACATGACGACTCTTAACAGACGTTTCATTGGTAACAGTTTACAGTAGACTGAAATAACATGACTGGATTGACTTTAACAAATTCTCCAGGTTGTGGAATGTGCATGCTGCGTGTTTGAAGGCACAGTTCGTTTCTAAGCTGCTGTAAAGTTATCGCATCTTTTGTTGTTTTCTTTAAGGTGCCGGCATCGGCCCAACCATCCAGATCGGCGAGCAGACGGTCATCACGGTCGACGCCAAGGCTGCAGGAAAAGGAAAGGTGACGTGCAGCGTGTGCACGCCTGAGGGGGCGGAGCTGGACGTGGACGTAGTGGAAAATGAGGATGGCACGTTTGACATCTTCTACACGGCGCCACAGCCTGGCGAGTACGTAATCTGCGTGCGTTTTGGAGGAGAGCACATTCCCAACAGCCCCTTCCAAGTCACGGTGAGTGATGTGGAGGCTTGGTATCAGGGCCTTGGAGGGTTTGGGCAGAGCGGGAACTGTGGGGAAACAAAACACTGATTTAGAATTGGGATTAGAAATGGATAAAACATATTTATCAAAAATACAGCCATAAGGGTAAAAAGTGGGTATAGAAACGAGATATTTAATCTGTAGGGAACATTAAAATACGGGGGGAAAAGCAGTTCTATCCTAATTGTCGGAAAACTGGTTGTTTATGGAACCATTTATCATCTGGACTGCCTCCGGTTACTATGATACACTGGTGTTTTGGCTTATTTTTTTATTTCAATTAAAAAATTACCTGTTTGCAGGTAATGTATAGTAAAAGTTGGGTGTAATTTTCTGTTATGTAACACCCTTTGAAATATGTCATAAGATGTTTGAATTAAGGGATGCCTCTGTTTAGAAATGTGGGAAACAAAGTTGACTTTTTTCTCATTTTACAATTTCTTTTTTTCCTTTTTGATGTAGTGTTTTCTTACATTTTTTGTGCACATAGGACATGTTTAGTCCTCCATACTGACCTCATATTGAATTTATAAGGCTTTTGATGTCCATGTAGCAAAATTTTAGGTTCCTTCAAACACTACAATGGAGTCCCCCCCTTTTTTTTTAATGTTCAATTCTGATGGCTGCTTTTATTTCCCATCAAGCCTTATTGTGTCTTTATGTCCTCACCCCCTGTCCCCCCCTCTCAGGCCCTGGAAGGAGCTCCCTCAGACCAGCTCATGCAGCAGAGCCAAATGGCCCAGTACTACACTCAGCAGCCCTGGGTACCCAAAACCTGCAGCATCTCTCATCCCCCTAACTCCATTTCTTAAACTTCCTTCCATTTAATCTCATCCTTCATCCTTTCGTTTTCATCCCATGTAGCAGCTCCATCAGCCGTCGTCTCTTTTTGCAGGTGTTTCAGGGAGCTTTTTCCTTCTGACAGAAGCTGACATTTTGAAAGTCCATAATGTGGACTCTCTATTGGTTCCACATCTTTCAAAATGGCTCATTGTGGCTGTTCGTCCTTCCATCATGACTTGCATATGTGTTCTCCTCGCAGTGTGTGTTGGTGCAGTGCACTTCATTACCATTGTCTCCTCCATTTGTCATTTCATCTCATGATCTTCATCCTGTGTTGGTGTTTGGAAGTTCCTGTGTTCTTTCTGGGATGTGCTGGAAAAATGGGGCATTTTGCTGCACCCTCCTCATCGTTCATCTGTTCGTTTCCCAGGCAACAGACCGGCCAATGGGAATGAATGGTCTGGATGTGACAGGACTGAGACCTTTTGACCTCGTAATCCCATTTACCATCCAGAAGGGCGAGATCACAGGTAACCGTAATAAACACTTGATGAAACCAGCTGTTTGTCATCTGCATATCAGGAGTGATGAAAAACATTCTCGCCATCTTCTAAAGGTGAGGTCCGAATGCCTTCGGGTAAGGTGGCCAAACCCGACATTGCCGACAACAAAGACGGCACAGTCACCGTCAAGTATGCGCCTACGGAGGCCGGCCTGCATGAGATGGACATCAAATACGATGGCATCCACATCCCAGGTACCGCCGAGGCGGTTTGTAGAAGATGGACGGGTCAGAGGCGGAATAACTACAGCTGTCATGATGATGTTCACAGGAAGCCCTCTGCAGTTCTACGTGGACTACATGAACAGTGGAAACGTCAGCGCCTATGGCCCCGGCCTCATCCACGGCACCGTCAACAAACCTGCCGTCTTCACGGTTAATACTAAAGATGCAGGAGAAGGTACGCAGTTGTTTGTTTTTTTTTTTTTTATCTGTTTTTTAAAAACAAACTCGTAGCAGAACCCCACCCCTCAGAACCCGAGAGGCGTCCAAAAGAATTAAACAAATGATTACATCAAGTGATATAAGCAGGCATGTACCACTAAGGCTGGGTGTGACGATGACACAAGACACTTAAGTGTACATTTTAAAAATAAGAGAACCAAAAAATATAAATTGGTGGGGAGTGAGTCATCCACCACAGTCTACTTTACTCTTGTTATGAAGTTATGAAGTAAAAGACTATAAATTAAGGAAAATGTACACATAAGATGCCCATTTTCTGTCCTAGCAGGAGGTCTTTCTCTGGCCATCGAGGGTCCATCCAAAGCGGACATCAGCTGCGTGGACAACCAGAACGGGACATGCACCGTGTCCTACCTGCCTGTCCTGCCGGGAGATTACAACATCCTGGTCAAATACAACGACAAGCACATCTCCGGAAGCCCCTTCTCTGCCAGGATAACGGGTAAGGTTCAGACATGGGGCAATTAAAGTCCCACTCTGATCATCTTCTGATCTATTTTGAAAGTGTCCCAGTGGTCTTTTTTAAATGCCGTTTTTAGACAAAATAAAAATTCACTTTTTTTTAGTAGTTTCCTCAGAGCAGCACAAGTTCATCAGAAGTTCAGCTGATTTTTGGCAGGAGTGAGCTTGTGGCCCGCCCAGCGTATTTTCTACGTAACAAATAAGATCTTTTCCAAAAGCAATTTTCAGCTGCTCCCGATTCACAGTTTGAATAAGTAGTCAGAAATTTAAGCATAATTTTCTCTACATGTCCTCTATTCATTGGAGTGGCTCACAAACCTCATTCAGAACTTAGGATTGTTGGGTTAGTTGGACTGATCTGTGTGGCTCTGATCTGCAGGTGACGACTCCATGAGAATGTCCCAGCTAAAGGTGGGTTCAGCTGCAGACATTCCTCTGGATATTGGCGAGCTGGATCTTAGCCAGCTGACCGCCTCCCTCACCACGCCCTCGGGCCGCGAGGAGCCCTGCCTGCTGAAGATGCTGCGTAACGGACACGTGGGTGAGTGCGCCCTTCTGACCCTAGAGAGGAATTAACCCCAAACACAGCTGTTGTTGTAATGCTCCTGTTATCCATGTTTGCAACAGGAATCTCATTCATTCCCAAAGAGATGGGAGAACATCTGGTGAACATCAAGAAGAACGGTCGCCACATTCCCAGCAGTCCTTTCGCCGTCATGATCAGCCAGTCTGAGATCGGTGATGCCAGCCGGGTCCGTGTGAGCGGGCAGGGCCTGAGCGAGGCAAAGACCTTTGAGCTGGCGGAGTTCATCATCGACACTCGGGATGCAGGTAAAAAAAATTCTCAAAATAAGACTCTCTTTTGAAAAGACGTCTCGACGTTCACACTGAACATTCTCCATCCATGTTCCCTGAAGGGTATGGCGGCCTGAGCCTCTCCATTGAGGGACCCAGTAAAGTGGACATCAACACAGAGGACCAAGAAGACGGAACTTGTAAAGTCATGTACTACCCAACCGAGCCAGGAAACTACATCATCAACATCAAGTTTGCTGACCAGCACGTACCAGGTGACCAGTGTGAAAACCCGCAGGAGTTCAGAGGTGGTGCTTCATGCTGCAACGCTGATCATCTGCTGTGTTCCTTCAGGGAGCGCGTTTACAGTGAAGGTGACTGGAGAGGGCAGGATGAAGGAGAGCATCACCAGGAAGAGGAGGGCGGCGTCTGTCGCCAACGTGGGCAGCCAGTGTGACCTCAGCCTGAAGATCCCAGGTGAGACAGAAAATCTTCTGCAGATGGTTTAAATGCCTCCATGCGTGTTTTCTGGAATGAATCTGGTCTTCTGTCTTTCAGAGATCAGCATAGCGGACATGACGGCTCAGGTGACCAGCCCGTCGGGTCGGATTCACAAGGCGGACATCATGGAGGGGGAGAATAACACCTACTGCATCCGCTTCGTCCCCACCGAGACGGGAGTGCACACCGTGAACGTCAAATACAACGGCATGCACGTACCTGGCAGCCCCTTCCAGTTCACAGTAGGACCCCTGGGAGAAGGCGGGTCGCACAAGGTCCGGGCTGGAGGTCCAGGTCTTGAGAGAGCAGAGGCAGGAGTACCAGGTTGGTGTGGTGTCCAGGTAAGCTGAAGTGCTTTGGTTCCAGATCATCCTCTGACGCCTCTGTTGTCTGTAGCGGAGTTCAGCATCTGGACAAGGGAGGGCGGGGCCGGAGGACTGAGCATCGCTGTGGAGGGGCCCAGCAAGGCAGAGATCACCTTTGAGGACCGCAAAGATGGTTCCAGTGGCGTGTCTTATATTGTCCAGGAGCCTGGTGAGAGGAAAAAATGTGGAATGAGCGCCAGATCAAAACTTAAGTTGGTTTTTAGTCCCACACCACCTGAAGGGACAGTTTCAACCACCAAAAAAAATTTTTCTAACCCAAGGGCCTGCAGCCTGCGGCTCCAGAACCCCATGTGGCTCTTTTACCCCTCTATTGTGGCTCTATGGTTAAACAAAAAGATTAGTTTATTTGAAAAAGTAAATAAAAAGTTGGTACAGTTTTAAAATAAAATAGTAAACTAACTTGAACTTCAAATCATTCAAAAACAGTTGAAGAACAGTATATCGCTCTGCAAGGCTTCTGGGTACCGAAACCATTATGCTACAGCAATAATCCATCTTTGTGCACAGTTAACCACAGAATTATCACAGAAGAATCAGATTTTTTTTTCCCCCCCCCAAAAGATTTTAAAGGGCTCAAATAAAATAGTTGGGGTCTTAATTGTCTCAAATTTAATTTAGACTTGTTAATTTCTGCCTAAGATTCATCACAAACGCACACTATTTTAAATCACTGCTGACATCTCACTACCTACTACATATGCTGCTTTGATGGTCTTTTATTTTGAAAGGAAGTCATGTGAACCTCTGTCAAAAGTTAGAAATTATTTTATCTTTTGAAAAAAGGAGATTTTCTATGTATGCCCAAAAAAAAGTTCCTTTTATATTTATCATAATGTTTACATTAACATACAAATTTAATTAATCAAACTTAATTTTAGGGGGGGGGGAGAACTCTGTGGCTCATTCTGGGTTTCGGTTTGTGAGAATGTTGAAGGTTGCAAACCCCTGATCTGACCTGTTGTCTTACCTGCAACAAACTGAGCATGCTCAGTTTAGAGGGTTGTAAAGAGATGATGGGAAGTTTGGACGGCAGCAACTGAGTTTCGACCCGATCTCTGAAAAGTTTTTTACTTCTTCAGTTTTGTCTTCTCCTTGTTCAGTTTTTAAGATCAAACCCTTAAAATTATAGACTGCAAATCAAAAACGGTGCAAAAAAACAAGCATTTGAATAAAATTGAGGTGAACTTTGACCTATTTTAACCTAAAATGTTCTAAATCTGAATTTGATTCCATTTCTTTACTCCAGGAGAGCTGTAGCTCTTATGTTGACCAGCTTAAAGAATAAAGTTCAGCTCTTTAAAGTTCTGATCTTGTCCTCTGCAGGCGACTATGAGGTCTCCATCCGCTTCAATGAAGAGCACATCCCTGACAGCCCCTTCATCGTCCCGGTGGCTTCGCCGTCGGACGACGCCCGCCGTCTCACTGTTGCCAGTCTTCAGGTGAGGCTCTGAGGCGCACACACATCCGTGCGCTCACGCACCAGGCCACAGCACTTGGCTCACAATGCAGCAGCAGCAGCAGCAGCAGCTCAACCGTTCAGTTACTGCGATGTAGCGATTAGAGAATAGATTTAGAAACCCTTTAGAGTAAGCTGTGATGGTTTGAACTGCTGTAAACAGAAGCTTTTAGAAGATGAGAGCTCTCCGATGCATCAAATCAGCTGCTGCTGTGTTGCCGGGCAGTGCAAAGGCTTCTGGGATACGAGAGGACTGTGTGTGTTTCTCGTGCCTCATTCTAAAGGCTCCCAACAGCTTCCATGAAAGTGATGGGGCGCTAAAGGGTTAAAGAGGTTGAACACGGGCCGCTTTTTCCTCTCTGACACTCAAACTCTTTGACTCTGATCTGACTGTGAAGACGTGAAAAGTCCAAATTTTTGCTGCTTCATGAGCAGCTCTTGTGACTGCACTCTGCCTTTTCTGTTTCCTCTTCCTCCTGTCGCATCACAGCCCTCCTCTTTAGCCCTGTTAGCGGCCTCCAGGTAAGATTGGGGGGGGGTGGCTTCTCGGCTGCAGGTGCAGCTTCTGAGAGTGTCAGTATGTGTTGTCGAGCAGGAGTCGGGTTTGAAGGTGAACCAACCGGCATCGTTCGCCGTCAGCCTGAACGGCGCCAAAGGAGTAATTGATGCAAAAGTCCACAGTCCGTCTGGAGCTCTGGAAGAGTGCTGCGTCACGGAGATCGACCAAGGTAATCCCTGATAAAACCCCACAGGCTGACTGAAAACCTGGTCTCCACATCTCTGACCTTTGCCCCCCCCCCCCTTTACCCAGATAAGTACGCAGTTCGGTTCATCCCCAGAGAGAACGGCCTCTATCTGATCGATGTGAAGTTCAACGGAAGTCACATTCCAGGAAGTCCCTTTAAGATCAGAGTGGGAGAGACCGGTCAGGCTGGAGACCCTGGAATGGTTTCTGCCTATGGGGCGGGACTAGAGGGAGGCACCACAGGTAGCGCACCAGACAAGTTAACTGCAAAAAGTAGTTTTTTGTTTTTAAAGCCCCATAAATGTTAAACAGCTGCTTCTGTAACTCATAAGAATCAAATTTTCCTGAAAAATGAAAGGATGTTGAATACACAAGCGGACCACTAAACACATTTCTGATATTTTTCTGTTACACTGATATCACTGTGGGTTCTTCCAGGTTAAGAATAATAATCAATGTGCCTCACAGATGGAGCATATTTGTTCAATTTCTAAATGCATAACATTAAGTCTAAATGTATCAAAGCCAGTTACTTTTTGCAGATTCTTACTTTAAGACTGTCTAAAAAGAATTTCTTATATTCAGCAACACAGGATGGTTTCTTTTGAAATTGTTGGATTCAGGATCTTGATATTTGTGCACAAAATTGGCCTAAAAGAGGGAAGGTTTAGAGAAGAACCTTAAATCAGTGTGTTCGGGGTAAACTACAACTGTTCTCCAACCCTCAAGGAACCGCATGTGAGTTTGTGGTAAACACCAGCACTGCGGGCCCTGGCGCCCTGGCCGTGACCATCGACGGGCCCTCCAAGGTGAAGATGGACTGCGTGGAATGCCCCGAGGGTTACAAAGTCACATACACCCCAATGGCGCCAGGCAACTATCTAATCTCTATCAAATATGGCGGCCCTTACCACATCGTGGGAAGCCCCTTCAAAGCCAAGATCACAGGTGAGGAACCGGATTTCTTCCTGGATCTTAAATTCAAATGCTTAGGAAAACTCAATGATGTATTCTTCTTCAGGTTCCAAGCTGGTGTCCAGCCACAGTATGCACGAAACCTCCTCAGTCATGGTCGACCCAGTGACCCGAGCAATCAGCTGCTCTCAGCAGGGAGCTCCTGTCCACTCAGATGCCAGCAAGGTGGTGGCTAAAGGTCCGGGCCTGACCAAAGGCTTCATCGGTCAGAAGAACAACTTCTGTGTGGACTGCAGCAAAGCAGGTGAGACAACATACTCAATTTCTTTTAGCATAGTCATATAATCGTGATGGAAAATTATTTTTGCAAATGCATAAAACATTTTTTTTCAAACTTGAACCTCTCTGCACTTAACCTTGAACAGTTTTTGTTTTGTTTTTGTGATTGCTGCTAAATACTGCTACCCAAAATGAACCACAAACCAAAATGTCATTTTAAATTTAAAAGCCCAGAAGAAAGTTGCTCTTGGCTTTTTTTCAGGATTAAATTACCTTCTATTTGTCACCTTATTTTATAATAAAATGGTTTTAACGTGGAAAATCTCCTAATCTGTGGATCTTAACACGTGTTTGAGCATCAGCGGCTTTCTTTGCTCCACATTAAGTTAATGTTAGCAGGTTGAGTTCAGATCGAAGCCTTCATGGGATTTCTTTTCCCCCTTTTGGGAAAAAAATTCAGGTTTCCAAAATGATACTGGAATGACTTGTCTCTGCTCAATAAAGGATAATTAGAATTTAGTGATGGACAGAAGAATGGAAAACCAGTTTTAAGACGTGCACAGCAGAACATTCATGGTGGCAAACTGATGTGTTTTTTTTTTAAATATTTTTTGTTGTCTTCACTGTGAAAATATTTGCTTTTTTTATTCTCTGTGGAATTGCCTTTTAGCTTTATTTCATGTGTGATACTTGAGTTTCAGTAGTTTTTCTTCAAAATCTGTTTAGACTGAACTAAAAAGTCTTTGTGTCTAAACTTTAAAATAAATTATCAAAGATGGTTGGAAAAATATGACTTGATGCATAAACTTTCTTTAATCCATGCTTGGGGTCAAATTGCAAAAGAAGCCTAATAATTATAATAATAATTATTTAATACTTTTGGAGCATGCATATGTTTTCTTTTTACAACATGACACTTGAAGTTCAGCTTTTCATTTGCCTTAAAAGGGTTTTTGTGCACATTTCAGTAAAATAAGAAGCTGAAATGACTTAAATGTTATCACTGATTATAATATAAGTTCTCGCTATATTAAACACTAGGTAGAACAATTCATACACAGCAAATATGCGACAGAAAACTCATCCATCATAGTTGAAGTTATTGATGGAAAGCAATGATGTAGAACCTCGGATGACAAAAATACTGATGAAGAATCAAAGGTAAATGTGTGGTTGGTTTTTGTTTTTTTAAATGATAAATTCAAGTGATAAAGTCCTTTATTGAAGAAACTGCTTTGATGTAAACAGAGAAAGCTGGAAGTGGGTGATGTCCCTCAACATGTAGTAAAGTGGTTTCCCTCCGACTTTCCTTCAGGTCGTAACATGCTCCTGGTCGGCGTGGATGGTCCCAAGGTCCCCTGCGAGGAAATCCTAGTGAAGCATTTGGGCAACCGAGTGTACAATGTGAGCTACCAGCTGAAGGAGAAGGGGGAGTACATCCTGGTGGTGAAATGGGGAGACGAGCACATCCCCGGCAGCCCCTACCACATCACCGTCTAAAGCCACAGATCAGACCTTACCACTGTTCCAAACGACTGAATCCTGTCCTGCCTGTTGTCGTTTACAGACCGCCGCCGCCGCTCTACGTTTCAGATTCAGCTTTCCTGTTTTGATAGAACTATTTAAAACCAACTTCAGATGGGTTTTTAATCAGTTGTCACTGCACTTGTTTCATTCTGCTCTTCACAACAATCAGAAGACTTTAGGGGGAGAAAGATGCACCTTTTTTTTTTATTACTGTAAAGTAGCACTCGGCTGTTCTTCCCTCCACACTTCCCACCTTTAGTGGGCATTGGATTAGATCCGTCTGGATTGGAGCAGAACTTCGGGATAGAAGAACACGTGTAGGTGATGGGGCCCTGCTTTGGCTGGAAGGTTAATATTTACTGTAGCTTCCCTATGAGGAACAGATCCACCAGTTTTAGGAGCTTCATGCTTTCCTCAGATTTTATTGGCTCGTTGAAAGGTCGTCTTCTGTCGCTTGTGGAGTCTTGCATGTTCAGTGACTGCTTGCTCTTCCCAGCATGTGGTGTTCATGACGATCTTTAACTAACCTGGTTGTTTATTTGCTGCTAAGTGTGACCCAGTTGTTGCCTCTGCTGTTCTGAGGAGGAGGAGGAGGAGGAGGAGGTGTGAAAAAGCTTGAACACAGGAGGAAGGCTCGTGGTGCTTTCTTGCAGCTGTGCTTGCTCCACACTGATGACAGGAAATGCTTTGCTTCAGTCCTCCTGATGCTAAAACTCCCGCAGTCACAGAAAGTTTTCAGATTCAGGAAACCGCCGGCGTCCGCGCTCTGATTGGAGAACTGTTTGTGATGAACAGATTCAAAAAGGGAAGTGCAGTTCAGAAGAGGTAGAGTTAACCAGGGTCACAATGACCCTCCCCTCAGTTTGTTCCCCTCACTCACTTTGCGGCTTATCTGCCTTTCAGAACTAAAAATGAATGAAAATGGCTTTAAAGTGATTGTAAGTCAGTATTTTGATACACAATAAAGTATTTTTCTGTCAGTCTAACAGTTTTTGTCTTTACTGAACAGCATTCAAAGGGTGGTTTTGGTGTTTGGAAAGCACTTAAACAAATTACTAGAAAAATTAGTGATTTTCAAGTTTCCGGAAATTCTCAAATTACACTTAGTGCTCAATAAAACTAATCTTATTGGACTTATCTAAAGTTTTAAAAACAAATGTCTCAGCAGTTTCATGTGAGAAACCGATGTTTCAAGTAAATGCTAAATTAAGGTCATTTTGGAGCAGAAGTGGTTTGATGCATATTGGCATCCATAGGCATCAAGAGATTAAAGAACATTAAAATAAGATGAACCACAAAAACCAAAAGTTTTTTTGTTGTTTTTTTTGGCTGTACATTAATTATATCAAACTAAAAATTCAGAATATTTATTTGCTAATAAAGTACTCTGAGGAAAGAAACCTTTCATACCAAGTCTGGTGTAATCCATCCATCTTCTTCCACTCATCTGGGACCAGGTCCCAGGGGCAGCAGTCAAAGCAAAGATGCCCAGACTTCCCTCGCCCCAGCCACTTCCTCCAGCTCCTCTGGGGCCCCGAGGCGTTCCCAGGCCAACAGAGTCTCCAGCGTCTCCTGGGTCTTTCCTTGGGCCTCTGCTCAGTAGGAGATGCCCAGAACACCTCCCCAGGGAGACATCCAGGAGGCCCAAGTGACTTGAACTGGTTCCTCTCAATGTGGAGCAGCAGCAGCTCTACTCCAAGCTCCCCGCGGGTGACCGAGCTTCTCCCCTGATCTAAGGGACTGCCCAGATGCCCTACGGAGGAAGCTCATTTCAGCTGCTTGTATTTGGGATCTTGTTCTTTTGGTCATCACCCAGAACTCATGACCTTAGGCGAGTATTGGAGCGAAGATCAACCGGTACATTTTGAAAGCTTTGATTTCTGGCTCAGCTTTTCCTTCACTATGGATCAGTACAGCGACCATAACTACGGATGCTGCTCTAATCTACCTGTTCATCTCACACTCCGATCATCCCTCTCTCGTGAACAAGACCCCAAGATACTACTCCTCCACCTGGGGCAAGGACACGCCACCTACCCAGACAGGGCAAACTACCTTTCTCCGGTTGAGAACCATGGCCTCAGATTTGGCGGTGCTGACCCTCATCCCAGCCTCTTCACACTCGGCCACAAATCACCCCAGTGCGTGCTGGGGGTTCTGGCTAAATAAAGCCAACAGAATATCATCTGCAATAAGCAGAGAGGAAATCCTGTGGTCTCCAAACCAAACTCCCTGTGGCTCTGGCTGCGCCTAAAAATTGCATTTCGGTCTGCCAAGTTTTTCTCCTTCCTCGTCAATCGGTGACTACCTCAGTGACTTCAGCCTGGGTGATGGACAGCCCCACCCCAGAATCCTCAGCCTCTGCTTTCTCAAGAGAAGGCATGTCAGTGGGATTGAGGAGATCCTCGAAGTATTCCTTTCACCACCTGACAATGTCCCTAGTTGAAGTCAACAGCTTCCCACCTGCACTGAAGATGGTGCTTGCAGAAAACTGCGTTCCCTTCCTGAGGTTCCGGACGGTTTACCAGAATCTCTTTGAAGCCAACCGATAGTCCCTCGCCGTGGCCTCGCCAAACTCCTCCCAGGACCGAAGTTTTTGCCTCTACACCAGTCCGAGCCGTAGCTCGCTTAGACTGCTGGTACCTGTCAGCTGCCTCTGGGGTCCCACAAGCCAGCCAGGCCTGGTAGGACTCGTTCTTCAGCTTGACAGCACCCCTTACTTCCAATCTCCACCACCGAGATCAGGGATTACTGCCAGGACAGGCACCAGAGACCTTTCAACCATAGCTCCAAACAGCAGCAGAGACAACAGAGGTGGAAAACATGGTCCATTCAGACTCAATGTCACCAGCCTCCCTCTCTGCCTGTTTGAAGTTCCACTGGATGTGGGAGTTAAAGACTTTCCTGACAAAGGCCTCAGCCAGACGTTCCCAGCAGACCCTCACAGTGCGTTTCGGTCAGCCAAGTCTTTCCAGCCTCCTTCATCATCAGCAAATCCAACTTACCACTATAGTGGTCGGTGGACAGATCTGCCCCTCTGTTTACCCGAGTCTCAAGATACTAAATGGAATGATGTAAGGTAAAGAAAAAATCCTTTAATTTAGCTCAATACGTGTTTGACACTTCCAACGTAAACGTGCAGCAGGGTTGCAACAATTCCGTTTAATGTTGCAGCACTCAGTTCAGTTTTAAACAGACTTGTGGCATCCCTAATATCGCTGTTTAATATACTAAAGCAAGACGGGTACCTTTTTTTTCCTTTCCCTTCCTAAATGTCTTAATTTCATGTTTATTTTAGCTCCGTCAACATTGATGGGAAATTTCCCATTCAAATACCATCACATTTAGTTGGTAAAGTACGTTTGTGTTGATTACATTTATTTTTTCTGGAGCATTATCCTTTTAAAATGATGTGTCCTCAATAACAATTTAAATGATTTTAAAACATCCTATTTCTCTTTTGTTCTTTTAAAATATTTTAGAGAAATTTTCTGCAGGCTTTCTATAACTTTTAAGCTGTTTTTTTCTTACTCTGCCTGGGTTTTTATATATTTTTGATCTTTAACCAGAACCTTAGATTCCGTTTTGTGTTTTTATCTCTTCGCCACATGACAATAATTTACTGCAGTGTTCTTGCATTTGATTGATCTTTTTCTTTCTCTGAGGTCTGTCGAACAAATAAAACAAAAAGGTTTCAACATCTTAAATTACCCCTTTAATACTTAAACTGGATTTCTTAATGTACATAGCCGAGGATCTGATAAATGGATGGATAGATAATACTTAATTCATCCCCATCAGGAGAAATTCTGTCGTCCGGTACCAATCACACACATCAGTTAAAATTGAAAGTAAAATAAATAAATGCCTAAAATGTTGAAAATATTATAAAAACTCATCAAATCTAATTACTTATTAAAAACGCATACATCTTTGTGATTACTTGAATTATTACATGCTTAAAAAAACAGTAATTGTTCATCATATGGTCAGAAACAGGGCAAACTTAAAATATTAGTTTATTTTAGAGGAAACATTTTAGAGAAAACAAAATAGTCATGTTTTGGTCTCCATCAGTGAGGCTAACAGAACCTGTGCATTAAGATTATTTTGAAAGGGGAAGTGTTGATGTTTTAAGCTTCCTGCTGCTGAAACATGGATCAGTCATGTTTTGGGTGAAGGTTTGGTCCAAAAAGGCTCTAGTCTAATGACTGCCTGTGCTGTTCAGGTCGCCTGGAAGGGGGATGAAGTTTGGAACAGACATTTGTAGGGGGGTCAACGGTGCGGGGCTGTGAGGAAAAAAAAGCAGAAGTCATCAGAGAAAACAAAGCCTGTGATTTGGGTGTTTGCATTCACTGAGGGCCCAACCTGACAGTGCTGCCCTGAAATCCCAGGGCGGTGATGAAGATGTTGATGAGGACAGTGAAGAAGATGAAGATGGTGGCAGAGTTGTTCATTAACACCAGTTTGGGGTGCTTCCTTTCATCATTCAGGTTGTACTTGGCTGCTGACACAAAGGCAAAGCACAACAAGCCCATATTCACTTTACGTAATCCTTTTGGCATGAGAGGTGGTAAATATTCTGCCCCCCTGGTGGCCGGTTGCATATGCAATGATTAGAGTCCATTGACCCTTTTACAACTAATCAAAATTAGTTCAATTAAAAAAAAAATCTACGATTTTTTTTTATTTTCCTCTTGTTTATTACCTTGGATGAGAAATAGACATAATTGAACATTTTACAATGTTTTCAAAATGTGTTTCGACCAATCCCTTATTGTCAAAGTATGTTCAGGTGGGCGGGGTAAATAAAGTTAATAAAGCAAACCTGTTTCAAAAAGCTGAAGCTGATTCCAGAGATGCCTGTCCCATGTGAAGATTCACTCAGTATGCAGTTCGAGCAGAAATCTTAAACTCTCGTCAACTAGAGATCTTAAACTAGCTTTTGGTCTTTAAACAAAAAAAGTGAGTGACTTGCCTATGAAGACGAGCAAGAGCCCCACTACGACCTGTAGAGTCATAGACAGGGCCAGCAGCACAATTAGGGGGATGTAGAAGCGGTACTGTGGCCCCACATACAGGATGGTCTTCAGCTGGGATGAGTTAGCCATCAGCAGAGCCACATCCAGCATGCTCTGAGCTGCACTCTTCTTTGTGGCATATATGTTGTAGTCCATGCGTTTAGGTGATCTGGCCTATGAAAGCAGAGAAGAGGTCAACAGGAGACAAAAACATGTCAGAAAAGTCAGCCTTCTTGCTGTTCTTTAAGTCTCATTGTTGTGTTTGCATTTTTCTTTTTTTGTTTTCTTCAAATCCAGACTTGAAAATTATTTCTGCAATGTAAACTGGGGAGAGGTGAGTCATCTGTGTCAAATGACTCATCGCGTTTATCTGCAGCTTGGGGAACACGCCTAAAACATGAATAACACGCATGTATGAAAAGGCGAATTCCTGTCCATACATGCTGTTGTTTAGCAACTTGGAGAGGAAACTACCTGTAGATCATGTTAATCATGGTTAAAATTCTCCACTCTTATTCAAAGAATATGTCGAACTGTTCCTCTTTCAAACGTGTTCACAGTTTTTTTTTGTGTGTATTTTTTGCAACCAAGATTTATGTCCTGATACGTTTTACCTACCACTAACTGATCATGAAAATGGAGGTGGAAGTTTTTTCTTAAAATTCCTGATTGGAATCTTTTCCTTTTAACTGGAAACATATGTCATCACAGCCGTTTCAGCTCATTGGCCTTGTGGTGGAGTGTCCACCCTTAGACTGTAAGGTCATGAGGTCAAATTACCAGTTGAGTCAAACCAATGCTGCTTAATTGGTGGGTTTAAACCAGCAAACGTTTCCCGAGTGTGTCTGCAGCTCACTGCTTCCCAGTGGGTGAGTCAAATGTGAAGAACAAATGTACTTTGACAAAACTAAACAATATAAAGTGTCAGCGGACCATTTTGAACACATTACCCTGTAAGAAAAACTAATCTAAATGCTAATGGTACAAGACGAAGCTAAAACCAAAAGGGTTACAACTTAAGCTGTGTTCAAGCTGAAAAGTGTGTTGGTCTGGATTGAGTTCTGAACCTTGCGTTTGGTCTGTATTCAGACTGCCGTCTACCAGCCATTTTGGATTTGTAGCTTGTAAACAAAGGCATGTGACTAAAAATCTCTTCAGTCGTTGGCCATTGGATTATGAGGGTGGGGCAAAGCAACAGAGAAAGACTGATGGAAATGCTTCACTTTGCAGTGCTTGTCAGGATAAACTTTATATCTCGCTGACCAATTCTGAACATCCATCTCAACGTCAGGTATAACATTTTTTTTACTTTGTAAAGGCTGCACGGCTGAGAAGATGATGGCTATGAAGGCACGCTGATAAGTATTTGTGACGTATAGATTTTCCAGACAATATCGATTGTTTGGAAAACAGTGTGAGAAGCAATGTGTATCACTTTAAAAGTTGTTTTAATGAGCCTGCATTCATCCAACTGTGTCTCATCGTCATGTTTGGTTCTTCCTGCTATGTTTACATCCTGTAACCCCAGACTATGGTGGCCTTTTTGATTCAGTTGTTCTGGTCCGAGCAACAAACCGAGGCCACTTTGGAAGATGGTCCTGGACCAGGGTCCGCTTGGGTGTATTCAGACTAAAATTTTAAGAAAACCAAATGTCTCCAGTATGAATACACCCTTAGTTACGATTGAGGCAGCAGAAAACAAAGCAAGGTGGAGACAAATACAGAAAGGCTGCTGGATACATTGTTGGTAAGTATTATTATACAGTACATGTATGTACTATTCTGACATGTTTTTGAAGTCTTAAGACAACAAAACACCTAAATACACTCCACAAAACAAGTTTTAAAAGAATTAAAAGGTTTAAAAAAGAGACTATATTTTATATTTCACAGTGAGAACCTAAAGTTTGTATTATTGGTAAGACAATGTTATCTAGTCTCCACTCAACCACACTTTATCGCTTTCTATTGTTTTGACCAAATTTAGCCGATTCTCTTTAACTTCACTTTACAGTTGATTGTAATCCTAAGAAAACACTTTTTAAAGTTTCTAAGGATCATAAAGTCTTTGGACATGTTCTGTCGGGTATATTTGAGTAGGTCACCCTGTGGTGTACAGCTGGATCATTCATCTGGAGAATTCATTTCTCTGCGTGTAAAAATAAAAACAAACACATTTACAGACCGAATGGATTCCTTTGGGATACAATCAGTGAAATCACTTTTACCTTTTCTGTTAACATCAGTTCAAGTCCAAGTGCAGCAGCTCAACAAAACAGTGACAGATTTTTGATGCACAGACCTCAGCTTGTTAGCTATATCTATAAGAAGCATGTGTGTGAAGGCTGTGTTCCTCACCTGGATGCCTTCTGTCTCTTTCAGAGGCATTCCCTCTCCGTTCAGCTCGATTAGCGCAGCCATCCTTTTCTTCCACGAGCTTTCAGGAAACTAAGACTTCCACAAAGTTACACAGCTCCTTACATATGAGGGCGTGGCCACCACTCACCTGTCTGACAGCTATTCTTGCTCCTAACTTCAGTCTTCTCACACATTTCAGATTTCTCCTTCATCCAAATAAAATGGTTTGTGAAGTCAGTTTGTCTAACCAATCATGACACCTTTTTAATGATGGTTATAACATCAAAGTTGATAGATTAGTTCAAATGCCTGATTGGGAGTCCTTCTACAGGACCTGAAAGCAAGTATGAAGCAATTTTGGAAATAGCACACCTTTGTTTTTTGCCAGCCATGGGAAGTGTCGCTATATAAAGAAATGGGTTTAGATCATGTTTTTGTCTGTGTTACAAGAATACAATCAGTGGCTACACTGTAACCGGAAAATTTCGCATGCATCAAAAGTTTTGTTCTAGAAAGAAATGTCAGTGGACTTTGTTCTATGAAACTACAATCATTCCAAAATATCTGCTGTGTGTTAAAGACCCACTCCAATAAAAGTTGTCTTTGGTGTTTTTAAACATGTTCTTTGGGAATTTTTCTCAAGAGAGAGGACATACACTCACTGACCACTGTTTTAGGCACACCTCTCCTGGTGGTTAACCAGGAGAGGGAAGAAAGAGGATTGAAGTGACTTTGAATGAGGCATGGTTGTTGGTGCAAACAGGCTGGTCTGAGTATTTCTAAAACTGTTGTACTGCGCATCTTTGGGATGTGTCGGAACTGGAGATTGGCATCATGGATCTGCAGCTTTACCGCCACCTACAGGATAATAGTCATACCTGAAGATTTCAGTCGGAGTTCAGAGGACCCATCCTGTTTATGCTCTACATGCTGCCCTTAGACATAATCAGGAAACTCACCATTCATTTTCACTGTTATGCGGACGATACGTGGCTGTATTTATCCATTAAACCCGACCAGAATAACCATATAAAGAAACTGAATGCCTGTATCAGAGACATCAAGACCTGGATGACAATTAATTACCTCCTCATTAACCCCCCAAAAAAACTGAGGTAATTATACCTTGTGCTATCCTAGGCACTTTAACATTGGGAGTTGGGTCATCTAGACCCCACAAGACAGTGCACTGAGCCTTTTATCTTCAATGATTTGTGATCTTCAATGGTGTCCATGGATTACATGAAATCCTCTCACCTTTATTCACCTTTGTCATGGTAGGAATAACACGTCAATGTAAGGGTGGGGTCATAGGATAACACAAGGGTTAAACTAGGTCCTTAAAACCTCAGAGATGCTCTGTCTGATCAGATAGTCTCCCTGGATGGCGTAAGTATAGCCTCCAATTCTACAGTTAGAAACCTAGGGGTTTACTTTGATCAGGATTTATCATTTAAGGCTCACATATCTCAGGCGTGTAGAACTGCCTTTTTCCCCTGCGGAATATTGCTAAGATCAGAAATATACTTTCTAAGAGTGATGCTGAAAAAGTCATCCATGTGTTTGTTACATATGGGCAGGATTACTGTAACTCCTTGATAGCAGCGTGTCCTAAGAGTTCCTTAAGAAGTCTCCAGCTTGTTCAGAATGCAGCAGCTAGATTGTTAGACAGGAACTAGCAGAAGAGATCACATCACTCCTGTGTTAGTTTCACTTCACTGGACCCCACTGGCTAGAATCAATTCAAAATCTTCCTGCTTACCTATAAGGCCTTACGTATGGCCCCATCCTATATTAAAGACCTCTTGGTGCCTTACCATCAAAACAGAACACTTCGCTCACAAAATGCAGGACTGCTTGTGGTTCCTAGAATTAGTAAAGGCACAGTTGGAGGTAGAGCCTTTAGTCATCAAGCTCCTGTTTTATGGAATAAACTTCCAGCTCATGTAGGAGAGGCTGACACAGTTTCTACATTTCAAAGTTAGACTTAAAACATTCCTTTTTGGACAGGCTTATTGTAAGACCAGCAAGAAATCAGATAATATTTAGCCACTGTTAGCATTTTTAAATTAAACGTAACAATAAAAAATAGTTGTTAGTAGGCTGCTAGAAGTTTGACGCTGAGGAAAGCGTGAGGGAATGGGGTTCTGTCCTCTATTCTCCTCTACTTCTACTCTTCTGATCTCCTCTATTCTTGATCATTATTCATCATTTAGTTCTCCATGCCTCTGTTTGGTGCAGTGCGATTCATGTACTGTCCCTCTTTCTAGATTTCAGTTCTCTCGTCCGTGCTCCAGTACCTGACCGTGTACCTCGTCTCTGGCTTGCCTCTACTACTGCTCCTACACTTGGCCTGCCTCTGGCTCGTCTCGCGACCCCAGCTGTCCCTCAACTCCATCTGAGATCATCTGCTGGTTTAGTTAAACATGTAATTGTAGAGCGAGAGAAGCTAATTCTTCTCTATGAGTTCTGGTCCATCGCCTGTCCAGGGTTGTCCCAGGGTTGTCTGAAACTTATTTAATTTTTATTGCCTCTTGATGACATTTTTATTCATTTTTTAACCTTTTATCTGAATCTTATTTTATTTTTATTGTTTTGCCTCTTGGTCAAATGATCGTAAATCACTGCAGTGTTTTTGCATTTGATTGAGATTTTTCTTTTTTGGAGGTTTGTCCAGAACAAATAAAACAAAAATGTGTCCACGTCTTTAATTATCTCTTTCAAAGGCATAAAATAATAATCAAAAATTTGATTCTGCAACAACCGTTTTTTAAGCGCTTGGCCAAAAAGTGAATCATGTCAGAATATTGGGATTTTAGAGATTTTCTGCACATTGAACAAAACTGTAAAACTTCTGAATTTGTGGTTTGAATAACATTTATTCTCCTCCTGAGTGCATTTATAAAACAAATATTGAAGCTCAAACTTTTGCCCATCTGCTAAACATGGATCAGTCAGATTTTGTTGAAGGTTTGGTCGAAAAATAATAATAATAATAATAATAATACATTTTATTTTAAATCACCTTTCAAAAAAAGAAAAACACAGCACAGCTAAAGCAAAAACCAATAATATCACTAATATATATATATATTAAAATCCCAATAAATCCAGTTGAAAGAAAATGAACAGTGAAATCACAGAGAAAAAAGCAGATTCTAACAGATTTCTGAGTTTGGATTAGAAGGGTAGGAGAGTCAGTTTCAGGACATCAAGAGAGAGAGAATCCAGAGTTTGGGAGCCAAGAATTGAATAACTAAAAGGTCTGGTTTGGGTAAAGTGAGGCTATCAAACAGATCGTGAAGGTCAAAATCTGTTCATAAATGTTAGTTTGGAAAAGGGTGTTTTTCAGCTCAAGCTTTGGTGCTGCTGCTAGAACATGGATCAGTCAGGGCCGGATGAAGACTGGGTCCAAAAAGGCTCTAAGGTGTTTCTGTGCTGTTCAGGTCACCTGAACGGGAGGTGATGTTTGCTTCAGATAATTGTGATATGGTAGATGGTAAGGAGCTGTGAACAAAAAGCAGAAGTCATTAGTAAAGCCTAGTGTTTGTGTGTTTTTTGTTGAGTGAGAACCCACCTGCTGTCGTTCTGAAATCCAAGTGCTGTGATGAAGATGTTGACAACGACAGTGAGGAAATTACAGATGGTGACAGCGTTGTTCATACGGTCCAGTTTTCTATGCTTTTCAGTGTTGTTTAGATCAGACTTGGCTGTTGAAACAAAGGCAAACACAACAAGCCCACATTCACTTTATGAAGACCAAACAGCATTTTGCTTCAGTAAGGAAGACGTGGTGAGATTTCTGGCAATAGCGCCCTCTGATGGCCGGTGTCATGTGCAGCAACTGGGGTCCATTAAGCTTAACAACTTCAAAAAGAAATATTTTTTATATTACCTATCGCTTTGGATGAGATGAGTAATACACACAGTCTGTGTTTTTAAAGAGAACGTTTTTTCAAAATGTGCTCTACGATTTGATTGTTCTGGAATTTAAAAGGTTAAGTAACTAAGTAAACTAAAGCCAATGTATGCAGGACGTTTGTGAAGAGAGGATTCACAGAGAAATCTACTTCACCTTTAAGATAAATAAGCAAGTGGATTTCTCTGTGAATCCTGTCTTCACAAACTGATCAGTTTCGAGAAAAAGCTTTGACTCTTAAAAAACCCTCCATTCTTGAACCTAATCCCTAATATTCTGCTTTTTAGAGGATCAAAGGAGGGTGGTGAGGTGATGAGATTTTTCCTGTTTTGTAATGGACATTTTTATGCTTTAAACTGGTTAATATTAAAGTTGAACATTACAAACTTGTGTCCTCTATGACAAATCCTGAAAAAAAACCTCCTTTTCTTGCAAAACAGCTTAGTGAATAAAAAGTAAACAGAGCATGGAAGGTCACTAACAGCCTTTTATTGATCGTCTACTTTCTTCCCCCAACGGTCATAAGTGATCTTTTCTCAGCGATAAAAATCAATATGTATCCCCCCCACCCAAAGCTGTCAGGTTTCCATGGTAGCTTAAGCAGAGAGAAACAAGCATTTCTGTGATGTTTAATGTTTGACTTGCCTATGAAGATAAGCAAGAGCCCAACTACGACCTGTAGGGTTATGGACATGGCCAGCAGCACAATTAGGGGGAGGTAGAAGTTGAACTCCGGTCCTGCAGACAGGATGATCTTCAGCTGGAGCGAGTTAGCCGTCAGCAGAGCCACATCCACCAGGCTCTGAGCTGCACTCTTCTTTGTAGCGTACGCGTTAAAGTCAAAGTTACCGCGAGTTGGGTTCTGTGAAGGTAGAACCTGTGAAGAGGAGAGGTAAGTGTGTCAAAAATCATCCCTCTTGCTCTTCTTAAGTCTCTCTTTTTTTTTCTTTCTTTTTTTTTTTTTTTTCATCATAACGAAACTTGCAAATTATTTCAGCAATTTCGTCTGAAGCAGGAGAGGCGAGAAATCATCTGTGTCAAATGACTCATCATGACTCAACCATTCCTGTTCATACATCCTGTCAGCAAAACTCCTTTCTTCAGAGTGAAACTACCTTTAGATCATGTTAAGTATAGAAAAACATTCCTGAATCTTATTCCACAAAAAATTAATTGGAATCTGTTTAACTCTTACACTTTTAAATATGTTTAGATCATTTTTGTAACCAAGATTTGTTTATAATGTATCTAAATAAAGGTTTCCAATGACTAACTGATCATGAAAACTATAGGTGGAAGTTTATTCCTTAAAATTCCCTTTAAGTAGAAAAAACAAATGATGCATGGTGGTGTTGTGATTCTTGTCTCATAGCAAGAAGTTCCTGATTCAAATCCCAGCTGGTTCTTTCTGGAGTTTGCAAAGTCCATTTGAGTGTATGTAGGATTTCTCCATGCGCTCCAGTTTTCTCCTACAGCTCAAATATGTGCTTCACGGATAGGACAGGCTCTGGAAGCCTCATGATCCAGACAGGGTTAAGAAAATGGATGGATAGAAAAAAGATGTCAATACATGTGATCTGTCATGACACCAAACAGTAAAGTGTTTGCTGTGTAATTTAAACTATTTTCCTCTAAAAAAAAGACCAAACTGTAAATTGTCTATGAAGACTCTCATTTATTCAGGTTAATTCCATCATAGCTTTAAAGGTTGTCATCTGGACTGGGTTTTTAAAGTTGAAAACGTTTCACCTCTTATCCAAAAGGCGTTGTTCTTAAATGACAGCCTTTAAATCTACTACCATGATCAAACTGTTAAATCTAACATGGAGAGATAACACTCACAGTGAAACTGCTTAGGTATGTGACCCACAGGAAGCAACGCCAGAGGGAGAAAAACATACTCCACAAAAAAAAAGAAGACATGAGAATTTTTTTATGAATAAACCAACATTACAGTTTTTCATTTGAACCCTAGCGTTGGTGATCTTGGTGTTTAGATGTAATCTAGTCTCCACTCATCCACACTTGATCACATTCTACTGTTTGTCATAACTCAGCTGATTCTCCCTTGTAAGTCACTATTCAGATAATCTCCTCAAGCAATGGAGGTAACTAAGAAAACTTGTAAACATTTCTGTAAACAACTCTAGAAATCTCCTGTCCATCTGATATTTTGGATTTTTGTCACCCTGTGGTGTACAGATGGATCTTTCATGCATGTGTTTAAGAAAGGTTGTTCCTGTGCATGTAGATAAAAACAAACACATTTACAGACCAAATGGATCCCATAGTGATACAATCAGAGAAAATACATGTATATTTTCTAATATTTTCTACTAATGCTATTAATATAGTGCAGCAGGTCAACTAGGCAGTTCCTGATTGAACATTTGATGGATTTGGACGTCATAAAGCCAAAAATATCTCTGAAGATGATCAGTCCTCATGCGTGTTGACTGTATTTGTCTCTAAAGAGCATGTGCATGAATGCTGGTCCTCTCCTAGAGATTAGGTGGCTGTCGCTCCGTCTTACCCTCTCTCCGTCTCCCTGTCCGCCTCCGTTCCCAGACATCTTTTTCTTCCACAACCTCTCAGGAAACTTGGACTTCAACGAAGTCACAAAGCTCCTTACAGGTGAGGGCGTGGCCACCACTTACCTGTCTGACAGCTATTTTTCCTCCTCTTCTCTTCACTTATTTCGCTTTCCCCTCAGGGGTCGCTGCAGCTAATCAGTTTCCCCGTCTAACCCTGCCTTCGACACCCTCTCCTCTAACATTAGCTACCTTCATGTCTTCACATTGTCCTCACTGCATCCATAAACCTCCTCTTTGGTCTGTCTCTAGACCTCGTGCTGGGAGCTCTAGACTCGGCATACTTCTACCAATAGATTCACTATCTCTCCTCTGGACATGTATGAACCATCTCTCTGACTTTATCTCCAAAACCTCTAACTTGTGCTCTTCCTCTGATGTCCTCATTCCTGATCCATCCTGGTCACTCCTACAGGGAACCTCAGCACCTTCATCTATGCAACCTCCAGCTCTGCTTCCTGTATTTTCCTCAATGTCACTGTCTCTGTTTCTTCATCTTCTTCATCACCAGAGTCCTCCTAAATACCACCACTATTCTTTGCTGTCTGGAGACACTTTGCAGTCACGGATTTTCAGATTACACCGTCTACACAAGTTACAGTCTATTTGTGTGCTTCTACCTCTGCTCTTATAGCTCATTCTTTGCTCCTGACTCTTCTAAAAGGACATATTCATTATATTTCCATCTTTTTAATAAATCACCATCTGTCCTTCTACCTTCCTCTCCTGGATACCAAACTTGCCCATCACCTCCTCAACATCTCTGATTCCTGCACCAACATGTCCATTGAAATCTGCACCAATGACAACTCTCTCACTTCTAGGGATGCTCATCATCACTTCATCAAGATCCAACCAGAGTTTCTCCTTCCACTCACATCCTACCTGTAGGGCATACCCACTAACAACATCAAACATCCCACCTTCCATTTCTATCTTCAGACTCATCACTCTATCTGAGACTCTTTTTACCTGCACAACATCCCAAACAAACCCCTTCAGTAAGATAACTCCTCCTCCATTTCTCTTCCCATCTCCACCATGGTAGAAAAACTTGAACTCCGTTCCTGAGCTTATGGCCCTGCTATTGTTCCACCTGGGCTCCTGGACAAATACAATTATTGTCAAAGGAACAGGCAGTAGGTTGGATCCAAATGCAGCAGATTTATTAGCTCAGCTAAGCGTCCACAAAGCCGTACAAATAAAGAAATACATCACATTGTCTGATTTCTAAAGAATTTATTTGTAAATTATAATACACACACACACAATTTCGTTTAAATTCACATATATCACAAAAATGTTCATTAAAAATAACTTCCGGGTCACCACATAAAACCGGAAGTTCTTCCCTCCTTCGACATCGGTCGAGTCCTCGCGCTGAACATGTCGAGTCTCGTGCTTCGGGCTGCGAGGCTCCGCGCGGCTCTCGTGCACGTCCATGCTGGATCGTCCGCCGCTGGGCTCCGGTCCGCCTCCAGCTCCAGTCCACAGCAACAAAAACCGGCTCTGATAGAGTCCACGGAGGAGTTTGTGTTCGTGGAGAGGCTCATCCCGCCTTCACGGATCCCGGATCCGCCCAAGCACACCGGTCCCGCTCCGTCCGGCTGGAGCCCCCCGGCGGAGACTCCGCCTCCTCTGCCCTACATGATACGCCGCTCCCGCATGCACAACATCCCGGTGTACACCGACCTGACCCACGGCAACCGTAAGATGACGCTGGTGCGGAAGGTGGAGGGGGACATCTGGGCTCTGGAGAAGGACGTGAAGCAGTTCCTGCAGGAGCTCACGGGGAAGGATATGCCCACGCAGGTCAACGAGGTCACCATGACCCTGAAGATCAAAGGTCACTTTGACCAGGAGCTCAAAAGCTGGCTGAGCAGCAAAGGATTCTGAGTTTAGCCAGGAGGGGGTCAACAGAGGAACTGCAGAGATGCTCCTGGACTTCATACATGTTTGTTACTAGAGTGTGAAGAAATGTCTGCTTGGAAAAATACAGAACCTGTAAATTTCACTGTAAAAACTGAAGCTCCATTATAGATACAAGAACTTATTTGTGGACTTTTCTTTCCTTCGGAGTGCCTCAGGGCTTTGATCTCAGCCCTCTTGTCTTTGAAACAGCGGTTGGGTTCAATTTATATGTCTATGGGTACAATATGTGAGAAGTTCAACATTTTCTTCCTCTATTATGCAACTCGGTCATCTGCTTCTTAAGCCTAAAAAAAGACATTCCAACCACAGTGTGATTATCAAAAACCAGCCTGACTCTAAAAAGTTTTTTAAAAGTCAGGGATTTTAGTCATTTTTCTGATTGACATAAATTGATATTAAGCTTAAAATGTCATTTGAGTATGTCTTTATTCTGTTACTGTTGGTTGGAGGTGTGAGGGGGGCTGTAAGCTAGCAGGAAACAGTTCTGAGTTATGGGCGATGATGGGAGGGGGGGGACGCCAGAGTTTCTTCATGGGAATTTCTAATGAGCCCCTGCTATTCTGCAGAACCTGGTGATTTGATTTATGTGTAATCGTCATTAAAAGACCACTGGGCCCGCTTTTACAATGGATCAAAAGGTGATCGGAGTGGGACTCATTTTTAGTTTTCAAGCGTAAAACTCTTTCAGCAGCTTGTAGACGATTCAAGTTCCACACAAACACTTGAGTAACTTAAAAGAATTTATTTAGGGAAAAAAAAAAAACATTGATTTACAAAGAAGCTGTTATTTACACTTGTTTTTCAGTTTTGTCAGGTGTAGGCGGAGCTTGTTTAGGGGGGATCTGGTAGAGAAGAACTCCAATCCTCCTGTTAAACTCTTTCAGCTGATCCGCTGAGGAGGAGGAGGAGGAGACGTCACAAAAGGGCAGAGAAAAGAATCTGACGTGAAAAGCGCTGACTTACCCAACGTCAGCTTTTCTCCGCGACTCCAGTAGCGAGGCTGAGTCTGCAGCTGCTTCACCTCCTCCTCCAAACATGCAGAAGCTTCTGGCACTGCGCTCAGCATCTCCAGCTCCTGGGGAGGCCGACAGCACACAGAAACTGTAAGGAGGGAAGGATGGGGGAGAACCGACCAGGGTGGAGGAGGCTGCTTCTCTGGAATCTCCTGTTCCTCTGCAGCTTCCTGATAGTCAGTTCCAGGTGAGTCCAGGTGAAGCTGAGTCCCAGTTTACCGTGTTGCAGGCCTGCAGCAGCAGCTGGACCCTCTGGAAGATGTCCGTCCCGGTGCTGAAGCTGGGCGGCTCTCTGCTGCAGTGGGCTTTCAGGTTGCTCTCGTAGACGGGGCAGAAGGTCGTCATCAGCTGCTGCAGGTCACCTGCTGCCAGACGCAGCGAGCTGGCACAGAAGGACGAGCTTTTCTGCTGGCTGTGCAGGAAGTCACACTGCGGGGGGGGGTTAAAATGGTAAGAAGGTTTACGAGCTGCACTCAAACGCACCACAGTAATTCACACGTCTGCAGGATAAAAGATCTTTTTAAAACCACAGCGATCATTTTCATTTCAAAATAGACAAAAACAACCAAAACAGACTAAATATAATATGGAAAGAAAATGACTGAAGCTTTTTAATCTTTAGAGCAAGTTAGAAAATTTACAAATAATGCACCGTCTTTTAACAATCTCTGGGGGATTTTTTGGGTGCAGTGGACGATTCTGTTCAACACCTTTTAAGGAAACAGATTTCCACAATAAGACACAAAGACAAACCTTCACACTTCAAGACAAACATCTTCTTTTTGCCAGAGGAGAGACATTAAAGTTGTGTTGCCGGTTTACAAAGCATCAAAATACAGGATTGACCTCCTGACCCAGCCGGACCCCCTCCGGTCATCTGGATCCAGTCTTTTGCTTTTGATTAGTTTGTATTCAAATGTTTACATCCACAGTTATTTCAAGATTCCTTTACCTTTATTTTAACTTTCTAGACATTTGTTTATTTGTAAATGTTTCTTTTAATATTTTATGTAAATCTCTTTGAATGGTCTTTGTACATGAAATGTGTGCCCTTCCTGACCACATCAATGGAAAATGTTTGACGCGTCACAGAGCATTGATTATAATTCAGGCTTTTTTTTTTAACAGTTTCTCTCACAGGTACCACAAGTTTTGGTACAAACTGCATGCATGCCCACCTTTGACTGCAGCTGCTCGAGTTCTGACTGAGTTTTCTGCAGGAGAGCCGCAACGTCTCCAGCCTCCTTCCTGGGTTTGTAGGGTGACCTGCTGCATTTTTGCAAAGCCCTGCAAAAACAAGAGGGAGTGAGAACAAATGCAAAAAAGAAGTCCAGTAAAGGTCTATTTTTTCAACAATTCCTGGACATGGACAGACACACAAACACAGAGCTGTTAAGTGGATCTGCAGATCGGAAGCCCTGTAGTCTGGAAGAGGCTGAAGAATCAGCAGGATAAGTCTGAGTGGGGTCATGAATCTTTGAGCTGCCTCCATGAATGCTGCACGGAGGGGACTCAGACAGACCTGATGTTTACAGGCCAGGGGTTAAGCGCAGGTTCCAGCATCTGTCTGAGGTGCGGCAGATTCTCATCAGCGAAGAGCTCGCTCAGGAGCGCCTCACTGTCGGCTCCGGATCCACAGGGCTTTGCCTTCTCCGGGATTAGGGTTAAAAGCTGCTCCAGGAGGCGAAGCTGCCGCAACGGACTCGTATTACCCTTAAATGCAACACGGAGGAGCAAAATCGACAGTTTACCACGAGAGTGCAGATATTTAACAGAAACTAATCAAGGTGACACCCACTCTGATCAGGTCGAAGTCATCCTTTCTGCAGAGCATCAGCTCTTCCCCAACTGCTGCCATTTCTAATGAACAGAAAAACAGCCCCACAGCTGAAAAAACATCCCTTCATGTAAGGCGAAATCTTAAAGCATTTTGCAAGAGAAAGTTCGGTTTTTTTCACCTTTGATCAGAATATCTGGGTTTTTTACTGATACTGCTTTGCTGACAAAGCTTGGATCGATGCTGTGACGGAAGCAGCCAAAAGACAAAACATAATTGAAGCTGAACTTTTTCATCTACTGTGGAGAATGGAGTCCAGACGCAGAAGGTAGTTTGTACCTGCTGAAGATCCAGGCCAGGATGCTGGAGCGCAGCTCACAGGGGCTGCAGAGCAGCTGCAACATGGTGTCTGCTTCCTGCAGATCCAGACCCTGGAGCAGGGGGCAGGACGCAGCCTGCAACACAAACACAGCTCTGCACCAATACCCACTAAAATAATGTCATGTGACCTAGACTTCAACTGGTAAACCAGTTTCTTTTTAAGCTAATTGTTCCTTTACTTATTTGTTGGGGGTTTTCTTCTACTTGGCAGCCCTTATTTTGAAGTAATACTACTCTCTTGCTCACTCATTCTCTACCCAACCCTACTAATGTCTGAGTGCTAGTTTACTGGAAGATAAGTAAGCAAGTATTGAGTCTTCCGGTTGTTTGAAACGAAATTAATTATTTTAGGGGGGAAAGTTATAACATACATTTGATTGTATGATTTGACCCAAAAAAATCTTTTACGTTTTAAAAAATCTGTAATTATTTTTTTTTTTTTTTAATTATTTTTAAGTTAAACGAATGTCAGGTCTAGGAGTACAGGCAAATGATTTATATATTTTTACTGTTAAATCGGAAATATCTCATTTTAATTTAAATTTAAATTAAACTAAAGGATGTCTATTCTAAACACCGAGCATTAGTCCTTTAAACATATTCTAATAACGGATAAACGTAACAAGTCTGTCTTGGTAAAATAATTTTTAAAAAAAAGTTTTTCAAACCTGTAGCGAGTCGTAGACACGGCGAGCAAGTAGATGTGTGGAAGGACCCGCCATTTTCCAAACAATTTCTTCTTCTTGATGCCGTTTTTTTAAAAACCTCGGTGGGTTTTAGCGTCCTCTAGTGGCGCGGCATTGTAACTGCACGTACATTCACAAGAATATTTATATGTATTACTTATTTGTTTTGTCTTATTTGAATGTATTGCACTTTTAATTTGTTTTCAGGTTAGGTTGAGAAAACTACACACATTGTAACCTCGTGATCAGTAGAGAGTGGAAGAACCATCCATAGAACCATGCATAGCCACAACAGCCTGGCATCTTCCAATCCTGGTCACCAGTCTGCTCACACACTGCTGTAGGATGACATCCCATTCTCCAACCAGTCTTCAATTAGCACAGTGGTTAGTAAAGCTATTGCAGAAAGAAAATGTACCATCAAATTAAATATTTCTCACTATTCACTACTATTTTGTTAATTTTCTTTGTCTTTGCCAACCATTAGAAAAGAGAGCGTTTAGCATAAAGGCTGAAAAACAAATTCCAGAAGTTAAGAAACTCTCTAGAGGTCCAGATCTGTGTCGAAACGTAATATAAATGCACTGTTTTCTATGTATGACCAAAATAAAGCCTACGGAGTGTGAGATGAAATAGTAGGGAATTACTGCTTAAAAGGACCAGAAATATTTTTTAAAGAATCAATGTAGAAATAAAACAAAGAAAGAAAATAAACATGACGTGGCTACAGAGAGATTACAATGGCTGTCATATCCAGCCTATGTGATCTTGTAAACTATGAGGAAATAAATGAACCTAATTATAATTATATTTGTTAATATAAAAGCAGTAATACAATTTAAAATGATAAATAATTATAGCTGCTTAAATTGTATCCTGAAGCTACAATTTTTAAATCACAGGTTCCTACCACTTTCATAATCCATAAAACAATGTAATAAACTTTGAAGCTTTCAGTTTTGGTTAGGATATGATTACCATGTTGATTGATAAGCTCTCTGTGACAATCTTTACATGCTATCATTAACAGTTTGTCTTGTATTGGATTATATTCACACAATGATTCACCTCTCTTGATTCCAGTTTAGAACAATGGATTTATTTCACACAGAAACAACACTTTGTTGTATTGTGTTGGATTTGTGTTCTTTGTGTTGGGTAGGGCAGAACATGTGACCTGCGGTGGACATTTTGGACAGTTAGGGTCAACAGTTTTGTATATATTCATATATTCATGACCACTAGCAATGCGAATGTATCTTCTGTAGAGAACATTCTCCCAACCACTGCATACTACTGAGTTCATTCTTTTTGGTATCTGCTGACATTTGCGGCTTTTCAAATATGAAGGGGAGGAACACACTAGATGACGTTACTGACTCTAAAATCAGGGATCATAAATTATTTTCTTGGAATATATTGAGTTACTTTTGGAGGAGTCCTCTGGTAAAAGTGGTAGTTCCACCCCGGTCCAACAGGGGGCGTCTGTTCTGTCTGAATGTCGCTCTGAGGCTAATATAATGACGTCCTGGGACGTCATTTCCGGGTAAAACCATTGTCGGGACAAAATCTGAAACTCTAAACAGGTTTTTGCTGCGGCGGGTAATTATTGTGATGATCATCTAAGACGAAGGCCGGTCGGTGACCGAACCGGATAGTCAGACGATCCAATTTGTCTCATGGTGAAAAAAAATACTCCACGATGAGGAAAAGAAGCTCGGAGAAAAAACGCCATGTGGTCGCTTGGATCAACAAAGCCGAGTGGAACCAGGTTCTGGAGAACCTTTACTCCAAAGACGTCTCCCTGCAGAAGTTCGCCCTGCAGAGGATCTCCGCCTGGAGGGGCAGGTTCGCGCACAGCTCCCCCGTGGCCGTGGACTGCACCGCCGACCTGGTGAGGTGCCAGGTTCTGGACCGGTCCGGACAGCTGAGCGGAGACGAGCTGGTTCTGCTGTACGGGGCGTCCCTGGTGAGGTTCGTTAACCTGATCACCGAGAGGCAGCAGGGGAAGATAGCGCGCCCGCTCCGGCGGCTGGCGGGGAACCTGAACATCCCGGAGTGGGTCGTGGATCTGAGGCACGATTTCACCCACAGGAAGCTCCCCTCTCTGAAATGGTGCCGAAGGGGGTGCAAAGTGGTTCTGGAGTGGCTCCAGCAGGAGTACTGGTCCAGGCAGCTCGGAGGAGGTTCTGATGAGGGCTGGGAGTCTCAGTCCGAGGAGGAGGAAGACCCCAAACGCCAGGAGGATGAACTTCTGGCCAGGCAGAAGGAAATGGAGGCCTACAAGAGCGCCAGAGAGCTCCTGATCTCCTACGAGAGGGAGCAGTTCCAGACCTTTGACGAGCTCCACGAGGTCCAAGACAACAACCTGGGGCAGGCTCCTTTAGCTGACATGAGCTGGCTGCTGGGGGAAATCAAGCAGTTTTCTCTGGAGGCCAGTGACATGCTGGTGGACGTGTTGTTGGAGGACGGGTTCCTGGTTCCCACGGTGGAGCAGCTGGAGACGTTGGGCTGCAATCCCTCTGACAAGTCGGATCCCACACAGCCCAGAATGCCCCAGGTCTTCCTGCACTTCTGGCTCCCCCTGATGAGGACGCTGAACTCTGAATCTTTCATTCACCTCCTCCTGGAGAAGCTCTTTGCGGAGCTGAAACTTCTCAAGGAGGAAGAAAGCAGCCACAGGGCGTTCTTCCTGTCTGCCTGGACGTCGGAGCTCCTCCTCTGCAACAACAACAAGTTTGAATACCACTTTGAAACGAAGCAGCAGAAGAAGAACAGAATCAAGGACAGGATCTTTGTCAACCGCATCCAGCTGCGGTGGCAGCAGCTGCTGGCTGCGTGCCTGGATGCTCCCTGCATCAGCACACCTCACCTGCTCCAGTTGATCCTGGACGACATGGAGCACCCCCTCCCCCTGGAAACCCGGCAGAAGCTGCTCCAGCTCTGCTCCATCTACACGCAGGCCGCACACGGTGGAGGGAGCGGGTCGCCGGACCACAAACGGCAGCCTATCTACACTCTGGAGAAGCTGCACGAGAAGCAGAAGCAGCATCTGCGGCACGTCGCGGCTGACAGGAGCGAGTCCGATCACAAGGCTGCAGATGATTTGGCTGAGAAGGCGAAGGCGCTCCGAGGTTCTCCTTGGCAGGTGTGCACCGATAAAGTCCAGTGGAAGAGCTTTCCTCTGGGGAAGGTTCCCGGACAGTCGGATGATCCCTCCTGTCTCATGGTAGAAAATTACTCCACGATGAGGGTCTTTGACCAGCCTGTGGACCTGGAGAGCGGCGGTGCGCAAAAAGTGCCAGGAGTCTCCGCCCCCGCCAGAACCGCTGAAGGCTTCCTGTGGAGCCAGAGTGACTTACACAGGCTGAAGTCTGGACTGGTGCTTTTCTGAATACGCTTAGTTTTTTTCTGAATACAGTAAAACAAGTCAGTAGTTAACAGATTTTTTTTTTAATTTCATAAAATGTGAAAAGAATAAATATTTAGTTATTTGCTTTTTATCACGATGAGGAGTTAACACGTTAAGTAGTATTAGAAAATAAGTACTAGAAATTTCTCTCTTTTTCGCTTTGTTAAAATCAACTTTATTGAAAACCTTGGATGTTTTTTTGCGAAAACCAGGTGTTTATTTTTTTTTTGTGCACTTGTAAATAATAAAGCGCTTTGAATAAAAAAAAAATGTGTGTGGACTTCAAAGCATTTAAAAGATTTTAAAGTGTAGCCTAAAGTATGAGTAAGACTGGAGATCAAACATGATTAACAGAACACATAAGAGGAAATTTCTTTTAGAAAGAACAAGTTCCCTGGGTTATTTTTTACTAAATTAAAACTTAAAAATCTAAGAACTTTTATCTGTTTCGCATGAGAACAACACTACTGTACAGAAAAGTATTGGTATAGTAACAGAACAGTTTGTACACCTAAAAATGAAAAAAAAAAAAAAAACAGTATTCCAAGTATCAACAAATGTTCAAATTAATGCATCAACACAAACAATACTACTGAAAGTTGCAGGACAATTGTTCAGTTATAGTCATATATATTTAAAAAAAAATATGACACAGAAACCACTTGGTATGAAAACAAAATACTTTGCTTGCAAAATTCGAATTAATTGACAATTTTAAAAAAATCCTATTTTAATTACTTCAAACAGTCTGGATACATTTCATTAAAACCTTTCATTTTTTTCTAGCAGACAATGACTACACAATGACATGTTTAGGTGCATACTTGAATGATGTCTATTCTTTCATTTAAATCTTGCTTTGGTTTTATTTATTTTTTTTAATTAATTTTGGGTGATTGGGGTGTAATTACACTCCACAACAGTAGGTGGTGCAATTCCTTTCGGTCGCTGAACTTTTGTCGTCCACAACTGATAGAACCACACGCAGAGGACGTGTCCTCGCGGCAAAGTTAGCGTCCTTCAGTTGTTGGAGCGGCAATTTTTTTAATCATTTTTTTATTTCTCCATTTTGAGGAATCTGGAAACTATTGTAGCCTCATTGGCGGACGCAGATCCGATACTTGATAATTGCCTTTCGTTTCAAACGAGACGGTAGGTTTTAGAAGAGAATGTGTAAAAATGCTGCGTCACTGACGCGTGGTTAGCTTCTGCTGCTATGAGGTGTAATCGGGAGTTTTTGTTTTAACTGGTTTAAAAGTGATTAACAAATACCATTTGTTGACTTGAAAATTAGCAGATCAACTTTGAAGAATGTCTGCGGAGTCCTGCAAAGATGATCCAAACAGCATTTTTGGCTATTTTTCTGTTTCAAAGAAGTATGCTAACAAAGGCCTTCCCCCATAGCAACATAAAGAAGTTACACAACTTCTGAAAAAATAGTAACGTCGAACAAATTGTGGGTGCAAGAAACGTAAGAAGTCTTATAATAATAAAAACCGAATAATGAAAAATGTGTGAATAGAAAGCGCCACGAAAGGCAACAACAGTTAGCTTAGCATCGAGTTACTTACGTTTGCTAAACGTTTTGAAGTCAGCGCGCGAGTCCTTAGAAGGAAGAGTTTTGGATTTTTATTTTTAATATTTAAACGGCAGTTGATCTAAGTTGATGTAAACGAAAATAAAAAACATTTGGTCGGTAGTTACATGATCTAGCTTGTATATTATTTGTAATATTCTTATTTTGAGTGATTTTTACTCACGAGGTTACCCCCGAATTTATCTAAGTTTCGGTAAAATATCATAATTTTCACTAGAGACCTGATTGTTTTGGTTGTTTGATATCAAGCATCACAAGATAAAATTACAAACTAACAAAAACAGATTTCCATATTGAATTGGAAAAGGTTTATTGGCCAACTGCTAGGAAAAGATTTTGAATATGTTTACCCAAAGCACTTTGCACTCCATATTTTTGTTAATTCCCTTAAAACAAAATTTTGTTTTAGTATTTCTGGCTTTGGGATTTTCATTCACTCAAAACAATATATTTAATAGTAGTTTTGTACTGTCTTGTCTCCTTGTAAAAGGAATTGATGAATATAATCCAGGTTGGGAAAAATACATTATTGGGTGTAATTTATTAATTTGTGATTTTAATTAATGATATTTTTTTTTGTCTGCAGGTGAGTTTTAAAGATCTGGACAGCACTTGTTCATCAGCAATGATCACCAGAAGAAGAAGCCGAACCGTCAGCAGCATTGCTCTGCAGCCATCCGAGGTGGAAGTTCTTGATGTGGTGGAAACTGTAGAAGATCTCCCAGGACCATCTCAGGAAATGCCAGCGGACGACACAGATTCCACGGGAATTGCTCTGGAGGATCTGTTTGAAGACCTGAAGTGGACTCTAGAAAGAGATGCTTCATCTCCACTGTTTGATGTGGATTTAGCCCATCTCGAAGGGTTTCAAAACCAAGACTCTGGCCATGAAGTTTCAGCTGCTTCGTCCCCAGAGAGGTCGTCGTTTGACTCCGGGTTTAGGAACCAACAGAACCAGTCAAGGCGGGTTGTCAACAAAAATGCCATTGCTGCCAGATTAAATCGCCTGAAGAAGAAAGAGTATGTCAGCAGCTTGGAGAGCAGAGTTGGAGTTTTATCTGTGGAAAACGTTAAACTTAAACAAGAGAACTCTCAGCTGGCAAAGCGAGTGGAAGAGCTGGAAGATGAGACCAGGTATCTGAGGGCTGTCCTGGCCAATGAGAGCATGTTAGCCCAGCTCTTGTCCAGGCTGAGCGGTGTGAATGGGATGAAATTATCTTCCTCGCTTTTCCAGGGGTCCAACCCAAACGACCATGACTATGCGCTGCCCAGGAAGCGCGTGAAAGTGGAGGAGAAAGAGACCTCTGGTGGCGTTTGCCTGCATGTGGACAAGAACCACGTCTCAGTGGAGTTCTGCACAAAGTGTGCAGAGCGTGCGAGCACAGCACTCAAAATGTAGGGTCAAGTACTTGGTTGTTGTTGTTTTTTTTTTTCTTTCTTTTCTGATAAGCACACTGATCTTCATGTGTGCAGAACACTGTGAGGGCGCAGAACCTGATTACCTAAGAACTGCAGAATGTGCATGTTTAGTTTTCAGTGTGCTGATGGAATGAGTACACGTTACTGCTAAACCTTGTTGACAGTTTCTTCTAGGTCATGGTTGCTCCACCATGCGGGATGAGCGGCTGTCTGAACACCTTTACCTGCCTGGCTCCATGGTAAGGATCAGACGAGAAAAGACTTGCTGTTCCTGCAGCCTGCAGCGTTGAGCAGCAACTTTAGCTTTTTGCTTCTCTTTGAGTCTTGTTTAGTATTAAGCGATTTTTGAGAACTTTACTCAGGTTTTTTTGTTTTGTTTTTTTTTTTGGTTTGATGTCATACAAACTTTGATTACAGCTAATATGTCACAGTGAAAGTGTCTGAATTAAAGTGAAGGTGAAGGTCCACACAGAGTGCTTCTCTGGACTCGGCTATTGGATTGAAAACCTCATTTTCTAAAGGAGAAATTTTGTCTATTTTCTATTTTGGGAAAGCTCAATCTCTTTGTGAACCTTCATCTTTGTACAAAAGAATACTTTCATTTAGCACCACCTATTTTTCTTTATGCTAAAGTGGATTCTGCTGATGGAAGGGGAAGAGGCTGGACAAGCTGCTGCCAACCTGGCCTGGTATTTTTGTAAAGGTAGTATTGGTATCAAATGGTATATGTGATCATAATTTTTCAATATTTTCCATCACCATGTAGTCTCTGATTCTGTTGGCAAAGCCCCCGCAGCGTTGTTTTGGGGGGCTAACTGCTTAAAGCTGCCGAAGCTTTACTGTCTTTGTAAATATTTGTATATTTTCTTGTACATAAAAAAGAAAAACCTTAGAGGAAACTGGTGTGAGTTCTAAGTGGTATGTAATAAAGTGTACATGTTTAATTTTCTATACCTACTGTTTGAGGTAAACTCCTTTGAGAACTGAACTAATAAATGAGTCTTTCATTGAGTTTGATGTACAGATGTTGGTTTGAGTCTGGTGTTGAATCTCTGATATTAACACATCTCTTTTTCTCTCTCTGAACAGCAAGCTCTCTGCAGGTTTAAAGGTCTAACTTTTCCTGAGCATTTGGGTCAAGTCTGGTAAAGGTTGTCAGAAAAAAAATGAGCGAGACGTCAATGGGTGGAAGATAAAAGTACAGGGGGGGAGAGCAAACTTTATTTTCCTCCTGCTTTAGGTCGTGTCTGAATCCCTCCCTACTACACACTATATAGGGCATTGATCTTTTTTGGGGTGGGGTCCAAATCTACTCGTCCAAAATCCATTGCCCTTAATATTTCCCAGAAGTTTGCAACAACAACAAAGCCAGAGTGCATTGATGCTCAATAGATTAGTAAATATAGACCACGGTGTGTTATTTGAAAACAATTTAATTTTAATGAATCTCAGTTAAATCTCATTAGAACAGAATATTCATAAATAGTCTTTGTAAAATGCTCATATTAGATTTTTACTTTGACAAATGGGTGACATGTCATTTAAAAAAAATATACACGGCGTAATGAACATGATGTCTCAATGAAGCTAAAGTCAGGGCACTAAATGGCCCCACATTGACTTTAAGGGGGTAAATTTGGACGTAGCCTTAGTGTCTGCGCTGCTGCGTCAGCTTTCCATTTATCCGGTCTTTCAGCTGCTGGACGGTGAAGGAGTAGGCCGTTAAAGTTAAATCTAGCATAATACAGGACCTCCAGCTGGAGATCCAGTCTGAAATGTCTTGTAATAGTCTTAAAACAGAAGAAGCCTGTTGGGGGGCAAACCCAAAAAAAAAGACATCCAGTGAAGAGTCGAGACGAAAGACTTATTCAGAGAGCTGATGGGGAAGTCAGATGGAATGAAAAAAATCACGAGTTGGTGGGACGGTGACACGTCATGAGCAGCTGGTAAAACGTCATAGTGATTCTGAGACGAGCGGTCTGAAGAGACCATTTTTGGAATTTACCTTACAAATTAAAACCCAGAAACATCACATTAAAATTAAATGTACTGTTTTACACGACTAAAAAGAGAACATAAGGTGGGATCATTTTGAACGGGAGTGGGAGTCACAAGACCAGGACGGGAGTGAAAATCCACTCCTGTGTCATTTAGTGGTTTCTAAATGAATGTGTTTAGAAGATGCAGTTAGTGAAACAGGATTTGTGCCAAACTTTCTGGAATCGATTAAGTTGTCAGTGCCCCCCTCCTCCTATGCATGCCCCATGAACCTGTAGATCTGCAGTCACAGGGGTTCTCAGTTTAGTTTCAGTCGAGCAGGAAGGCTCGTGCTCTTAGAGTTAGTCTCACACCTTCAGTCTTGGTGCGGCTGTACTAGCAAACCCAGTGAGACGGACTCCTGGAGTTGATGCATCAGGAGGTTTTGCATGATCGAATGTCAGCTCAGGTCATAGTTTTGAAGAAAGCAGCCGTAAGAGTTTGAAAGATAAATGATTTGGGTTAAGATGAGGAACTTTTTGAATCACTTTAGCTCAGTCTGGGCAGGTGAAGATAACCATTCCCCATTAGTCCTTATGGGGTCCAGATGACCCCACCCTTACATGGGCGTGTTCTCCCTACCATGACAAAGGTGGAGAGGATTTCATGTAATCCATGGACACCAGTGAAGATCACAAATCATTGAAGACAAAAGGTTCAGGGCACTGTAGTGGGGTCTAGATGACCCAACTCCCAATGTTAACGTGCCTAGGATAGCACAAGGGATAAGTCAGGTGATGCATTTACATACTGAAACATAAACTTTAGACCTTATCAAAGCTCACCCTTTGAGAGACAATGGGAGCAGGTTTTATGGCTTTCTGGACCTGTTGCAGTTATTTCTTGTCTGGAATCGTTGTCCTTCCCTGAACTTTGAGCTTCACGCAGCCTCAAAGCTGTTTGTTTGACTCGCGTCTCCAGAGACTCCAGTGAAATTCTCAGATTATTCCGCGCTCTCCTCCTCTGCTGCAGAAGTCGCCCTCTGACCTGAACACTCATTTGATTTCTGCTCGGAGTTCATCTGAAGTTCCTGGGCTAAAACTGGTTGACAACACGGGATTAGCAACAGTCCAGGTTAATCCGTTGAAGCTCCCACCTCATGCTGAATTACAAAGGCAGCATTTGAACGGCAGCCTCAAGGTTTACATAAGATGCTGCAACAGTGGATTAGTCTGGGCTACAAAGTAAATCATCTTTACAGCATTTTTGCAAATTACGTCTTCAGTGTAAACATAAATAGAAGATGCTGTGTGACATCTGTTCAAATCCAAAACCCTTCATCCATAATCGTTTTTCTAAAAATCCAGGGACTTCTGAGCTGCTCCGAGGTCAGAGTCAGGTCAAATACAGCTTTTATTGTTTCTTTATGGTTATTACAACCAGTTAGAATCCCCAAATAAAAGAAAACAAGGAAGTGATCTGGTCATTAATTTACATCACATCTGTTAAAGGAGTTTTAGGTCAAAGTTCCAGCCCTAAACCAGACACTAGTCATGGACAGGACAGAAGTATTGATATTGTATTGTCAGAGGTCAAATTCATTGATGGGTGGTGAATATAATCCAGAAAACTAAAAGTGGTCTGGAGAGAAGGGATAAAATAAGGGATCAAAATAATTCACTGAGTGATTCTTGAAAGCAGAAATGGCTCAGAAACTCCTAAACTGTTCTGAGCATGCCCAGTTCTTCTGACAGAAACGAGAGTTCTGGGAAAGACGAATTGAACTCTATCAACTATGTAAAATTCACAAGAATTAAATATTTAGGGTTAAAAAAAACAGGTTTTTTTTCAGTTTGTGAGAAGTAAAACTAGTTACTTGAATTCCAAATCATCGCAAAAATATTTAACCTAAAATGACTTTTTAAAGAAATTGAGACTTTCTCTTCAAAAATCTCTTTAGGAAAGGTCTTGAGAAGACATAAGGCATAAAACAAACTATAAAAGTTGTGTATAAAACCACAAAAAGCAAAAAAAAAGAAAAGAAAAAAACGTTTGACACAAACTGAAACATTTCTGTTTTGGTTGAGTTCAATACTATGAAAAAAAGCAGCTGAATTTCAAGTAAATTTTCCACACACACAAAAAAAAAAGTTCTAATGTCACCTAAAGTAGTTTGATAAACATTCCCAAACAAAATAGTTGTTTTCTGAGCCTCCATGTTGAATGAAATCGACCTGATGGTCACCTGAGTTGGCTCACAGCTCGTTTGCAGCCGCTCCGTCAGCAGAGCGCCCTCTTCTGGAACAAAAAACATCTGCAGTCTCACAGGAACAAACAACAACAGACCACACAGACTTTGTCAAAGTTATTATTGTAGAATACTTTGATGTATTTTTTCTTTCATACAGACAAAAGGTGTTGGATTTTAGTTTCCATTAAATTCTCTTAGATTTTCATACAGATTAAGTCTACAGTATACAGGTGTGTTCTTTCTTATATATAGATATTTATCGCTTAAATAACAGGCAGGTAACTCTTTAATATATTCAATAGTCTTTATATTTTACTTTTTTGTTAAGTTTTTTTTTTGTCTTTCTTTTCAGCACAAATAAGGCTGCGTTTTCTGTCGGACGAACAGCCCTGTGCTGTGCAAGTAAGGGGAGGGGGCCGTTCCACGCCCACCATATTTACAACAGTTCGGTTTGATCGATCGCTCGCCAAACATGGCAGTAACTTCCGGCAGCAGATCTCAAAGAGCAGCCTAAACGGCACGCGGCCGCACTTCTGCGGCTTCAGCTCTGCGTCACTGTCAAGCTGTCTCCCCGTCTTCCACCTGGCTACTTGACTTATTTACAGGGGGCGGGGCGTCTGCGGTCCTTCCAGGTTCTCCTCACTCCTGCACCCCCCCACAGACCGTTCCAGACAGAAAAGGCAGCCCTCAGAATATGCTCAGGAGGATGTGCAACTCTATTTTTTTTTCTTTTTTGTCCATCAGTAGGAGCACCGGTGGAGAAAATAAATAACAATAATAATAATAATAATATACAAGCGCTTCTGTTTTTGTTGTTCCTCTCTTTACAAAAAGCAATAGGAATAAAATTAACATAAAAAAGTGTAACAGGAACATAGTACCTGTAAATCAAAGATGCAACATGTGCACATTTGGGCATCTGTACAGTTGCGGTGCAGTTGTAAAATTTTAAAGTTACCATAAACATCTTTTCATCACATGGTATTTTTCCTTCCGTGAAGCTGTCTCACAACATGACGGTGGACGGACAGAGATGGCTGCCACTGGACACTCGAAAAAAGTTTTTACACCACTGCAAACGCCTCCCTCCGGCGGTGTGTGCACGTTTCTGACAGGAAGCACTGATGGAGCTGTGCTCAAGAGTGAAGAAAGAACAACTCGAATGGGATGCACGCGTGTGTGAGAAGAGAGAGGAAGATAGTAGCACACAGAAGTGACAGTTGCCTAAATGATTACCAACACATAAAGAGTGATATTAATGATACCAAATGCATGCTTCAAAACAGACAGACCAATACAGAGTCGCTGCTCAGGGCAGCGGCGATGGAGATGAGCATTCAAGAAGAGTTCTGTACAGGTAAAGGTGTTCCCAGAGAGCCCTGTGCACACATGTCCTCCGTCCCGGCAAGCGGGAGGGACCTGACGCTGTCCATTTATCCCCACACCCCCCCGGCGTACTGCTGGCGCCACCCCGGCAGTCTGTTGCATACCGTCTGCCCTTCCTCAGGCGGAGGGAGGGAGCAGCCCGGTTCAGTTTGAGGTGAAGTCGGAGAAGGGAATGAGGTTGCATTGCTCACACCTGGTGCATCATGGGAGATATCATGGGTCACAGCCGGCCCAGAGTGAGATGTTGATGGAATGCTGGGAACCACAGAAGTAATGACTATCCGTTGCAGGATAAACGGAATGCAGGGAAATGATTTGCTTCCTTCTGGAAAGCTGAATGAGGACAGGGGGCCAAATCAGAAGAAGACATTCGTGGAGATCTTTCCACTTCTTCCTGATGAGGAGGACTGAAGAAGAACGCCTCACATCCAGCTGCGCTGGGACAGAATGTGTATTCGAGTACGCATGCTGTCACAAAGCACGTTTGTTTTTGTTTTTCATTAATTTTTGTAATTGAACCTTCACACGCCTAAAAAAAAATGCCCAATAACATAAAAAAAAAAAGAATGGCATCACTTACGTGTGCTGTTGGTGCTAAAACACGCCTATCACATGGAACATACGTAACTTGAAACCTGATCTATGACCAAAAACATCTCAAATGGGAAAAGATGTTAAGAAGACTTTAGCAGCGTCAATCATGGAGTTTTGATCTCATCCAACTGAGCAGGAAGGAGCTTCCAAAAAGGATGTTCAGGTGAGTAAGATGTGTGTGTGTTGGGGGGGGGGGGGGGGGTGAAGATAGACTCGGAGCGGCAGAGACAAGCCAACGGCACGTGAGCAGGGGTGAGGTGAGCGCACGTGAGTCTCTTAAAGGGCCATCACCGCCGCTCGTGATGGCATTTAAAGGGTTAATGCTCGGCTTTACATGAGAGAGGGACATACATAAGACGAGGACCAACGACACAGATGGGGGGGGGGGGGTCATGTGACCTGGTGCTGCACTCAGAATTGAAGATTTTCGTGCAACAAATTCCGTGACATTCTATGGATGTGCTTGTCTGCCCCCCCCCCCTCCCCACTTAGCTTTCACAAAAGAACGAAGGATGGAGGAAGTGACAAACAAAGTGTGTGTGTGTGTGGGGGGGCTGTTTAAAGCGTGGGCCCAGCATTATAGGTGGATGAAGAAAGGGTGAAGTGTGCCTTTTGGGGTGGGTGGGGGAGTAAAGAGGGGCTGAAGACCAAGGGAGGGGACAAAAAGTTGGTGAGGGAGTCGACACAGGAGTGTCCGGTTGACGTCCGCTCCCTTGTGAGCCCCCCCCCGCCGCGGTAGACGGAATGAAACAGTCTGGTTGGGACCTCCCTCCCCAGCTCAGGTCCCGGGTCAGTTATAAGGAGGTCTCCAAGCAGTAGAGATGGAACAGGTTGGAGGCGGCGGGGGGGTTTGGTGGCCTGTCTCTACCGTGACGGGTGCGGTGGTGTTTGTGGCGGGGGCTCTGGCTGCTGGGGGGGGTCACAGAGTCGCTGCTGCTGCTGCTGTTGTTGTTGTTGTTCCGGTTGCACGGGGTCACTGGGAGGCTGTACTGGCGGTAGGGGCGCATGGGTCGGGTGCGGGCGGGGGGCTGGGTCGGTGGAGGTGGGGGCTTACGCAGGGCGGGGTGCAGGTGCTGGTATCTGCTGAGCTCTGATTCGTCGTCCACGTCGGTGTCGTCGATCAGCGGGATGTTGTGGATGAGGTCGTTGATAAGGAACTCCGGGTGGGCCATGAAGTTGTGGATGGAGTTGCGGGATTCCGGCTTTTCCCGGCCTTCGTACAGGTTACTACGGAACGCTTTCACCACTCGCATCTGCCGAGACGGAGGAAGATGAGGGAGAGAGCAGAAGAAAGCAGGGGGAAAAAGTCAAAGGCAAGCAGCAGACGCCGGAGCGGTGGGAAGCCCAGACACAGACCGGTGTCCTCCAGAAGACAGAGTGAGACACTGACGGACGGACAGACAGGCTCAGGGTCCTGCAGTTTCAGCACAGATTTCCACGTTCCGAATTAGAGCTTCACTTATTCATCAAGTGAGTGGAACAGATCCGTGTTCCTGTTACTTCCCACTCAAAAGTTTTCCCTCACAACCACTTTAGAAGCGGATGAAACCAACCTGAGCTACGATTAGGCTATAAGAACATTTCAGAGCACTTTACAGCACGTGTGTCAAACTCAAATGTGGCCCCCCATGTCATTTTATGTGGCCCGCGAGAGCATAAAACTTTTAATTTCTTAAAATAAAATAAAAAATCGGTGTGTATTTTTTCATATCGAGGGGGAATCGGATTTGAGATTTCGGATTTGGCAACTATACGATAGGACTTAAACACTTATTTAACATGATTTTATATTACGTTTATTTTTCCTTAGATTTAGTTACATGTATAAATTAAATCTGGCCCTTTGAGGACAAGCATACGCTGATGTGGCCCTCGGTGAAAATGAGTTTGACACCCCTGCTGTACAGCGTTAATAGACAATGATTTACTTTCATCATTTCTGTTAGTTTTAGGTATTTGAAGGACTCTTTCTAGAGCACTTCTATTATTTAAACCTTGCTTATTCTTTGGTTCTGACTTCATAACAATCAAGTCAACACTTTCATAATAAGTTTCTGACACCATCTCTAATAAATTTTATAGTGGACAGTTTGTGGCTACAAAGATGATTACATTGTTATAAACTAAATTACAACTATGCGTAATATATTTTACTCACAATAAAATATTAGATTTTTGGAGGAGTTTGCTTCCCTCTACTGGATACAACAGGTTATAGCGCCATCTGCTGGTCTCGCATAGAGGCCGTTCACTGTAATTCTGAATCTGTTTATTTGCTACAGCCGATCTGTGTGTAGAACAGGTTTTATCGTATTTTGAAAGGCACTTAGTGCTGTTAAAGGTAAAAGAAGTAAAAATAGTTCTAATAATAATAAAGCTTGAAGATTGGAGCTTTTCGGAGCAGCAACTCAAATGAAATACATTTTGGTGTGATTTTTGCCTTTATTTGTGCCGTTTTTGGCAGACTACACCCGCACCTTTAAACATCTTTGTTTCAATCTTTCTTCTGTGAGTATCTGTTATTAGACAGCACTGACTGATCTCCAATGTTGAACTGGGCCTTTTGAACATGGATTCCAGTGGATTTCTGTGTTGTAGAATTAAAATTTATTTCTGAAGTCGTCTGGTTTCTTCAAACCTGCCTGGGATGTCACATTCAAAGTATCCTGTCAGACTACACTTTAAGCAGTCGACAGAGGCAGGTATCCCCTGGGCTTTTGGAGGACCTAAACCAGGGATGAACCTTCTGCAACATCTGTTCTGGAGAAGGTTTTTATCTATTTATTAAGAAATAGTATTTTTTGCCTGTTAATTAATCTTTATCATTAACAAAATATACTTCTCTGCATATTTTATGCAGGTCTAAAGACACAGTAGAACATTTTCTTTCTTCCTTTTGGTTATTAAATCTGGAAGTTTGGAATATTTATTAGGTTTAAGGTAAAGGGATTTCTTGTGGTTTATTAGAGGGACTTTGAGAGGAAAACACCAACATCCTCCTGAGCCTGTGTGTCTCCAACAAAAATGGAGGGGGGGAAAAAAAAGTGTTGACTGATGACAGATCTTTGTCAGTTCTCACGCACCAATCAGACACCAGCAACACTCACACCTAAAACACAGAAGCTCCAGATGCACGGGGGCTGTTGTGTGTCTGCGGTTGGTAATGCAGTGTGCATGAGGGAACAGCCACACCACATGCACAAACCGGTGAGGGTGGTTGTTAGGCACAAATGAAGAAGAAGCGTGTTAATTTCCTCGAGAGTGAAAGAAGAAAGTCTGCAGGATCACAAACACTCGATGGTGACAGAGCGAGCATGCAGCAGCCGACGCCGTCTCCGCCCTCTGTGGCCTGCAGGCGGACATCTGCATGCACATCCGTCACTCGCCGCGCTGCTTTCAAGATAATCTGTTCATACGCAACTGAACTGCCTGTCAGTCCGCATCTCCATGCACGCTCACATGCACAGGTGCTGAGTGTACTGCAGCCATGCAGCAAGGAAACAGACAGGAGCAGAGACTACAGTGATGGTGGAGCTGGAAATGACGCCGCTGTTGGACATGAAGAAAAAGAGCATGGTTGGTTGGATCACTAAAACAGAAGGTGATTGCTCCAAAGGTGTCAGAGAGGCAGCCACGCCATGCTCAACCAAATCCGCTCCCGCTCGTCCGCACACACACACACACACACACAAACACAGTGAGCACCGCGCGTGTGATGCAGGTGTATCGTGTGCAGAAAAACATTCCTTTTTGCCACTGCAGTCGGTCCATGCACCCCTCCCAAACCCAAGCAGAGGAGAAGTGGCATGAGCTCAGAAGAAACACAAGTCAGTGCAGATATACGGACAGGCAGTGGCAGGCAGAGCCGTACATAGAGACAGTTTGACATCGAATGAAAACTGACCGGAGCCCAAACTGTGATTATGACGGGTGGATGGAGTCTGTTGCAGTTGGTCAAACCAGGGGGATGTCTCTATATATGACTCTGGCTCATGTGGCAGACTGAGACAGACAGGTGTACAGACAGACTGACGTACAGACAGACGGTCAAGCAGTAGGTTCAGTGCTTATCTGTTTTTCCAAAGAGCCTGTCAGGCAGCAGAAGAACTCCTCATGCAGACTGAGAAGGCTTCAGGACGTTTCTTTCTCATTTTGCTCTTTTTTTTTTCTCTCTTCTCATTTTGTCTCCAAAGAAGAAGTAAACGTTCGAGTATAAGGCGCCCGAAAGTGTGACCAGAGCGGTCAGGAGGTCAGGGCACAGCTGGGTTACGCTGATCTCCCCCACGCACCTCCTTTCTGTCTCCCTCTCTCCCTCCCTGTCAGCTCTTTCAGGATCGCTTGATGGAAAAACGATGATGGTTAAAGAACAGGGAGGCAGGAGGCGCTGCAAGGTTGAGAGGCTGCTGTGAGCAAAACAAGGGTTGATGAGAAGAACTGCAACATAAAAACGGGAGAAGCTGTGAGGCAGATTATGTTCATGAATCTAGTTTCTCAGAAGTGTAAACATAAAGCAACACCTTCCTTAGCTTCAACTCAAGACCAGAGACTGAAATCTAACTGATCCACAGGCTGACAAGTAAACAAGCTGAATCCATAGAATAAATAGATCTGTAGATCCCATTGACTGTATCTGAGAATTGGATCCATAGAAACCCCCACAGAAAGTGGTTTACATCCAGCTCCCATCTCATGAAGTTAATTCATTCACCATTTTTTTGAGACACGGATGCCACCATGCAGGAGCCAGACATCCTCAGAAAGCAGAGTCCTAACTGGTCTGAGTCATTGTTCCTATGGCAACCACTCTCACCAATCAGGAGTGAGTTTATTGGAAGTCCAGAAGCCTGCCTCATGGAAGTGGGCTTCATCAAAAGCTTTGAATTTTAGATGTGTGGGCCAACAGACATCACTTACTTTTATTGAGGTATCTGCTTGGTCAGTTTATAGAACTTGAATAACGTTCAGCAAAGACAAAATATAAAAAAAAATCAGAATTAGCAAAAAATATGAAAAAAGTAGCAGTGCAAGAAGGGTTGTTCCGTCTAATATAATTGCTGTTCATTTCACTAAAGAAGTCTATGGGATTTTGGAGCCAGTGGGCACTTCCTGTTTGGAACGCCAAGGGGGAGGGGTCAGTGAGTCTAATTCTCATATGCAGTCAATGGTAGGTTCAGATGGATCGCTAGATGTCAAGACTCATCAGTGGATGGAACTTTTGCTACTTAAAGAAACTGATGTTTCTTTATTTTCTCTACCTACTGAAAGAGTACAGACCCATCAGCTGTGCTTTATGACAAGCTAAATGGACTAGCAACATGGGAGGATGTCTGAGTCTGTGCTGATAACATGTAAAAACATCTTCTTGTTGGACTCTGACAGGTATAAAAATAAGAATAATAACAATTACATTTTCAAATGAATTAATACCAGCACTTTTCTTCCACGTCATTCAAATAATGACAGTGACAAACATCTAGATGACCTGAGTTTAGGTCAAGCTTGAACTGAACGTGGTTGAAGCTCTGATTTTTCATTTCTATCTTTCAGTGCACCATATGTAAAAAATCCACAACAGTCAATTTCAAGATTACACTGACCAATGAAGAACTGTGTAGACCCAAACAAACTAAAAACAAAGGCTTCCTGGATGTTTTGAACTCAAATGTGCCTTTGTGTGATACCAACGTTTGTTTAAGGTGACTAATGCTCTCCTTTCATTGTAAAGACATGAGCAGTGTTGTGTAAAAAACTAAATGGGTCAGCCAGTACACATGGGACAAGGCCATCCATTTCATTTTAGGAGACCTTAAACGTTTGCAAGTTTTTATTCAAATGTGAAATTTGGGGCAATTTCTAATGAAAATAGATAAGAAAAACTATATATTTAATTGTAACACAAAAAGGAAGATATTTTAGGGGTGTCTGTTTTCTGCCAATTTGAACAAAAACGGGTTTTCCCTCCTGAACTTTACTACTGTGGTTTTTCCACAATACGTAAATGTAGTCAGCAACACGTCTCATGGCGAGGTCTCTTCTTCGACTGTGGAGCGGCCTGCCTGAGGACATAAATATCTCATCTACCGTGGAAGTTTGTTTTTTTTTAGGAAAAAGCTTAAGACTAGTATTTTTAGCTATGCTTTTAAGTAAGTTTTCCACTTGTTTATGTTGCTGTTGTGCCCTGTTAACTTTGTTTTGATTTTTTATTGGATTTCATGGACTGCTTCTTTTCTTTCTGTCTGTTTAATGTGCATATGTGGTGGATAATTATTTTTGAGGTGTTGTACTGCAGGAAATGTGCTCTGTCATAAAATAGACTTTGAATGAATGTGAGCTCTGGATCTGCCAGACTTGTTTTTGTAAAATAAAAAGTCCAAATAACGTATTGAGGAGTGTCTGACTGCCAAAAGTAAAAACGCCCAGTCTACATCAGACAACACGTTGCTCCTTTATGGTTCCTCCGCAGTTTGTTTGCTTTTCCTAAGTCGAAGTGTTTTCCCTAAAGAGTCCAAACCTCGTCTGCACGTGTCAAAGACCACATGTGAACAAAGTTGGATGAAGGTAGAAGAATGAAAAAGCAAGCGATGAGTTGACGGAAGGAAAACCTGATCTTGGGCTTCATACTTGGACTGCCCATCCCTCCTCCTGCCTCTTTCATCGTGTCTCTTCGTTTTGGTCGGGCAGCCGCTGAGGCAGCTCCGAGAAACGATAAAACATTTATAACTGGATCTGCCAGGGGGTGGAGGAGGAGGAGGAGGCAATCCAAGCACGAAGCCAAGGTGAGCTCCTCATGACCGTGCAGCTTGACAGCAACAAGAAGGTGTCAGCCCAGTGTTTCTACTCCTACAGGTGATGGAGGGGCGGGGGAGCAGGGGGTGGGGGGGTGAATATTATTATTATTATTTTGACTGACGGCAGGAGCAAGAAAGGTAAGGATAAGCAACTGAGAATGCAGATGAAGGCGATTAAATGAAGAGACGGCACAACCGCACACATGCACCCACGCACACACGGAAGCACTTGTGTGTTAACAAGCTCTCAAAAACGCACACGCAGAACTGACATACAAAATAAACGGAGAAGAAAATGATGGATGGAAGCTACTCTAGTGAGGACAGATGACAAAAAGGGATGAAGTAAAGGACAAAAAGAGACTAAGAAAAAAAATATCTGAAATAAAAATCTTTACAAAATGGAAGAGAACTGTAGTAAAGAAATCTTATCAAGTATGCTCTACAGGAGCCCGTATTTAGATCCAGTCAAATCTAAATACTTCCTCAAAAGAACGGCTCTACGTATGAAGAACAATCAAAACACAATTCAGTTTCTGCAAACAGGAAAGCTGCTTGGTACTGGAGAGAAAGACAGGAAAAACAAAGAAAAAGAGAGAAGATTCCGGACTTTTGCCGACGTCGGAGGCCAAACTTGGAGCTGAAAATACGGTCACAATTACCAGTTTACAACCATTGCAGCACCGCGCAGAAGAGAGGAGAACAGCAGGGAGAAACAAGTCAGAGTGATAAAAGGGAGAAAGGGTTCTGGTAAAAACAGCAGACAGGTATGGGCTTTTATACTCGAAGGTTTACAGTCTAGAGAGCTGCAGAAGCTGCATGAGAGTCGTTTGATGAGCATGACTTCTGTAGCAGTGAAAAACAGCAGTACATGGAAGTAGGAACAGGGCTACACTAAACTTTTGAGAGAAGATGGCTCCTTTACAACAGAGGTGTTTGCAGCAGGAACCACAGTAACCGCGCTTGACCTCATTCACAGACAGAAAGTAACAGGAGGAGCAGGAGGAGCTGCCTTTCCTTTTCCTGGACCCCAGGATGTCCGTGTCTGAAGGTCAGAGGACAAACTTTTGGTTTTAGCGCCGCTTTAGCGTTTGTAGGCAAGCTTCTCCTCCAGGAAGAGAACGGCCAGCTGCCTCCTGCACCCAGCAACACTCAACATCAAAATGAGCTCTGGCCTGACACAGACACTGGACTTGGACCAGACCGGATCAGACCAGAACTATACAGTCGGTCAGGACTGGGTGCTGTTCGGAAGGGGGAGTAAGAAGAAAATAACAGAAGAGACGTTGCACACACACGAGCAGCGAGCGAGCCGGAGGGGGGCACAACCACGGAGAGTAAAGATCTTTAAGTCCACGTGCAGGGCAGCAGTGTGTCTGTGACTGCAGGAGTGTGTGTGTGTGTGTGTGTGTGTGTGTGATGTTTGTGCATGCTTTTGGAGGACTCACTCCCAGGAGCTGGGCTGGTATTGGCTGTTGCAGTGGACAGAGCTACGTGAGAGGGGGTAGAGATAGTGTTTACGTCGTGGAGCTGACTGAGCACTGAGGAACGCCGTCTCACCGCTCCCTGAAACGAACCGCTTCGCTTGAATGTGCTCACTACCTCCATCTGCAGGACAGAGACAAAACAGCAGCACTGAGTGAGGGCAGGATGGTCCGGTCTGAGCGCGCGTGTGTGTAATTGGAACCACCTCCAAACATGCATGACCCCTACCAGCAGAGTGTGTTTGCAGTGCGCACGCTCAGACCAAACCTTCGTCATGAAAACTGACCACACTTTGCAAAGACAGGCACTTCAGCAGAGAATCTGACCCGGTTCTTTGTGCAGCTCCTGTCCACTCTCACTTGAAGTGGTGAGATAATCAATCAGTCAAAGCACTAAGGCAACCTGCGGCCTAATCATCAGCCTGCACACAATGTGTCAACACTGCAGTGATCCACGCGTTTATTCATAGAATCGATCTCCTCTTAGGGCATCTTAAGAACCACTTTCCAGACAGGAAAAGTCATTTTGCATTTGTTTTAGGCAAAATAGAAAGCTAGCTGTGGTGGAAAGAGAAAAAACTGGGATCGTTATGTTTGGCACATTTCAGAAGAGCAGCACAGACGGGATGAGACAGGATGACTTTTGAAGAGTAAGAACTTGTGCCAACTTCTTCAAAGAGTTCTTCATCTCCACAAAAGTCTGCTTGGTTAGCATGATGAAGTCATGATCCAGGCAGTTTCTTTAGGCATATCTTTAGTTCACCTCAAACAAACTGCTTGTGTGCTCATGACCATGTGAAGGCTCAGGCTGAGATGTTTGCTGGACCTGCACATCAGCTCTGACAGTACCTGGGTCTGGATTCTATTCAGGCCTCTGAACCACAGGATCTGTCCGCGACGCAGCTCCCTTTCAGCACAGTCGATCTCCTCCTCATCCTCTGCCAGCTCCTCTCCTTCTTCCTCCCCAGGCTCCAGGCCAAGCCCCGCTTCCTTCAGACATGGCAGCCGCTCCGTTGGCACAGCAGAAATCACCTGAAAATCAATTGTTTTGTTTCTCTTTGAGCAGGTTTTGGGTGAACCCTCATTATATCTTGTCGTTTTAGGTCAGAAATCAGCTCGGCCTGGTTTATCAGGACAACGAGATGCTCACCTGCCCCCAGAGGAGCTCTCCAACTCCCACAAACAGACACCAGAGCCACTGCTCCATGTTGAGAGGAGCACAGCTGAAGGGCTTTCCTCCCCACTGAACGATCACAATCTGCAATATAATCACAAGGGTGATGTTGATTGCATGTCAAAATGCAAAAACTACAAGAAAGACAACTGTCTCATCCTCATTATGAGATGCATCTTATGCCAGAATTCTGCCAGAATTATTATTTTTGTATTAACTCCAAATGTGAAGCCAAGCAATTAGTTTTATTAGCCTATCCCCCCAGGTTTGGATTAGAAGAAAGCTCACAAATCTTATGAAATCCTATGACTCTTCCAATAAGGAAGAAATTCTCAGGACTTCAATGACAAAGCCCTAAATTTATGTCCTTAAACTCCACTCTCTCCAGAGGTGAAAACTCAAAAACTGTCAATTTTCAAGACGTTCAAGACGTGTTCTGCACACACAGGGATGTTCACAGAGTGGTACAGAGACGGATTCGAAAGGGGGAGTCCCCCAAGCTCCCCGCAATCAAGTCCTGCAAGTACATCTCTTCACCAAAGTTTTTCTTTTTTTGGGGGGAAAAATCTGTCACATCTAGGCAGAGTGACAAAGGAGCAGATTGCAAAATCCATCAGTCACTGAGATGGAAAACTTGTCTCTAATTGTCCAAGCAAAGGTAGACCCCTTCCTGCCGCGTCAGCCCAGTTACAAACAGGAGTCCTAGTGCATGTGTGGTTCAGAACAAAATGTTCTGTGACGCACAACCACTAGAGGGCGGTTTGACTCCAAGTTCCACAGACTTGACTGCAGTCAATAAAAATTAAAAAGTAGATCAAATGCAGACAGAATGGATTTCAGGAACAATATACAGAGGATACAAATTGCGGGCACGCACACACACACACACACACACACACCACAACCATGTTTGAGGAGTGTGATTCAGTCACAGGCTGGTTGGAGAAGAAGGTGTTTGCTATCTCCTGGAGGAGACTGCCTGTGCTGGAGAAAGGAGAGGTTTGTGTAGTCCTTGCTGAAAAGGGATTTTACTGAAAATACTTTCTAATGCCAAAGAAGCGGAGGCCACAAGAAAGTTTAGACCTTCGGCCTCTAAACAGCTCACTGCATTTGAGACACACTCATCACTGATTCATTTTCTTCGTCTAGACAACTTTAGCTGACCTCAAGAAATGCTAATATTCTCGTCCCAATACATCCACCACCCAGAAGAAAATATTAGTTTGCAATACCTCTTTTTCCACTTTTTGACCTCTTACTGAGCCCGAGGGGGTTTGTAAAATTCACAGTAGCAGCTCTCGGTCTGCTCAGGAAGCAGTGAGAGTCGCACTGCGTATAGACAACCGGCTTAATGCGGCATCATCTCGTCAGGAAGGAGACCACTCACGCCCGCTTTCAACGCATGTGGCGGATCTAGGCTTCAGGACAGATTTGAAGAGGAGTGTTTTTTTCTCTCCCTTCACAGAACATCAACCTCACAAACAAGTTGGGTTGCCTTCACTGAGGGGAATGCAACACTGGCTGGCCTCACAAACGCTGTGGTCACACAGGTCAAAGTCAGTGTGAATATCAATAGAATGCACGGCTGAACTGCGCCCATGGAGGAGATTAGATGCATTGGCGTCAAGGTGTCTCCATGGGGACAGTGAAACACAACAGATGCCTCTCTATCAGATGGAAGGGAGGGGGGGAGTCATTGGAGAGAGGACAGGGTCCTCAGGTCAACACATGCAATCATTTCATATACATTTTCTGAAGTGAATAGCTGTTTATTTGGCTCTGAAACACATAATTTCCTCCTGGTGGGTCGTCGTGTAATAATTAGTACAGACAACACTATCGTGGTGGCTTATACTAACAGACAAGGAAAGACGGAGATCCCTGCAGCTGCACACCCTGGCTCCAATGTTGAATGCTGGGAGCAGCAGACATTTTCTGACTCTGAGAGTCACTCATGTTCCAGGAGCGCTATACAACAAGGTCTTCCCTTCAGAAGGAACCCTCTGTATGATGGTAGTTCGGGATCAATACAGCCAGGAACCAGTAGAGCTGTACACGTCTCTGACTGCAGTCCAATGCAGTGTCCTCTGCTCTTCTTCTGGAACAACCACACTGCAGCTTTGGCCATAAGTCCTAGTCACGTGCGGGGGTTGACCTTATGGGTCCAGGTGGTAATGAAGTATATCATGAAGTATATCTAAGGCAAATGTAAGTTGCAATCCTGTTATTGAGAGAACCAAACACAGCTAAGTGTGTAAATGGTAAATGTTCGTACTTGTTGCTATTGTTATTTGGATATGTATCTTTAATTTATAGAAGAGGCAGAAAAATTGCAGCCCTCTTTTATCAGTTCTTTGTTTTTTGGCTGCTTCCTTCCACAACATATAATCTGCCTTCTTCAAACCCTCTCCCCTGCATCTTCCTGACTCACACCAACCACCTTCCTTCCCTCCTTTACTACACATACAGAGGGGCAAAACATATGTGACAGGCAGCAATTCTGTAAGTTGTTCTACTTAAAAAGATGAGAGAGGTCTGTAATGTTCATTATAGATTCACTTTAACTGAGGGACAGTTTGTACATCTCCTTTAAGAAGCTTCTGTACTCTCTAATCATTACCTGCATTAATAATGGCTGTTTAAACTGGTTACCTGAATAAAAGGACACCTCTCCACACCATGACCAAGACCAAAGAGCGGATTGATACAAAACCACAGCTCCTCTCTCTGTATACGGTCACAGACTTCCTCTAGATCCGCAAAACCCAAAACGCAGCTCCTTCTGACCTTTGTTGTTCTTCTCCTGAAGCATCTTCAAAGCTAATATTACATCTGTGGTTCTGTTCTCTGTATGAAACCATGGTGTTACCCACAAATGTTCCCTTCTGACCTCAGCCTAGCTTCCACAACTCTCCGATAACTCCATTGTGTGACTCATCAGCTTAAATTCCTCTGCAGTTTCCACAACTCTGCACATTTTCCTCCTCCTTAAAATGGAACCAGAACTCGTCTTCTTCAAGCATTCTCTCACCCTCTAATATCTGGTTAAACAGACCAGCCAGAAACTCTACCATACCTCCACAGGTATGTATTTAGCAACTGCTTTTCCACTCTTCATGCTCTTCAATAGACACGATCAGTCAATGATGATAAGAAACACATTTAAATGAACCAACCAATTTAATGGTTTTAGCTTGAATAAAATACAACTAAATGTCAAACTTTACAATGAGAAGCTGAAACATAAATTAAGTCGCGAGCAGCAGCGTTGTGTGGCCCGCAGGCGCTACCCGCTCATTTTTGACCCATCATCATTGGGTGATAGGCTGCTTCATGCCCCTCATTCTCCTCTTCTGCCTCTGCAAGTCTAGTCAGAGCTGCATGCGACAAATTCCTAAAAAAAAACACTTATTTCAAAACGGTGGCTTTTCTGTTGGTTTTATCTCCATAGCAACCATAATAATTGTTGGTCGCCTGAGGGTCACAAACAGGTATTTATTCATTTTTAGAAGAATCGGTAAAAGTAAATATTTGGATTTCCTTGGCAACAGAGGTTTTGGCAAGCCATGCCCACATTCCTAATAGGGTCATACCGTGTGTCGTATTGTTTTCGTGCAGCACTTTTCAACAGTTTCCCAAAGATGCTCCACAAGTTATGAGGCGATAAATTAAAATCAATAAGAAGTTTTAAGAAATATTATGAAGATTATGTTTTCTCCTCCCCTATTGTGGGAAAATGTGAAAACTGTCAAATTTCACACTTTGTCATAGCATGGCCGCCAAGCCGTAGGTCCTGTGGCCATCCCATAATAATTCCCAAACTGCCATTGGATATCCATGACATGTGTGAGTTTAAATTTTTTTTTTGGAGCCCCATAAGAGATTAATGCCCAATTCATTTTTTTTTTGACAGTTTTGACTTGTCATCAATTATTTTGGAGGAGGGGGTCGTTTACTATGGCCTAAATTCCTTCTGATCGGCTACTAAGCGTGGGCAAATTTTGGTGAATTTTTTAATATGTGGTGATGGGAAAAATGTTTGTTCAAGCTTGAAGTAAAAAAAAAAAAACAAAAAAAAAAAAAGAATTGCAAAAACAGTCGGGTTCTTGCAGTCCAGATGTAATTCTGCTACTGCGATGAAAAACACATGATTCAACAGTTTGCACAAGAACTTCCCCTGCGAGTCAAATTTAGCAAATTTGAGTCAATCCACAGTGGAAGCTCCTTAAACTGAGATGTGATCTTTTACACCTGCAAAGTAAAATGCAGTAACACTGACATCAGCTCACACCCTCATAGATCTCCCTGTTGGCATGACTGAGCAGCTCACCTACACATGTTGTCTCTCAGCACAGGAGAGACGCCATTCTCCTTCACCTCTCCAGCCCTCAGCTCTCTAAATCCTTCTTTCCCACATCCGTCTGAACTCTCTCTTTGTCGCAATACTCCAAATAACTGCCGCCCCCTCGAGCTCTCCCTTCTCTTGTTTCTCCCCAGAGAAGCTCTAAAGAGCTCTGAAATATGTCATTCTTCTCTCCACATCTTTTGTCTGCTTGTCTGTGCTTCTGAGTACAGTTCCTCACCGGATTTCCTCTCTGCTCTCTGTACTTCAGCTGAACACAATGCAGGTGAGCCTGCATTGGCAAATCAATACTGTATTTCAACCACAACTAAACTCTAGTTCTAACTCTAACTCATTTTCTTACTGGATGAGCTTTAAGCCTATGGACTGACCTGCACGGCGAAGGTTCCCAGGACGATGGAGCAGAAGATGGGATTAGCAAATATGCCATCAAAGACGTTTCTCTCTCCGTGAATCTTGCGGGCATTAATCTCGTTGAAAAGTTGCATGAGGACAAAGGTGTTGAATATTATAGTGTAATGTTCCGAGGGGGGTGAGTGAAGTGGAGCATTGCGGCCGCTGTCAATGTTGAAAATGCGCTCGCCTGGAGAGGAAGAGACATGGGAACAAATTAGAATAAAAAGATCAAATGATTACAATGAAGCAGCAAGCAGGCTGGTTTCACATGGTTTTCCAATGTCAGATCCATTAATGGATCCATTAATTGCAAAAAATTGCTCCAGACGTTACAAATTTTAAACCATTTTTGAGTGTCCTCCCCAGCTCAACTGACAAAACAAATGATTCTCTTCATGCGTTTGTTTCTTAGTTTTGTCACTATGTCCCTCAGGAGCACAGGCTTTTTTTTTTTTGCGCCTGATGAAATGCACATGAGCAAACGAGGCCCTCTGTGCTTCCTTCAAACGTGTACTAAAATCCGCACATGCACGTATCCACACACAAATAATAACCAACAAACAGTCAACATGCAGTGAGTCAGAGCACTGCTGGGCTTGCTGTGAGTCTGTGTGCATCTTCAGCGAAGCTTTCTGTGCTCTTTTTAAATACAAAATCGACCTGACAATTCCTGTTTCATGAGTGTCCTTGTAGGAACTCTTATATGGTAAATTGCGAGGTGATGTTTTCATGGGAAAGCTATAGAATTATTTGTGCGTGTCAAAAACACCCAGAGCTGCAGAACCATGATGCGCCCCCCCAGTCTGTGCTTTATGCTTGCCGACTGTGTTTACGCACCTATAAACAGCAGGGTGAAAATGATAACCAGCTGGTAGACTCCATGGCCTAGGATGTTCTTCATCATGGTCAGTGAGATGAGTGGGTTGTTGCGGCCGTATGGTTTGCGCAGCAGGAGGGCTTCGGTGGGGGGTTCGGTGGCCAGTGCCAGAGAGGCAAATGTGTCCATAATGAGGTTCACCCAAAGCATTTGGACCGCCTTCAATGGGGAGTCCTGAAAAGTTGGAAGAATGCTTTAAGTCAGTGGTTGAGTTTGTGTCTGAGCATATCAACATAACACTTCTGGGTTGACTGAACAGTTTACTGCAAATCCAAATGATGAAGTCTAAAAAAAAGATCATTACATCTCACTTTCACTTTGCTGGATCTATTTTTACAAACTGTTCGTTCTCAAACTGTGCTGGGGTCAAGCCTCTTCTTTGGACTTTTTTCTCACTACCTACTCCCAGTTTGAGACCTAAAATTAAGAGGGTAGTTTGGTCGAAAACCTTCCTGGTGTGAACATAGCTATGTGACACTCCTGAACCTGGAATAACAGATTCTCATTTGTGTTTTCTATTAATTCAGTTCAATTTTGTTTTTTATACACCAATATTACAACACAGCTGTCTCAACGAGTATCACACCGGTAATTGTACAAAACATAAACTCAATTATAAAATAAATGTAATTAAACTAAATAGACTAAGCAAAACTGGGCATCCCTGCCCTTAGACTCTTCTTCTCGGGAAGAAAAACTCCTAAAAGAAAAAAAAATTCCAGATCTGTCAATCAATCAATCATCAATTTATCTATTTATCCATCCATCCATCCATCCATCCATCCATCCATCCATCCATCCATCCATCCATCCATCCATCCATCCATCCATCCATCTATCTATCTATCTATCTATCTATCTATCTATCTATCTATCTATCTATCTTTCCGTCTGTCTCTCTATCTGTCTGTCTGTGTGTTAAATCTAGGTAAAAACAGTTCATAGAAATCTGCAACCTTTGCAAACTTTAGAAGTGATGCAAAGAAGTTAACACATTTTTGTGGCGTTTTTATACTTCTTTGCATGTCGTTAACAATATTTTTCCAAAGCCTCAAAGCCCAGTGAAACATAACAGCGATCGTGTGCCTAACCTAGAACTTCCTCTTGCCCTCTTTCTTTGCACTTTGTAATCCCCATTAACATCTCTGTAAATCAGTTTCCTAAAGTCTTTTTTTCTTTTCACTAAGAAAGGGTCTGATTTTTAAAAAGATCCACAAAATAAAGAGAGCAAAATTAAATGCACGTACAAATAGATCGCAGGAGTTATTTCATTAGGATTTGCACAAAGACTTTTTGCTTAAGAAATAACGGTAGGGCCTAATGCTTGCACTTGTTAAACCAAAGCAATGGAGAGTAAAGAATAAGTTCAAGAAACAGGGTGCATCTATAACAAATAAAACAGACTGCAGCCCTTGAAGATGATCTGACATCTATTATGCACGAGGCAGCATCTATTATGCTGTTTTCTGTGATACGACTGCTACGATGTGCAGTGGAGCCTCGACAGCTAGTCAGCCTGTATCTGTCCTGATGATGACGGCCAATAATGGCCTTACAAAACAATCAAAGATGGAGTACTATTGGTGGTGGTAAAGGCTCTCAATATCAGCTGCCCCAGAGACTAGCAGCCGGGGTTTGGAGGGGTAGAAAAGGAAGGGAGATGGACAGGAACAGACTGTGCACAACAATAAAAGTACAGGGTAGAAGTGTGACATTTGCGAAAATAATTGAAAAAAAAAAAAAAGTTACCACCAGCTTTAATAACCAAAGCTGGTTCCATATCAGCCCTTAACTAATTTAAAGGCTTTGTGGCCATTGTCTGAGTAAAACAAGGACTACAATAGTTTTACAATTTGTCACTTGTGCCAGTTTTGTCCCTGCCTTTACGATGCACAAAATATACAAAACTGATCTTTTTGCATCTACTGCTCAAGGTTTTTGGCACATTGTGCCATCGACTGTATATAGGAACTGGACAGAGTTACATACAGGACGGGCCCACTGGTTCTAAGAGGTCAAAATCTATTACTCTTGCTCATTCTCATTTAGTGCAAGTTATTCAAGTTATGAACTGAATTAGATGCCTCTGTAAAAGTAGGCGTTGCCTGCTGGCCCCCCATGTCCATCGTTCAAACCATTTGATTGACAGATTCTCCCAAGCCCTCTTTCAAGTGGCAGGGGTGTGGATAAGGTGGGTCACTTGTGATTTGCGAGAGTGGTTGCCATAGAAATGTTGACTCAGACTGACTTGGACCAACCACTGTTTACTGACGTCGTCTGACTCCAACATGCGACTGAGTTGGCTTCATTTGGTTGGAGTTGGCAGTAAGCCGTTTTCTATGGGTGACGTCACACTCACTCGGTCCAGTTCTCATCTGCAGTCAATGGGTCATCCAGAAACACCCACGATGCATAGCTATCAGTGACACCCCTGACGTGCATGCATTATTTCACTCATTTTACAGATTCAACACAGTTAATATACCAAATGCTTTTACAAACTCAAACCCTTAGTAAATCAAGCCCTACGTGCTTAACTGTAACATAAAGGTGCAATTCTGCACATATTTAAGTTATTTCTGTGTAATGACATTTTTTCAAATATCTTGCTGAATGAATCCTCTTTCTTTAAACTGGGCCACAAAACCTGCTGTTTACCTTTTACACTTAAATGTGTATAAAAAATATATACTGATGATACTTTGTGTGTCTTCAAGTGTCAAACCATCTATCCTAGTTGTGTTTGGTGAAAAAATGCAATAAAGGCATTAAAGCCTTCATGTTGCATTAGCAGATATGAGGAAAGTGATGTTTACAGAGGTGACATCTGTGTGCCTGCAATAAGAGCATGTGTGGGAATGTGCGCGCGTCAGCAGGTAGGAACAAATGTGTCTACCTGGGTGATGCAGGCCCCGGTGAAGGCCACGATGACAGCCACGACGTTGACCGTGAGCTGGAATTGCAAGAACTTGGATATGCTGTCATACACATTTCGTCCCCACATAACCGCTTTGACAATGCTGCTGAAGTTGTCGTCAGTCAGAATAATGTCGGACGCCTCTTTGGCCACGTCTGTCCCTGCGATGCCCTGACAGAGATTGAGACAGAGTGAGCGGGAGACGACTCATGACATGATTCATGCAAGCACTCGAGCGTTCAAATCCCTTCAAAGTGGCACTGTCTCAGTATCGTGTTGTTGTGCCTTTAAGCTTCACCACTCAGCATGTGAAAGGTCTGATCAAAAACAAACGTTCAAAGAAACCCCATGCCTTTATGGGTTTTATGTACATGTTTATCTATTATTAAATGTGAGCACAAAACACACAAACGTGAATAATCTGTCAGGTTACCATGGCAAAGCCCACATCAGCTTTCTTCAAAGCTGGCCCGTCATTAGTGCCATCCCCTGTAACTGCGACAACCTGCCTCTGCTCCAAAACGGTGCTATCGATGATCCCTGAACACAGAACAGCAAAACCTTAGCATGTGTCCGTGAATCCATGCAACGCTCTGGGATCCCGAAGCTCACCTTTAACCAGCGTGTGCTTGTCAGTCGGCGAGGATCGAGCCAGAACTCGCAGCTTGGGCCAGATTCTATCGATGCGTTCCTGTTCGATCTGTGAGATGGAAGGGAAAACGAGATGAAAGTGAGAAAACAGTAAAGATCTGCTGACTGTCTTTCACTAGATGTCACTGTTGATCTCTGTGTGAGAAGGATCAAAGAGGGATCTGAAACAGCTTATTAAACTGAGCTGGCTTTTATTCACTTCAACCACACACAGAGCTCTGAAATAACAAGTAATACCCACATGAACACACCCAGTTTTTGTTACTGCAAGTACTATGTAATAGAGCGGAAATGGGGCTGACTTTCTTTTACAGTCCTGTTTCATAATATTTCAGGGGTAAATACTAAGTAAAACTCACACAAACATATCCAGCATTTATTACTGCAAGTACCATGTAATAGAGTGGGAATAGAGCTGACTTCTTTTAAAAGTCCAGTGTCATGATATTGTAAGGTAGTTTCTGAGTAACTACTCTCTTCTGGTAAGTACCAGGGTAAAACACTATACCTCAACATGTAGATTTAACAAATATTGAATAATACCTTCTGAGTATTTACTCTCTTCTCATTAATAGTAAAATGCAACGTGGGTACAACATAGACAACTAATAGGTTTTACACAAATACCACATAGGTACTGCGTAAATTATTAACTACATAGTACCACATAAATATACGGCAAGTACCACCTAACAACAAAGAAGTACCATGTAATTACCACGTAATTACCCATTAAATATCATATAAGTACTAAGTAGTTCCACCAATGGTTTCATGTTATTGCCACCTAGATACCATGTAAATACCATATAAGTGCCCAAAAGGTACAACAAAAATACCATGTATATACACCTTAAATAAAATACAACTTAAATGCCCATTAAGTACAACAAAATACGCGTAAATACCCTTTAAGTACCACACCATTAAAAAAGAGTGTTACCACCTTTTTCATGGTGTCAAGAGCAAAAAAAAGCTTCATTTGTGTTATCATTCACGTCAATATTTACTTCATTTACAGTTGAAAAGTGAGACAAAGAACAGTTTGCACAAACAGAACTGGTGAATGATTTTCTTATATCATTTTCCCCATTTGTTTGTGAAACGTAAAACCTTGCTTGCATTTGGTAATTTAAGTTTGGCTATGTTGCTCCTTTAAAAATGCAAACAGGACTATAGTCTTACCTCCTGTGCATTTTTGTTATCAAATAAAACTCTTAAGCAGAGAACTAATTATTCTGTTACAACTGGATCTATATCATATCTTTGTGTTTAGAACTTTAACTACATCATACATTGTTAAACAGATCATATGTTTTAACGAGAACGTGAAGTAACATTAAAATGTTTACATTTGAAACCATCTCTATTCTGGGGGCTTCTATTGCAAACACTCTTATCTCTACTACATATTAGTCTTAATTTCTCTAAATGTAACCCAGAAGATCTCACAGGGTTAAAATTTGGCCACTTTTTTTTTTTTAATGAATTTTAGGTTTTTTATGTTTTTTTCAATCTTATTGTTAACAAAAACTCAAAAGAATTTTTTAAACCCCAGAGGGAAATTGTTCTTGGGTTCTCCGGTCTCCAATCTCGAGACACAATTAATAAGAAGTGCAACCAAACCCCTCTCCATTAAAATACAGGCAACGCAAGCAGCTGGCATTTTTTTGTCTCGTTTTTATTTCATCACAGTAAATTCCAACTTACCTCCCCTTTCTCATTTCTGATTCGTCTGTTAAATTCTTTCCCCTCCAGACAGATAAAGTCATCTCCAGGATGTATAATGCCACACTTGGCAGCAATAGCCCTGGCTGTATTGATGTTGTCACCAGTCACCATCCGGACCGTGATGCCGGCGCGTTGACACTTACGGATGGCCTCAGGTACCTTTAAAGGACAACAACATTTTTTTGCTAAAACACCAATGGAAGGTGAGTAAGGCTTAAAGAAGCCCAGAGTTCTGCTGTACCTCAGGTCGCACAGGGTCCTCTATCCCAACCAGACTGATGCATGTCAACTCCGTCACTATTTCTGCCTCGTTTTCCCAATCTGGCTCCGGGTTAGGTGACAGATCACGATATGCAATGCAGATGGTCCTCAGCCCCTCGCATGCCATTGGCTCAATGACCTAATCAGCAGCAGTTGCAAAGCACCAGTGAGAAAAGGATCCACAATGTGATTCAATGCTCCAAGAGCAAAGCCTGTTCAAAGTAATTCAGCAATTAATGGTATGAGATGCAGCCAGCAATCATGGAAAGTCCTCGGCTCTCCTGCATCCAGCAGAGGGAAGACACCATGACAGAAGAGGAGATGACATAAAGCTGCCACGACACAAACTGAACTGCTGAGCTGGAATTGAGTTGTGGACAGAGCAGTTATTTTTCTTACGGCACAAGCTGTGTTCATCACAAACCAAATTTAGGTCAGCAAGCCTGTCAGTAAATTAAAGAACATCTAGTTTTTATATACCATAAAGAAAATCTACAAATACAGGTGTTTTTATGCTTCACATACAATAAGAAAAATGTTGATTCCCTCAAAGCTGACCCCACAGATTCACACAGATGTTCTGTTTTTATTTATTTGGGTTTGGTGAGTTTATGAACTTTGAATTTGGTGAGTGCAGCTGCGTAAATAGAGACAGAAGCAGCTTCATGAAAACCAATTTTAAAAAACAACAGCCCTTTTATAGTCATTGCAAAAGGAAGTGCACTTTGCAGAACGAAAGCAATCAGCAGAGACCCATCCTTAAGTCACAACAAATCTAATGACTTCATGTAGAGCATTATGTTACGAGATTAAATGAACTGTTCATTTTTTTAAGACTATTTTTTGTTTAAATATTTCAAAGAATACGAAACACACCACAACTGTACAAAAAAAAAACAATTCAACTCAACAGTTTAACTCAATTAGATCTTTAAGAATAAAAGCTGCAAGAACTTGATATAAATTTGTTTATCAGTTAACTAAATGAGAAAAAAATTATAATTGTTGGAATTGGATTTGGTTTATTTCCTTCGGGCAGGAGGCTAAGGTCCATCAGGACCAGAACCTCACGACACAAGAACAGTTTCTTTCCCTCTGCAGTCCGACTCATGAACACTTTTTAACTCCTCCTCCCTTAAACCTTTTCACCTATATGTCCAGTTACCAGTCCTCTACCTGCACCTTGATCATCCTCAGTTTGCATTGTTTGCACATTTCATTTCTATTTATTGTTCTGACCATTGTCATTTTTTTTTTTACAAAAATAAACTTTTGTTCATTTTTTCTATTCTTAAGTATTTTGTGTCGCACAGTAGCACCACAGCAAATTCCTATTGTGTGAAACTGAAAATGGCAATAAATACTCCTTGAATCCTTGAATCCTTAATCAAAACAAACATGTTTTGTTTTAATTAATTGTTTGAAAGGGAGTGGGAAGAAGAGATCTTACATTTTAAAATAAATTGCTCATGTATTGCTCTTGTGTGTGTAGTAGGCATTAAGCTCACTATAGCTTATTGACTGTAAATGAGAACTGGACTGAGGGACCCCGCCCCTCTGGCATTTTTGAAACAGGAAGTACCAGCTGGCTCTAAGAAGCCAACATCTCATAGACTTCTATAGAGGAATAAACTGCTAACAGAATAACCATTCATCCCTTGCTACCTTTTTTTTTAATATGTTCTTGATAATCCTGTTTTCATATATTTTCAAGTTATGAACTGGCCAATCGGATAAAAGTAGATGGTGCCTGCTTGCCCCCACGTTCAACGTTCAAACGGTTAAGACAGATTTTGTGTAGCCCACTTTCAAGTGGAGGTGGACTTCTAAGAAGATCAGTCCTGACTGGTGAGAGTGGTTGCCATAGAAACATTGGATACAGACCGACTTCAAGCAATCACTGCTTACTGACCACGTCTGGCTCCAACATGTGTCTGTACGCCAAAAAAAAAGTGTTGGAGCCGTAAGTGAACCATTTCCCGTGGGTGATGTCACTCTTTGTCCTCAGAGACGGTCAAAACGAATGCTTTCTATTTACGAATCACTTACTCATGTGATCATTTCAAATTAACATTAAACACTAACAAAGAGATGCTTAAAGGGACGGTAGTGGTAGTGAAGCGGTAGGGTGGTCGACCCCTGATAGGAATATTGCAGGTTCAATTCCCATGTGTGTCCCTGGATACATATGGTGGGGCAAGGCGGGAAACCCACCGGCGTTTTTTTATTTTTATTGTTTCATTTTTAATCCCCATGTTCAACGTTCAAGGGAACCCCACGTTGCCAGTGACCATGGTGGTCATAGGTTGGTGCCAGTGTTCGGCAGTGAAGCCGGCATCAGTGTGTGAAGGGAAATGTACTGTGACTGTAAAGCGCTTTGGGCCTTTGAGGAAGGTAGTAAAGTGCTAAACCAGTATACCTGATTTACCATCTTCTGTATATGCAGCTTTTTGTAAAGTTATGTCATTAGGTCTCAATCTTGGTTTTTTTTCCTTTTTTAGTTCATTGTGACTTTTGGAATCAACATGTGTGGACTCACAACTTCCCACGGCAATACTACACTTGGTTAAAAGAAAACTTCAACATGAAATGTCCCTTATGCAGAGATACACTAAAGATTATGTCCAGCCCTACCTGTTTGACCATCTCATCTCTGTCACGTGGGCGGAAAATGCGCGGCTCTCCATTGGCGTCAAGGATGTAGGAACACCTGGAAAGAGAAGAATCCACTGAGATGTTGAACCCAGATCGTTAATCCGAATTTAAAGCATCTCCCTCTTCATCGCTCACTTTTTCAGCATAATCTCAGAAGCTCCTTTGCTGTAGAGTCGGAATGTACCATCAGGCAGTTTGATCACCGTAGTCATGGATTTACGCGCAGAGTTGAAAGTATAAACCTGAGAGAGAAAAAGAGAAACATAACAGAATAGCTGAAGTTCCACAGACCGCCACAAGAGATCATGGTCTAAACTTGTATCAGTACTTTAAGCTGGCTCAGTATTTGGCTTTTAAAATCTTCATAAAACAGATTCAAAAACAGCAATAGGGCATTAACCATCTTAAAATCTCAGGTGTCCTGATTACACTATATGCGGGCGCGTTCATGTAGTAAATATATGTAGATATGTGAATATGTAGAGATGTTTATTCATGCAATTACTTATTAAACTTCAATATCTTTCTTTTATCAACATTTTACTCTGTTATTTATTTATTTTAACTATAATATAGTTTGTTGCTTCATTACTGTATTCAGCAAACATTCTGCACATAACCTACATGTTTGTATCTTTTCCAGTTGTCTTTTTATTATGATTATACAGTTTTTAGCCAAAATTTAAAAAAAAAACTGTGTAGTTTTCTGGGACATCGTTTCTCAGCTAAAAATCCCATCATCCCTTTGTTTACCCTCTGTCCCATTAGTTTACAGCCCCTCACAGCCCCAGGTTAGCAATAGCGGTGCGACAAAAATGGCAGGGATTATTGGAGCTATCCAGCCGTACAGTTTTGAGCCAGTTTCCATCTCAGATGAGTAATGTCTCTGTATCTGCAAGTGGGTGGATCAGAATGGAGCGGAGCATGGAGACTTAAGCTCACCCATTGCAGTTTCTACGCCACAACTGAGAGCTTTTTCAAACTGCATTTTTTTTCCTCTGCATCTGATTTATCCGCATTTGAATAAAGAAATACTCAGAAACTCTGTTCTAATCTTAAATTCTTTTATATGTGTCCTCCAATATGAGAAAGATGCTACAAAAGCAAGTTAAAAAACAAAACAATTTTCATTGGAATTAGTCTTTAAGTCAGCGCTATGGCATGTCTGCATTGTCTGGGTTTAGCCAAAATCTCGTTGGCACAAACATCCCCTCAGGCACATATATTTTGTTTACTGTTACACTGATTGCTCCTGTGCATAAAATTTGTTGAACTATTTTGAACAGTACAGTCTCCTGCCTCTAAATATAATATGGTAGCACAACTTATTTTAAAAAGGATGCATGTAAAGAAACCACACAACCGTCTTCAGACCGACAGGGTCAAAGAGGGCATGTCTGGCTGCAAAAGACAGCACTACAATCTGGTGAAAACAAAATACATCATATGGGAACAGTGATGGTTTGGACGCGTTTTGCAGAAACAAAGCCTTCCAAAAATTGAGTCCACCCCGACCTCGTCTGCATGCCAGAGTAATCTAAACTCATATTTGAGGCCATCTGTCTGACAGCTAAAGCTCAGCCAAAAGTGGGTCATGACAGCGATCCCAAGAACAGGAGCAAATCAGCAATAAATACATAAACACCACAAAGTGTTAAAAAGGCCATTTCAAAAACCAGATCTTAGCCTGATCGACTGATGGATTTCACCAAAACAATTATTAAAAACTAAATGAAAAGACTAAATGTTTCTACTTCCTCGGCTGCGCATCTCCAACTTTGTGCAGAACTTTTTTTTTTTAGTAAAAGAAGGCGTCAAACTGCAGAAAAAAGCCATACAAAACAATTGATTCCCACAAATTGTAGCATTACTAAATTTGATCCTGAAATACTATATAATCTTGAAAAGGCATTTAAAATGCAAAATTCAATGCTAAAAATTCAAAGTGAAACAAAAAAATACCAACAAAGGTCAGAGAAAGACCTGTGCCTATTTTTAAAACAAAGGGACCAATGGCTAAAATAAGTAAAAATAAAAACCCATAACTGTGAAGCAATTTACTCCTTTTTTTTCATGAAAAGGATTTTCATTCTATAAATGTATTTTGTGATTTATAATTTAACTGTTACATAAAGTGTTTTTGGAGCGCTGACGTTCTGACTTCACTAACCGGTAGATGAGCTTAAATGAACTCAGGCAGCCTTTTGTCTTTCTTCTTTAGCATCCTAAACACATAAGAGTAACGGATGAACGAGACTGTGATGTCTGGTTCCCTACCTTGTACAGCTTCTCCTCGGGGATCTGCTCTCTGACAGGGACGTAATCCTGCTGAAGGTCTAATATAAATCCCAGCAGGCCACACTCTGTTTTGTTGCCCACCTGCTTAGCCAGACCCCCCTCCACATCAGGTGGCTGTTGAGAGTAATTAGTGGATCAGGGAGGAAGACAGACAATGACGAAGGAGGCAAATGAGGCGAAATTAAAGGGATTCACAGATGTATTACCTCTTGCTAAATTTGAAATTAAATGTAAAAAAAAAAAAACCCAGGGCATAAATATAGAGTGTGTAAAAGACTCACTAAGATCTTGGAGGTGTAGGCGCTGTTGATGGCGATTGCATGCACCAACAAGTCCAGCGTTCGAGGGCTGATCAGTCCAGGATCTGGAATCACGCGGTGGTGGACGTCGCCTGGAAAGAACAGTCAACATTTTACTGCTATCAAGAATAAAGTCGTAACATACTGTACCTGAGTTATTTTTGTTTTCTATTATCCTTTTAAAAACTTATTACAAAAGAAGAACGTTTTCCAAAATATTATAATAATAAAAACAATTATTAAGATTTATTTTATTATATATTCTTATTGGGTTTAAGAAAACCAAGAGCACTGTAGAAAAAAACAGATAAGTCAAAAGATGATAAGAGACTCTTAGGCTGAAAGTCGTTTCATTTGTGACCAAGACTACGGTCCCATTAAGAATTTGATCCCGTCCCGTTCCCATCCTGACACGACTCCCATCCAGCGGGAATCCCAAAAAAAATGTAAATCGCTACTTTAGAGCTACATATATTTTAGAAGAAGGGCGGCAGTTCCAGATAATGACCCATTCTAGCTTCCAACCAGAGCTTATCGAAAGAAACTGAATTAGTACTTGTGTGTACCTATATAAGCCTGGACCACAGTCATCCGGTTGGTGGTGAGGGTTCCGGTCTTGTCAGAGCAGATGGCCGTGGCATTGCCCATTGTCTCACATGCATCCAGATGCCGCACAAGGTTGTTGTCCTTCATCATTTTCTAATTATGAGATATGAAAGAAGAGCGGAGAATGTGAGAACGCTGATACTAAACAGATTTCTTCTTCCCTTTTAACCTTTTAGCATGCTTGTTTCGTTGTGTTTGCCGGTAATGTGAATGTGGTTCCAGCCAATTAATTTCCTGCTGAGAATGTATGAACTGTCCTGTCCCTCCTTAAGTGGAATTGACTGATGCGACAATGGAAGCAATCATTTTGTAGAAGAGAATGGAGATGAACAATTGAGGTTTACTGATTATTAAAATTATAATTGAATTCTGGCCTTAATAGTTCCTTTTAATTTAATATTTTGTTATATTTTGTGGGGGAAAAGGTGTTTTTAAGTTTGTTCAACTTGTAGTTTTTTTCATCCTTTACACATTTTTATTTTTGTTGTTTTTTTCCCACATTGATACCTCTTTGCTCTAAATATACACTTTGAAAGAATGACTTATACAATCTAATGAAATCCAGTACAGCCTCACTGACATAAATCCTGCTCAAGTTTAGTTTAAAGCAACAAAAACAGATCATTTTGCTCTTGATTATTTGTTTTAAAAAGGGAGGTAAAACTAAAAATTTTACTAAATTGAACTTTGTTTACCTCTTCTAATCACGTCTACTTTTTACATTTCTGCTCAAATAAATATCTTCCCAAAAAAGGCGTAAAAAACGAAACACAAAGCAAAAGGATCTCAGTGTCTTCTAAGAGTCATGCTCTTAGCCAAACATGTTTGAACGTCATTCTCTAACATTTCATTGTTTTCTCAGGCAAACAAAGAAAATCTTTTAAATGGCCACAGTCGAATTTTAGGACTTTACAGTTTAGAGTATTTTTGCTCTTACTGTCTTTTAAGGTTTAACCCTCTAAATTTTGTTGTTATTATTTCTTATGTTCTTATGTTTTTTTTCTTATGTTTTTTTAAAACATTGAAGTCCAGTGAGGGAAAAACCATCTAATCTACAACATAAAAATAATTCTACAATACATACATCTCTGGGAGCTTTCTGGTAATGACTAGATTCACCAACGGCAAATTAGAAGCTCCAACTGGGACAATTTTAGGTTCAAGGGTCTTGGTTGGAGGTGCCACCATGCTACCGTGGTTAATTTGGCACTAGGTTGTTTAATGTGGTCTTAAAGAGGCAGACCTTCAACCAGAGGTCCATACCATTTACAACATGGCCAGTTCAAACAACTGTTGACATTTCTTGAAACCTAATTAGAATTTGAACCAAATTAGAGAATTCCCATGGAAATTATATTACGACAGTGGCCCGTGTAATAAAGAACAGTTAAAATAAAAAAAAATAAAAAAGTTCTTGCCTTAACTATGCCTATAGAATAAACACACACACACTAGTAATATTTTTTCTGTTCTGAATTAAAATGATGAATTCAACCAAAGGTTAAAGCAGATTTTATCTGCTACTTCAAAGACATTTTACCACATCTAATGCAGAGAACAACTTTAACATGACCAGGGTTGAACGAACCTCAGCAATTATGCTTTTCTACCCATTCAGATCTGTTTGATGAGACAAATATAAGATTATTTCTTGTGGAGTTTTCAGAGACAAACACGATTCTCCTCTTTTTTTGAAAAGTTTTTGAATCCCTTTTCCTCTTGGAAAGAATATTGTTTTAGCCTTAGATGGTAGTTTTCCTAACAGGCATAAAGTGTTTCATTGTTTTTTTGGCTTCCTGTGTTTCATTCTGTAATGATTTAAAAGGCCTATACCCTGCTAAGTCAATTTTTTTTTTTTTTTTAGCTTTTAAGCGTATTATAATGTTCATTCCTCACAAAAAGATACCCCAAAGCGAGGCAATTTCTGAGTATTGCTCTAAAAACCTACATTCTGTACACCCAATCCACAAAAACGGGTGAGTCCTCACATTGTGACGTAGACCAGTGAGGAACCGCCCCTTCCAGGAAGAGTCTGGGCTGCCAGCACCGCCCCCAGACTAACACACACACCCACTTTCTCCACGGAGCTAGCGGTGATCGGCAAAAGCGCTTTCATTTCATATGCATCCATCTTTGCAAAAGTTGGGATGTTGTTTGTTTTTGTGGGCAAATTGCAGACACGCTGCTGAGGCCTGCTCAAGGTGGACGTTATGAAATGGAGAGAAAGGCGGAGCCTCAGAGATTGAGTCGTCAGGTTGGAATATAACTCAGGAAAAAAACTAATATTTAATTAAAAATTGGTTTGTTTGTGTGCCAAAGGTAATATATTATCGTATACATAGATAGTGCTTACTATGAAAGGCTTAAGAATAGCATGGTAAAGGCCCTTTAACATTTTAGTTCTCTGGTAGTTTTAGCCCAGAGGCTGCTTGATTAGGAAGAGGTTTGAGCTTTACACCCACTGGCTGAATACTTATTAAAACAAATGAGTGGAATTACCTTGACTGAGTAAGCCAAAGAGATGGTGACAGCCAGAGGTAAGCCCTCTGGGACAGCCACCACCAGCACAGTGACTCCAATGATGAAAAACTTGACAAAATATTGGATGTATATTGGGGTGCACTCTGCCAACCATGAGCGATCTGAGGACAGAACACACTGCATGTTAATTTAATGATAGAATTAATAATTCAACATTTTTAACATTCAGTAGTAGTATTCAGAGGAGTGATGACTGTAATCTGAGTAATTTCATCCATACAGACCTTTGACGACAAACGTGTTGATGACAAAAAACAACATGAGGATGATGACGGTGATGGCGGACATTACCAAACCTGTGGAGAGATAAAAAAATTATTACTATTTCAAGATACAGGTTATTGAATTATATACCATAGTTGATTGGATGACGCTAAGGCAGACATTAAAAACAAGAATGTGCCCCTTAAGTGATCATAATTAGACACAAACTGACAGAAAATATAATAACAAATGAAATCTAGTGGGTAGCACTTAAGAGACAACCACGGTTGAGAAATGGCGCTTTATAAATAAACAAAGTATAGATGCATTAAAAAAATATTACAGTTTTTAGAAACTTAAAAGCAGACTAACACTTTGCTATGCCTTTTACTTATTAAATTGACATAACTGTATAGTCAAACCCTCAGCTAAAACTTTAATAAAGTTGCTGGGTTGGTATTTTAATTATCATACATTTTTTAACAACTACTACTAAAGGAAAAACTTAATGTTTTGGCAGGAACCTCAGCTAGCAACAGATACAAGTCTGGTTCAGAAGTAAAGACAAAAAACAAAAAAAAAAAAAACAGAACATAGTCAAGGTAGCAGCTTCATATTTTTTTTTACAGTTTTTTAAAGACTTGGATGAAGACGGAAGAATATGTCATGATTCAGGTTCAAGTTCTCCGGATCCTGCAGTTGCATAGCAGTCCCACAATGTCACTGCTTCACCACCATGTTAGACTGATGCAGACTTTTTTTCTGAAATGCTGTGATTAAACATGAAAAACCTATTTTAGTCAGACAGCTCATGCAGAAGAGAATGATTTATTTTCCAGATTTTTCTTTTAGTTTGGCATATGGCTCCCTTCAGATACAATAAAACAAGATGTTCCATTTAAAAAACTTAAAAACTACCCCTAACGGAGCTCACAGGTGGAACCCGGGGAGGAGGGTGGGGCAACAAACGGATGACAGAGGGCGTACAGCACACACCTGGTTCTTGAAGTGGGTCGTGGAACAGGTGAGTTACTTGGGCTCAACCGTCCACGGGGAGGTGTAAACAGGTAAATGCACTGTTGAGCTGCCTGCCTGAAATTCTTCCAAGGTCGTTCATTTTTCAGAGCATTTCCCCTTTTTTTCCCCTCAAAGTGCATCAATCACCAGCTAAATGCGTCTGGAAGGATTGACTGTGGAGGTGAAATGTTTTGCATGGTTTGCGTATTTTCTTTTCTCGAGGGAGGAAAGGGAATAACAAAAAAAGAGCAAAAAAAATGAAGAGTGAAAAATGTCAAATCTGACACAATTCTTTGTGTTCTTTTTGCAAACAAGTGTCTTTCTACCATGCATCCATACTTGTTCAAAAGTCTATTTCTGATTGTAGAATCATGAACTCTGACAAATCGCATAAGGCCTGTAATTCTCTCCATCTTCCTCAGTTTCATTGTTTTTCAAATAACTTTGTTTTTTATATAATTACACATCAATGTACATACAATAAATCAAGGTTTTCTCAATCTGATACTACAGCCTGTACAATCAAGATTGAGAGAATGTTGTCTAAAAAAGTGTTTACTACATAAGACAGACCAAATTTAAACAAATATAATTTTGGAGATAAAGAAAAAGAAAACTAGAAAAAGGCTTGTGGATCTTTATTATTTTCAAAGTGTGTTTAGTAGCTACATAGTGAAACCTGTAGCTACATTCCGGGTCCCCACCTCCCAGAACAAATGTGTCTCTGGAGCTTAAGGGGATTGTGTTGTTTGTTCCTCCTAATATACAGAGGCAATCGCAAAATCTTCATTTACAAATCAGACAAGTCAGAAGTATCTGTAGGATGTATTTATGGTTCTTGATTCAATGGAGTCTGGTTAAAGACTCAGCAGAGCTCATTCTATTGTGATTTCTGAGTCAAATATTCCTAAAATGGCATCATGTTCTCATCTTTGGAAATTGCTAGATAAATCCAGACATTTGATGGCGGATGCTCTTTCATGTAGCATTCACTCAACCTAAGTGAAGGCGTCTTGGAGGGCAGACGGGAGGTGTCCCGGCTGAAGCTGAAATTCTGTTTTTTGTACTTCCAGATTCTATTCCCTGTCTCTATTTTCTTTTATATTTTCCGTCAGAGTGGGAGGTATTCTGTCTTTCTTCTTATCTTCGCCATCTTTGGTTGCAGATTTGTGCTTAATAGTCCAGAACACCTGATAGGGTGAAGATCTTCAGGACAGCATTTAAATACAGGGCATCTTTTATTGGAACTCCAGAACCACATTTTCTCTACTTGTCTGAATAAGTTACCATTTTTAGAATGTAAGGAAATCTTTCACTCGCTATGTTGTTGAACTTATTGGGCTGCATACACAATAGCCAGTTTTGGTATATGTGCTGTAAAGCAGATTTCTTCACATATATTTTGTGATAAGTTAAGTTCCAAACTGAACTCAATTTAGCATCTACATGAAAGCAAAAACATGAGGGACTTTTTTTTTAACGCTGGAAATAAATTCAGGTGTCAAGGGGATAAATGTCTTTTCTTTGCTTTAGCTTCTTTTATGTCCTCCTAGATTAGTCCTTGTTGCAGTCTCAGAGTAATTATGATCAATCTGTCACCACTGGAGAGGTTTTCCACTGTTCCCCGTTTTCTCCGTGTGAGGCTAATGGCTCTCACTGTGGTTCTCAAAGATGCAGAAATGTCTTTATAACTCATCCAAATTGAAACATGTCTGTGAGTTTGTGTTATTTGCTTTTTCATTTGAAGCTTGAAATAGATTTTTTTAGATCAACAGAACAGAATTCCTAACAGGAACCAGGTCTGAGTTTAGCAAATGAAGATGGATCCAGATTACTAACAAAATCTGGTTCACAATTTATTCCTTTTAAGTAAAGAAGAAGCCATGCTATTCGGATTCATTCAGACATCTATAATAGGACACTAGGACAAGTTTAAAATCTATTAAAACCCACTTCAATCATCAATTTTCAAAATGTTCCCAATGGTCTTTTAACTATTGCTGTTCTTAGCCAAAATATAAAAAGCTGTGACCTTTTCGGCCATGGCTTCTGCAGAACGGCAGGAGTTCATCAGACAAGTTGTGAGCAGGACTGTTGACACAAAGCAACCCCGCCCCCTCCTCCCCTCTCTGTTAACATTCTCTCCCGCTAGCTTACAGCAGCTCAACCTCGCATCACCGGTGCAACTAAAATGTCGAGCAATATTGGAGCTATCCGACTGTACAGTTTTGAGCCATATGCCAGCTCAGACAAGGACAACAAAGACATGAATCTAGTCATCTACAAAAGAACTCAAAGCCAGGAGCTTGTGACCACCCAGCGTATTTTCTACATCACAAATACGCTCCTTTTCAAACCGGATATTTTTTTTTTTTGGCCGCTCCTGATTCACAACAATTTGAATAAATAAATACTCATGAATGCAATTTTGAGCTTAATTCTTTTACTTAATAAATAGGGGCCTTTTAACACTTTGTTTCATGTATTATACAAGAATTCAGCCTTAATCGAATAAGCAGAAACATCACAAACTCTAATAAACTAGTTGGTTTAGCAGCAATGAAAATTGTGTACCTGCTTTGCCAATTTGAACGGCCAGTTTGGTGAGCTTGCCCTGCAGCACGCTCTTCTCTTTCTTTGGAACGTTGGTTTTCTTTTTCTCTCTGTCCTCCACCTCCCCTCCCTCTGCGCTCTTCAGGGGTTGCATCTCCATGGCAACACCCCCATCCTGTTTCTTAGCTGATATAAAAAAATACAAACATGGGAAAAGAAAAAAAAAACATTCAAAGGAGTGACTATTAGGAGGTTGACAGCCATTAAAATGAAGTTTACCTTTGTTCTGATTGTTCTCTACAGTTCCATCGGGCTGTTTTCCTGCAAGAAGAAGGGGCAGGTAAGTTACAAAGAAGCCACGGTAGTTTTTGGAACAGCCACACACTCTCTGGAAACAGGAAACCACATGGAAACAGTCTCAAAGGGAAGAGTGGTAAAGGTGCAGCGGGTCTAGAGACTAAGATACATTTTCAGGTGTGTTAAATCCACGTTAGTTCACTTTGGGGTCCATTCATGGAATAAGGAAAGGGGCGGGGCAGACATGTTCACGCTCACATACCATTGGTGACTGTGCTGTTACTGGCATCAGTGGAGATGAGCAACTGAGTACTGTCATCTGTTTGAGGAATGTGTGAGAAGGCAATGGGAGTCCAGAGAGGAAAGGGAAAAACAAAAAAGAGAGCAAAAAATGAAGAGTGAAAAGTGTGTCTGAAATCTACAAGCAAAGTGATGAGACGCCTGCAAAAATAATGTGAAATTTACTTCAGTTCTAACATTAAAGACAAAGTATCCTCAAATAATGAACACTTGTGCAAAAGGACACCCGACATGTTACTTCTTCTTTCCGAGGTGATGCCATGCACATTCCCACGCTGAAGCGGGAGCTGCAGGATAGAAGTGCGCTGCTAATGATATTAACCTTAAGTGCTTCTGCTGAAAGTATTTGCGGCTCTGCTGTGTGCAGCTCTGCTCCGACTGCATAGCCCTTAAAAACAGATTTGAGCGTAGACTAATGCTCCATGCATTGACCAACCAAAGCTCTTCCCTGAATCTCTCTTGACCCCCCCCCATCTCTTAATTGATTGAATCTGCAGTATTTGTCTGTCTCTCACATTAAGAAGGAGAAACAGAGGAGAACAAAGGCAGAACCAGGAAAGTGAAAAAGGACACAGGAGAGGGGTAAACAACTCGCCAAGCTAGAGATGGACAGGGGGGAGAAGTGGAAAAAAAATAAATGCTTCCCATTCAAACCCTTATCTGAAATCAGTATCTAACTATAGCTGCACATGTATGCAGAAATGTGCAAACCCCCAAGGAGGATGAGGCTAGCAGACTTAAAATGCTACAACCTGACATGGTGTCCACAAAAAAAGAAGCAAACTTAGAGTCTCCCATTCTGAGTTCTGCTTTTTTTCCCCTTCAGGAGACCAGTGAGACAGGAAGTTTAAAACTTTATTAGTAAACTTAAACATGGACAAGAGACACAAAAAGGGTGACCAAGCAGCGGACGACTTCTGAATGAGTCTTTCTTATTATTATTTATGAAGTTATGGCAATTCCTTTTTTTTTAGTTCTATTTACAAACATGTTGTCGTCCTTTAAAACAAAACATTTGAAAAAACTCCCAACAACCATCAACTCATTGGGTCTTTGCAGTGTTTCAGATCCATCTCAGTGTCCACTTTTGATAGTAAATTCTGAATGCAAATAAGTTGTATTTTGTTGTGAAACACTGATTTTTCGTAACAGATGAAGCATAGGTTGTCAAAGAATTGCTAGTGATTAAAGTTCAATGAGGAATTAGACCCTTTGTAGGTGTTATGTCTGAAACTGTATTTTAGTTTTTGCATTTCTTTGTTACGATGTCACTTTTTTTGTATTGTTTATTTTCTGTGGTTTAATCTGCAGCAAAGTTATGTGTTCATCATTTATTTTTTCTGTCCAGCAGCAAAACAAACAAATATGAGCTAAAGGATTCTTGCATTGGATAAATTTTACTGTTACAATAGGCAGCTATGTAGCTTCGGAGATGCGAGGGGTTATTTGTATAAACCCCTTTGTATTTTAGGTAGTAATGTATTATAAGTAATATATATTATTTTATAGGTTAGCATTGTAGTGTTTGTTGTTTTCTGTAGATCTGTGCAGGATTATTGTTTGTGGTTGTGGTTTTTTGATAGGTGTTTGATCTGGATTGGATTGAGGCCAACAGTGGAGGCTTTAAATTTCAGCCTTTCACTCTGCTGTGTCGTCAAGATGTGTGCTGATCTACCCAGCTCTCCATTTTCTGTAGCTATGCTTTTCCCTGTTTTTGCTTGTCTTGAGAGTTAGGTAAGAATGTGTCACCTGTGCCAATGACCCCCCCGTGATCGGACTGGGCCTTGGAATAAATGGATCCTCATTTTACTGTTTCTGCACAGCAGTACCGAGCCAGACTGTTTCGTTGAGCTGCAGTTTCTACGTTTTTGTCCAGTTAAGGGTTATATTAGGGTAGGGTAACTGGGCGGGTTGAGGGAGGAATCTGGTGAGGGAGGGGTGCCAACTGTGTGTGATTGTCATGTTTTTTCTGTTTTAAATAATGTTAATTTTTTATGACTATTTTATCTGCCTTTATGGTAAACCCTTTGTGTTTGAATGAATGGCACTATACCAATGAATAATGTTTGAAGTTTTCTTTCCCTTTTTTCTGTCACAATAAGGTAATAAGCACTTGTGGGTATAGAGTTTGTTTAGTGTCTTGGCTTTAGTCCATCCTAGACCCTTTATGCTTTGTTTCACTTAGTATTGTGTTTGTTTGCAACACTTTATGAAAAAAAAAAACATAATTAAACCCCACCTTAAATCCCTAAATGTAAAGGGCTGTAACAGACTGTCACACCAAGGTAACATGACATGCATGTAAACAAAATGGTAATGGCCAGAATTTTGCTTGGAGTTATGCGAAGTATACAAACCCAAATACATTACCAATTCATTCAACATTCAACATTCAAATTAAAACTGTTCCCAGTTTACACATTTTCTTGCGATGTAACCTTTAGTCACAACTCCCCTTGTGGGTAGATATGGGCTGTCTGCGGTTGACCATTGAAAAATAGTTAATATTGTACGGGTACACAAAATATCAAGGTCATAAACCGCTCAGAGATCGTGTGGATGACTTCTTTCTACAACCTGGACAACCCAGAAACCCGCCCCAACTGTAGAAGTTTAGTTTTACACATTATTAATATTCTATCTACAAGATGTCACAGCCAAATGAGGTACAGTCTACACAGAAGAACCAAGAACTGCTGTTATTAGGTGGACACAAAAACAAGTTGTTCTTTTGAACCACTGATGTCTTTTTAAATGTCATCATAGTGTTTACTTTTGACCTCAAGGGATTTAGAATGTGTACACTTTCTTCCTTTTTACCTCTCTTCCAGTGGTCTTTTAGGACTTTTTAGGGTTGTTTTGTGTGTTTTTGCTGTTGTTTTGCACCAGTTATCCTTCTCTGTTATCACACCTGTTAGTTGTTGCTGCATCATTGCTTTTCTGTCATCTCCAATTAAGCAACATAGCTTTTTATGCAATTATTTTGTAGATTTCAATTTGTCATTTTAGTAACAGTCTACCTTCATGCATGAGCAGTAACATGGGGTCATTCTGCAGGTCTTAGTGATAGTTTTACTTTATTATGGTTACATTACATGTCTTGGTTGCTTACTTGCAACCAAGACATCCTTAGTCCTTTTCCTTTTAAACCATATTAACCAACAACAAAGTACCTTAAAGTTTGAAAAAGTTACGAAAATGTGACTATCCATCAGGTCAAATACCTTTCTTTTCTTTAACATCTTCTTCCATCTCTCCCGCACCCAGCAGGGTGAAGATGATGCCCGTCTGCGAGTTGACGCCTACAGCTGTGACCAGCATCCTGCCCGAGCCCTCCATCACATGAGTACCTGAAAATCAACAAAGAGACCAACCTGATCCCAATGAACACACACACCATTCGATGTCTGATGTATATAATATGGAGCTGGGTCACTTCAGGCTCTGAGAAGTCTACAATATAACAAGTCATCCAGATCTGACTGGTTAGTATAGCCAGGGCTTTATGACCTGGTTTCTTCCTTTTTTTTCTTTCTTACCTCTTGACTGTGAACACCTGGAACTGCTCCAGCCTCCTCCTCCTCCACCTTCTCCTTGATAAGTTTGTGGTACCATTGCTTGAAACTCAGGATTGTATTTGGATAGTTGTTTGTTTCTTTGAGGTGCTTATTAGTCATTCTTTGTCCCAGTTCTCTAACCCGCCCTCCACCATTTCCAAAGTGCAGCTGTTCTCCATCTCGTCGGCTCCCCAGCATCCCAATCTAACAGTTTTAGATCATTCTTATAAAATCTCCTTGACAAAGTTTTATCACCTGCTAAATTAAAGTTTGTGATTAATTAGGCATTAGTTAAGCTCTAATTGTGTTGCTTAACAGAGCATTTACAAAGTCACATAAAGCCTCTGAGAAGCTGAGACGCAGAAAATAAGAATTGAAGCCTGCGGTTTCTGAAAGTCTAATTATAATGTACTAAATACATTTAAGAAGGTGTAAGAACTGAAAAAAGATTTAAAAATATATAATATTAAATGCTATATTTACAGCAAAATGCAACATTTTCTCAAATAAAGTTCAGTAATCAAAGCAATAATGCCCAAATTGTAAAATATAAAGCAATAAGGACCAAATTACCCCAAAATGTTTAAGACAACTGAAATGGAACTTGATGACTGTGGTACTAAAAATGTTAAAATAAAATAAAAAAATTCTGAGAAACGTAAAAGTAAAGTAAGCTTTAAAACATTAAAATAAATGTTACAAGTATGTAAGCTTTCCAAAAAAAATGAAGCTACAATACCTAAAAAAATGTACACACTGACTAAAAGCTTTAATTGTTGGTAAAAGTTTGAATAATCTTTTTTTTGTTTCAAAAACTAAACTTCTTATCAATGTAAAAGCTGTTAAAGAAAAATCCAAAGAGGCCCCAACAAATTGACAGTAAAAAGTTAATACCAATAAATACAATGATATATAATAAAACCACACATCCTCCTTTAAGTTATACAACTGATTTTTCCTTGTGACTTCCTTGTGAATATATTTGACATTACCGACATTACCTTCACAATGCTTTACCTTGATTTGAAGTGCTGCACACAGTTAAAGGGATGAAAACCAGTAAGGGAAACCCAAACCAATATCTTGACTTATGTAAAACATAAACATGCCTAATCACCCCTGAAGTAATGAGCCAAACGGGAGAAAACCTTGTTTCAGGTAAAAGCAACAGGTTTTATTTGCAGGTGTTTTACTCTGGTAAAATAGTATTTTTCATATTTTAATCCTGAGCTTTTGTCATGAAGTTGTGGAATTCTGACAACAACAAGAAGCTATAAAGAAATGAAGATGAGTGATCTTAGACACAAAGAGAATGATTTAAATGAGACAATATATCCACAGACAAACGGTGTCTTCAAAATGAAATACTATAGAACTGGTGAGAAATTTGCCGCTGAGAGTTCAGACACAACAGAAAGCTCAGCAAACGTGCCGAAAAGTTATCAGTGGACCTTTGATAGAGGTCGAGTTGGACTGGCCCGATAACACCTCAGATGTAGTTCTGTGATGTCACAGTACTCTACAAACATAATCTGCTCACTAAAACATACTTTAATTCTTAAAGATCCATCAAAGTAGTAGGTTTTTTTAACTAGTAATTATTCCACCATCAAGCACAGAAAAATTGAATATTTTCAAATGATGTCTTCTTTAATGATTAGTCACTGATGGGAAATGGCACATTTGTGTTCCCCTTCTTCTGATAAACTGTTGCTCAATGAGGGGCTCATATCAGTTAACGTTGTCAGACTAATTTTTAATAAAAATGAAAGAGTAACAACCAGAAAGAGAAAACCCCCACCTGAGAGCAGCATGGGGTCCTTATCCACTGATTTGCGTACGTGGTCAGATTCTCCTGTCAGGGAGCTTTCATCTATTTTCAAGTCGTTGCCTTGGATCAAGATCCCATCAGCAGGTAGAAGGTCCCCTAAACGCAAAAAGAAGAACAATGGGTCTGTTTCACAGCAACTTGACAGATCATGAGTAGGAAGTGATGTTTCTGCCACCACCTTGCAAATAAAAGTCAAAGTTTTGAGATCAAAATTTTCTAAATTACAAGCAAAATATTCTGTTTTAAAAACTAAAAGTTAAAAAAAAAACATTCTAACACATAACCCTTTATTCTGTTTGAAAACATGACATTCCTTCCTTATATTTGTCCGCGGCTCGTCTGTTGCTTCATTCCTACTGTGTTTACGTCGGCTATGGTGGCCGTTTAGGTTCAGTTGTCTGAGAATAGATTGTATTCAGAAAGAAATAGTCATTTTTTTTCCATTATTTAACTCTTTTTTACTTTAGACAAAGGCAAACATTAACTCTTTGAAAATAAGAAATCCTTTCCAACGCAAGGGAATCTGCTCAAGCAAATTTGCTCAAAGGAAAATATTACATTAAAAATTAGAAATTTAATTTCTTCTTTTAAATACATTAAGTCTAATTTCTGAGCCATCGTTCTTTTTATCACATACTACAGCTGGTTATCTAATCATAAAACACAATTGTGCAGCATAAAATAATATGTGCTTTGAATCTTTTTTTTTTTTTTATAACAAACAGATCTTAAAGAAAATCAAACTTTTTACCAATATTTTGCTCCGGGAATTTAAAGATCACACAGGCCAGTTTAGTGTAATGTCAGCAGATAAACGTTACAGTTTATTTAACAGTTTTAGGAGATCTTCAGCCATAAATTTACAAATATGATTTAATAAAATTTAATCAATGCTAAAGGAAAGTATAAATAATTTTTAAAATGACTAAAAAATGTATTTTTCTACAGCAAAAGATTCTAAATGGAGTGTAAAAGAGCCGTTTCAGCATCTGAGCCTTGGTAGCAGACACCGTGTTAGATAAATATAGTGATTTAACTGGATAGGACCAAACAACAGGCTGTCTGGTGGCAGATATGTCACGCTAAACGGAAACTTATCAGCAAAATAATCAAAGACGAGAGAGAGCCAGAGAGACAGCGCATCTGAAAACGTTTGGGTCGCAGACGCAAAAATGTATTTTGAAAGCAAACCTTTAATATTTTTACTTCATACTTTGAAAGTTTTGTTTTTTAAACTGAACATTTGGTTTATAAGTCAGGACATTTTGATCTCAGAACTATGACTTTTGTTTGCAATGTGTTGGCAGAAATATCACTTCATACATGTGACAAGTCCTCCTGACTACTAGAGAAAAACATTTTTCTGTCAGTTTTCTTTTTTTTAAATTCACCAAAAACTACAATACCCAGAGCCCCACTCCTTCACATACGGTACCATTGAAAAGCCCAAATGCCCTCCCTAGATACCAAAAGGAGATCATTCAGTAGTATGCAGTGGTTGGGAGATGTTCCGGTCTACAGAGAACACATTTGTTCTGCTGGTAGTCAGGAAGATATATGATTCAAAATCCATCAATGGATTTATTCAATATTAACAATCTTTGCTGTTTTTGTTAAATTACTTCATAGAGCAATCAATTGAAAATGACTGATAAGTGGTGTGAATGAATATGTTCCATTTATCACAAGATTAATTTTTTGTAGGCTGCAGAGTAAAAGCCTGTAAGGGTTTTTCTTACCGTATTTGACCTGAGCTATGTCACCCACCACCATGTCAGCCACGGGGATCTGGATGACATTTCCTTTCCGCACCACAGTGAACTTCTGCTCCTGCTCGATGCGACTTTGCAAACCCCGGAACTGCTTTTCTTTGGACCAGTCGTTAAACGCCGTCACAAAGACTACACACACCACAGATAGCAAGATGGCAGCACCCTCAATCCAGCCGGCATCAGCCTCGCCTTCGTCCTCAGCCCCACCGGTACTTTCCCCGCACACTGGAGCAAAGACAACAAATGTTAGTTTTTTTTTTTTGCAAATATCTTTTTATTGTTTTTAAACACATGAACAAAGTTAGAAGCATTGAAACAGCATATATTGAACAAAAAACAAAAGAAGAAAGAAAAATAAAATAAAATAAAAAATTAGTACAAGAAGGTAAGTGGAGTTGTCAGGTTTAAATTTTCCTCCTATCCAGGATACTGATCACAAAGTTGGCAATATGTCATAACCTTTTCTTGTTTTGTACATAAACCATTTTTCCCAGTCCTTCAAAAAATTTTCTTCTCTCATTCTTAGTTTGTATGTAAGTCTCTCCATTGTTTGGATTTCTTCCACTATATACATCCATTGCTTGTATGTTGGGGCTTCCGCCTTCTGCCAGTTCTTAGTTATGGCTTTCTTTGCTGCCACAAGAAGAACTTTTACTAAGTTTTGGTCCGTTTTATGTATTGTTCCCTCTAAGTAACCCAGATACATCACAAGACAGGTTTGGGATATCTTATATCTGAGTATTTCACATATAGCAGAGTGGATGGTGTCCCAGAAGGGCTTTATTTTCTCACATTCCCAAAAAATATGTGTCTGATTTGAGTCCTTATCCATGCAAGTTCTCCAACAGAGTTGCTGAGTTTGAATTAGTTTGCCCTTGATTTGTGGTGTTATAAAATATCTTATTTGGTTTTTCCAAGCAAATTCTCGCCATTTTAGTGACTGCGTAGTGGTTTGGTGAACTTTCCACATATCATCCCACATCTCCTCTGAGATTTTTCCTCTCAAATCCTTTTCCCATTTTGCTTTGACATATAGTGTTGACCCCACTTTTGATTCCATAAGGTGCTTATATATAACAGATATAACCTTGGGAATATTTTCACTGTAGGCCTGTATAAATGTCTTAATTATTGGGTGTATTTTGTGTTCCTCTGTTTTGATTTGCTTTTCATAGTAGTCTCGCATTTGCATATATCTGAATAGGTCCTGATTTATTAGACCATATGTGTCTTTAAGTTCCTGAAATTCTCTCATTTCACCTTTCTTTATCATTGTGCACATGGCCGTAATACCCTTTTCAGCCCATTGTTTGAATCTGTGGTCAAATTGTGCAGGCCTAAATTTGTCATCATATGCTGTCCATTTCAGCAAACTGAGTTCTTTACCTAATTTTAGTTGTTTTATAACATAGTACCAGTTCTCAAGAGTATATATTGTTATTGGATTTAGATCTAAATGTTCTTTAGCAGTGGCTGGGATCCCATTTTCCCCCATACATGTTTGAATTGGGAATCTGGATGTAAAAAGTTCTATATCTTTCCATCGGGCAACATATTCTGTATTACACCAGTATACTAAACGATGTATTTGGGCACCTTTAAAGTACTCTTTTAGATTGGGTAAGGCTCTTCCCCCCTTTATATTGGGTAGTTGTAAAGTGTGATATCGTATTCTTGGTCGTTTTCCTTCCCATATAAATCTTGATATAAGCTTATCCCATTTTTGAAATTGGGATTGTGGGATCTCTACTGGTAAAGCTAGAAAGAGGTAAAGGAGGCGTGGTAGTATATTCATTTTTATAACATTTATTCTTTCACTTAATCCTAGTGTGTATGTGGACCATCTTTCTATGTCTTTTCTGATATTGATATTTGTCCGTTCATAGTTATTCTGATATAGTTTTGCTGGATCTTTAGGTATATTCACCCCCAAGTACTCAAGTGATTTGGCATCCTATTTTATCTTCCATTCCTTTAAACCTTGATTTGCAACGCAATTAAACTTGAGTATCTGAGTTTTATTTATATTTATTTTGTATCCTGAGCTTTGACCAAATCTATCAAAAATCTTCATCAAATTACCAAATGATTTGACTGGATCTAATAAATAGACCATAACGTCATCCGCGAACAGGCCTATGATATGTTCCTGTCCACCGATGTCTATTCCTGTTATCCTTGTGTCTTGTCTCACCATTTGGGCTAAGGGTTCGATATAAAGGGCAAAGAGTACGGGGCTAAGGCAACAGCCCTGTCTAGTCCCCCTTCCCAGACTGAATCTATTTGTGAGGGAGCCATTAATTTTGATTCTACCTGTTGGTTTGTAGTAAAGAGCACTTATGCATTTAATTGACTTTTCATTGAATCCAAATTTTTCCAATGTTAAATATAGAAATTCCCAATTGACTCTATCAAATGCCTTTTCGGCGTCTAAACTTATTAAGGCAGCTGATAGTTTTTTTTTATGTATCCTGTTTATGATGTGAAGTGTTCTCCTTATATTATCGTGTGTTTGTCTGCCTTTGACGAATCCGGTTTGGTCCTCATCTATTAAGTTTGATATAAATGATTGGAGTCTATTTGAAATTATAGAGGTGTATATTTTATAGTCAACATTTAAGATAGAAATTGGTCTGTAGTTTTGACAATATTCCTTGTCCTTTAATGGCTTAGGAAGTACTGTAATGACTGCCTCCTTCCAGGAGGGTGGAGTTTGTCCACTTGATAAAATCCAATTGAAAGTGGAGTGAAGCAGTGGGATAATTATTTCTTCGAATTCTTTATACCATTCTGATGGAAAGCCATCACTCCCAGGGGCCTTGTTTGATTTCAGTTTGCCAATTGCTTTTTTAACTTCTTCTGTGGAAATTTCTGCTGTCATGAGATCATTTTGTTTCGTTCCTATTGAAGGTAGGTCTAATGAGTCTAGTAAGGTTTGCATCTCCTCTTGTTTTGCAGTCATTGGTTCAGTGTATAAATCCTCATAATAGTCCCTAAATATATTCTCAATTTCTTCTGGATTATTTTTTAGTTGATTTGTTTTTGGGTCTCGTATTTTATTAATGTTTAGTTCTACTTGTCTTTCCCGTAATCGTCGAGCTAACAGCCTTGTGGCTTTGGGGCCTGAGTCATAATAGTTCTGTTGTAAGTATCTTATTCTTGTTTCGGTCTCGTATTGAAGTATGTCATTAATCTTCTTTTTTGTTTCACTGATTAGCTGTCTTGTTGTTTGGTTTGCGTTGTCTTTAAAGGCTTGTTCCATTTCTCTCAGGTCTGAGGTAAGTGTCTCATATTGTTTTACTCTTTCTTTTTTCATCTGACTTCCAATTGCAATAAATCTCCCTCGTATCACTGCTTTTAGTGCATCCCATATAATAGCTGGATTTGATTCCCCATTATTGTTTAATTCAAGATAATTTTGTATATCTATTTTAATTTGTTTGGTCACTGTTTTATTGTTTAAAATTCCTGCGTTTAGCCTCCATAGAGTATTTCTTTGCCAACAAATGTTAGTTTAGGTGACTCTAAAACACGTTTATTCCTCTTCCCTCAAACATAAACATCCAGTTTGGTCAATAATACTCTTTTAAATTCAGGTTGTGAATTATATGTTCACTATACGCACAAATTTGAAACACAAGTCATTATTTTTCATGACTATCATACAGTTTTGTTTTGTTTCTCCTCCTTTTCTATATTCACTACCACAAACAATTATGGTTTTTTTTTGTAATGAAACCTCTAACCCTTATTCTACACCACCGACACAGGCTGCTGCTGAATACAATGAATATTTATGAGTAAATCCAGGACACATAGTGAAACATACATACAAGGATAGCATGGATTTTCAAGCTCCAGGCTTTGAAATCACTATCATTGTGATCTGTTCTGAGTTTATTTATATTTAAAATTGTTTAAAACTTAAAAGTAAATGTTCTAAAATAAGTCTGATGTAGCGAGGTGACTTTTTTTTTCTAATCAAAAAAGATAATAAAACCTCGTGTGTATTCAATTCTAAACTAATTGCCATGCTTGGCTTCATCTGAGCCTTTGCTGCCCAAAGCACAAGTCTATAACCAAATAAATAAATAAAACATTTCAATAGTCAATAATCAATAGAAACACTAAAATAAATGTTTTTGTATGAATTTTATCTGATTTGACTTTTTTTTTATCTTCCATTCTACTGTATTTCAAGAACTTTGGAGCAAATAGAAAGAACAAAATAAAAAAGTGTAACATATTAACTTGGATAAATTATAATTGCCCCTGAAATGGAATAGGGCTGGGTTGATGAAAATCGGTTAATCGATCTGAATTGATCCAAGCTTAGTAAATCAATAATCGATGCATTAAAAGTAGAGATCGATCTTTTAATCCTTTACTTTTCTGGTGACCTAACACCACTCTAGAGAGATTTTGTGAGATTTTGGCGAGATCAAGCTTTGAAACAATCATGGTGTATAACTGTAAAACTGCTAGACAGTTTATAGAATACAAATTTATAAATACTAATATACTCTGATACATCTACAGTGAAATTTTAACACTAAAAGTGGTAAAGCCAAAGTCCACTACCTTGATGCTAACCTACAATTTCCCTACAACCTACAATAGGACGGCTAACATTAATGCTCAGCCGACCGAAACATGCATTGCTGACTAAATGAAGAGCTTTATAGACTCACAGGCATTAACTATTTTAGGGAAACATTTTTAAAGTAACCATTTGTTGTCTACAGCTCCAATTTTTGTTTATAGTTTCTAGAATAAAGTGTAATGCTATAGCAAGAGCGCTACCGAGTGGCCAAACTGAAATGCCCTCCAGGAGAGGCAGAACATTTATTTTGTTAATATAACCCCGTTTAGAGCCTTTATGTTAATGATCTGCACATTTGTTCTGCATCTGGCTGCTTGCAGTTTTATATTTTCTGCATGCAGCTGACTCCTGCATTGGAAACCAGTTTATTTTAAATTACAGTTCAGATTATAGAAAGCCTGTGCACACTGTAAAAAGAGTTTGTGTTGTTCCAAGGAGCAAATATAACACTGAGGTAAAAAAAAAAATAAAAAACTTGGAAAAGGTGTGAGTTCATGTTTCCCCATGTTTAAAACCCAAACTGCATTTATGCAAACAGCAAAATATCCTGAAAAACGTTCCCTCTGCCCACATACTTACTTTCGCTTTCCTTATTGGGAGGCTGGTAGAAAGACAGGCCAAGCGAAATGATGGCGGCAGCCTCCAGTATGATGAGCGTGACGTCCTGCAGGGCTTCCCACACCAGCTCGAGGAACGTTTTGGGTTTCTTCGGGGGGATAAAGTTTTGACCATAAATTTGGCCTCGACACTCCAGGTCTGCGGGATCCCCACTGAGCCCTGAAGAATGAGAAATTCAGAGCTGTTAGAGCTGCGGATGTCACAAGAGATGTGCGCAGGCGAGGACTAATGCCTTCCAAAAACAGCAGCAGATATACTAAATCCAAACTTCCTTAACTCCAGCTCTCAGAGTCAGCTGATTAAAAAGTTCAATGTCTTCTTACGTGCAGCACATCCATCTTCACCCTCCTCCCTTTCATGGTTCAGTTTCCATGGTGATCAGGACATCAAGTCCAGGCCTTCCTAGGCCTTACTAGATTCTGCCCAACAACAGGTGATGTCACTTATCCAGTGTGGTAGGTTTTGAGCAGCTTTTCAAGTTTTTGTGATTGGCTACAGCTTTTACGCTGCAGTTGGCTCAGATCTGGGATCTTTGAATCCGTCTGCCTCTCTGTGTTTGGACACATCCTTCTACGGCGTGCTGCTGATAGGAGTCAGTCGTTTGGAGCTCCCAGCGCTGCAAAGGAGCCAGAATGATGCTCAACAGGGTTGTGGCTGAGAGAGAAAACAGGTGACCTATGCTGAGTAATCGCAGGGAGCCGTTTTCTCCTTTCATCCCTTCTTTCCTTCTTCCTTCTCCTCAGTCTCTCCTCCTACCCTCATTTTCTCCCTCTCTCTCTCTCTCTCTCTCTCTCTCTCTCAATCTCCCCTTGATGTGTCCTTGACAATGCGGCAAGCTGTTCAAGCTCTCCCTCTTCAGCCATCGGCTACCCCACCAAAAACACACACGGGTGCGCACATTTACGGACGTTTTCTGCCATATTCTGTCATTTCTGCGACTCTGTGATGCTTTCAGAGCAGCACTGGAGTTTCCATGTGTCTTGATGTTGCTGGATGGATGTAGAACCTACTGCTTTAACCTCTGCCTCTCTAAGCATCACATTACACGCAATGCACTCCATCAGCAGCACCATAAGAAACACAAGTGCGTACATACAGTACATCCATCCAACACAGCCGGTCTGCCAAACTGTCATCATAAAACACAATTTACTAGTTTTCACATTTTAGAATTCTAAAAAGGTGGTTATTATTTTCCATTTGTTGATACTGAGGACAAAGTAAATAAGCCAATCAAGTTTTATTTTGCAGCATTAACACAAGCGCTGAATGCGCCAATGCTCCGCAAAATCTTGAGTCACGTCTAAAACCTGTAGCCAGAGACTGAGACTTTGTGGGAAAGCCCAAAAATCAAAAAAGAGAGTTTCTTCATTAAAACCACACAGCGGAACTCCAAAGATGTTCTTGATGCTGATAAACAGAATCATTTAGCATGTAGATGCTAATAACAAGAGAGTATTTGTTTATTAATTTAATTTTTAAAATTAAAATCATTTTAACATGCATTTAGAAAAAATATTTTTTTTTTAAAAAGCCTTAAGTTTAAAAACACAAAATATGTCTGAAAAAGACGTCAAAGCTTCTCAGTAGAGCCGACAAAGCAACACGTCTGGACTTCTTAGGTCAAAAGCTCCCTTTGGTCATCATCAGACCAGGCGTGAAAGACATTTTTAGATGAATCTCAAACTTTATTAAAAAGTCTGTGAAGCAGAAAATGCAACTTTCAACAACAACTGTGATAACTAAGAGATATTTTGTTCAGGTTATGACAAAAAAAACCTGTGGATATGACTCCTGACCTTCATGATACTTTGAGTTGAAATCTAAACCATTTTCTGCTGTTTTCAGTTTGAGGGATGAACCCTTGCTTGGTTTTATTTTGAAACATCTTATTAATGGGTATGGAAGTTTTCTTGTGATTTGATGAAAGGAGCATGCTTTAGCCATTGGTGTGAAAACCCAAAAACAAATGTATTTTTAAGCAATGGTCTCCAACCTTTTTCAGGCCATGGATTCGTTTAATGTCAGTACGAAATGTTCACAGACTGCCTGTATGAGGCTGAGGTGGGCGACCGATTCCCGTTTCTCTTAACTTTTGAGGGCAAAGTTTAGCTCCATCCTTTGTTAAATACCTGCTCGTTAAGGCTCCACGCCAATCATCTTTTAATCTATTTTGTTTTAATTGTGATATCCCATTTTTTTTGCCAAAAATAATAAAAAAAAACTTTGTCTTTTTCTAGATCATAGTTTTTCAAATTTACCCTTAGAGTTGTAGTAGTAGTAGTAACTTTTTTTATTTGGACTAGTGAAAACAAGTTTAGAATAACAAAGTAAGACAAAAACAAGACAAAAATTATATAAAACAAGAAAATTATATAAAACAAGACAAGACAAAATTATATAAACAACACAAGTCCAAAGGGGAGTGAGAAGAAGAAAAATCTTGTAAACTCTCAACCCCTTTACCTTAAGTCCTTACTTTCCCAAATAGTCCCATCCACTTTTGTGGGTGGGACTATTTGCATGGAGTACGCCTGCCCCCTTCCCATCATTTATCTGTTTACATGCTCTCCTGATAGCTTACAGCCTCTAACAACCCCTACCTAGCATTCCTGGTGCAACAAAAACAGCCAACAATATTGGAGCTATTCGGCCAGACAGCTTTGAGCCAGATATCAGCTCAGACGTGGAAACCGAGACAGATCTGGATCTGGATCATGGATCTAATGGTCGAGAAGTGAATGCATCGGGATGCAGTGCAGCAGGAAGGTTGTGGCTTGCCGTAGTAACTTATATGTCACATTTACAAGGTTTTTCAAACCAGAATTTTTGCATTTGCAACTGATTTACAACGATTTGAATAATGAAATACTCAGAACGGCAATTTTAAGATTAATTTTCTTAATCTATGATCTCCATCATCTGAAATAATAGAAGATTCTAAAAACACTGCTATTCTGGATGACCGGAGACTATGGATTATGTCACTGAGTGACACTGACGTCCGAATTAGAAGACACTATTTTTCTAGTGCTACATCTGCATTCCCACCTGACTCCCTAACTACTAAAAAACTACATAGTGCTGGATTATGTAGATCCCTGGATTTTAAAAGCATTCCAGACACCATGGTTAGAACTTCTTTTTTGTTCTTTAACGGCAAATATGACATCATCCATTTCACAAGGTGAAAATCTAATTGATATGACCATTTTGTGACAACCATTTATGAGTCCACTGTGTTCTGAAGATGAAAACGTTGATGGTTTATTTAAAAGATACACTTAAATACAATTTTTTCGCAAAAATTGTTCAAACGCAATGCATTGTGGTCTATATTTGCCAATCTAGTGAGTATCCATGCCCATTGGTTTATTGCAGAGACTTCTGGTAAATTTTCTAGGGCACACCATTTTGGAATTGTAGACTGGGACAGCACTACAAAATGGCAAACGCACTATATAGTGTACTATGTAGTGAGGAGTGAAGGAATTCTGACACAACCTATAACTCTCCATTTGGAAGGCTAAATGTAGAGGTAGGGAGAAGCTGTAGGGAAAGAGTTTAGATTCAAACAATTACTTTTATGAGCAATATTTTGGGGACACCAACAGGTCACATTAAGAAATGTTTTCTAACCCTCTAATACCTAACAGATCTTCATCAGCCATTATTTGAGCTGAGGAAACTCAGTGACCTCCCATGTTATGAGGATGTCTCGAAGTCTTTCATTTAGGTATCGGGAGTTTCAGAAGACTCTGATGTGTTTGATTATATAGGAGGAAGGTCATCAAATACATCCTGAAAGTCCTTGAAATTCAGGGAAGCACCAAGGTACCAAGGTAAAGCGTCATGCAAAAATAAATAACTGAATGTAGTTTGTATATTATTGTATTTAATGAGACCTATATTTGTTGGAAAACTAGTTTGTTGCCATGAACTCAAGAATAAAAGCATACAAAATGTGAAGTGAACAGAGAAATTACGCGTTAACTCTGCAAAAATGGACCATGAAAAATGCTGCTGCACCTCTCAGCTGGGATCAAAACAGAAAATTCAACAACAAAAACAGATGAAAAATGATTGTCAAGTCAGTTAGTCCAAGCATGTCCACAGAACTGATATGACACTGTTGTCGGTGAAGGTTCTCATGCATCCAGGTGGCATCTTAAAGTTCAGTCATAGCACCTGATGAAGCCACCAGATGAGTGGCGAAACATTTCAAGAAAAGAAGATTTTAAGTAAAGTTCCTTCGACTCAACTTCAAGAACAAGTGACACAGTTGTAACACTTCATTAACTCTTTTTTAAATAATCTATTTAATAAACTCTGTCCAGCATCAAAACTTTCTTTAAAAATGTAGTTGCTACCTACCAAATATTAAAGGAGATAAATTATCATATTGTAGCACTGCACATTTCTGACATTTTTGCTTCAATTCAAATTGCTTAAAATCAATTGTGCACATAAAATATATAGAAATATAAGACAAATATCCAGAAAAATTAATTTAAGTCAATTTATACATATTTAAAATTTTCTGGATTTCCAGAAAATGTTTTATATCAAAGAAAATAAAAATGACTACAGCATAGTGGAGACTATTATTAATATAACCAAGGAAGAAACATGATGGGAACTTAATGAACCAATTAAAAAAAGAATATGGACAAAAACAACAACATAGTTGAAATTCTATTAGCAAAATAAATGAATGTCTCCAATATTACGAGTTGACTTGGTTTATATTCAAACTTTAGACCCACTTCCATAAGAAGTTTCCACTTTTTTCGAAGTTCTGTTAAATTCACTATCAGCATTTTAAACCAGGTATTGGGCTTTATAAATTGAATTGAATCAAACTGCTTTAATTCATTAAGATTTTCATCTCAGTCATTTTTCTTCACATACCATCACTGAACTTGGTTAATTAAGGTAACTCCATTCTGCCACTACCACATGTACAGTCACAATAATACACAATGGGTACATTTTTATTTCTCTTAATGTTGTGGAAGTTGTGTAAATCAAAATTCTATTGTTGTAGGATCTGGCCTTTACCTTTTCCAGTAGAATGAATTATTGTCTCCAGAATTTTTGTCTCCAAAAATCTTTTTATTTTAGTATTTTTGGGCATTTCTCCTTAACACATTTACAGCAAACACCATGGTTTTCATTTTTGCTCCAAAAATGTGAGAAGAATGTGTCTTTAGACGTGGTTGTTTAAGCAATGAAAAGATTCCACATGTATAAAACTAAAACTTACACTTGGAAATTCTATTTAAAAAATCAGAGGAAGATGCTCTCAGTGCAGCGTTTGTGTATGTTTGTGTTTGCTGTTTGCCAACTTGCTTGTTAGGGACATCTGCAGAGACATGACTCTCTGTGTGTTTTTGTGAGATTTGTTGGGAGCTACTGCACTGATTCCTGACCAGCTCTGTATCAAATTAGCAACACTCAACACAGACTGACTGTAACTCAACACCGACCAAGCGTCTGATTCTCCAGCTCCTGCAGCACAGACACCTCATGGACACCGACACAGTTCCACTTCCTTCACTGTTCCTCCTCAGCATCTTCATCTCACAGTTCTCTCACTCATCACTCTTTCTGTTACTGATTTCCTGAAGCAACTTCTCATTGCTGTTGTGTTGCTAGGATACAAACGAGTTAAAGGAGTGGGTGTAGTGTGGAACCACACCCCTATTAGTCTGCACATGGCCTGGAAAGACACAGAATCCCACATTTCAGGATCTAGAACAATCTTTTCTTTGTGTCAATATTAAGAAGCTATTCCTGAAAAGAAATTTAACAATTAAATTATTTAGAAAGAAAAGATCAGCTCAGTGCTTTTGGTAAATGTCTGTCATAAATATCTTCACTGTAACCAAATCCGTAAATGTACATTAACTGCAACAATGGCACCATTTTGAACATCCTCAGTTGAAACGTTCAAAGCATTTGATCCGAAAATTTGAATACAAGTATTTTTTTCCAATTAAAAAAATCTTAAAAATGAATTGAGTCTACTTACATAGGAAATTATGTGTTTAGCAAAGTCTTCCAGACAAAAATAGTAATTGATGTGAAATAAGTGGTCATTAGAAAAAGAAAAAAAACAATAGTGTGGTATAACAGTCCCAGTTCAAGATACTGACTTTATTTTACATTTAATTAAACGTACATTAATTAAATAAAACAAAATAATAGAATACTTAAACTCTTTTTTTAACTACAGTGTATGAAGATTAGAAAATACACTGAAAATAATGCATCGTTTTACTACAACCATCTAGAGAAAAAATCTGCAGCCTAGACAAAAAATAACTTTTGCAATACAAAATACACAACAGTACCCCAAAAAAGGCTCAGCAATGTCACACAAATGTAATTAATCCGTCAGTCAAAGCCATCAATGATTGACAGCAGTGCTGGAATTTTGTATTTTTGTCAGATTTGTCTGCTAAAATCAAATGACTGATGTCACATATGAATACTGTCCACGTCTACAGGAACCACAGAGCTATTTTGACTTATTATCATAGCTTTGCAAATGTAGTAAATTATTTTTAAATCCAATGCTTTCTAGAAAATTGTGCAACAAAACTGAACAAAATTGCAAGTACCGGTGCTCTTGATAAATTGTAAGGACTAAGTCCATACTGATATTAAAAATGTGTTTAAAGCTGCAACAATCCCCAAAAATGTGAAATTCTGCAAACAGGAGTTAATAAGACAATCAAAATGATATCAGTCTCAATTGCTTTTTGTGGTTATGTAACAAAAGACAATCTGTTGGTTGTCATATTCTGATTTGGAATTTTTTTTGCCACAGATTAAGTGGAGACACCTTCAGCTGTGTTCCACAAGATAAACCAAACTACCCCAAAACCCTGTTTAGCTTTTTCCTGTATCCGATCCTGATGTATAGAATCGTATAGCACACAAGTGACAATGCTAAAAGACTGATGCATTCAATTTGACGGGATTACAAGACCTAATCCTTTCAGCACAAGAAACAATTGACCTTGTACACATCAGTAGCGGCCTGTTTGACAAAACCTGTCTGAATGCACAAGTAAGAATCTGCTCTTTTACAGAGCAGCTAATGCTCATGATCAACTAATTCAACAACCCCCTTAAGTGGGGATTGAAAATTAATCAATAAAAACAATTAACTAAAACAAATGCTTGCATTTTTTTTTAACTTTACACACTTTTACACATACAATAACTGTGCAACTGCTCCCTTACCCAATCACTAAGCGCAGCACCAAACAGCGCCCCCTGTCAGCTAAAGCGGCTGCTCTGCTCTGCTCTTGCGTGACACATTTTTCCAGCTACAGCCTGATTTGTTCTGTTTTGGGTTTTTTTTTTTTTCTTTTTTCTTTATGGGCAGATGTGTTTATGAATCTTAACCAGATTATGAAGGTGAATTTGTCTCATGAGGGAACACAACAACAACAACGCTATGATCCTGCTGCACCACACCTGTGTTCTTACACATTTAAATGAGGACATTTTAAGGTTTTATAGTTTCCAGGGATATCTTCTATTTATTTTTTAATCTTTTCTCAGCTTTTACCGACTTGATGGACACGCTGGATGTGATGAAAGCTCAAAACACTACAGTGGAGGGCATCACTGTAGCTACACTGTAGGAGAGTGGAGTTAATCCCACACTTTGATTTCATTCACCTATTAATAATTTACTCTATCAGCTTTCCATTCATTTGCCCACTGTAATCCCACTCATCATTTAGCCAATCCAACCATGCGGATCTACTATAAAGCTGCCTCTTTTGACCAGGATTGGACCGCAAAAGCGCAGTTTGTTTTAATGTTTGATGTGCCTCCAGACGTGCTGGTTTAAAATGTTAGCAATAAGCGCAAGTGTGACAGTTTTCTTTCTTCTATGCATATTCTCATCTGGCAGTATTAGACACAGTTTAAGTCAGGTGTATCATGCATGACTCCACCCTTCTCCACCTTCATCTACTCATTGATTCAGCACTCATCCTTCAGACTGAGCTCCCATTCTTGCTTACCATCAGTGACGTTGGACTGTAGTCTCTGACACAGGCTCTTTGTGTCACCGTAGCTGTCCTGGATCTTCTGTAGAGCATCGGGGCCTCTGAGTTCCATCAGCTCCCTAAGCTCCTTCACCGTGACCCCAAAGTCTCCCCCTGCAAGGCTGCCATCTGCCCTTCTCCCTCCTGCAGTACTGCCTCGAGACCCTTTGGGATAAAACTCCACAGCGCTGTTTGCCATTTCCCCCATGGTGGCTGTTGTTGACATGTCAGTTCGTCTATTTTCTGTTATCTGGTCAGGTCCTCCTTCGTCTGGTTGCTGAGGGTGTGATCATGTGCTCTAAATTTTAATCAAAAATATATGAATAAATTTATATGCCCAAACCCCTTTTTCACTTCACAAAAGGGCAGGTTTCATGTTCTCCCACCCACAGCTCCTTCAAATCTCCATAACAGAGGGACGTGTTGGTCAAGGATGACGAGGGAGATGAAGGATAGTGAGCAGGAGCACTTCAGAAGCTTGAAGTCTGAACGAATCCAGCTTTCTCTTCCGTCGTACCCCCTGCAACTCCACTCTTTCCTTGTTCCCCTCCAGGGTCACGGCCGGTCCATGGACGGACGAGTGGACGGGCCAATGGACTCACAGGCCGGAAAGAAGAAGTGACAAATGGATGGAAAGCAGAGCGGGCTAGGCAGAGACGGCTGATGAGCCAGAGACAGGAAGTGGATCCAGTTTAGAGGTAGCTACTGCTTCACTGTCGGAACCTGAAAAGAGAGCATGGAGAGGAGGGCAGAGACATTACCACTTTGTCGTATTGATCTAACTGACCATTTCATGGAAATAACTTTTCAAAGAGAGGACAAGCTGGATTCAGCTGCAATGCTCAAATCAAACACAAAAACATCCATTTGAATTCTGATAAATAGCACGGATTTAAAGCAAACAAGATTCCCTGCTGAAAATCGCCGCATGTAATATTTAAACTTTCTGTCAGAAGAGGTCACTACAAAAGGCAAAACACAAACAACACATCACTGAATCTTATTATGGTATCTTTTTTGAAATCTTTTTTTAAAGTTTTTTTTTTCTACAGGGTTTTGTGACCTGTTTTGTAAAAATGATTATATTCTTTCTCCTTCTTACAGTCAATGTGTCCCACCTGTATTGTTAAAGCACAACTGCTTTTATTTTGTCACATGTGCATATTTGGTCTTTAAGGTTGTCTCTGAGTAGAGGACAAAGTGCAAATATTCCCAAGGGAGTGTCTATAGTGTGTCACAACATATTCATGGGTCCTTAAATATGCACTGCGTCAGTCCCAGATGTCATTGGAAAATTTCAAAATCTCTCATAATAGTCAGTTGCCATTTTCGTTTCTACAAGAAAAATTCACACTTTCTCTGTTTTACTGAGTCAAAATGTGCAAGAACTATATGGCAGCTTTGAAAATAGCTGGCAACTTGTGAAACAGAGAAATGACTGACTATAGACCACATTGGCTGCATATTTCATTCAAAAAATGATGTGCCACCAGAAAAGTACAGCAACATTTCAGCATCCAGTACTGGTGTGAGTGGTAAGCACTACGTAATGGCCATTTTTATTTGTACACATATTAAGTTTTCAGAAATGCCGACTTTTATCTTTCTTAAAGGAGCATCCTTTCACTGAGTGACGCAGGAAAACTATTTTATGCATTTAAACATTTTAGGGCTGTTCTGCTGTATTCCTTATAATCAGGCTGTTCTAAAACGTAAAGCCTCCAGCTGATCCAAAACCCTTCAATCAGAGTTCTGATCAAGATTGCATCAAAGAGAGGCTCTTTAAATTTTTGCTTTGTTTTTGTTTTTATCCACCGACATGAAAAGCTTTATACCTTTTCTTATGTCAAAGATAGGGATCACTGATTGTTTATAAAATTTCATAAACCAAGATGAGAGACAGAGCACTCATCAATCAGGTTCTTGTCTTGTTAAACCAACTCCTTGTGTCACTTGAGAAAGTAGATCCCATATATCTTTAAGGCTAGTTTTCAATCTTCTGTCATTACGTTTATATTTAGCTTTTGCCTGGGTGACCTTGAGCCAAACCTGTAGTTCGTGCTGCTGTAGACCTGGACTATTGGGAGTTGTTCTGTGACGGGGCATTTCTCTTGTTGCTTTCTAAACGAACAGTGTTTTGTAGAGGATTCCTTTGTGTTTCTATTTTCTGTCTTTTCCAACCATATTCAGTCAAAGCAAGGTGCATCCACTCTGGGTTCTTCCTTTTGGAGTTATTGCTATATCTTGAGTTTATTTAGTATGGGAAATGGAACCAAAAACTTTACATGGATTTTGTTGGTTAAATAGGCATATAAAAGCCTGAAAAATATAGTCGGAGTAAATTTCTGATTGGTTGCTTAGTTTTTTTTTTCATGTGTAGCATCTTCAAAAGACAGTTGCAGCGAATTTGTCAGATATATGAATGTTTAGGGGACACTAATAGATTCATTAATAAAGTAAAATTGTGTTTAGATTCCTATCACTGCACTTAGACACTTGTGTTTTTTGGATAACAATTCTTGAAGTTTGGCTCTGTTTCAGATTTTTCTTCCAAGTTGCTCCTCTGTAAGACGTTCCACCTCCATCGCTCTTTTCCCTCTCTTTTTTTACATTTTTAACTTCAGCTCATCCAACAGGAGAAGCTGGACTATTTTCTTACTGCGGATTAATTTCACATCTACGCTCTGCAGAGAAGCAACACGACAGAGTAAGTGGGACTGTGTGTACAATCGTGGTAATGAGAGAAATTGTCATCCAGTGTCAAAGTGTGGTAAGATGATGTGTGCCTAGTAGTTCTGAGCCTCGTGTCGCAGAGGGCACATAGAAATGCAAATACTTGTTTTTTTTTTTTTAATATTAGAGGTAAAAACGTGCAATCCTCTGGATTAAATTCTAAAAAAGTAAGAAGCAAATCAAGTGAAAAGCGCTTGTAAATGAACCCTGCACAACAATCTATTCTGACGTCGCTGTCAGAATATCTTAAATGAGGAAGAGCAGAAAAATACAGAGCAGAGGCTTATCATGGATTCTGTTTCTACTCCCTCCTGTGCCTCTCGTCTGCTTTCCGCCCTGCTTCTATCCTGACTGAGAGTGTTAGTTTATGACTGAGTCACCCGGCTCCTGAAGCTTTTCTTATTTGCTTGCTCTTCCATCCATTTATCATTCTAAGGATTTACATCTGTTTTTTTTATGCCACATCTCATTGCGTATCACTTCACCTTTCTCACCCCCTTCTCATCTGCTTCCTGTTACTGCAATCATTTATTTACTTGTGCTTTTTTATTTTTTTATTTTTTTTTTTGGGGGGGGGGGGTCCTGATCTCTTCCCCACTGATTCTGTCTGATTTTATACCCTTCACTCAGGAAAAAAAAAAAAAGCGTGCAGCACATTTGATGCAGGAAGGCAAAATAAATAAGTAAAACTTTGTTACTTCATTTGTTACGGATTCTTGACTCTCACAATACTTTCCCCACAGGATGCGAGCATCATGAATGGACGATGAGCATACAAAGACCTCAGCACTCAGGCCCAGAGACATCAATTATATGATCTCTGTCATGATACGCACAAATGTGTCGCACAACGCAGCACTTTCAAACTAAAAAAGGAGAAGGGGGGAGTCACACAAAAGGTCACCACAATCCTCAGCAGACTGAACAGCAGCCCCCTTTTTTTTTCCTCTTTCAGAGAAAGTGACTTCTTCCTCCCCACCCCTCTGGCATTTCTCTTTATCACAGCAGCACGCAGGTTGAAAAAGGCACAAAGTGACACAGAGGAAATGCTACTTACAAGGATTTGAGTTTAGACCAACAGGGCCCGTGCGTGCTGTGTGATTGTTGGAGACTAGATGTGCACACATGTTGGCACATGTGACTGAACAGGCACAGCTCCTGTCTGTCCTGTCATCTGAGGTGAGCGCATGAGCCGGCAGCCCACCTGTGCACCTGCAGTCCTAATTTCCAACAGACATTTGAAGTGTTATCTCTCCAAAGACCAGCTCACAGATGTCCGAACGTCAGAGAAGCTTGGTGCACAAAAGAGCCCACACCAAATCCTTAAACCGGCGTTTCTCATAGATTACGACCTTTCCCCATCACCTTCAGACGTGCCTGAGCTTCCTCTCTACCCCTCGTGCTCAACATGTTCATCAGCTTCAGGAGGTCATGACGGTAACAAGCTGAGGAGATACAGTGATCCATGCAGGAAGCATCACCTGCGCTTCACTCCTTGTTTCCCTGATGTCCCCTCAGCAAGGTTATCGGGCTCAGCTACAGACGGCCTCCCGTCAACAGCCTCACACCGGCTCTGGAACGGACCGGACCGCGCGTCAAGGTGGGCTTCAGATCATAAGCAGATCAAAGCAACACCCCGCAGCTGCGATGCGCCGAAACCAGGCAGAACAACACGACTGACGCCAAATAGCCTGTAGCATCCTCCTAGCACCTGAGAAAACGGTGGCGCGTGTCTGAAATGACAGGATTCCTCACCTGAGTGAAGGTACGGACGGAAAGATGTCATCAGCCAGACAGACGCGTGCGCAATCACAGTCGCGCGTACAGGCATACGCGCGCATACACACTTCCTCATCCACGTAATTTTGGCAGGTTTTTCTGGCACGTGCTGCAGTACATGCTATTATAACAGCGGCGGGCCCGCGAGGAGAACATCAGGCCAGCTCAAAGTCCTTTAAACACCCCCGCGCGCTCACACTAACACGCGCTCGGCTATTTCTGAATCACAGCGCAAGGCAACGCATCTTCCCCCCACACCCACCCCTGATTTAGAGAGCGGAGCTCTGGGGGCCCGGGGGTATATAACAAGTCACGCACGCAGGCACGCTCGGACTCACCGTGCAGGCCGAGCTCAAGGACATCACCATCGGCGCGCGCGGGCGGGGAGGCAGAATCCCCGCTAATCTTGCGCGTGTGTTGAGCGGTGAATGTCCCAGACCGGATGAGAGGATGCGGAGGGGTGGGGGGGGAGGAGGAGGGGGAGAGCGGTGCTGCGGCAGCTCCGGTCTCCGGGAGTCCGAAAAAATGAAGGGATGTAAAACGACAACTGTGCAGATGAATCCTCCGCTCCGCGCGGTCACCTGATGGTCGGACGGCGGAGTTCTGCGGCGGAGGACGAGGAAAAAGAGAGGGAGCGAGAGAGGGGTGGAGAGACGGAGAAAGAGATGGAGAGAGCGAGAGAGAGAGAGAGACAGAGAGAGGATGCCTCTGGATGAGGGTTTTGAACAGCCCCGTGGCGAGGAGGGATGACCGGGGGAGGGGGGCACCGTTAGGGACCAGGGCAAAAATAAAAATGAAGGACGGGAAATAAGTGCGGGGGGAGGAGACGCTCGTGCGACATCTTTACATGATGGGAAGGTGCGGAGGTGGGGGGTTGGCCGAGCTCACAGGAGATGGGTCGCAGCATCCGCAAGAGGGGGTTTCAGGCTGCTCTGCAGGCGACGTCACTACTGGACTGCGTGATGACGTCAGAACCGTGCGTCCTTTCATGCAGAAGCCTGCAGCAGCAGTCACAGGCGCCGACATTAGAGCGGTCTTTTAAGGTCTCGATGGCGGGAATTCTTGCAATTTGATGTTAATGGACACTGGGGGCCGTTGTTCAGCTTTTGGTCCCTTTTTAGGCTTCCAAAATATTTTTGCAAATCACACAAACAACTATATAATGTTTTAAAAAGCACCGAATGCGCGCAAAATACATTAAATTAGAAAATCTCTCAGGCGTTAACCGCAAAGACACATAATGGCGGAGCAACAACTTTGCCACGCAATTCAGAGTAACTTTCACATTCTGACCTGTAAAATTAACAAGACTCCGTAATCTAACCGTCATATTTTGAATTCCCACAAACAAAGCGGCAGAAAAGAAAAGCTTCGTAAAAAAAAAAGGATCTTGGTTTAATTTGTTTCTTATAGGCTACTTTTTCAAGCTTTCAAGATGGCGGTGAAATAAAACCGTGGAAGCTTACAGACACAAAACTTATACAAAGAACGAGATTAAAACCAGTTTATAGATTTCCTGTGACGTCATTTCTTACTATGTAACCCAAACTAACGATGAAAGCAGGCAGAAATTAGAAAAACATACCTAAGGAGAATTTTGTTGTTTAAATAATGAAATGAAGAGTAGCACGCCGGCTGGTCCCTTCAAAATTTGCTTTTTATTTTCAATAAACTTTAACTTTAAATTTGTTCAACGACAAACATTACATAGGAACAGAAAAGGCACAAAAACAAAAAGGAAAACGGGAAAAGATCACTTCCAAACTGACCATGTCTGCTTTACAGACTCACTACAATTAAAACAGTATTTTTGGTGTTTTTACATTGTGTCATTTTTTTTATCATGAATGACACACAAAAAAGCGGGAATGACTCCAGGCTCCAGTTGGCTTGGAATCTGTTTTTTTTTTAAGGAGTTTTTCTTTCCTGAAGGAGGCTCTGAGGGCAGGGATGCCCAGTTTAGCTTAGTCTGTTTTGTTTTTAAAGTTTAGTTTAGTTTAGTTTAGTTTAGTTTAGTTTAGTTTAGTTTAGTTTAGCAATCAGCTGTTGTATTTTACAATTGATTTTATGATTTGTAATTACCGGTATGAAGCCTGTTGAGACAACTGTGTTTTAATATTGGGGTATATAAATAAAATTGAATTGAATAGAAAAGCATCAAACTAGACCCTGAGTTTGGTTTGACTGAAGCCTGTTGACCTTGTTGCTTTAAAAGAAAAATGATTACAACAGTGTTTTTCAGCGACAACATTAAAAAAGATAAATGCTAAATAAACAAATAAAAAAGCTAAGCTTACAAGCTCCAGAATAATGAATAAAGTATATACAATTAAAACTATATAATACAAACAATAAAAAATATATCGAATTTTTACATATATTTGAATATTGATTTTTAAAGCTTTACAACTCAGTTAAGTTGATTATTTTTGTGCTAATTTATCTGTTAGTCAAACTATAAAGTGACCCAGCATCAGCAGTCCGGTCTGAGTCCAGGGTTTGTGCTGTCTCTACTTCACACGTACGGGCAGTGTTGCTGTTGTGTTACTGTATTCCCTGAACGCTGGTGATTTGAGCTCAACTTTGGTTGCTTGTCAGGCATTGTTGAAGAAAGAAATCAATACATGAAAGCATTTTGGGTCAAAAGAAATGCAAAAAATGTTTACCTCTATTCTTTCAGTTTGATGAAGTGAATCAAAAGCTCTCAAAATGTCTGTTCCAGTGTAAAGGTTAACTCAGTTAATAGAAAAAAATGACAAAAAAAAATTATCTAATGATCACTTTACCAAGGATTTATATGTTAAGAAGACCATTGACTCTTTGTGTTCATTTTAACCAAAAAAGCATATTGATTTAATCCCCTTTTTTGCATTTCGTTAAAGCAGTGATTTATTTAATGCTAAGATTTCAGCTCTGTTCTTTAACAACTTTGCTTTCGGGGTTACTACAGTTTCTTCCATCATGAGACTTTGACTGAAGCAACTTCATTCTTTCCCTCCTTGCCTTACCTGCTGCAGATTCTGCTGTACAGATAAACGTCCTCTTTTATCTTTTTTTTTTGTCAAAAAGTCTTAATGTGCTGGTTTTGGGTTTTGTTTCTCGAGTTCATGGTCCACTTCATCACCAGCGAGATTATCATGAGAATTTTCTCCTGAAATTGTTTGGTTTTCTGCACGCATGCAGCTGGTCATAACACTACCAATAAGCCTTTTTTGGCCTTTTTATTTCCAATGTATCCAGTTTTGTATCTGTATTTGATATTTTTCTGTGCCCTTTCATTCAACATTGTACTATTGTTTCATGTTCTTAAAGTTTCACTACAATCAGTTTTTGTTTTTTTTTAATCTATTTTCAAAGTGTTCCCAGTGATCTCTTATTGTGCCATTTTTAGCCCAAATCAAAAAGCCTGTGTTGTTTTCTAGGACATAGTTTCTGCAGAGCAGCAGGAGTTCATTAGAAATTTGCTTCTGAGTAGTGGACGGGACCACTGGAGTGGAACAAGCCCGCCCCCCGTTCCTATCCCCGTTGAGGAGAGCTTGGAGCAGGGACTTTGTGGCCAGCCCGCCATATTTTCTACATCACAAATATGAAGTTTCGTTTTCTTCATATATGTCCTCCGTCATCAGAAAAATGCCTCAAGAACATGCTAAAACACCAAAAACATAGTTTTCATCGGAGTGGGTCTTTAATGAGTGGTTTGCAGTTTTCTTATTTTATTTTGAAGGAGCATTCTCCTTGCGAGTCCTGGAAATCCCTCTTTCTGTGACTGAATTTGCTGCGTTTGGATGCCGTTGTTCCAGGTGCATTTTGATTTTCTCAAGAGTTTCTGTTTTGAAAACTTTTCTAAACTGTTTATTTCTGTACTCTTTTTTTTATCAGTTATCTGCATGTATTGTGTTGAGGGCGGCCTGTAGAAACAGAGGTGCAAGTCTTCAATTTATTGCAATTTTAAGGTTGATGTATATTTGGTCGCCTGAAAGGATTTTCTGCTTCCTTCAAAGCAGAAAAAAAACATTGTTTTTTTCTGAATGTCTCAATGAAGATCAAGTGGCTAGAACTCTCAACTCCTCCATGAGCCTTGTAGGTGATTTAGTTTAATATTTATTCCTGATAAAGACTTGAAGGTACTTTGCTCAGCATTCCTGTGGAAATAAAATGTAAAAAACGTTTTTTTGGTTTTGTTTTTTTCGCAGGAGTCAATACTGTTTGAACAACTCTGAAAAAGAGATGTAATAAAGAAACAATTTTGGTTTTAATCTTTAACACTCTGGTAGATTTAATAGGATGTTACTTTTCATGTTTGAAATGTGCCAAATATAATGGAATAAAAGCCATACTTTTCCTGGAGGTGCAACAGAGTTTAGGAAACAAACTTTTAACAGCATAAAAGCCGTCTTCCGTGCGTCTTGACATTACTGCTTCATATTGGATTTCCTTCACTTTATCTGCAGATTCATTTGCAGACAAATGTGAGACGTTGGTTGAGCTCATTTCTTTAACTAATGAACACATTTGTGGTGCAATCAAACTAAACACGCTTTTATCTGTCATGCTGATTATTGATGCTGTGGTTCTGGTGAACGGCAGAGGAAATACACTTCATATACACTATGTCTATATAATACACTAGATACACTACACGCACATCAAGAAAGTCAGCAAAAAGTCAAAGAGCTGCCCGGCAACTGTGCAAAACCAGTGTCACTTCCCTGGAAAGGGAGTTGTCAGGTCCCAGGCCATGAGGATCCATAGCAAAAGATAAAAATAAAAAAGGGCCCTCACACTTCAACATTTATTGCTATACACAGCTGGCTTCTGTCAAAGCTTGTTACACAGCCAGGCAATTTAGGGAAAAGCAGGAGAAATGTATTTATAGATGAATCAAACACACCTATTAATAGATATCGTTCACACTGCAGAAAGATGGACCACAGACTACAAACATCCATGTGCACACACAAACGCACGCACGCACACGTCCTGATGAAAAGCTTTACTGCTGATTTTATCTTCCCCTCCTCTTATCTTTAACTGTTCCACACCATCTCCCAGAGGCAAAAATAAATAAATAAATAAATAAAATAACCCACATCTCTTTGTTGTTTCCACAAATACTCATAAAAACATCCGCCTGCTTTCAAACTGAGCCCTCTGTGAGCACAAGGCAAATCACAAAGATGTTATAAATGTCTCTAAGTCTACGTGCAGCCAAAAAGTTCTGTGTTTTCTGCATGAACACATGTGTATGCTGACAGCGGGCAGATTTGATCTTTATTTCAGATTATGCCGTGATTTGGTAACTAAAGAAAGTTTAAAGAACTTAAAAGAAATCATGCTAGCTCATACTAATAAGTAAGAAATAAATCCAAAAATGCTGGCAAGTAAAACTAAAAATGTCTGATAAATGCCAATAGTTGAATGTTTAAAACTGCTAAACGGGTCTCAAATAACAACAACTACACCAAACCACCAAGATGCATCAGAATAATGGGGAAAAAACATAAAAAATTTGACTCTTCGCAACTCAGCAAAATGTCAAAAGCCCTGAACTAAATGGAGAATTCTGAACTCCACCGTTCTACAGATTTTGGACCTCAACCAATCATGGAAGGTGGTCATCACCTCTAGGAATCTGGTTCTGATGGAGATTTCTTTTTGGTCTTCATGTGAAAACTGTAAAACAGGAGGAGAAAGGTTCATGGCACTGAACGTCATCAGCTTTCTTCTTTTGCCAAATGCAGAAATGCACAGCCATTTTAAAGAGAACTGTCAACGTTACCTCAGACAAGTGTTCATTAAATTTTAGGAATACAAAAACAGCAGGAAAAGGTGAGTTTTGTTTGAGTGTTCTTTACCTTTTTTTAGGCTGGATGGAGGGATGGAGGGATGGAGGGATGGACGAATAATCACAAATTCCAACAGAAAAAGGCTTCAGCTCATTTAGAACAGAAAAAACTTTTGCAACTTCATAGAAAATATGGTGGACAATCTGAATCCTAAATATGATGGCAGATAATTAAATCTGAAAGCACTTTGAGACTTTGAATTTTTAAGAATTCAGGGAAATGTTTTGTGTAACGTTTTGTTCTTCGGATACACCTTCAGGTTTACCTGACCAGCATCTTTGAAGCTTTATTTTGTCAGCAGCCCGTCTATTTCCTTATCGTCCTGTTTGCATAAATGATAAATCATGCAAGCTGCTCTTTCTACCCCTCCCTCTCACACACACACACACAAACCCGTGCACGCACACACACACTTAAATCTTAAACCTATTGTCTATGCATTAGGCTTTTGAGTGTTTGGTAGTGGTTGCCTGATGTCTAATCAGACCAAAGGCTGCTGAGCTTTTCTCTGTTCAAGGACAACACTGCCACACTGCAGGCCTGATGTAATGCTAACATCCCAAACTGTCATTTTGATGTAAACACACGTGCACGTGGCGAAGCACACAGCTGGCCGTGTGTGAGTGTGACCTTCTGACTTTCCCTCAAGCCCACAGTAAGGCTGAAGTCATGTGTAAGCAGATCAGGAGCACACAGATCGGAGCGGGGTGAAGGGTGTCAAAGTGTGATCCAAAGAGGAGCTCCTCTTCCTCCATCTTTTCCTCCTCTCCACATCCTTCCATTCTCCTCTCGCTGCTCCCTCCATCCTCGATTCTGTCCTTCTCCTTTTCCCTCTGCCTCCTTCCCATCTGATGGTTAATTCATGGAGTCTGGCTGAACGCGCAGCCTCTCCATTATTAATATAACATTAGGGAGACGCAGGGAGGAGGAGAGAAGTGGCAGGGGGAGGCAAGGAGACACGGAGGAGGGGAAGAGGGAGAAACATGCAGGACGCACGGGGAAAGAGGACAGATGGTGAGAAAAGAGAAGGACCGTCCGAGGAAGTCAAAGAACCGGAGAGATCGGCAGGACAAGAGCAAGAGAAGTGAAAGACGGCCAGATTTCTACCCCCCCCAAACGCAGAAAGAGTAGACGAGTGACAGATGAGGAACGTGACAGGAAGAGAAATATTGTGTGACACATGATGTGATCGGGATGCACACCATGTCTGTGGTCCAGAGAAGAGGGGGAGAGGGGTGAGGGACAGGCAGAAAGACTCAGATGTGTCAGGACTGATCACGTGACTTCTTCTTCTTCTTCTTCTTCTTCTTCTTCTTCTTCCTGGATACGCACAGTTACAATGAGATCAGATTTAGTGAGATCCACACAAGAAAGGCGACACTCATCTGCTAAAAATATTGAGTCTTTTCTTTGACTGAGACAAAAGAAAACTAGAGCAAACTTTAATAGTACTCACAGCCTTCTGGCAGGCATCATTATTTTGCTAAATAGAAATGTTGGTCAGTATTAAATTCTCTGTCAGAATGAATCAATGGAGAGTCCATCTTCAACTAATCTAACCGCATCAAACTGTTGGTTTGCTTCAAATATCGATAAGACGATATATGACCATAGCAACAAATGTGGTTTTTAAAAAAAAAAAGCAAGTATATCAACAACAATCAGGCAGGGATGGTTACAAATGGTGGTGTAGTGGTTAGCACTCTCACCTGGTAGGGAGAGCCCACTGGTTCAAATCCTGGCTGGGTAAGTTCTACACATGTGTCTTATCTCCAAGTACTCTTTTTTTCCTCCCACAGTCCAAAAACATGCTTCATATGTTAAAGACCCACTCTGAGGAAAGGGATTTTAACCTGTTCTTGTGGCTTATTTCTGATGACGGAGGAAGGACATACATAACAAAAATAAGCTTTAAATTGCTGTTTTTGACTATTTCTTTATTCAAATCGTTGTTTATACAAAGCAGGCAAAGAAATTCTGTTTTTAAAAGTCTGTTAGCAGTGATGCAGCTGCTATAATCGGCGGGCAAAAAGCTTCCTGCTCCGCTTTATTCTGATGCAGCGACTTGCAGACAAATAGATCCACCAATGTCTTTGTTTTCCCCATCTGAGCTGGAATCTGGATCAAAACTGTACAACTGGATAGGTCTGATATTGTTCCCCAGTTTTGTTGTCAGGTTGGACTTATGAGGGGCCGTAAGCTAGCGGGAGAGCGCGTAAACAAAGGGATGATGGGAAACGAGGACGAGCTTACTCCACGCCAACAGTCCTGCCCACACTTAATATCTAATGAACTCCTGAAAACACGTTTTCTTTTTTTAGCTAAAAGTAGCATAATCATAATAAGAAGACCACTAGAAAATAGATGAAAATAAAAAAAATTGAACTATAACTGGTTACTCTTTTGTGAGAACAGAAGTTATTTGTTTACCTAGTTAACTTATTTCCAATTTCTTTTTAATTTAGGTCAGACCTGAACACTGCAGAAACGTTTGCATTTATTTCACACTTAAAACATGTTTTAATTAAAACTAAATAGAAGAATCAAGATCTAAAACCCAATTTGATGATATAATCATCATAATCATCATGAAGTTACAATTATTTTCTCTTTATATACACACACACACACATATATATATATATATATATATATATATATATATATATATATATATATATATATCTATATATCTATATACATATATATGTGTGTGTGTGTGTGTGTGATCTCTCCTGAGAACCCATGTGAATATTATGCAATCTTAGACTATATTATCTTTATTTCATAAAAAATGATATTGCAACATATTAATTCCAAAACATTGAATTCTAAGTCAATTCTTTGATGTAGTGGGCTTTACAGGCTAAATATGCACTTATAGAATAATTAAAAATGTGTTAGTTTTAACTTCAAATACAGCAATTATGCTTTTTGCTGACAGTGTTTTGCTCAGCATGTTCTCATAAACCAAGTATTCCATATGAAGTTACCTCATCTAGAATATGCTCTGGATTTCAAATATGGTAACTATAGCAGCTGTTGCAGTCACTTGTGATTGTCTTGTGACAGATGTTCCACTGTTATCCCTGTTTTCTGTCCTCTCAGACTAGAATTTGAAAAATTGCAGCTTAAATATGAAAGTCAGTCCTGAGATACATTTATTGAAAAATGGAACAAGACACAGCATTTAGTCAAAAAAAAATTGGGAAATAAATATGTCTTCTGTATATTATTTTTTCATAAACTCCATTTTTGCTGTTATATGGTTTTAATGTGTTATTTTTATGAAAAATAAAGATAGTCTGCTGGATTTTTTCCAGAGTAGATTTGGCTCATTTTTGTCAGATTATTTACTCTTTTTCTTTTGTCAAAGCGTATAAAACATTAAATACTTTCTAATTTCATTTAACTTAAAATTTTGTTGAGCACATATATGTGTGGTTGTGCTAAAATAAACATAACAGAACATTCGATATCCGTTACATTTCAAGCGCAAAATGCCAACAAACGCATTTATCAGACTAAGTGTTATCCTTCTGGGACATCTTAAAGAGTCAGACTTTCTTACTGCAGAATCACATCCATTAAATAGATCAAACTATCAAAACCACATCATAACTTTAAAAAATATCATTTTCTAAAGGATATTTGAAGCTTTCCTTCCTCACGACTATTGATTTATTCTACATAAAAACATGCTTTATGTTTTTCCCCAAAGTAAAAAGTGAATACATTTTCTCTGTTAGAATTGAAAATCAGATGATTTAATATCCATTTCATGCAAAAAAATATTAAAAATATATTACTGAATGTTTTTATTTATGCAGCTTTAAAAAAAATCTTCATATTTACTTTCTAATCACAGACTTAAACTTTTGAAAAAATTGAGGTATTTATGATTCAAGGAAAAGAAAAAAAAAAAAACAGAAAACTGCAGCAGGCTTGAAGATTCATTTATTATTGACACGAACTCTAAACCTACCATTTCAAAAAAAAATGTTTGCAAACAGGACAGCGAGGAGCGCTGAGGGTTCGGCAGCTCTGCAGCCGCGGCCGTCCTTCACAGAAGATTCATCTCCAGCAGAAATGAAACGTGCACACGGCCGCTTATCTTGTTAGAGCTCAGCGGCTTCCTGACAGCCGGACACCGGTTTTAACAAACATCACTGCAGCAGGAGGAAATTATGCATCTGCTGGGGGCCATTTTCACTGCGGATTGATACTCATTTGGTGCTCTAATGAGTGTTTTGGCAGCAGTGTCTGTGTGTGAGCTCACTGTAATGAAGAAATATGCAACAGTGAGCCTTGCTGACTTGAATTTAATGGCTTCTGGACAACAGTGCAGCTCTGAGGCAGATGAAGAAAATATATCAGGCTTTGATACGTAAACTTCAGCGTCTGCGTCGGGTCACAGCCAATTTTTCATGGTATTCTTCTTCAGTAAGAACTTTTAGGAGATGACAGAGGCTGAGGAAAATGGAAACTCTCTGTATTTATTGGGAAACAGCAAATGACGCGTCCTCATTTCTTCCCGTCATCTCGTCCAGGCTCACTCACTGTTTTCTTTTTCTGTGGTTTCCAAGCAGACACATCTTCTCAGTTCACTTTACCTTTCAGTCATGCAAAAACAGAAGCAGTTTTTGAGGAATCTAAACATTTTTACTTTTTTTCATCAGCTTTGTTAAAAATACTTTAAGTTTCCTTTTTTGTACTATTTGGCTCATCAAAGCTTAATTTTGTATCATTTTTTTTAATGCTTTTAAGTTCTATTTTGCAGCTCTGCAAAGATAAGGTTAAAGTACATGACCTTTAAGGTCTGGCTACATGAAATGTTAGTGTCTAATGATACACGCAAATAAATGCAAAGAGTTTTAATCTAATTTAAGACCGTTACGTACAAAGAAAATAAAATGTCTGCCGTTTCTTGTTCTACACATGCATTTAAATGCAATTCAGGGAACCCGGGCTTTATAGCGATTTCCACTTTTAATCACTAAGAGTAATGCCCATTTTCAAGCCCTTTCTCTATGAATTTGCTCATTCACATTACCCGCACCAACAACCATGAGCTAATTAACTAGCGGAGGTTAAACGATTTACAACCAGTTCATGACCTCATGACACAGCGCATCCTGAAAATGTTTTATAACTGCGACAGGAAGTCACATCGTGTTTAAGAGAAAAAAATCTAAACAACCATTTAACATAATATAAGACAATGCATTGGTTTTTAAGGCCTTATGTCAATAAAATTAAATGTAAGACTTTTTTTAAGGATTCCCAGCCCCCCCTGTGCTAAAACATTGGTATTTTCTTGTGTCACACTGCTTGCAGAAACTAGATTCCTTTTATACAGCATGTTTCTTATCTAATTTTCAGAAACAAGAATGGTTTAATTTCAAGTTCAGAATTTTTTTACTGGTATAACTATTACTATGATTTTTCATATTTAAATTTATAGTTTTGGGCTCCAAAAAGAAAACGAAATCTCCAAAAAGGTCATAATTAAAAATAACTTAGATCAGACGTGCATTTGTCAAACAGATCATGACTCAGTGCTCCCTAACAACAGTTCTGGGGTTTTGGTTTGAAAGAAGGAAGCTTCTTTATTTCCATTTGCAAGAACAGACAGACGAATTAGAACTTTGTTTTATATAGAATGTATTTGACTGTGAATGGCATTGCGGTAGTGACAGACACTGGTAATGAGCTGCTGCAGACAAAGCTGGAGCTCATTAGGACATGAAAAAAAAAGAAAAAACATTCTAGGAACAAAAAGTGGAGAATGTCTCCACTTGGTGGTAAAATGTGGTACTGCAGGCTTTTAAAAAAAATCTCATCTCGTGGTAAGTGGGGCGATGCAAAGTGCTATTGCGTCTCTCACACACGTGTGCACATGTTGAAACACACCTGAACCCCAACAGCCGGACGTGTGCAGCAACAGCAGCACCTTCATGCTTCACAAAGCAGCACTTTTACGTGGATTTCCTGCAGGCGCGTGCGTCCTACACACACTTGGCCTCCATGTCGTAGAGCTTCAGTAGGTCTGAGATCACGGCGTGGATGTCTGCCTCGGTCACGTTTTCACACAGCACCTACACGCACAGACACACAGCACAGGCATCAGCTCCACAGCTGGCGTCAGTAAACAGGACATCAAAGGTCTGCACGTCATTTCAGGCGACCCAGATTTCACAGGCTGGAGGGCCGAAGCACGAAACCGGAACAAATCCCGACTTCTCTCCCTTCAAATTTAAATTGGGCAGCTCGTAAAATCAAAGTGTGACAAAAGTAATCTCATTTACCAAAAAAAAGAAAGAAAGAAAAGTAAAACTGTGTGAGGAAAATCATCTCATTAATGCTGGAAACCAGAGTCGTTTCTGCATTTAAGGGCCTAAACTAGTGTTTCTCAGGCCTGGTCCTCCCCTCCTGTATTTATTACACGTTACTCTACTAAGACACTTAAATTTAAATCTCTTATAGTGCGAAGAAGCAGTCATCTTTCAGAAGATCATAAAAATTCTGCTTAGTCGTCACAAATCCCATGTTAGAGAACCACTCTGATGAAAATGGTGTTTCTGCTTTGGGTCACCTCTGCTGGTGTTTCTTAACATATTTTTGCGGCATAGCTTAGCTATGGTTGATGGGAAGGGGGGCGGGATGCCAATGGTCTCCTCCACAATTTAGGGGTTAATTTCTAGTGACCTCCTGCTGATCTGCAGAAACTATGTTTAAAAAAAAGACCTTTTGGCATAACTGTAATTAAAATACCACTGGGAATGCTTAGACAATAGATGAAAAGTTAATAGATAGATTGGAGTGGGTTTGAAATATTAGATAAAGTATTTTTTAAAACAATTTTCTTCTTATTTTTTAGACTGAAACAGGACAAAGAAAACTGGCTTCTTTTCCTCGATCCAAACAGTTTACATTAAAATTTCATCATCTGTTCGTCTAAACTGACTTCAAGTATTTAGATTCTTCTCATTTGGTTAAAATTGAAGCTTTTTTTTTTTAAACAATTTACCCTCAGGCACTTTTGGAAATCTTAAAAAAGTATGAAACTTTCAAAGAACCTGGGCTTCCATGTGTTTGCATTTGGATGTTTAGAAATGACAGCTGAACAGCTTCCATCTACCGGTGCAGACGGCAAACAGCCGTTCAGTAGTTACGCTTCAGTCACAGAGCTGGGCTGCAGGATCTGAGGAAAACTCGCTGTTTGTGATATCAGTGATCAATATTGTGATATCGATATAACTTGAACAAACAGCAAAACAACCAAACACATCATTTCCATTTCACTGCAACCGTTTCATTTAAATAGGAGTCCAACATAACTTAAATTACACCCCAATTGATTAAAGGGAAAAGCACACAACCTATTGCAAATTTTTTTAGTGGAGCCTTTAGTTTCACAAGGAAAGCAAAAAGTTTTTCATTTTTTTAAGTTAAGATGAGTTTTGGTCGATCAAGGAATGACAACTTTCAATATTTTCAGGTTTGTTTTTTTTTTTTTTTAAATATATCTGGTAAATCTCTCATTTACTTGCAGTAAATATATGAAACAAGGTTCCTGTTTGTGTGTCTCTCACAGCAGAAACACACAAAAAATCCTGTTTACCTCCAGTGTTGCAGCATTTGTGCTTATTCTCATCCTATGAAACACTACAGTCACGTTTGAAAGAAGATGTTGGAAGTTCAAATCCTAAAAACATCGAATCCTTGAAGATGGTGATGTAAACTATAAGATTTTACCACCAACAGCAATGTCACCATGAATTTTAAATCCTTTGTTGTTTGTCTTTTTGCCTTGTTTACCTCATTGCTTGATAAAGAGTGAATATATGTTTATTTAATGATCAGAGTTAATGGTGTATATTTTTTTCAATCAAAGCGATCTAGGAAACTACTTGTGACTTTGTTTCTTAGAAACAAACCTTTTCTTCATCATCTGGATGAAAACAAGCGGTCAGAGGTTAACTTTCCCTCTGAACTGATCACTTAACATGGCATTAAGCATATAAACCACTTTTCTCCGCTGGTTAGTCCTTATATAGCAGCTGCAGCAGAGTCAGGTCAGTGCCAATGTGTAATACCGCCTATTAAATAGTTTGCTTCTCATGAAAAACGATTTAAAGTAAAAAAAAAACCAAAAAAAACGAGATTAAAGTGCCAATAATTGATTTAATATCTATTTCTTTTGTAAGTGACCATGGTAAAAGCAGGTTAATGCCCTTGGAGGTATCCATTATCAGAAAATAACAGACTGTCGTTCATTCATTTCTGAGATTGGATGCCTTGTTGGGCGCCATTCCTTACTTAACTGTCCAGTGCCTAAATGCTTGGCTGTTGTTGCTTTAATAAAGCAAATATTTATTTGTAGAGGAAAGTTTCCTGCATATATTAAGTTGTGTAACGCTGTAATGTCTGAACACCAGCCTCAGACAAACGTCTACTAAAAAAAAATCTACATTTTCAGCTCTTAGGAGTCCCTGTGGCAGGACTCATCTTTCAGTTATTCTCAAATTATTTTCTGAGCATGTGCAGGCCACGCCTCCTCCTTCCCTCAGACACGCCCGCTCATCTTTGGGCACGAACCTGCCACCACTCCTTCTCGCCGACGGGCAGCTCCACTCCGTAGCTGTTCAGGGCCAGGTACAAGGTCGCTATGGCAATGTGTTGCGGAGTGTGTCGAATGCTCATGTTTCCATGGTAACAGTCTCTCAGCAGCGCCCAAGAAGTCTCTGCCACAGGGGTTCGAGACCAGGCATGGCGGTTGACGAGCGACTTGACGGACAGCAGGAAGTGGAGGAGATACTGCGGAGAGTGAGACAAAAGAGAAAGCTCAACCCCTCGAAACACAGAGACAGAGATGCCCAGAGTCACCGTTACTCCTGAAAACACGGGACAGGATGAATAAACGGAATCGGGAGCCCAGTGAGATACTTGGTCCATCTGCCCGACTCCCTCCTTTCATTCAAGAAGTGGGTTTCCCTGGTTACAAAGAAATCCAAGGGATGCAGGGTCAGTAGTTATTGACCCGATTTGATCTTCTCACTGCAGAGATGGGAGGGTCAGCGGAGAGTTCTCGAGTTGAACTGTTTTCTGGACACTCCTTGTTCATCTCCGTTTCTAAAACCGTCACACAGGAAAACCCCAGCACTGCAGAGTCAGTGCGGCTCAAACAGACGATAATCCCAGTTTGAAACATCAGTTAGAAAATAAAGCACCTTGTGGGGGTGCTCGATGGAGACGTGGAAGCCGAGCTGACGCAGGATGAGGAGCTCACACTGCACCACGCTGTCCCGCAGCTCCCAGAACTCCTTGTCACATTCGAGGGGAGCGCTGCCTTTGTTGAAATACCTGAGGAGGGAGGAACGGCTTTGAGGAGGTGAAAGTGGAGACACCTAAGTGCTACATTTTGGGAAAAGAAAGTTTAAACACTGTAAGCAATTCAAATGACGGCATTCGTTTCCTTTTTCGTATGCAAACAAACGTTTGCGTTCAACACAAGAGTCAGCCATCTTCCTCAGAAGTTACCCCCACCCTTCACCTGAGAAGGTTCATGCAGGAGTTTGATCATCCAATCAAAATATCTATCTCAGGAGTTTCTAATGAAAGTTTTCTCTCCAAACGTGGCGTTCTCCGGTCGCTTGCATCTTTTCTAACTGAAATATTGGGAAAATTGAATCCCTGAATCCTTGGCTCAAGCTGAACGAAACGATACAACAAAATATATGAACATATTATTTGTGTGGGAGTGTCTAACATAAAACTGCGTAAATCTGTGCATCGCCCCCAAGAAAATGGTTGCTATGGAGATAAAACTAACAATAAGACCAAGAGGACCTGGTCGCAGACAACAACATGGCGCCCTGACATCATTAGCCAGTTTACATCTTCTGGTCGAAAATTCCTCGGGTTTATTTTTGGTCCAAAAAAAAAACAAAAAAACAATTTAACTGGCAACCCCAACGGTTACGGGGATTGGTTTTTTTTTTTCAGCTTTAAGCGTTAAAACTTAAACACAGGCAAAGCCTGCTTTGGTCTCACCGTTTCTCCTTAAGCAATCAACGTCCATCAGCTGATAAAGTCGCTTTTCTATGCAAAAAAAAAGAAGCTGATTCACGTTATGGTTGTGAAGGAATCTAAAGCTCCAGCGTTAACAGTTTTACAAATCTAAACACTTTAGTTAATATCCTTTTTGAAAGGAATAAAACGATTACCGTTTTTGGCCCGTTTTCAGATCATGTTGCACACTGAACCATTAATTCACTTGAAAAAGTTTTAATAAATGGTGCTACGATTGGGAAACCCTGTAGAATTTCCTTTTCCGGCTAATGGTGTCAGGGCGCCATGTTGTTGTCTGCAACCCGTTGCAACACGACTGGCGGCTTCTACTCTTAGTTTAAATTATACGTTTAAATATTTTTTAAAACTATATATTACATCTAATCTGTGAGGAACTGAGTGAAATTCCTCAGGTGATGCATTATCACTGGTTACCTCATTTTTCATTAAGAATAACATCCGGCTTGCTTTACTTTTTTGGCTCCATTTACTTTTGTCCGGCTCAGGATTTCTGCTCGAATTCTGTAAAAGTTTGGAGTTTGGAGAGCTTCTCTCACACATTTACAGCTTCTCCTTCAGCACAATGAACTTCGTTAAGATGCACAAAATCCACAGCAGCTCAGAAAAATGACCCAAATACCAAATAATGAAGTTTAAAAAGGACCTTCAGAGAAAGGAACAGAGCTTCATGCTCCATTCCGAATCATTTGGTACATTTTTGAGAATCTCAGATTTTCAGCTCTGGATTACCACTTTATAGGATATTTCAGTTTGATCACAGAGCAGGGAGGACATGAACTGCTCAAACAGAGAAGAAGAAACCTCTCACAGCACAAGAAGCAGAAACCTGTGCTGGACTCAAACAATAATTCATTTGTATTATCTGGGGATTATGAAAGACTTTTAAGTAGGTTTAGCAGACCAACACTTCTAGGAACTCACATGAAGCTCAAAGAATATCCCTGCAGACTCTACGAGAAAATTGTAAAACCTTTAGATTTACCATGTAAAATTTATTGAGAGGGTGCTCTTGTTTTTCAAAATAAAGTCCCTAGCTGTGTGACATTTGTTCCTCGCCTTTGACCCTTCTGCTGGGGGAGCGGTGAGCTGCAGACACAGCCGCTCAGGAACCATGTGGTGGTTCACCCCCCAATCCAACTCCTTAATGCTGAGAGTCTTTGGTATGACTAGGTTGTGGATTTGAACTCACGTCTTTCCAGGGTGGACACTCTACCACAAGGCCACATTTACACCTGTGAGCTAACAAGTTCAACTCCAGAACAACCTATGGCCAATGAGCATCGCTGCAGTTTGGATTAGGCTCAAGGGCACCACAGAGATCTAAGAAGGATGGAGAAAATTTATTGTCAGGGTTCTGACTTTTCCTTAATAAAGAGAAGAACCACACAGGAGATGAGAACTTTTGCTAGACTTCTGCAGAAGGAGAATCGGTCTGTGACAGCGCGAACTGTCACAGAGGAGTTCTGCCTTCCTAGTGCATGGAGCCTCTTTTTATTGAAAACTGAAGGTTGCAGACATGAATGTAGGTCATTTAATCAGAAACAATAGGAACATCATTTTCTTGCATAATCAGAACTTTTCAAGTCATTGTTGTCATACTGGAAGATAGAAATGACACAATCGTAATATGGAGATTATAGTGTGTAAGCAAATGATAATTACATAACTCTAACATTTATGTTCATCTGTTCCAAAGAGACTTGCATCCTATTTGTGCAGAGAATTGAACCGGAGACTCTCCAATTGAGTCAGGTCCACGTCTGAATAGATAGCCCCCCTACAGTCCCTTAAATCTGGATTTAAGATTTGAAAAAATACATTTAATGTTTACATGTTTTTGTTCATCTTTACTTCTTACTGATTGGTACTGATTTCCTGGTGTGGATACACCTGAAAAGAACCAGGTGAGTTCTTCAAGTGAAAAGTAAATGCTTTAAACACTGCTTCATGGGCTTGATACCACTGCCCCTGTAGGTACCATAACCGTTCGGCCTGGAACTTCCGTTCGGGGTCCTTCGACTAGTGCTGACGTCACACTATGTGATTGGCTGTCCGTTGGTCCGATGACGTTTCCGATAGTGATTGGTCTGGACAAATTAAGGGATTACCATAGAAGAAGAATTTATGAAGTCTGTTGTAAACAAACAGAGCTGAGACATAGAGCGAGATTGTCCTCTAAACTTGCCTTTATTATTGCTATGATTATTATTGAATGCATGTTTGCTTATAGTTTTTTTTTTTTATCCGTGCACCCAGTGCTTTATTATTGGCAGAACGGACCCGGAAAGGCAACATTTAGCCGCGCTAACAACATTTTCAGCCACAGCTGAACTTACACTGGAGTAACAAGCAGATTGTGACAACATGTCTTTATAAAAATGACAAAGAATATTGTCAGACACAATTTATGAGGGAAAACAATTTTAGGTTACAAAACGGAACGTGACATGAAAATATGTAGAGTCCGAGCAGATGTTGACACTACGTAGTTTGTCCAAGTGGGGTTACTGTAGTGTGACATTGTACTCAGTTGAAAGGACCCCGAACGGAAGTTCCAGGCCGAACGGTTATTGTACCTACACCCCTATCCCTGCAGCAGTCCATGAACGAGCCTGATCAATAATCATTACTAATCATGAGGTCTAGATTTTTTACCTGTGGCTCACGTTGATGATGTCCCGTGTCCTTATGTGCTGCTCCTCCACCTTTCCCGCCAGGTAAACACAGCTCATGGCCACCAGGTAGGGCTCATACTCTCGGAGGCAAACGCGCTTAAAGAAGCGGTGATACAGAACGCAAGCTGTGGCCACCGGTACGGAATGCATCCCCAGCTTCACTCCTGAGAGTCCAGAAAGAAAACATAAAGCTTTAGTGTCTATTGTTCATAAGAAATCTGAACAAGCGTGTATTGATGATGCACCAAAAGTCCAGTCAAAAACAACTACAAACCCTTTAACAGAGTACTGTAGTCATACAGTCTGCATGGAAATGTACACGTTTTTTTTTATTTTTAAAAGTCGGCTTTATGTCTGCCTAATGTGGCAATATTCTGTGTTTCAGCACAAATCAAACTGTGCTTTCAGCAAGCTAAGAGTTATAGTGAATACTATTTAAAATGGAATAAATCTGTGTTCTGATTTCCTTAAAGATGTCCGTGGTGTGAGGAGGAGCCAGGAAATAAGAAGCAGAAATGTTTTATGTTTGGAGCAAAAAATTTAAATGTTAAAACATGAAATATTTGATCAGACCAGAAGTCACATGTGACTTGTCCTTGCAGGAAGTCAAGACTCATTATTTAGAACTTTCATTTAGAGCTTTTCCAAAACCACAACATCTTATTTTGTTCTCGTGTTGACAGTCAGAAAAGCAGCAGTGGTCTGTTTTCTTCTTGAAGTAAATCTGTGGCAGTGTAAGATTCAATGAATGCACAATGTTTGTCTATTCTAACATCATTTGTGTTAGTTTGCCTCTCCTTGAAGTGACCTGGAGTTGAGTTGAGGAGCTTGTAAGTGTTTTTACAGCCAGAGGCTGGTTTCTGCACAGAACTTGGGTCAAAGATTCAAAATCGTTTGGCCTCACCCATTGGCCATCTCATAAATGAACAACTATACATAATAAATCTCATGATATTTTGATGCAAATGGCACATTCATAAATCCAAATTTAAAAATCATATCCCTCATTACTGTATCTTTGTCAATAAGGTCAAACAATGCATGAATACAATAAAACATTCTGACAATAAGATAGCGATTAAAACCTTCGATCTGTGCGTCAGTTTCAATGTCGTTGTATAATAATAACCCCCTGGCTTGTTCTTTTCTTGTTATTGTCTTGGACCATTGTGATAAATAAATCTCAAATTCAGTTTGATATGTATCAATAAAGTTTTATTCAAATAAGAGTTAAAACGATGACGTATCACGTTTTGCTCATTTTAGAAATGATTTTATTTTATTTTATAATTTGATTTAACTTGTGATTTAATTTGTGACGTCTCTTTACCTATTTCCATGATGAATCGACACACGCGAAAGTGCGTCCTCGTGTCCCGGCTGGTTTCGCTCTCTGCATCCCCTTCTGACCCCCTCCTCTCCAACAGCTTGGAAGCTCCGTCTCGGGAGGCTGATAACCGACGAGAAGGACCCTCCATGTCGACTGGATTACAAAAAACTACAGGAAAATGCAAAAAAAAAAAAAAAAAAAAAAAAAAAAAAAAACGATATAACGTAGGTTTGACAAAAGAAAAAAACAATGGAGGCGTGATGATTGTAACTAAGTACACTCACCGTGGCAGGAGAGAAGTTACGTAGCCATAAGTTCAGCGTAAATTTCGAAGAAAACCCCCAAAACCCTACCTCGATAAATTCACATTTTACAGAAACACGTTTGCAGCCGCCTTGTTAGTCACGACGTTATTTCAGACACGCTTGTAACAGGAAGAAAAACAAATCATTTTCCGGTCAAAAATTTCAAAATAAAATGTTACGATGTATTTCCGTTTTTTATTTTTATTTAATTATTTATATGACGCTAAAACATTAATAGTTTCTATCTTTAAATATATACATGGTAGATATAATTCAGTAAAAAAAGAATGAATGGAACTAACCCAAATTAAGATTAAGTGATTATAATAATTTATCATTGTCATTATTTGCTAGATATGAATAAGTAAAAAAATGTATTATAACGAAGAGACTTTTAGATAATCATTATTATTGTTTTGACTATAACACAAAAGCAAGGTTTGGTTAGAAATTGAGTAAAGTATCAGTCAAACACAGCAGCATCGGTGACCGGAAGTAAAAATTTCTCCGTAGCCCTTTTTTTCAATCGTTTTTTCTTTTTTCTTTTTTTTTTAAATGAGGGAAATGAAAGGTCTTGTTAGTATAAATCAAAAGATGTTTCTGCGCGTTACTGGGAATTCCCGTTTTTTTAAATACATGTGATACAAAAAAATTGTTTACACTATTATTAGGGTATTTAATTTTTTGAGATATAATTTGATTATATGTATTACTTTTTTTAAAATTACAGCAAACATATAGCAATTGTTCAATTATTTCGAACGGTCATTTATTTATTTTTTCCTTGATCTCTTCCTTATTTAAAAAAATTGCTGTGTTGCCAGGCAACGGATCAACACGAACACCGACGTTTAAAGGCCCTCGATGCAAAAATGTCGTCGAGTTACTCAGCAAACCAGGTAGCGTAAATGTCTACATTTAATGAAAAATATGAAGCCAATGCACATGACTGCTATTTTCATTGACGCAGCTGCACTTTTCCCCGTCAGTATGCCAGCGCATTTATGTCTCACAGACTGCAGAACTGGGGTGAAACCAAGCACTTCAAAGAGGTACTCGTAGGTGTTTTTGCTCCAACTGTCAGTCAGAAACTGTCAGCTTCACAGCAGCTGTGTGTCTGCAGAGGCCCTCTGCGCGGGTGGGTCACACTTCCTTCATAGCAGATGACAGAGGACACCTGCTTCCAGGAGTGAAGGTGAGAACATGAAACCCTCTCTTTTCCTGAACAGGACCTTCTCTGTCAATCTGGATTTTTTTTAACCTCCTTCCACTGCCGTTTTGCAGAGGAGTCGTGCTTGGCCACCATTTAAGGGGACGTGGGATTTACCAGCACATATTCCGGCCCCTCGCATCAACCCCACGGCTCGCTCTGAGGAGGGCCTCAGCAGGCTTAAGTCGTGGGGAATCTGGTGTGAGACCAGCAAGTGTCAGTCAGTCCAACACAGCAGAATGACAGACAGATCACAGGACGACGGGAAGCAGGTCAGACCCACATGTATGGAAGTATTTTCCCCCCATCCTATCATTTTTTATTTGCATTTTATACACCTAATGAATCACACTTTCAAACAAATGACAGTTTAAAACATAGAACATTGAAGGTAAAAACAAAATCACGTTTTAAATCAGGATTTTATCTCATCAAACCTGCCTAAGTTGCCTGGAACAGGAATTTCTTGTTAAACGCAGTAGCTAGTCATTCCATGTTTTAGTGTCAGCAGTCATGTGCTTGTGATAACCGTCACAAAAGAATGCAGTTTTACTCTTTTTTTCAAATTTAAGACCAAACTTTAAAGTGTTCCATAGCTTTCAAAAGATTTTGGATTTTTTGCTGTAGTTTAAGTTAATTTTTTAACTTTGCCTTGCATAATTAGGTCTTTAAAATCTAAAGAACTGCAGCCACTAAGATGCTTAATGATACCATAAAGTCATAAATAATTGTGTCAAAATGATGTTGAGGGTTAAAGGGGAGTCAGTGAAGAAAGGCCGGGTTTTATCAGTGATTGAGTCAACATTTATTGCTTGAAAAAAATACGTTTTTCTAGAAGAAGAAAATGTTTTTGTGTAAGTAAGTAAGTAAATCTTTATTTATAGAGCACTTTTCACAGAGAGCGACGCACAAAGTGCTTCACAATGTTAAAACAATATAAAATCAGTAGCGAGACCCAATAAACGCACTCAGGCATATAAGTAAACAAACAAACAAACATGCAGAAGTGAACTCAAGTTAAAGTCAGCTAAAAGCTCTCCTAAATAAAAACGTCTTAACTTGAGCTTTAAAACACTCGACTGAGTCAATCTGGCGCAGAGACTGCCCGAAAGGCGAGGTCTCCCCTAGTTTTAAAATGAGTTTTTGGAACACATAAAAGATTTTTATCAGTGGACCTCAAGGAACGTGCAGGAGTGTAGGGAGTTAAACGGTCAGAAATATAGTTCAGGGTTTGTCCATGCAAGGCTCTAAAAACTAAAATCAAAATTTTAAAATCTATTCTAAATTTAGCAGGAAGCCAATGTAGAGATAAAAGCAGAGGGGTGGCCTATTGGTTCCAGTTAAAAGCCTTGCAGCAGAGTTCTAGACCAGTTGGAGACGTTTAAGAGACTTTTTGTTAAAACAAGTAAAAAGAGATTTACAATGGTCTAAACGAGAGGAGATAAAAGCATGGACGATCAGCTCAAGGTCAGATCTGATTAACATTGGTTTCAGTTTAGCCACATTCCTCAGGTGGTAAAAACAGTTTTTGACCAAGCGCTTCGAATAAGAGGCAAGAGACATAGCTTTGACAAACCAGACACCAAGATTCCTGAGACTGGGCTGGACGGAAGAGCTCAGTGAACCAAGGTGTCTTTTGATGGAGGGAATTTTGTCATCAAGAGCAAAAATTATTGTCCCTGTCTTGTTTGGGTTCAGGAGTAAATGGTTGTCATTTAACCAAACTCTAATGCTGACCAAGCAGTCTAGTAGATGTCCTTCCACTCCTTTCAGATATCAGTTCAAGAACAGCAAGATGGAGCTACAACATCTGGGACTACTGAAGCCCAACCATCGGCTCCGAACCCCTCGCCAACCCAGAGCGCTGACTCAGCAGCACGTGCAGCTGCTCATCATCCCAATTGTGCTGCAGGGAGGAACACATCGCCGAGCAACCACACTGAAGAGGCACAGGGATGAGCTGGGGATGGCAGCAAGGGGACACCCCAGGTCAACATGTTAGGGAGCAGCTCCAACATCCTCAAGACAGCCTCACAGAGATGAAACTGAGTTATAATGAGGAAAAAAAGAGAATCATTTAAAAAACAAACATTTTTAAATTAAAAAGTTTGTCAAAGTACCTTGTTTCCACATAAGAAACGACAGTCAGGAAGTGGCCTGTTCATCTGTTGTGTGTGTTTTGTCTAGAACGTGTTCAGTCATGTGATCAGTTAACAAAAGTTCCCTGTTTTTTCTGGGACTGCATAACATGACACTTTATTGAGTTTAAGGAAAGATTCTGCAGCCTTTTTTGCAGCAGGAAGAGTTATGTTTCTAAAAGGAAATTAGATTTGCAGGAATATTTTAATCAAAACGGCAAACCTTTTTTTTCAAAGCACTATTCCTGGCTTTTTACCATTACAATTTAGAGTCTTTATGAAAGAAATCAGAGATTTGCTTTCCAATATATCAGAAAACAACTCCTGATCCAAATCCTGAATCCATTATGCTTCCATCAAACTAGTAAATGTAAACAGCAGTAACAGTCTACGTGTATCTGACTTTAGCGACTGTGAACTTAATTCCCCTTAACAGCAAACACTGCAGAATATCCTACAATTAGCGAAATGGAGAAAATGTTCATTGCTTATGTGGAAGCATCGCAGCACTCTGGATTATAGCGCAGGGGTTGACTCGGGGTACACCAGGCAGGAGCTGAAAGGTAACATTTATGGCTCGGTTGTTGTGCAGAAATTCAACACAGAAACTATGGGATTAGTGGATAATCCATCCCAATCTGGGCACGTCTGTTCAGCAGTGGGGTTGTCCTTGAAGGTGAGGGGTGGGCATCAGCGCAGTTCCCATTTTGTTAATGCACACCAACTTCACACACCCATGTCTGGTGTGTGGTTAACCGTTTTTCTTTATGATGTGAGCATCTACATTAGTTAGTTGAAGGTTGGCAGTTTGATTACCAGCAATCAACTAGAGAAAAGACTCAACCCTTAGTTGCTTCTGCAGGGGTTAAGGTGTCAGAATGTGAATTTCTGCACAAATGGATTCACAAGAATCAAAGTAAAAATGCTTTATTAGTTTTTTTTTTTAAAGGTGCTATAAAAATATAGAATACTTCCTATTCAAAGAAGACCAAGTAAAACCTGAATCAAATTTAAACACCAAGACACATAATAATATCCAATCTTCAATGCAAATGAATGCTTTTTATTAACAAGCCCCTGTTAAAGCAGCTTTTCCACAAAGTTTCAAAACATATCTCTGAGGTAGTGATCATTTTCAAGTTTGTTGGAGATGATTAATTAAAGAAATAAATTAGCATTTTGAAGCAAAGTAGCTGAGCAAAAGAAAATAAACGTGGGGAAAACCAGAAAAACCCAAGAACTATAAGGATACATAGTGGTCAATCTCAGAACGGGGGTGCATGTGACTAAGGCTTAATAGGAGGCAGACAAATCCAACCTCCGGTTAGCAGTGAATGTTTTCCACACATCAGCTTGACGTCCACACCAAGGCACAAAAACTTAACAGCTCTTACTGAGGGTCTGTCAGGTCGAAAATGTCTATCTTTTGTCAACCTTTGATTTGGGTGATGAAGAACTCTGTGCTGTTGTGATCCTGATCTTCTGAATGATGATCCAGTCTTTCTGACCAGCTGTGATTAATATCCTTAGACAGGAAGAGGCAGAGCTGACCTTCTTGTCCACTTCCAGCATCTCAAACCTCCCGTTCTTAAAAACTCCTAAGGACCGGAAGCTTTTACAGGTTTTCGCTTTCTCTGTGGTGACCACATCAGTGCCGATTTCCACCTGACCCGAGTCCAAGAGGTCCTTACCCCCCGATCCTGTTTCTACGAACACCCCCGTCACCACTACAGGGCTGACGAACACTGCAGTCAGGTAGTTTCCTATCTCAGGGGAGCGGCCCCAGAAGAATTGTTCCCCAGGTTCCCAAGCATTTTGTGGTAAGTGATTTTTGTAGGCAGACAGGTCGGTGTAAACTTGAGCTGCAGGGTTAGAGTAGAAGGATCCCTCAAAGTCTTTGTCCTTCAGCTTGTTGAATGTTCCCTGGAAGGATGAAAAAGTTCCCATGTGCTGGAACAGTGAAGGTTTGAACAGTATCGTCTCCCTCTGGGTCATTACTTCTCTAAAATGGGTCATCAACCAGTCGCAGGGCATTTCCTGGTAAAACAGAAAGAGAAAGCGGGCCAGCAGAGGAGTGTCAGCGGATTTGTACAGCTTCCCGATGTATCCAAGAGCGGAGAACTCCAACATCGCCCACGAACTGGACTTCTGGTTTTGCTCCTCGATGTGCTTCTTAATGCTTGTGAGAAAGTTTTTCGCAGAGGTGATGTCATCTTCCAGCTGCAGGTAGTACTGTCCAAAACCTGCACTGTAGTGGATGAGGAAGGAGTAATCGATGTTCTGCTTGGAGCGGAAAGTCACTCTGTTAGGAGCGTCGTTGAAATTCCTCTTTAGACCTTCGGCACAATAAGAGCGACATGAAAAGAACACTCAGGCAATGCTTTATCAGAGGATTCCTAATAATCTAGATAAAAGACTTTATTAACAAGCATTGGTAATGTGTTTGTCTGCCTTTATAGGACAGTTATAAGACATTAGTTAACATTCGTAATGTATTTATAAGTCTAAAAGGGCAGTTATAAAACTTTAACAAGCATTAGTAATGTGTTTATACGCCTTTATAAGACATTAACAAGCATTAGTGATTGGTATTTAAGGAATTGTAGGACATTTATAAGATATTAACAAGCGTTAGTGTGTTCAAAAAACCTTATCGAACAGTTATATTAACAAGTATTAGTAATGTGTTTATAAACCTTTTAGAATATTTATATTGTATTAATTAGTATTTGTAAATGTCTTACTAATCCCCTATTAGTGTTAATTTGCTGCTAATAAATACATTTAGTAGCATTTGTAGATGTCATTCAAATGTGTTAATAAAATGCTAATAAAGACATTTATTACCATAGATTACTTTTGAGTGCCCTATATGTCTCACTAAATTGCTTATGAGTAATAATCAATATAAAAACTGTGTCTTTCCTAATATTTAAAGAATTGTTTTGTAGCTCCTCAATCTAAAACATGACCAATGTGTTCATAATCACAAGGCTTAACTATAAATCCCCTGTAAGCAATCCATAAACATATCAACTGTTTCTTTCTTAATAGTTAATTGAGTGTTTTGCAGCCTCCTAATCTAAAGTGTGGATGATTTGTTGTCACAAAGAACAACAACATAGTGTAGAAAACTAACTGTATAATATTACATCAAGATATTAGGGGTGGATACATCTAGCAGAGATGATTAGACTAGTTTCTCACCTGTGAGAGGAGGGTACCACTCCTCAGAAACATGGATGACCACAAGGTGGCCTTGCTCCAGTTCAGAGGGAAACGCTGTTCTCATTTCCCTGACAGTGGACATTCTCCAGCTGTCGTCAAAATCTGCGAGGAGCACCACGACCACCAGAGATGAGCGCTCCTCAGGGGACGACTGGGAGAAGATGGACTGCAGTGTGGCGATGAGGTAGCTGCCTCTTTCCCTTTTAACAGATGATATTCCAATAGCAAGAAACTCTGAAAATGAGAGAAAAGGGACTAAATGACCAAAGGTTTCTGAAAAACAACAAATGCAGAGAGCCGGAGATCTCAGAAAAACATCTTGGTGGATGCTACCATTTAAACTAGACAAATGGTTTAGGAAGACAGGAAAGCATCTAACAAAGTGACAACAACAGCCCCAATCCCACATCTCTATAATGAAGGGAGAAGGCCAGTGACTGACCTTTAGAATGTCAAATCTAAAATCTCACTGAAGCCAAAAACTGTCATGTTAGTCCAGTTTATCAGGAAGATTTTTTCTTACAGAGATTTTTAATTACAAAAACAGATAGGAATTATCTTCATTTATCTATTGTTATGGTCAGAAACAAACATTTATGAAACAGATTTCTCTTGAGTTGATTTGAGGGTAAATAAAATGTGAAAAATCCTGCTTGAGAGTATTTTTTCTGATTCAAACTATTTATTTAGCTCAGAGGTCTACACTACAGCCCAAAGAGAGACCACAAAAGCCTATTTGACCTATAAATAGAATACCTTTGTTGCTAAGTTATAATTAAGAAAAACAAAGTCAAAATCGAATTTTTTTCTGTAAAAAAAACAAAACAAAATGTTTAAAGGACGCCACTTTCACCATTTGTGTGTGAGCTTGGCTTTTCCCTAGAATTGACACTGGAGGATCTTCCTTACATTTGCAAGTTTGGGTAGATTAAATTATGTTTGTGCTTCCGATCATGAATGTTCTTCCGACTAGAAGCAGTCTGTAATAATTCTAAAGAAAGACTCAGTCTGTTAGCTAAACTGTTGAGTTCGAACACCTGGACGTGAACACCTGGACGTGAACACCTGGACGTGAACACCTGGATGTGAACACCTGAACGTGAACACCTGGACGTGAACACCTGGATGTGAACACCTGAACGTGAACACCTGGACGTGAACACCTGGACGTGAACACCTGGACGTGAACACCTGGACGTGAACACCTGAACGTGATCACCTGGACGTGATCACCTGGACGTGTACACCTGGACGTGATTACCTGGACGTGATCACCTTAACGTGAAGGTTTTAAAAAGATTTTTAGCTTTAAAAGTTAAGTTTTAAAATAACCATAACAAGAGTTGTGATACATAATTGGGATAATCCTCACAACCTTTATGTAGTTTATTGGAGCTTGACCTGTTTTGTTGCTGTTGTTTTTTGACATTTTTCATATTGTTCAATCATTGTTATATAAAAAAACAACTATTTGATCTGGACTTTAGTTATTTTGGATTCACTGTGGAAACAGTGGGGGCTGTACTAAAACCATGGATCTCAAAAATTGCCACAAAACACGGATTTAAAAATAAATTAATAAAGCAAATTGTAAATTAGTAAAAAAAAAATGCTCAAAAAGGCTCTGAACTACTGAGGGTTAAAACACAACATGAATTCTAATGCAATGTTAAAAAAAAACACTTTAAAAAATATGAAATGCAGCAAAGAAAAATATTTTTTTAGAAAAAACAGAAAAATTCAAGTTTTAGGTCAAGTCAACTATTTATCACATCCTGTTTTTCTTTAAAGCCAGAGAGCCAGGTGGCAAACCCAAAAGATTTAACTTTTATTGATTAGTTTTGCAAGTCAAGATTGTATTGCTCAAACATTCGGTTATTGTTAGAGAGCCCCTTTTTCTGTGATTTAAATCATTTTTGTTTTCAATTTTTACATTTCTATAAACTGTAAAAGAAAAAACACAGATGAGACGACACGTCTGCTATGTCAACAGCTGCTTCATTTAATCCATCGCTGAAAACCACAAGAAATCACCAAAAATAAAAACTGAGTCAACTTACTGATTTTACAAAGCTTTACTGGCGCTGGGTTCTGGGCGAAGGTTGATGATACATTTTTGAAATAGCCTCTTCAAAGGGCTGAGCCGATTCTCGGAAATAGGAGGTGGGCGTGAAGAGCTTGCTTTCCTCTTTAAGATAAACCTCACGTCTCTAAGTATCAAAAACTGCCGTCAATAAACCAAGTTTCACAGGAAATGGTTTACCTGAAAGCCGTCTTCCTGTTAAACTGGATTGTATTGCCTGTTCTTTGACTCATTTGTGTCCCGTTTATGAGGTGAACCTCACTAAAGACGACCCGTGAAAGACACAACTGTCAATGAAGCTCAACTAAACAGTAGAGGACTGTAAACAGCACGTACTAATGCAACACTTTGCTAGAGAAAATGCAATGATGTGTGAAAAATTATTGGAACACTCCCACCCCCCCATAGATGGTTTCTTTTTTAGTTATTTCGACCATCAGAGTTCCAAATATGAACCAAAGACCTCAGTGACATGAAACATGTAAAATGCCTAAAGGGTTACAGTGTTACATTTTATGGGGACACACCCGCTGTTAGACATGTTCTCTGACTCAGGATCTTTTTTACACATTTATTACCTGAACTTTAACGCACAGTCTGCATTTTTAGATGAATTCTGCTTCTGTCGTTGTTTGTGACACCACGTCTACACAGCCTTTCATTCAATCAAATAGGAATACAAAAACTTTAGGTTTCTCCAGGTTTTTGGAAATTGTAAAAAAAATAACAAACAAAAAAAAAACTCAACTCAAAACACTTGAGGACCACATCAAATGAAAGCACATATTTAAAGGATGTCTCCGTTTCCAAAGGTTTTATCTTTGTTCAGTCATACAAATAACTACAATCTGTATTTATTTTTCTAGTACAGATTATAAAAATTAGGCTTTTTTGAAAGATATTTTGATTAATGTAAGTTTTTTTTTAACTGTACTTCTCTAACTTGAGTTTGATTTGAGTAAAAACTCTTTTTATTCATGGAAAAACACCAGCCTTGAACTGCTCAAACTCACATTTATCCAGGATGAAGAAACACAAAAGGTTGTTCCGCAATACTGAACAGCAAATGGACACAAAAGAACTCATAAACTGAGCAAACATGCCCCTTACTCTGTTTGGTCGCAGGCGCTCCACCCAGCAGCTGATAGCTCACGTTGAGAGACAGGTAATCCCTTTGCTCGACCCAGGAATCCCCGCTGACCAGCCTCTGTGCCTTCCAGTTCAGATCTTTAGGAGTCACCTCAAGCGATTTCTTCAAGTCCTGAAAAAACAAAAAAAAACGAGGAGTGAGCTCAGACTCTAACCAAACAGCAGGACAGAAGAAGCAGCAGCTTCCGGACTCACAGTGATGAGATTGATGAAGTACAGGCCGACGAGGACAAACAACATGGCCAGAAACACATTCTTCTTTCTTGAATGCCACCTCATCTTCCTGTCAGAGAGACACACAGATACATGACACGGGTCTGCAGTGCAGACCTGCAACTCATTCAGCTGTTAATAATTTAGCAAAGACTTGATGAATGTTTCAGCAGCTCAAACAGAACTAACTAACTATGGACAAACAAAAGAAATCCTCCAAAACGAGAGCAAGAGTGGATGCAATAACTGAGAAAACATGAGGAAAAACGACGTGATGCAGTTCCCAAAAATGTAACAAGACGATCCCAGCCTTAAGCTTGACACGTGTGGCTGAACGGCTTTGGCTTTTGTTAAATCATGTTTGCCCAAGGTTAGGTGTTCAACAGACATTCACTTCTAATCCAGAGTCTGTGTGCTCATGTTCAGAAACACAGTAACCCAAGCTTTCTGTAACATCCAGGTTGGCGTTTCTGTCTGGGAAAACACACAAAAAAAAGACTCAAGTCTCTTAATGTTTAACATAAAAACCATAAACAAAAAGAGACGGCCTTCAGGCAGAGATGCGGGTTTGTTCCCTGGTCCTCAAAGGTCTTTTTTAGAGGTGGGATTATGTAAATTCACTTCTTCCTACTACCTTTCAAGCAATAATCAAGCTCAGTTTGACAAACATTATCTTTATTGAGCGTGACAGTTATGTGTTTGTGCTGGCTGTATGTCACGTAGTATGTCTAGTTATGATTAGGAGCAATTATGATGTGAGGACTTATTGTATAATTTTCTATATTTATTTCCAATCAATTTATGAATCAATAACTTAAATATAATTTATAAATGTATTTTTTCGATCTTATTCCTTAATTTTGTTGCTGAATAATTTGCTTTAAATTACCTAAATCAATAAATGAATCAATCTTTTCATCACAAAGATTTAAAGGTGGTCAAATCAAGATCACATCAAAGTGAATGAAGAACCAGATTGCAAATTAGAAAAAAAAAAAAGAGGAAATTTGACATCAGTTTTAGACATGAAGGTAGACGTAAACTTAAAGGAAAAATGGAAAATTTGAAAAATATGAGTGTATATATATATAACTTGAATTTAGAAAAAAGTAGGGATGACAGGCTACAAAAAAGACAGACCGTTTTAGAGCGGAAACCCATCACCCGATGTCAGTCATGTCCTGAATGGGCTCAAAGCCCCACCCACACATAAAATTTGGATAAACCCCAAAAATTACGATTCTGAATTGAAACTGTAAATTAAGGGTTAAAAGTGAAGAGGAAGGAAAAGGAAAAAACAAAAATAAAAAAAAGTACAAGACAAAAGGCGTTATAAATATGAACATTTTCTAATTTGATAACAATTTTAGGTTTATCATTTTTTATATAAGCTTAAAATAAAATTTTTTTCCCCAAGTTTAAAATCTATTTATTTAATATTTACGGTTTTACGGTGTTTTTTTTCCTTTACCAGTAAATTTACAATGTGTACTTTTGAGTTTAATTTTTTTTTTCCAATTTAGAATCTGGTTTTTTGTTCACTGATCCTGATTTGAAACCATAATTTCACGCTGAAAAGCGCTGAAAACTAGGAAATGGATAAGAAAGATAGCAAAAGATGAACAAAACAAAATAATAGTTGTTTAGCTCAATTTAGGCCAGTACAAGTTTAGTTTAGAACAATAGATAAATCCTTTATGAGTTCTTCCTGAAAGCAATGCAATTTGATCTTTTATGAAAATAAAAAGTGTTTTAGGCACAAGAATTATAACTAAAAGGAATATCAATTAAAAAAACAACATCATTTTTAGCCATTATTTATAAATCAAATATGCCTTGGACTTTTAAATTAATATTTGAATTACTTTTTAGAAAATGTGTGACCATGAAGATCATGTATGTGATGTTGAGGAAACACCAGGAAAACAGATGAATGACAGAAAGAATCAACAGGGTTTTGAACTTTTTCTATATCTGTGAAAACTGAAATGGGTTTTTCATCTGAGCAAAAGTTACTTTTTTGTTCCTGTGAGTTTAATGTGCATGTTTATATGGAGAAATCTGTTATCTTACAGCTTCCATGTCCTGTGTTGGGTAATTATTATGTCCACCCTAAACTGAAAAGACCCTCCATCTCTACTGGAAAAATTCACTTAACAACCAGTTTTATTTGATTTCAGCTGAACCTAATGGTGAATCAAAGAGCCTTAAAAAACCAGGAGCAGATATAAAACAAGACAAGTGAGTTTCCAGGAACAGTCAGCAGGGATTCATCTGCATCACGATGGTCAGCTGTTTCAAGGATATCCAATATTTAGCAGCCTCTACCATCAACTTTAAGAAGATGAAGAATGAAAAGAAAAGTGGCAGTTTCATGCTAAATACAAACTGTGGACAGATCAGTGAGTTTTTTTTAAAGCAGAACAAGCATCTAAAGAGGACCTAAACAGTATGTAGTTCCCTTTTTTGGAACAAACCCCTGATGTAAAGAACGTCACTAAGCTTCATTGGTTTTCTACGAGCCAAACCGCTTCACCCCCTAAAACCAGAACTCAGAAAACACGAGGATCAGCTACAACAAGGCCCGGAACCATCATTTAGCTCTTAAACATACATCCATCCATCTTCAGATCCCGCTCAATCCCTGTCAGGCTCATCAGGTTGCTCAAGCCAACTGTTTGGCGAAGGCGGGAAATGGCCTGAACTGGTCGCCAGTCCTTTGCATGGCCACAAACGCACACCTAAGGGGATTTCAGAGACACGTATGAAGGAGGTTTTTGGACTGTGGGAGGATGCCAGTATGCTCAGCGAAAACTCACACAGGCACAGGGAGAACCTCCACACAGAAAGGACCCAGCCGGGATTTGAACCAGGGCCTTCTTACTGTGAGGTGGGAGCGCTAGCTTTTAAACATGTCAAGTGAAATTCGTCATTGATTGACTGTGGGGTGTTTTCATGATCGAACAAATGTCAGCGGCCGAGTTTCACCGTACAAATAATAATAATGAATTGGATTTATCTACGCTTTTCCAGATGCTCAAAGCACTAACAATGTGTCATTCATACTTAGTGATAACAGAGGCGTGGCTGCCAGTTTGCACCTATCTCTGACCATCACCGGGACATTCATGCTCATTCACACACCGCAGTGGAGGCAGGGAGGGCGAAGTGTCTTGCCCAAGGACACAACAACGGTTGACTGGGGAGAGCAGGGATCAAACCGCGACCCTTCGATCATTGGACGACCTGCTAAACCGCCTGAGCCACTGCCGCCCAGACGTAAAATGAAACAAAAGGTTTAATGAAAGAAAAAACCCACAGTGCTTTGCATTCACTGCTGAGTCAGACGTGTTTGTCATCAACCACAACATTTAAATAATAGGAAAATAAAGCTTGTAGTCCAGAGATCAGGAATCAGACCTTCAGTGTGTTTTCATGTCTCGGGCTGATAAAAAGAGATGGCTTCTAATTTTTTTTAGCCTCCAACTAAGCTTTTTTAGTTTTTCATAGTGACTTATGCTGACTCTTCCTATACCCACATAACATTAAGCATGCAGTAGAAATCAAGACAAAACTCCAGAAACCAAAATGTAACTTCAAAAAATGTTGATCTGGCTCTGGTTACTTACTTAAAGCGGCATTAATCTGGCATTTGTGGGTTTGCACCTGGGTCCCAAGCTGAACGCACCAAGTTATTTGTTTTATACCATGGTGGAAGTGTCACTGTAATCTTGTTTGCCAGAAAATGTTTCACTCATAAATCACTGTGCAATTTCCGCAGCCACGGATGTGAAACTGTTGTGTTTGGGCTGTTGGCTGAGGCTCGAGTTTAAGATTTAAAATCAACATAAACTTCAAAATCGGAAAAAAATAAAAACACAGTTTAGAGGTCCAACTTTAATTCATTGATCACAACGAATTACTCATGTTCAACTTGACTTAAAGATGATAAACAAGTTCTGTGGCATTTTCCTGAAGGAGGAAATCTATGAAAAAAATAAGATTAAAACTGCATTTCTGAGTTTTAAATCATCTTTTGATCTGTTTTTAAATCGTTCCCAGTGATCTTTTTTTAATGATTATGCCATTTTTAGCCTGTGTTGTTTTCCAGGACATAGTTTCTGCAGAACCTCATTAGAAATTCACCAACATTTGTTGCTGGAACTGTTGTTGTGCAGTGAGCCTTCCTTCATTTCCTGTCGTCCTTTTGTTTACACTCTCTCCCGCTAGTTTACAGCCTCTCACAACCCCAACCTAACATTAGCAGTGCAATAAAAATGGCGAGCAATATTGGAGCCATTCAGCCGTACAGTTCTGAGCGAGATGCCAGCATGGAAGATGAAAAACCAAGGCATCAGAATGGAGAACGGAGCTTAGTGATGATTGTAGATTTTATGTAACAACTGCAAGCTTTTTTAAACTGTATTTTTTTGTCTGCTCCTGATTCACCTAGACTTGAACAAAGTAATGCTCAGAAATGCAATTTTTATCTTACTTTGCCTAAAATATGTCCTCCATCGTGAGAAATGCTTCAAGAACATGTTTAAAACACCAAAACCACAATTTTCATTGGAGGGGGTCTTCCATGAGGCTTAATGTTTGCCAACTTTGTTTTCCAAAACAGAAAACCCAAAGCTGAGCCTGAGGAGATTAGTGAGCTGTCACAAACTCTGTTTCAACTAAACAAAGCAGTCGAGTTTGTTACACATTTCCTGCTTCACCTGTTTTCTGGTTTTTCTTTCGACATGACTCCAATATTTATGAATAGAAGCAGAACTGTTACAAACTGCGCAGAAGTTACTTCTTTTGACTGAGATTCCTTTGAAAAGACAGAATGACTTTGTCAAATGTTCCAGGACTCTCTTTCTGAACTGGGTTTATCCAGTTTGGATCTACAGATTATTTGTGTGTTAAGGAACATCCATGGCTTAGTCAGCAACAAATTATCTTCTGGCAAGACACAAGTTCATCAAAGTTAAAAAGAAATTACAATTTTATTCCTTAAACAGATTTGTTTTTTTTTGGTGAAAGAGGTATTGGTTCGGCAGTTACATGCAAACAAACTGGATGGAAGAAACCAACGCTCCAACACCAGCGCAGAGATAAAAACAGAAATAAACAGGAAATACAAGGGAAGGTGGCTGACAAAAATAAAAAAGAAAACCTCAACAGAGATGCTGGTAAAGACAGTTTTACACAAAGCACAAACGTCATGAGTTTTACCCAGACGAGTTTGATTTATCATCACAGACAGTTGTTTGCCATTCAACAGAATTAGGAGGGAAAGTCTCTTACGCGCCCCTGAGGCTGCGTTTCATCCAGACAAACGTGTGTAAACACAGAAACTGAGCCAGCTGCTTTATGCTTGAACTGCTGTCAGTTTAAAGTCAGTCCAGAGACACACAATAAAACCGGTCCTGAAAGAACAGATTTAACGTTTACACTAGGTGTTTGGCTTGTGGTAACAAGCCATCGCGGCTCTCACTAATAATAGCGCAGACCCTCCTTGTGGAGCGGCGTAACACAGGCGCGTCCTCCTCCTCAAGTTTGGTCAAAGTCAAAGGTCTTTCCTGCCTGACAGAATGACGGGGATCTGCTCAGACCTGACAGCAGCTATGAAGGCTCAAACACTTCCAATGAATAGGATTAAATAAACACAAATACTTAAGTTATCCAATGAAAGTGGTCAAAAACTATCGAATCGAGGAACAAAAAACCGTCATTTTTACGCACCGTTTCAGGCGTACTTCCCGTTTTCTGTGGCGGCTCAAAGCGGCGGTTAAACCCCGAGTGACCCAGCCGGTTTGCGGGTTTGAAAGTCACAGAGAAGCGGACAGCCTCTGTTCTACCGGCGGGAATCCGGCGCTCCTCCTGCCTGCAAACATGCGCGCAACGCCAGGCTCATCAGCCGGCGCAGCTGCGACGTCAAGTGGAGCGTCAAGGAACATTTGATTGGAGGCCCCGGCGTGCTGTGTGGGGCGGTGCAGCTCAGCAAATGGACGAGTCTGTATAAAGAGTGACATTGCCACCGCGCCACGACTTTGTAAGCTAAATGTTTAAAAATTCACTCACAGGAAAATTGTGCTTTGAACATGTTCTCGCACACATATCATTTCGGATATTTCTTAGGCCCAATTCTTGGGTTATTTATTTCGGGATATACTTTTGGAGCAATACTTGTTTTTGGGTTATGATGGTTTTATTGGAATTCATGATTTTTTTCTTGAGTTAAAATAAGCCAGCAAAAGGTTTAAGAGGTTAAAAGTCCCTTTTTAATCTCAACGTTTGGGTTATTTTTACCTATGGAGATTTAGATTGTAACATTTTTCTGATGATGAAAGACACAAGATTAAAATGGCATTTCTGAGTATTTCTTTATTCAAATTGTTGTGAATCAGGTGCAGACGAAAAAATGCAGTTAAAAAGCCTGTAGCAATTATGTCAGTGCCACAAACTCCGCTCCATTCTGATACATCCACTTGCAGGCAAATAGATCCACGTACATCTTTGGGACCTATCTCTGACCATCACCTCGTACGAGCGGGAATCTGACTCCAAATGAATATAAACCTCTGTTGGTTTTCTTGTTTATACATTATTCTTGCTTTGATTGTTTGAACTAAACCATTTCCAATCCAATGTTTGGACTGAGCTACACCTAGAGAATACACAAAGAGTTGGTGGGCTTTCCTTTCGGACTCCTACTACTACTACCTCAAACCGTTTTTATTGTTGATTTACTTTATTATTTTTGTATATTTTCTGTTTTTTAACCTCACCTATACTAGCAAGACGATATTGCTGGTATCTGGGGGCTCCACAGTGGAGCAGTGGTTGGTGCTTTTGCCTCACATGAAGACCTCAGTTCAAGTCCCAGCTGGAACACTTCTGCTCCAGGGACTCCGGTTTCCTCTCCCAGTCCAAAAAGAGGCTTCATAGGTTGATCGGCTACCTTAAATTGTCCCCAGGTGTGTAGGAGTGATTCTGGCGACCTGTCCAGAGTGTCCCCTGCCCTTTTCTAACAGTGGCTACGTTAGGCTCTGATGGCCCAGTGACCCCCCTACACCAGGGGTGTCAAACTTATTTTCACTGAGGGGCACATCCGCATAAAGCTGTCCCCAAAGGGCCAGATATAACGTATACATGTAACTAAATGTAATAGGAAATGAATGTAACTACTTCTTGATGTTAAATAAGTCATTTATGTATTTATTATAACTGTTTAAAGTGACAATTACAGTTGCATAGAAAACATATGTTTGATTGTTACTTTAGCATAAATCCTTTTACATTTTGTCCGCTTATTAAAACCCACATAACTCCATTAATGAAGGATCAAACTGTCCAAGTGAATAAAGACAAATGACATAAAACTGAGCTGCAAGCATGTTATAAAAAAAAAGGCTGCACACAGCCTTGCATCCAACTGATGGTTTGATAACATCAGTTTGTCTGCATACACACATAAGACCTGCAAACATTCAATAAACACAACAGCAGCTACAAATAAATAATATGCAATCAACAAAAAAAAACGTTTTTTTAAGAAATTAAAACCTTTTATGATCTCGCGGGCCACATAAAATGACATGACGGGCCACATTTGGCCCCCGGGTCTTGAGTTTGACACATGTGCCCTACACAGCAAACTCCCCAGTGCCAAATCTTCGTAGTTACGATAACAGCAAGTGTGAGGCCCCACCAGCATTTTCCAAGCTTCTGTGTCAATGCTCGGAGTTAGAATGCGCAGAATAAAAAAATGACTCTGTGGGGGTTAACTCTGAAAATTCAACACTACATAACACATTTCTGTTTTCACTGTGTAAGGGATAGAATGGGTTCAGGAAATGGGTGGATGGGTGTTGTTTATGTAGCTCAGTAGTCAAATACATAACCAACTCACAAACTCGTTCCTGTTACCAAAGGTTGTTTTTTTTAAATATTCAAAGTTTTTTTTTTTTTCAATAAAGAAACCATATTTTTTTTACATTGATATTGCTTCTAACAGTTAGTTGTCTGATTGCTTAATAAAATAGATGACCAAGCTTTTGATTCATTTTTTATGCATAAAAGAAAACGCTTTAGTTGCTTTCTTAAAGAAAAACAAGTGTGGCCATGCAATGCACAGTCATTTTTTTGTAATAAATATGAGGATTTTCATCCTGTAACCACCCATTTCTTCTACATTAACTCTCTTTTTAAGGGAAAACAATGTATATGATTGAGATTCTTCTAAAATGGTCTTAAAATGACATACGGCAACAGCAGAGAGAAAATTGTGCTGATAATAAAATTTCGAGAATTGTAATAAATGAAATATAGTAGCCTCAGATCGACCAGTACTGATTTTGAATAAGTAAATGTGTATATTACTAAATTCTTTATTAAAGTGTAATGAAAAATAAAGGGTTTTTTTTAAAGATTTTTCAACCCTATTTTTGTCAAATGACTTTAATGCAGACCTCCAAAATGTATAGTTCACATTTCTATAAGTTATTTCACAGAAACCAACAGTTTATCCTCAACAAGTATTTCAACATTTCAACAACAACAACAAAAAACAACAGCACCACACACTTCTTAAAATGTCATTTGTGCTTGGAAGTATTCTCTTTCAAAGATGTGAAAATATGTTTTACAATATAACATTTGACGGAAAACCTTCCTGTTTGGATCTTTTTTTTACACAAGTTGCAGTCATTTCCAAAGAACTGAATGATATTTCAGTGACGTGTGATGGTCCAAAGCATCTGCAGGCGTCCCTCTGAACCACATTAATCGCCTTTCTGACCCTGAACAGGATGAAGCAGGTACGGCGAGCGGATAGACGAGCTTACACTGCACTTTCTGCTCTTTAGCCACAAACATTTGGAAATAATCCCTCTGAGAAACACTCTTACAGTAATTCGTGCATTAAACGGGCTTTTAGAACAATACTGCAGGACAGCAGCTCGGATGAGAGGCGGATTGAGGCCAGAAAGGGGGGGGGGGGGGGGGGGGGGCAGGGGCCCAAATGTCTGTTGAGTGACTCATGAAGGTAAGAGTTGTATTTGAAAATAAGTAAACTATTGTAGTTCCAGTATTGGGAGATAAAAGTTGCTGTTTGAAGAATAATATTTGAGCTAATCTAGTTTTCCAACATAACCTGTAATGTTGTTAAACACCATTTAGATTTCTATGGTTGGTGAGAATTTTCTTCAAGTACCCGTGATATAACATCTTTTTTTTCCCTAAAATTTAAATATTGTTTTTCAGCAACATATAAAAATGTGTTTACCATTATTCAGATACTCTTCAGATGGCAAATTTAGATTTTTTTTATGATTGTTTGAATCAGCTTTAGGCTTTTCTTTAAATTTGCATTAACTTTATAATCGTTCTAGATCTCTGCTGGGAAGAACCAGGACCAGTTGGAGGGTCTTTGTCCCTCGGCTGGACCCGCATCACTTTGGGATTTCAAGCTGGAAGTGGAGGAAGTGGTCAGGGAGAGGACCACTTTGCTTAGACTTTTGCCCCTGCAATCCAGCTCGGATGGGCCAAACAAATGAAACATATTCTTGGGGGATAAACTGATTTATTTAATTTTTTTCTTTTTGGGTTATGTTTGTTCAAACCTCAGCTGCTCGCCTTTTAACATGAACCAGAAGGAAGGAGCACATGACACCCACTTTGAAATATCCACACAGGCCTCCATCAGCTTCAGAATCAATTTTAAGAGTCTTTCGTTAGCTTTTAAAGTTTTAATAGACTTCTTTCTAATCAGAAATGCTTTCAGCTTATGATCCTTCAGGCCCTCAGGTGAAGGTCTGTTGGAGGTTTCCAGGGTCAGAGAGGAGACCCACGGCGAGGCCTGAATCTAGCACGGCGGGCTTCGGGTGTGCAACGATCTGCCGGAGGACATCAGGGCCTCGTCTACCGTGGAGGTCTTCAAAGAAAAACAAACCAAAACATATCTTTTAAGCTTTTCTGTCATGTAAGTTTTACACTTTCTTTGGTTTTAATCATGAACTGTAAAAGAGAACTGGACTGAGCGAGTGTGACGTCACCCATGGAAGCGGGCTCAGGAGAATCTGTCAATCAAACATTGAGGTGCACCGCATGCTTAAAAAACATGTTTAAAAAAAAGTATCAGATCAAAAATAGTAACAGCTGTTTAGTTCTCTATAGAGGTCTATAGGACTTTGGCTTCTTGGAACCAGCGGGTACTTCCTATTTGAAATGTGAGGGGAATAATTAGTTAATAGTTAGTCCAGTTGTCTTATAAAGTCAATGGTTTGAATTGATATGAATAATATTTATGTTTTTCATGCTTATTACTGTTATTTCTACAATTATATTTTCATGTAAAGCAGCTTTCATGTGTTCTGCAGCAGGAAAATGGTCTTTAAATAAAGTTACATTTAAATATTTTGGTTGTTTCATTATTTTTTTCTTTAACTTATTTAATATTTTTGCATTTAAACTCAGATCCATTGAACAGATAATCTGGTTACCTCTCGAGTCATCTCTGCCCGCCTCCCATGTCTTCAATCATCCAATCATTTCCTCTTGTTCAACTGCAATAACTAATATTTCAGAATGAGAACGCTTCACAGTTTTTTTTTTCGGGACTTCAGGCTGATCAGAAACAGGTTGGTTTGGAACGTGGGATCAAACCTTACATGAGGCGTGAGTTACACGTGTGTGGCTGCATGTTCGTCACGTCTTTCTGAGGACAGAGTGTGCAATACAGTGCTCAGAACTGACAGGAATGCTCTCACGGCTTCCTCATCCTTTGGCTGCTGCTTCAGAGTCACTTTCACCTCCACTTGTCTGTCTTCAGCTGCTGCTTCCCCATCTGCCTTCCTCTCCTCCTCTTCCTCATCTTTCGGAGTGGGATCTGCCTCTCCGGCATACAGCAGCTCTCCCAGTATGAGCGTGCTGGCAGATGTGCCAGCAGTGTGCGTGTAGAAGAAGACCCTCCACGGAAGCGTGCTCGGCGGCGTGAAGGCCAGAGTCTGGATGTTGACCAGCTGCATGGCAGCCTGGAGGGTTTGTGGAGAACGTTGAAGCACAGCGGAGCAGCAGATCCACTCTTCTGTCTGCAGGAAGTCATTGCTTTCTTCAGCAGCTTTCAAGAAAATAGAAACAAATACATTATAAGTCTGAACCATAAACATTAAAGGTTTCTACATCCTTTACCGTCTTCTGACTGCAGGCTGCATCGCTGCAGCCAGCGGCGCTCAAACTCCTCCGGACTGAGGGTCGGGGACAGCGACAAAGTGAGCGAGGGCGCAGGGAGTTCTGCCGCCGAGTCCGAGCGTTGACCTGTGCTCGCTGAATCTGCAGGGGAGAGGAGGTCAGGAGGCTGAAAAAAGCAACATTCTGGGAAAAGTCTGTGCTCTAAAGAGGGAGAAACACAATTTCCTTTATTGAATTAGGTCTGTATAAACTGACAGGTGCAAAGGTTTTAACCTTCTGCATTAGAATAGATAGCAAAGAGGAAAGGGATGGATTTTAGTTCAACTTGCTGCTCGTTAAGGGAAGCTGATGTCCAGGATGTCCATTAAAAAGGTATAATGGACACATAAAAATGACGTTCAGATAGCCTGAATGTTCTATAATATTGCATATATACAAAGCAATAATAAAACATAAGAAGATCAATTAAATATTTTTCTTACTTTTGATTTTCTTAAGTCTTTCCTTTCAGTGGAAAAAGAAATGAAAGGATTTTCTTTTAAAGCTGTTTTTGTTGTGAAAAATGTCAAGTAAATTAGGGTTCGATTCCCAGGGGGCGCGATGAGCTTTATCCAGTCCTTGGGCAAAACTCTTTGCGCTACGGGCTACATATGTAGTCTGGGTCTCCCTGTGCCTGTCCCCTCCCCGGATTAAATGCAGGGAGGGCATCCGGCGTAAAAATTTCTGCCAAGCGACCTGTGTGACTGTGAGAGAGCGTACTCCTGAAGGGATTTGCCGAAAGGTGAACAACAAAGGATCTGTTTCCTGACACCACCTTTCCTAAAACTGCACAACCGACAGCATAGTCTCCAACATTTCCAAAAGAGGGGAACAGGTGATAAGGTGCTACCTGAAGGTTTCTCTAAAAAAAAACAATAAAATCAGATTTTGGTTTTATTGATTTGGTTTATTGAGTCAGAAAAATAATAATTTCACTAATAGAGATGAAAATCAAGGTCCCCTTGTTATTTGTCAAACAAATAAGCAACCCCTTATTGTCCAAACTCACCAGGAGGATCAGTGTGGACGTGGCTGCAGTCCAGAGTTTCAGGAAGCTCCACGGCAGTCTTGGGTTTTGAGGCTTCATGTTCAGGGCTCCCCCTGCTGGCTGTTTGTGTCACAGTGCCACCCTTCTTCAGCGGCTCCAGGGTGTTGAAGCTACACGCCCACTGGCTGATGGGCTCCGCTGGGCGACCAATCAGAACGCCCAACGAAGGGTCCGACCTCCTGCCCTGGAGGACATTCCGTGTTTCTTCTACCCCGCATTTCAGCAGGTGGTAGTAGAGAAGCCCCAGGTCTCTCACACACATGTCCGTCTCCTCCTCTGAGATAAAGAAATGCTTTAGCAACCATCTACATTTGTATCTCCTTCTCTTTTTTTTGTACACTTACACACACCTATACAATAGTGCAGCAGTCTGCCCAGCATGTCTTGGGTCTCTGCAGGCCGGGTCAGAAACAGCCTCATGGTGGCTGTCAGAAGCTCCATCTTTACTCCCAGAGAGACTTCATTCTTCACTTCGTCAATGAATGCTTCTAAAGTGTAGGGGGCGCTGGAAACCCCATCTCCGTACACACCCAGAAGCCACAACAAAGGCCTGCCTGCCCTGGAGACAGATACGGACAATAAAAGGAACATTTCGGTTTCTAGAAGCAACACAATGATGGCAGAGCTTGACTTATTATCATCCTTTTCTTTGAATTTTAAAGTCCCACTCCTTTTTTCAAAGCATTCCCAGTGGTTTTAAGGCGGGACCGTCGGTGCGGAGCAAGCCCGCCTCCACTTCCCGTCATCCATCTGTTTACACTCTCTCCTGCTAGCTTACAGCCCCTCACACCCCCAACCTAACATTAGCGGTGCAACAAAAATGGTGAGAAATATTGGATCCATCCAGTCCTACAGTTTAGATCCAGATTGCAGCTCAGACGAGGAAAACACAGACCTTGATGGATCCCGGTACGTCTATAAATGGATACATCAGAATGGAGCAGAGCAGGGAGCTTGTTGCCTGCCGATCACAAATAAACTCTTTTTGAAACTCAATTTTTTTTATCTGCTCCTGATTCTCACTATTTGAATTAAAAAATACTCAGATGTGCAATTTTGACCTCAATTTTTCTTTATATGTTCTTAATGAACAGGAAAGAACACAAAAACACCATTAAAGAGATAAAACAAACAAAATATGGAACAGTTTTTCTCAGAAAAAAACTAACAAAACAAGAAAAAAAATACATGACAAAATTGAATTAAGGCTTTGAATGAGTGAAACAAGAAACTAATCTAAAGTGTTCCTCCTGGTAAAATCAAAGATAAATTAAAAAATCTGGGCCTTATGGTCGTGTTTTGATGATTGGCAGGTGGATTAACCCAACAGGGCTGTAATCTTCACTTTGTTTAATCAAACTGACTTTTTTTATGTTGTTAAGGTGGGCGGAGTCACTAGTCTCTAAGAGAAAATATGGACAGATCACTTCACTTAAGCAAGCATGTTTTTGAACTAGAGGAGGAGATCTGAAATCCCTGAAAAAACCCATGCATGCATGAGGAGAACATGCTAAGTCGACAAAGAAAGAACCCAGCTGGGATTCAAACCAGGGTCTTTCTCATTGTGAGGCAACAGTGCAAACCACTACACCATCGTGCAGCCCTGAGTCCTGACAAAACTCCAAATATGTGAACCTGTCCAAACTATGACTTAATGCTCATGAATGTCATTCGAAGGTACATCTGTGCTGAGAAATGTGGGCAATGTGTGCTTTGGTCTCACTTCAGGAGGATCTGAGCGAATTTCTGAATGGTTCTTTTTCCTCATAATCTCCAGGAAAGTATTTTTGACAGACCACTTAATCCCTAATCCACATTTATCTCCACAACCGAGTTAAACTCTAAACAGAGATGAGGGAAATGACAGTAAAAGGACGGAGAACCTGAAGTATATTTAGCAGCAGCGAGGCAGACTGTTTAACATACGTGTCTATCTGAGTGAGTGTGTTTATGCTTTGTGCGCCTTTCTAAAATTATCAACCAAAGTCAAATTCTTGTTGCTGAGCCAAGTCAGACTCAGATCTATTTTCGCGATGTAAAAATTAGAGACATGTGCTTTCATGGAGCTGACAGTGAAACAGAAAGAGGTCTGAAACTTAAGCAGACATTATACTTTAATTACTGCTATCTGAGTTTGCAGATATAAACATCAAAGTTTCTAAAATGCATAAGGGAGCTGTAACTCTTCATCTCAGAGAAACTTGGATTTCTATGTAAAGCTGGTGAGGCTGGTTTGAAAGTGTTTAAATAAATCAATAATTTTACTCGGTCAGCACACTTTCACTGTCACAGTATTAACCATCTCCACCCCTCTCTCTCCCTACATCCATTCCCATCCACACCTCTGTTACCCCCATCTTGTTTACTGTAACTCCTTTCACTTTGGTCTTCACTGACTGAATATGAGAACTGGACTGAGTGGCCCCTCCACCCCCTGGAGTTCAAAACAGGAAGTACCCGCTGCTATTACTCAGTCATTATACTGGTCAGAATAACCATTCTTGCTCTGATAACATTTTTTTACATGTTCTTGATAATCCTCATGTTATAAATTATTTTTTTCTATAGTTTAAGTTATTCAAACTGGCCAATCGGATGCCTCAACAACAGTAGGCGGAGCTTGCTGGTCCCCATGTCAAACATTCCAACTGGTCACCCACAAAGAACCTCACATCTTCATCTATGCTACCTCCAGGTCTCTCTCTATTTTAAAAATATGGCTCTATATGTTTTTAAATGAATTTTTGTTAATTTTTGTTACTTTCTGCAGTTGTTCTCAAGCGGCTTTAAAAATAAAGCTCCGTTAAATTGAATTAAGTCATACGGAAGGAGTGTTCTGCACAGTTCTGCTCCGTTCAAGCGCTGAACAGTGCAGAACTATACTGCATTAAATGATACGAATTCATAAAAATTCTAAACTACACTTCGATTAAAAAAAGAGTAAACTATCGAACCAAGCAAAATAAAATGTTAAATTATGCCTTTGATTGTAAAATCATTAGAGAAATGTGCAAAGCAGTTTAACAATTGATGATAAATGTGCGTTCTGAGTTGTGTTGTTAAGTTCTAACCTGACTGTCCTGCAGCGTTTCCTCACAGCCCTCCAAAGCGCTGCAGACGGTGTGGCTACACTGAGGACACACCCACACCAGGTCACGCAACGTCTGCACCACCGCTGAGGAGACAGAGGGGGGTGTGAGGGTGTGGGGTGGGTCAGGGGTGTGTCATGAGGCTGAGGGGGAGAAACGGTAAGCTCCAAGTCTTACCCGAGGTGATGTGGTCCTGTTTGAGGCCGAGCAGACCAGTGAGGATCTCCAGACATCTGTCGCTGTAGCTGCGTCCAATGTGACCTGCATTTCAGAGGACAAAGTGTGTGTGTGTGTGTGTGTGTGTGTGTGGGGGGGGGGGGGGGGGGGGGGGGGTTGGAGCAGAGCAGGAACAGGATGTTGCTGCAAAAATCCGCATACACTATTGTGAGCTGACCTTTCCTGCAGTAATCACAGAACGTTAGGCTCCTGAGGCACTGAATAACCTCTCCCTGTGTTTACTATTCATTAACCAGATAAGCCTTTAACAGTGAACAAAGAGTGTAATACAATGTTTAATCTATGACCTACAAGAATAAAAAAAAAGTCAATATTTGTTACTGTAAAGGGTTGTTTCCACGTTCAAAAACGAAAAGTGTAGCCATTGGTAGCAAATATAGCAAAGCTTGAAACATTTAGAATCAAATGTTGAATTCTGAATTAGATATTTTGACTCACAAAAAAGAAGTTTCTTTTTTTTATAACAGCGTTTATAACACGCAAAAGTGATCTGTCAGTGTGGTTCACCTATGGCTTGGATGGCAGCCTGGGCCGTATCGCTGTTGACATCCGTGCAATATCCCTTCAGTTCATCCAGTAACATGGAAACGTTCTCGTCGTTTACCAGTTCCACCATTATCTGCAGAATGAGAGGTTCACTGGTCAAAGAAACATCACTGCTGATGCTTCCTGCGGGTTTTTACTGGAAGGGCTTAAGCCTTAGTCACATGCACCTGTACGGGGGTTGACCCGTACCGGTTTTTGGCAGGTCCGGGTCCGTGGAGGGTTGCAGAGAGGAAGGGAGAGAAGGGGAGCCTAGATGTGTCACAGTTCCCCTGAGGCTCATACAGCCACCTCAAGGGATGTCATGCGTGTGGTAACTGTATTGTGACGTGTTCATAAGGATCATGTAAGATGCAAGCACTTATGACGTATGGACGATGATGTCTCCACACTCTAGTCGTTGGTAAGGTGTGAGAGCTGGCTCCTTAAGGACCGCCCACAAACGCTGCAGCACGGAGTGTGCAGGAGATATGTAGGTGCACATAGAATGTCCGCACACACACACTACACCCTGATTGTCTCATTTCTTCATTTCTAACAGTCAGGCTGCACATAAGGAGCCAGTAATTATCCCACAAACAGCACTAACGGGTTCTTTGTTCAGACTGTAGGATTTGGGAGGGGTTGAAAAAAATGGAAAAATCTCTGACACACCCGCATCTCACCTACTTCACCCTTACTTACACTTGTAAAAAAAATGTACAGGAAGGTTTTGGCTCACCGAGGGGTCTACGACCTTGATATTTTGTGCCCATTTTTCACCTGCAGAGCGACTGTGGCTATGGCTTAATGTCATAGGGATATCTGTGTTTTTTAAGTTAAATGTTAAACTGTAATCATTTATTTTTTTACACTTCTGATAATGGTAGCAATTGTTTGTCTACCTTAACTCTTTCAAAGGGACCTTGATCCAAATTAGGACCATTCTTCATTTTGTATGAATTTGTCAAGGCCAGCAGTTCACAACCTGAGGCTCCAAAGCCGCATGCTGCTCTTTTATCCCTCCATTATGAAAAAAATGCTGAACATTAGAATAAATAATGCTTTTTTTTGTAGTTTTAGTTATTTATGTTTGGTTTTAACATGTCACATAACTAAGCAAAATGGTGGTAACAGGTTGAATTTATTGAGGGATTTATTATTAGAATATGGTTAAAGTAGACAGATTTTTTGTTGGATTCTACACAAATGTTATCATGTTTCTGTTTGACAGTAAAATGAGCAAAAAGGATCAAGGTTCACCAAATAGAAAAGTCCATGTTTGACTTACCTTTATTTTTTATTCAAGTAAATCTGCTGCAGCAGGACGCTCTTATTTGATACAGGGTGTCTTTTATTTTGAAAGAATTTCAAAGCAACATTTTATAAAAGAATGGCTTAAAGTTCACAAAAACAGAAATAAAGTGTATTTTTCTACAGGTTCAAGTGGGACTTTGTGGTCGCTGAGTTATTATTCATACCATGCTGCAGTGGATGCAGTTTAGGAGGACTTTTGAGAAAAACTCAGTGGTTTCAACAAGCCAGGAGTCTGCTGAAAAAATAGATCTCAAACCAGGACAGTTAACTTCCCAATTTAACAGACTGGATTTCTAGTCTGTGTGAGAATACATATATTTCCACACAGTAAACTGAGGAAACAAACATTGAGGAGACAACAAACACAGGTCACCTGCATCTTTCTTTGTTTGATGTAGGCTGGTTCGGCGTAGCCACAGAAGAAACGCTTGAAGTGTGGCCCCATCAGGCCGGGAACAGAACGCATCAGCAGCTTCAAGCACACAAAGGCAAGTTTGACTTCATTTACCCGAATTTAGACCCTACAACAGTTAGAGAATATATGACAACACTAATGCAGAAGATATTAATATCTGTTTTAAAATGATTCTAACAGATTAGCAGATGAGTCTACATTTGTTAACCTGGAAAAAATGCTAACTAAAGATTTTCAAATTACTTTATATTTCTAATAGAAGGCCGTTTATTCCTTTAATGGACTAATCTTTGTGCTGACCTGTATGTGGCAGAGGGCCGTGAACCTCATCTCCCTGGAGCCGCTCCCACAGGCGGCCAGCAGGGGTCCGGACACTCGCTCGAGGGCCGCCAGGCTCACAGCAGGGAGGTCGGCGCAGAGGCTCAGGAAGAGGCTGAGGGTGGCAGCCATGACCGGAGGGTGGGGGCTGACCAGGGAGGCGTCCAGCAGGGACAGGATGTCGAAAAGCTCGTCGTCTGACTGAGGCCGGTAGCGCTGGAGGACCCTCAGCACCTCACACTGACCCCAGACGTCACACTCCTTCATTCTAAAGACGAAGACTTTACCGTCACATGACCACAGCAGAGTCTTTGCATCCATTCCTTCTTTTACCACAGAGCTTGTCCACGCTTCTCCAAGTATTCTGTCTTTCAAAAATCATGATCCTCATGACCACATTCACAACACAAAATCTACAGTGTTCCATTCTTTAACGTTTTTTTTACAAGTGTTTTCATCTGTATTTTATAGATTTCAAGCGCTTGACTCAGATAATAAAGGAGTGGCCATCAGTGAGTCAGCTCCTTACAGCGGAATTTCAGATACATAAATGGAGACAGTAAAAATAGAATGAACTTGAATAGATGAGCAATTAATACAATAATCAGATGAAGTCCATCGTTCTTGTTTTTTTAAATATTCACTTAAGTTCAAATTTGATGCCTCAAATTAACCAACAATTTAAAATATTATTTCTGATTTTAATTTCTCACAAGGAGAATAAAATAATAAAATATGCAATAAGGCGCAGAAAACCTTGAAAACATGTTTCCTGGAATTGATCTTTGTTTGTTCAGCACAAATTGGAAAGTACTTAACTTTTGAATAAAACTAAAAATGATTCAAATACTTTTTTTTTTAACTTAATGTACAATCCTTTTTAGTTGTAACCTTAGAGAAGCACAAGGGTCATGTTTGGCCACAGTTTTCTTTTTTTTTTTATTAATTTGTTTGTTTTATCATTTTGTCAGCTGCTACCCTAAAATGAACAAACAAAAAAAAGGTCAAATGAACTTTAAATAACTAACTGTTGATTAAATAACTTTAAAGTGTCAGGTTCTATAGGGTTAGTGTGTAATAAAGAGCTGGTGTGGTTTTGATATGCAAGGACTAAAAAATAAAGCAACATAAACACTAAAAAGACTCAAACAAAACGCCCCAAATGAAAGCAAAAAGTAAAAACAAAAAAAACCATGTCACATGTGACAGATTGGATACCAGAGGTTCCAGCTCTGCACCAACCTGTTGAGGAGGTGATGGGTGATGGGCTTGTTGATAACGACCCCCCCTTCCTCCTTCAGGATCTCATCCAGAGCTCGTAGGCAGTTCACCATCACCACAGGGTCTGGGTCCCTCAGGAGGCTGTAGAGCTCGTTCACCACAGCAGCATCTGGAAGAGGTGACCACAAACCAGACGTTGATGCCCCCGGTGGAAACACGTGGATACTACAGTCACATGGACTCCCTGGCCAGGACTCCCTTGAAAAAGAGATTCTTAATCTCAATCGGACAATACCGGGGGTATAAAGGTTAAATAAATAAAAAATGGACACACATTGTAAGCACTTTGAGCGTCTGGAAATGCAAAGAAAAATAGAATATTTTATTGCTATTAGGACCACTGGGAAAAGAGTTCAAAAGATGATCAGAGTGCAACTTTTATGACTTATGTGTGACCTTTTATAGAATTTTCTATTATTCCATTGTATGCTTTAGCACTTTTGTGCAACGCTTTTATTCCGTCAATTTATATTTTGTTTCATTTTACTGTCATTAATTTTTTGTGTGTGCAAAGTTTTCTTAAATCCAATAATCTTTTGATCTATTTTTAAAAGCGTTCCAATTGGTATTTTATTATGATGATGCCATTTCATGCAAAAATTAAAAATTAAAAAACCGTAGTTTTCTAGGACATAGGTTTCTGAAGAGCCACAGTAGTTCACTAGGACTTCAGCTCTGAGTTTTGGGCGGGACTGCAGTGCTGAGCAAGCCCGTCCACCTTTCCCATTATCCATCTGTTAACATGCTCTCCTGTTTTCTTACAGCCCCTCACACCCCCAACCTGTGCAACAAAAAGAGCATTTTTTTCATCTGCTCCTGATTCACAATGATTTGAATAAAGAAATACTCTCAAATGCAATGTTGACCTTAATTTTCTGTCTGTCCTCCATCATGTGAAAAATGCCACAAGAACATGTTAAAAATCTATTTCTATTGGAGTAAGTCTTTAAGACACATTCTGTTTTTTTAAGCTTCATAAATCCTCTCTGCATCTACATCAAAGCTGCAAAAGCACAGATGGTTTTTCTGTCTTCCTCCTCTCCATGTGGAGGAAAACTTACCGATGTCAGAGCCAGGCTGCAGGTTGTACAGCTTGGCCCACCCCAGCACAGCCACCCGCCGCACACAGGCTGCTCTGTCTCTCAGTCCTGCAGTCAGAGGCTGCTCCACGTACTCCACCAGGCTGGGCAACCTACCTCCCAAAGATATAAGGAGTCAGGAATCCATTAGCTACAGAAATGACTTCCCCTGACAGCTCACCGGAGGTTGGACATATTCCTCAAGGCCAGGCTGCGGACCATGGGGTTGGGATCTTGGCAGTCCTTCCTCAGAGTGTTGATCACCAGCAGAGAAAGCTCGGGGTTCAAAGAGGCGTAGGAGCACAGAAACATGTAGACAAGCTTCTTCTGGACCACATCGACCGTGGCACAAGCCTTTACCATCTCACTGAAGAGGCCTGACACGTTCACACCCTGAGACATCGCTCTGAGGTGGAGGAAGGAAAAAAGTGAAAGATCAGAAACATCATCACTAATCCAATACAGAATTTTTTTCTGCCCTCTTTTTGTGTGACGTCATTGAATAAAAATTTTGGATCCTACAAGATAGTTTTAATGAACGACAAGAACATAAACCACATATCCACAGCTTAAAACAAATGAAGGAGACCTGAGGATTGGAGTCAAAGAGCAGAAGACCAACGATAATTTTAAACAATCAACGAAGCCCATAAAATCAGGAGCTTCTAATAGTCTTGTTCAGATTATCAATTAACCAGGTTACAGATAAGACGGTTCCTTTTGTTTCATGAACAGAGGAGGATCTGACGGTTTCTCAATGTTTTGTCGTTTACAGAAGCTGCCGATGCTGCACACTTTCAAAAAAAGAGAAGAAGAAGAAGAAGAAGCTGCATGAAAGAATAGATGATGGACATGACAGATGGTGAAGGTGTGGTAATCTGATTACTCACTGTGTGGACATATACCTACATGTCACGAACAAATGAGCTTTTGTTATTTTTTTGTTCAATTAAGCTATTTTTCGTTTGTTTGTCTTTGTCCTTTCTTGTCTAAAAAAATCAAGAAATTGCTTAAAGGAAAAAGTTATTGAAGTGATATTGAATCTTCTCAATAAAGTCGATTAATGTGTGTTTGTTTCTTTTTAGTTTTTTGCTCGTAGTTTGAGTTTCTACTCAAACGGTGGAAATTTAGTTTAGAAGAGCATTAATCAACCTGGCTTCTTCATTTCCCCTCACGAGCTGCGCGCTCGCGCTCTGAATGAGGCGTTCAGGTGAACAGAAACCTCCGCAGGTACCTGACGACTCTGAGGACGGTGTTCCTGTACCGCAGCGGCTCAGACTGGACATTGGGATTGGATAGAGCTCTCTTCAGCTCCCTCACGGTCTCCTCTCCGCCCAGATACGGCATGGTGCCCGCAGACAGACACACACAGGTGAGAACCGACACGTCTTTGCTCTCGGTGACTCTGTTGTCAAGCGGCCCCCGACGTAAAATCTCTTAAAAAAACGGTTTTATGTTTTAAGTTCAAACAAATAGGAAGGTTAATATTAATGGTGTGACAAGAGCTTGACTTTAAACTGAAAAAAAGTAACGGTAAAGTTGCTAAGATCATGACCGCAATGTTTACATCCTAAACACTTCCGGGATTCTTCTTTTCCTTTTTATTTTTCTGCTAGTTTAAAGTATGTCGCCCTCTACTGGCGGCGGTCAAAATAACAAGCAGGTCTTTAGAAGGTGTTCAGAGACAAATCTTAGTAAAACCTTGCTTTTATTAAAAAAAAAATAAAATTGTTAAACTACTAATTAAAAAATAATTCTGTTTTTCTTTTCCCCAACAGACGATGTGAAATTTTGTTTCATGTCATGGATGAATGTGTGAAAAAGTTAACTTTCAACGTATTTAGTAATCAATTAACTTTTTTTCTTTGAGAGGTTTAAAGCTACCTTTTTCCAAGATTAGTTGAATCAGGAAATTGAGGACCACTTTCTTTTGTTTATTTAAAAATCTCAAACACACAAACTACATTTTATTCTGAATTGATGGTTTTATTGATTGTGAAAAGCAAGGAAATCTTTAAACAGCTTTAGACTCCTGCTGGAGCCCGGCCCATCTTCCTAAGGTAAACATCCGCTCCACCCGTCCCGCTGCTTTAGGTTTGATAAGTGGAGCTTCATGAAGAAGGAAGAGTGGGAAGGACTCTGCGATGGACGGCTATCAGCTGCCACACCCTGGACCCCATCCAGCTGGTCTCAGAGGAAGCTGCTCAAACCTTCCTCTGAGACGCGTGGACAGAACCAGAACGGATGATGGGTTGGATTCCACGCAGTCATTCAGCATTAATTTAACACAAACACACATTTATCTGTTCCTCACTCAAAGATCAGGAATGTCATCTTTCAACCAATGTCAATTATTTTTTGTTTTAAGAACCCATTCAGCTTTCAACTACAAAACCGGATGAGCAACACAGCAAATGTGTTCAACTTTAAAGCTCAGAAACTGCAGTCCTTCTGCCATCTTGATCTTTCACAATCGCGAGCCGCTGCATGGAGGCGGTGGGTCTATGACAGGTTAGTGCTCAGCTCAGCGGTGGCGCTGTTTTCCTGATGCGCCGCCAGGCTTCCCCGCGGCGGAACCTCGATGATCCGAGGCTTCTCAATGATGCGCGCGCCGCGGTCCCCTTTCTCCACGATTCCGATGATCCACGCTCCGCCCGAAGCGCCCTGAGCTCCGGAGCTGTGGTTCTTCATCTCTGCGCAGAACTTGGCGGCCTGTTCTCTGGGCAGACACACCAGCAGCCCGCCTGGAGGGAAGCACAACAGGAAGCCGGTTCATGCAAAAGAAAATGCAAGTGCGCGTGTGGACAACCGTTCGAGTCGTCGCTCGTACCCGAGGTCTCTGCCGACAGTCCCTGAAGCAGTCTGAAGGCGTTTCCGTAGGCTTTGCTGATGGCTGTCATCTTAGCTATGATTGGCAGGTTGTGGATAACGAAGGCCACGTCACTCCGCTGCTGCATGGCCAGGTTGTTGGCGTGCCCCAACAAACCAAAGCCGGTCACGTCTGTCGCAGCGTGAGCCTGGAACTTGTGCATTAAGCCCGCCGCTGCAGGACAAAGAAAACACTTTGATTCATTTAAACTGAAACCAAACAAAAAAATCCCAAACGCAGCATTTGTCTGAGAGACAGAAGAAATCTGCAGAAACCTCAGACATGAAGAAGATGCCGCACCTGTTCGGTTCAGTGTCGCCATGGAGAACATGGCTTCCTGATATGCTTCTTTGACTTCCTCCCTCGTCACGACAAGCTTGATCTTGTTCCAGCGCTCAGGCTGAGGAAACAGCAAAAGAGTGCAGCGTGAAAACACATTCAGACCTTTACAAGCACACTTATCCACAAACAAAACATTTTCATCTATAACTTTATAGTTTTGCCCTGATGAGCTGAAAACAGAGCACAAAAAAATAAAAAAATAAAAAGGAGAAAGTTTTACTTCAAAGTTTTCTATAGCTTTATTGATGGGTGAGAAGAAGAATATCAGAGCTAAAGTGGGTGTGACCTTTTTAAAATGGGTCACTGCAAAAAAAAAGTTTTGAAAAATGCTGCGGTGATAAAGATGAGCTCCTGATAAAGACCATCACAGACATTTGTGGCTTTAAATGTTCGGTTTGGCACAAAAAATGTGGGAAAAAATGGTCCTGCTAACAGTGAAATATATTGAATGTTGTCAAATCTCTGCAGATTGAGGAAAATCAGAAGCTGCTGGGAGTTTTATCTTCTTAACTGACCTGATCAAGCCACTGGTGAGCGTTGACGGCCACCTGAGTCCCCAGAGGTTTGGTCAGAACAAGGACGTCTCCAGGTACAGCACCGTCAGGCCTTCAAGGTGGAAAAGAATGATTGTAAAACGTTTATGGAACAGTGAAGCCCCTTATTTCCCCAAACAATTCATGAATTAAAACTTGAGGACAAACTGAGCATCCTACAAAGTTTTTCTGATCTATACGTTGATTTAGATTTTATTTATTTTTTTAATTTTTAGTTTTGCTTAAAAGTGAAAGATGGTGAATTGATGCAAAAGTGTTCGAGTATAAAAATGAACTAATAACAAAATAAAATTAGAAGCTGTAGTATCAAACCCAAACAAGTTCATTAGGAGTAAAAAAGAAAAAGTTCAATCAACTTAGAAGCTGTTATTTAAAAACGCATAATCCTCCATAAAACTACATGCATCGAAAATGCTAAAAACGGAATTAATATCAGTCCAGAAAGTTCTGCTTTGCAACAAGTAATTAGAAAAAAAACAAGAAAACATCATAAAAATGCGAGTCAGTCCACAGGATTTTTCACACTTCTTGGCGTTCATAATAAGTCACTCAAAGAATTGTGGGATTGGAACATTCTCTCTTTTCCTTTCAGACGTGCAGAGTTCAACTTTTCGGACGGTGGGATCTGGATCTGCCATAAACTCACATGATGAACTCGTTGGGCTGGCAGACGACGGACGCCACGCCGCCCACAATGATCCAGGGGTTGATCACTGTCTGACCCCCCGTCACAGACGTCCCCCCCTCCTCTGCTGCATCACGAAAGCCTCGAATCATCAGCGGCATCACTTTCTCGCGATCCTGCATGCAACCCATATGTTACTTGTAGTATTGGAACACAGAAAGAAGGCAGAAATGTTTTGTCTTTTAAAAATAAAAACGGAAAGAACTGAAAGTTTTTTTTTGCTGAAAAGAGCCGAAAACTTGTGTGTCAAATGTTTGGCTCTATATCCAATTTTAGTACATTTATGATGTTTTTTTATCTGCTTAATAAAGGAACAAATTTCCTGGAGGAGTTTTAAAATGATAACAGGATACAGGAAAGTTCATTTGTCATAAAACAGTTTAGAGATTTAATAAAACTTGAATAAACATAACGTGGAACAGAAAAGATGGACTGTCTTTGATGTTTGTCCAGCTGACCCCCCCCCCCCCCCAAAAAAAAAAAGAAAGAAAGAAAAAGCCTTACTCAAACTATCAGACGCAGTCAAAAAGGGGATGGGACTGGTACCTTTTCATTCATCTTCTGGCTGACGCTCAGCAGCATCAGCATGTTGTCACACTCCGTGATGCCCATGGCGTAGAGGTCACTGAGGACGTTGGCGCACGCAATCCTTCCCTGTGACAAACAAAGGTTTTTCTGAGCATGTAGAGACGGGCGGACACTGATGCTCTTTTTCAACATATAGTTTTCATTGTTTTGTTTACATTAATAAAAGGGCAAACATGGCAGACGAACAGAACCAGAATGCATCGCCTGACCTGCCCGTTCACAGGTCCAGCCCTGACTTAGATGGTTTCTCCTGTCAGTCATTATTGCATATAACCTCTTCAGACCTGGCGTTGACATGCGTGGACATCACATTATGGGTTATACTACCACAGTAGTTAGATCTGCTTAACTGGGACCCCGTGACTGTGTGTGCAGACGGTTAGCTCAAATATGAGTTCGGGTCTAAAGATGGCTTAGATGGGCTTTGGATTTACCTTTTTTTTTGTAAAGGACAAGTTTATATTTCAAGCTATTTACAAATAATTATATCCTGGTAAAAGTTTATTTCATCAACATAAATTTAACAAACCTCTCTTTAAGTTAAAGCCTTTTTTTAAGACCTTGCATATGAAAAATCTAGATCAATTTCTCTGCCTAATTCCCAGCTCTAGAAAAAACGAAATCCTTGAATTTCACAAAAATTACTTGTCAGTAAGTTTAAGGATAAGATTTATTCTTAAATTTACGTCCTACGCAATCTGACTGTATTATAGGAGGCCAATGTGTTTAATCTTTTTGAGGCAACAAACCTTTTTTTTTTTTTAATTATTTCTCATTAATCTTGTTTTCCAGATTTTTAAATAACTCCTCACTTTGACCTGACTGTGATCTGACTGTTTTCACATCCACTGCAGTTTCTTTAACCCCGAAGGTCAAAAAAGGCTGTCTGCAAATTCCTTCACCATGACCTAACCGCTAAAAGACCATTCGGACAAACTTTTAAAACAATTATGACGTCACCTATTTGTCGAAGTAAAAACCCAATGACTATGAACATTTTATGAAGACTATAAAAACTTAATAAATATATATTTATTTATTTTTTTCAAATTACAAATCGTTCGAGCAGTGATGCACATTCGTTTTCTGCAGAGACTTCAGGGAATTTCCAGGGCACCAGACTTTGGAATTGTAGATTCAGACACACCGAAAAAATGGCGAGCACCTCATTTAGTGCACTGAGTGAGTAGTTAGTAACCTGAGACTTTTCCTACATAATAAAGTGTCTGCCCCCTTCTGTGGTGGGGGATTCAGGCACTAACCATCATGTATGGATCTTCAACCAAAGGGTAGAAGAAGTCAGTGGTCTGGACCAGGGATAAGCCTCCATGCCTCAAGGGAATCACACAGCTGTCCAACCCGATGCCTGAAAGCAGACTGCAATGTGAACACAATGCGAACGGGGATCTGTGCTTTAAACACAATGGGTGTTTTCAACATGTTTTAGTGGCATTTTTCTCATGATGGAGGTCACACATAAATAAATAAATAAATAAACTAGGCTTAAAATTGCATTTCTGAGTATTTTTTTTATTCAAAGCGCTGTGAATAAGGAGCAGACGAAAAACATAAAGTTAAAAAAAGATCATATTTTGTGATGTTGGAAATATGTTAGGCTCCCCGCTCCGGGGCTGTAGGCTAGCAAGAGAGCATGTAAACAGAGAGCTCTCTGGGTGACAGGAAGGGGGGGCGGATAGTCCTGCCCACAACTCAGACACAAATTTCTGATGAACTCCTGCCGCTCTGCAGGAACAATGTCCTAGAAAAAGACTTTTTTTAAATGTTTATTTTGGCAAAAATTTCATGATCATAATTAAAAGACCACTGGGGACCTTTTTACAATAAAAGATGATCGGAGTGGGACTTTCATGAATTCTATACAGCTGGAAACAACTAAAACCTATTATGAATGCGTTCTTACAGTGTTATATCAATAAAAGTCGTTACTGATTGGTCTTAGTTTCTACAGGAAGTGACGTAATAAGCTACTACAATGGCAGTAGAAATATCCTAATCTGTGAGCTCTCGTGTCATATTTAGCGTGTTGTACACATGTGCAAAAACATGTGTACAACACTAGAGAGGGTCCAACTTTAGTTACTCTCTTCAAAGGATGAAGCTAGTGTCTGCAGATCTTCTCGCGCGGAACCCTTGGACACTAACCGTGACCTTTGAACTCTGGCACATTTCCGCCGTTTCATCCCTGCAGTCTCAGTCTGACAGCTCACACCCTCCTTCAGCAACGCGCGTGTTTGTCCGAGTTAATTAACAGTTAAAGATAACATGTGGGTTAAACGGTTAACTTCGTGGTCAAAGTCCACTGAACAAACACATTTTAGCTCGATGTTAATCTCCTAAAAGAACACAAACTAGCTTGATTAGCTTAACAGTTAGCTAACTCCACAGACTAACGGGTTTTTCAAGAAAACAAATCCGTCAGTTTTGAATTTATCCTCACCAAGCCGTGGACCAGCGAGCTGTTGACCGAACTCCGAATCCTGGTCTCCGCTCTTTCCTGTCCCGTCGGCCGGGTTTGGCTCCAGTCCCGCCAGGAGTTTGAGCAGAGCCTCCTGCGGGACCTTGCATCCTCATCCTTTTAGATCCGAATATGCTGTGAGGCGGAAGCCGCGGTCCAGGCCGTGCTCTTCGGGGTTGAAGGGCTTGTACTCCGGGGGGAAGCATCCTTCATTACCCACAACCTCCACCGGTGGAGGAGGGGACGTTGAACTTGACATGACTGAGGTGGAGACCGTTTCAGTCCACAATGAGGGTCGCTGTCTCCGCGCAGGCTCAAGAGGAAGCGGCGGAAAGCAGGCTGAGTCTGAGTAAATGGAGCCCGACGTTACCAAAATAAAATCAAAGTTATATCTTTTTGAGATTTTATCCATGAAGTTAATTCATTATGTCGATCAAGACGAAGCTTGAAATGATAATTAGCTGCAAACCTGCCCAGTAAGTTTAAAATTATAGGATGTTTTGAGGAAAACGTCATAGAATAATCAAGCAAGAATTTTATTTTGAAAGCGGAAATTATTTCCGTTATCTATAAAGTTTTGCTGTTCAAAATCTGACCTGTGATATACAACCGAACGTTAGGATTAAAAGGTAAACAAGGAAATCAGTCAAATTAGATTTATGGGTATTAAATAGTATACCAGATAAATTAGTCTGAGAGGACGTGTCTGCATCTTATTCTGGAAAAGTATCTCCAAGAAATACCTTTATTTAATCTCAGTGTGCCATTATAAATCTCCTTTATGTGTCTAATAATTGGAATAATTCGGATATTCAAATGCTCTTGTAATTAAATATTTTTGAGACGGGGTGATTATGCTTAACACCTATTTTTTTTGTGTGTAAATTTGGATGGAATTATGTTATAGCACCTGTTAGTTTTCTTGGACACATTCTTTAAGTTCATACCTTTATTTAAGCAGGTGTTGACCAAAACTTGTATATGTACTTTCGTTCGTTGTTAATGTAACACTGAGTTGTTCCAATCTTACATTTTTTTTCTCTCTGCATCCACAATATGAACAAAAATATAAATAAAAAACACAACAGTGTGAAATAGTGCAGATTTTGCAGAGATCCCAAGAAAAGATATTAATACAAAACAGCATTGAGCACAGAAAACCTCTGTTACACTAAAGTTAGTGTATGAAAAACACTGACATTTGAATAATCCAATTTATTTTTTTAGACCCCCAACAACTTTGCATCAAATGACCTTTTATGACAAACAAGAGTCACAGAAACTGCTACAAAACTTCTATAGTCTTACATTCATATAGAGAAGCAGCTGGGTAGGTAAGACGGATCAGGGGAGGAAGAGGAGCTGAGGAAGGCTCGGGAGTTAAGCAGCAGCAGAGCTCAACATTTCCACAGGCACGCGACACAGAGAATGGAACGTTTTCAAGACGAGTAAATCCATCTCTCATATGTAATACTACATTTTGATTAGTGCTGATGTCTACATTTACTACCAAACATATGTAGATTTCCCCCAACATTAAAGCTCACTAAATAATAATTCACATTTTCACACCCGTTCTTCTCTCTGGACAAAATAACACTGATTTTTTTTCAGCTCAGTATTAGGTCCAATAAATACTGATGTGATGTGATGAATGATGGAGGTAAATGAGAGCTACTAGGGGCCTTTGGAGTGAAGAACTGAGCTCAAAAAGGCTGTGCAGGAAAGCATGGACATGAACGTTTGCATGAGGGCCTCAGCGGGTATGAATGAGAGGAAACAATAAAAGGGGTGGAGATAAAAGGAGCTGAAAGGATGAAAAACATAATCTGAATGGAAGGTACTATTGATAATTCTGGTTTGGGTCTGTTTTCATCGAGCTGACGAATGCCGGGATCTAACTTCCAACAAATTTGGTGTTTTCATCTGTGGAGAGAGCGAGTAAGGTGCAATTCACAGACGCTTTTGCAGGTTGCAACTGAGCACAGACACACAGCTACACCCAATGTTATACTAGATCATGTATAAATATATACAGTATTAGTCATGCTACTCATGTTACTGTATACAATCCATGACATGTATCTGCAGCGTGTCCATGTCTGGAGCCAGGTACTGGCACTTGGGACAGCATAAATCCGGCAAGTCCTCAGTTCCCACTGCTCCAGGATCGCTGACCGGAACCTGTCGGAAGGACGGCGCCGCAGGCACCGTGTTGAAACCGGCACCGGGAAAACCTCCTGAAGGAGTGAAAGCAGAGAGGACATCTTAACACGGCTCACAAACCAGTTTCCTCTGGTTGATAGCAGAGCGTTTGGTAAGCAGATCAAGCTTCCGGTACCTTGTGGAGGGGGAATGAGAGGGGTCCGTGTGGAAAAGTCATCTAAGTGTCTCAGCTTCATTTGCTCCATGCGTGCTCTGAAGCGGGAGAGAAAGACGTAGGTTCCATGCAGGCCATTTTCCATGTTCAACATCCCTGTTGTCCAGGTTTTGTTACCGTGATGTTGCTTCCAAGTTGAGTCTGTCGATTTCGGTCTTGGCTTGATTCAGCTGATCCTGCAGCTCCTCCTTTTTCTGGTTCAGTTTCTCGCGGGCTTCTCGCTCTGCAAGGAAATCTGCTTTGTAGATCTCAGCCTGGAGAAAAACAATGCAAAAAAAACCAAAAAACTAAAACCACCAAAGCTGAAGATGTGTGTGTGTCTTTATCCCTTTTCATTAATTAAATCATCCTGTGAAAGAAATGTATTTCTTTTGTTTTTCCACAACCACGTCCCTGTAAAAATGCCAGATTTAAGGATTAGTGCATTTCAATCAGACTGACTTGGCTTCTTTTGGTGACCTAGATTTCATGAATTCTCATGAATTTTCCTGTCACGACTTTTTTACATTTCAGAGCTGAAATGTGGCAATTTAAAAGAGAAAAATGAGAAATTTCTCATCAAAAGATTCCATCCTATTTGGGTTTCAATGATATGGACTGAAAAGGTTAAATTTGTCTTCATAAAGCTTGTGCTTTCTTACGTTTGGTTTTTAAACATAACCAGTTTTATTGTAAAATTTGAATCAATAAAAAATGTTCCAAACTGTCAATGCAAACTTTATCAGATCAGAAATGTCCAGAGAAAATCCTCCCAAAGACTTCAGAGTTATTGACCAGAATTTAAAGTACAGGTTTGTGGATCAACATTAAAAAAATGTCCATGGAGGAAGACGATAGGATCAAATCAGGATCACCGTAGAGTGATTGATGAATTTTAATAACAGAACTTGTGAATTAGAAAAGAAAACAGAAAATTTCTAAACCATTTTGAACTCAGAAGTACAGATTGTAAACTTGAAGGAAATATTGAAAAGACAAAGTGTTAATTTAAAACTTGAATTCCAAAAAATATAAACCTAAAACTGAAAAAGAACGTTAAATGAAAACAGCTGCTGTTTTGTCTTTTCTATTTTTTTTCCATTTCTCTCCCATTTTGCTTTCGGTATTTAGTTTATAGTTTCAATTCAGACTTTTTGCTTTTTTGTTGACCCTAATTTTCCGTGGGAATAGGGCTTTGACCCCATTAACTACCAGCAAGTGAGGTGATGATGACGTCATTTTTGCTCCGTAATAGCTTCTGTTGTCCATTCTCTCAAACTTTAGGAGAGCATTATCGTTACTGTACGCCACATCAGAGTTTCTAGATTTTAAATTAATATACATTTTCTTTCTATTTTACATTTTTTTCCTAAATGAAAACAATTTTTTTTGCTCTGCGTTTCAAGATTTTTTTTTAAATTTACACTGTAGTTTTTCATTCACTTTAAATTGATCTTGATTTGGTCTCCTGGAGCAGCAGCCCCCAACACCCCAACCCCCACCTGTGTAATATTACAAGGATGCTGCTAAAAAAAGTTGCTCAGTGAATTCCAATTTATTATTAAATTTATATTTATTTAAATACCAATTGTGGTGGCCATTTCTTTTATTAATCTGCCGCATCTTTAAAGTCAGATGAGGCTTAAGTTGGCATCTGATTTTTTAGCTTCTACTTTGACTGTTGTGAGTTACAGGAAAATCTATTTCCCACTTTAATAATTTCTACATCACATCTAGTGAACAAATAACGTTTCAAGCAGCTAGCTGCAGATATTTTTTTTACAGAGGATCAAGATAAACTTTACCTCTAAAGTAAAGTGGAAACTGGATGCTTCAGGCCACTTCAGCCTGCATTGTCTGACATTAAACCGGTCTGGAAAAGCTTGGGGACCACTGCCATAGAAGTCCTCAGACGTGTGTCTGGGATTTTAGATGGAAGTAACAAAACACTTGCAGTTTAACTAGGAAAAACAGTGATGCTGATGAGCATTTCACCTGCGCAGTGAGGACAGGCACCGTCTCCAGAGAGCCTTTCAGCTGCTCCACCTCCTCCTTCAGTTTGTCAATCAGGTCCTGCTTCAGGGCCAGCGCCTGCTCTGCCTCGTCCAGCCGGCTGGAAAGATCTCCTCCCTGGAGAAACCGGGAGGCGGACCATCAGGATGAAAGGAGCAAAGCAAACCAAGGTGCAAATATAGGTAAAGGTAGATTTTCCTTACTTCGTTCTTGAGCTTGGCGTCATAATCTCTGAACAGACATGTGTATGCGTGCTGCAGCTGTGTCAGTTTTTTCCTAACAGAACAGAAACACGTTCATGTCCTGCACAGATTAGACCTGGAATAAATGCTTAGCAGCGCTGCGGTTGCACCTCTCCTCCGTGACCACGTGTCTCTCGACCTTCAGCGCCTGCTCCAGGCTCTGCGACTGCAGCATCAGCTTGTCCACGGCCACGTGGTGCTGCTTCCTCTGCTGCTCCAGCTCCCGCTCCGCCGCCTGCAGCGCCTTCACCTTACTGCCTAGCCTGTGCACAGAAAAGCCCCCACCCATTAGAGGGCTACTATCCACGTGTTCATGTCCTTTTCAGTCAGGCGCTTACTTCTCCTCCAGCATTTTGCGCTCGTGCTCGCTCTTCTCCAGGCAGCTCTGCCTTTCCTGTAGTTCCCCCAGCAGGGAAGTAGCCTGAGCTTTCAGGGCTTCACAGTCTTTGGCCAACTGCAGAAACACAAGGAGCAATGAGGTTGACAGTTCTCTGAAGTGGAGCGCTGCTGCACAACAGCAGGTGTGCGGCATACCTGCACGCAGTCCTTCTCCTTCTGTTTGAGCAGCGCCTCAGTTCTGTCGCGCTGAGCCGAGCTCTTCTGCAGGTAATCCAGCTTCTCCTCCAGCTCACGATACCTGGATATCAAACTCATCAGCCTTTTTTCTTTTTTACTATATTTGACATGGTTCTAGACTCCAGAAAGATCAGAAAAATCTCAGAACTCATGACACACAGTAATAGAGTTGAAATTGAACAATTTTATGTTTGTGCGTTTAAAAAGCCCAACACCTGTTTTGAATTTGTCTTTGACTTTTGGCGGCTCTCTTCAGGGGTCACCACAGTACCCATCCAAAAATCAAGGGGGTCAAACTTCAGGCCTTGAAGAACAGCAACCTCCTGCTTTTTCCAGAAATCCTGTCTTATCTGCTGCTTGGATCTGGCGTGTTTAGCCAATAGAGAGCTTCTAGGTAGGTTAGTTGGAAAACATGTAGCACACCGGCCTTCAAGGCCCCTAAATACTATTTCTTTTTAGGTTAATAAACAAAAGGGATCCATCAAAAGTACAATAGTCCTAGTTGTTTCACTTTATCTCAAGAAAATTAAGTTTTCCTTATAGCTTCAAGGACTAATCGAAAGTCAAAAAAAATATTTAAAAAACTGAAAAATAGCCTGAAAAGTTCTTGAGTATTTAAGTACCTTGATGTTGAAAAACTGCTTTTAATCTCTACTTTCCTGTTCTGCTTCATTTTCCCTATTCAACTGCTTGAATCTCACTTTCTTCTCCATTTCTAAATGTCTGAAATGGTGTGACAGATCTCCCTCTGTGGTGTACATCCCCGTCTTGGGGAGATTCACATTAATCAGGTGAAGAATAAGCCACTTAAGGATCTTAGAACTACAATCCCATGTTTCATGAGATTTCATCAGAAGAAAAAGTATTTCCCTCTAAATGGTACAACATTGGAAACCGCAGCTGTCATCTGACAGCGAAGTTTAAACTAGAAAGGAAAAAGTATTTCTTAAGTGTTTCTTTAGTACGACAGAGTTTTAGGGCCACCAGAATAAAAAAAAAAAAAAAGTAAAATTACGAGATTTTTAATAACGTTCCAACGTTGATTTATGATTTATTAATGTTTTATTTATTGGACTGTCCTCGTAAATTTACGGCTTAAAATCTCGTAATTTAAAAAAAAAAAGGATTTTTTTGGAAACTGGCCCTATATTAGAGTATGAAATCACTAATTCAGGGATGATTAAATTTGCCCTTGGTTTTTGTTTTTGTTTAATTTTATTTCTCTTTTTTTAATATTTATATGTTTTTTGCTGCTAATACCGCTTCCTTAAATGATAAAAAACAAATTTGTTGAAATAACTTTAAAAGACCTTGAAGAAAATTGTTGTTGGGTTTTGCAGGGTTAACCTGTTTTCAACACAAATTTAGGAATGTATTTATTTGACATTTACATTATTTTATGTACCGGTATTCATAGTTACTTTTTCAATTTGTACTTATTTGTTCCCATTTATTTATTTTTTACATCTATTTAATTCCCTATTAGTGATTATACCCATCCTTTAAGGTTTATTTATTGATTTATTGATCTCTGCTTTTTTTTTTTTTTTTTTTACTTTTTTTTTTATTCCAACGATGACGCCTCCTCAGTGAACGGGGTCGTTGCAGTGGGATCTCCTGGGTCTGGCTCCTTGCTTTGATCAGGGGGGGGTCCTTTGGTTGTGTCCTCCATGAATATGACTTTTTTTATACATCAATATCATCTCCGGGCTGCATTGGTTAAGACTAGCCTCACAACAAGAAGGCCGCTGGTTCAAGTCCCCACTTCAATAACATGCCAGATTTGTACCTCCCATCTTAATACATTTATCATTTTGTGTTTTATAATGTTGTCTGTTGGGGCCTCAGAGGGGCTGTATTTTACTTTTTTAGCTTTTGGCTTCTGAGTTGAATATTTTTTATGATAATAATAATAATAATAATATGTAAAGCCTTTTGTGCGACATATGGACATAGCCTCTGTAATAATTTCAGGAACATTAAAAAGATTTAGAGAAAAGCTGTTAAGTATCAGCTTTGTGATGGTGATTCACTTGAAAAAAAGATTCATAGCAATATTCTATAAACTGTCTCATTTACAAGCACACAGAGGATAGTAGGTGTATTTGAGGGACAGTAGAGCAGCATGCAGACATGGAGACAGAGAACGCCAAACAGGGCGCCGGCTCACCTGCCCTGCGTGGCCTGAAGCTGCTGTGTGAGCTTAGCCAGGCTAGAGCTGGAAAAGGGACGAGAAGATGAGAAAGAAGACGAGCTCGTAGAAGCATGTGAGTGTGTGTCAGAGCAGAAACTGAATCAGGTTTGTTGGCAGCAGAAAATCCGTTTAGTGCTGTTAGTGATCAAACGGAAAGAGACCAGATCCGGCAGCTCTTACCAGTCGGACGAGTGCTGAGCCTCCGAGCGGAGCTGAACCACCTCCTCGGTGCCAGAAGTGGCCTGAAAGACAGTCACATGACTCCGTCAGGTAAATGCTGCAAATTCCTGGGGGCGACGTGTCGGAAAGTCTCTGTTTTCTTCTTGTCGCTCTTGTTTTGTTGACAGTAACCTTTCAGGAAGGTGACGCATCTTCCTGCCTCAGCACCACTGAGCCCTTTGACATCCCACAACAACCAGATACCTGCTGGGAGTGATCAATAACTGCAAATATTGGAAATGGGATCATCAGAAAATCCTGCTCTGCGTGGAAAACTGCGTTTGCAATGACCACACTTCTTGTAATTTTTTAAAATCTCTATTTATGAGTATTCTGTAAAAATAGCGACGCTGACGATCATAGCGTTAGCTTTGTGGACACGGAAAGTAGCATGTCAGAACGGTCACGTGTTGATGCTGCTCTCTGTGCTCTGCCAGGAGGAGACGGCACTTACGCAACGCTAATCTGGATCCTGCGTTAGGTTTACAAACATGCAGACGTAAAACTATGAAATACACTGTTCCCTCATTTAACAGTTCAATTATAAAAACGGGGCTGTAGGGTGGAGCAGTGGTTAGCGCTCTTGCCTCACAGTAAGATGGCCCCCGGTTCAAGTCCCGGCTGGGGAGCCTGAACCAGAACATCAATGGGGGACCTTTCCGTGTGAAGTTTGCATGTTCTCCCCGTGCATGCGTGGGTTTTCTCCGGGAACTTCCTCCCACCGTCCCAAAAACAACAACTCTAAATTGTCCAAAGGTGTGAATGTGAGTCTGCTTGGGTGTGTGATTGTTGACCTGCGACAGAATGGAGACCTGTCTAGGGTGTACCCTGCCTCCGCCCATGAGTGGCCGGGATAGACTCCAGCAGCCCGGAAGATGAATGAATGTATGAATAAATACATTTCTAAAAATATATGTGAAATCTGTAAAGAAGGCATATTTTTTTTTTTTACAATTATTGTAGATGTTTTATGGCTGTAAAGCTCGTCACTAAAAACTTTATACACTTTTCTCAGACAGACATGAACATTTCCACACTTCTCTCTCTTGTTTAAACTCTCAAAGTTCAGACCTCCAGTCCAATTATTTATAGGATGAAATCAAAGATCTGAAAAGCTAAATGCATTCTGTACAAGATACATAGCACAAAGGAGATTAATGTACAAAAGGTCTACAGCCAATCAGGACGCAGAAAACAATGCGCTGTAAAAGATCATTTAAAAAAAGCATGCAAATATTGCACTAAAATAATATACGCTCGTTATAGCGAGGAAACACTATTGCATGATGGGATTTTCCCGTCTACATGATCCTGAAAAAAGGCCATCGTGATTGGATGTCTGGCGTTCATGTACATGAGCTCCTCCTCAAACATGGGTCTGATATTCTGCTTCACTTCACAAGAGGCTCCGTTTTATTTGTGTTTTTAAAATTTGCCACAATCAGAAACACATTTTTTGTAGCCAAGTGACCAACTGATCACAACAGATTTAGCAGCATCTGTGAGTGTTGGATCATTCATAGCAGCCATTATGCAAATAATTAAGACCAAAACTGGTCGTTTTCTAACCACAATGTGTAAAAAAGGAGAGAAAGATCTGGATTTTTTCTGGACTCTGCGTCACCTGCGTGTGCAGCAGTTTGGATCTCAGCTGGTCGATGCAGCGCCGCATCCGATCCCTCTCCTTCTCTCCCTCCTCCTTCTCCCTCTCCAGATTTTCGTTCCTCTTCATCAGGTCTCTCATCGTTTCCTCCAGTTGCTCCTTGTGGCTCTTCAGCAGCTTCAGGAAGTCGTTTGTTCCCTCTAACGGCTGCAGAGAAACAGACAGCCGCATTAAGCTAAGACACAGATAGACCGTCAATGAGCCACCAAACTGTCGAACAGGGAGGCAAGTGTAGATGTAGTGACAGGAGTATGCAGAGAGGCAGGAAGCTGGCACGCAGACCGCCTCACCAGGCTGCGAGGGGGCGTGGTTTGTGTGCGCTGTTCGGTCTCGTCGGCTCTTTTCCTCTCCCACTGATCAAGAGTCTGAGAGAAAAAGAAATCAATAAAAAACCTGAAAAAGGAATTTATTTTTAAATTAACTATTTTGGTTAAAAATTATAATCTGTAAAATGTTACAAAATAAAAGCTTCTGCATTTAATAGTTCAGGTTGAAGCTTCAGTATAAAATTTTAATTGAAAGAAAAACATAGATTTAAGATTCAAGATCAACTTCATTAATCCCCGAAGGGAAATTTAGTAAAGATGCAGAGACGGCATAAAAATTCAAATTGAGAAAAGATGTAAATGCAGCTCAGAGCTGAGACGAGTGAACGGTCGAATGTCCTCTTTGTGGCTTAATCCTGACGTATTCAAACGGAGCCGCTCACTCATACAGATAGGAAGAAGCAACTGAAGAGACTTCTGTGAGTAAAGCTACTTCCTAAACTAGACGAGCGCCTCCATACCTGAGACAAAAACAAAACTGTCTCTGCAGACGTATCTGGACATGTTTTAGCCATCAGCGGAACAGCGGGGATCCAGCTGAGGTCACACCAGGAGAAATCCTGGACTAGGACCATCAAGATAGCTTTCTGCAAACCATTTAGATTCACAGACAATATGGGGAACTCATGCAAACATTTTGCACCAAACTGTAGTTCTGCTCACGCTGCCTGCTGGTGGTGATGGAGGTCACACCAGCCGACTTTCATCTGAATGAACTGCTTCGACTCCCAGCGGAGAGATGCTGCACTACGGGGCTTTTGGAAGCATTTGGAGAAAAGGTGGAAATTTGGGGTTAAGGAGGAGTCAGTCCGGACCACAAACGGATTCACAAATGGATCCGTCCTGAGAGACTCAGGATCCCGACATCCCAACTTTTCCATGACTTGACAAAGAAAGACCATTTGTGTGTTTTTTTATTGCTGCGGATCTGTGGTCCTTTGTGGTTTTGGCAGATGCTCCAAACGAGAACACGGATCTTTGAGAGAACAATCCCTAATAAGCAAAACTGACTGTCAACACACAAAGCTAACTATGCCGCAAAAACCTGAATTTTTGGCAAGTGAAGCAATAATATTTATGTTTATGATGTCATCGTCAATAAGCAGAACACTGCTCAGCTCAAACTTATTTATTCAAACAGTTTTATCCTTCTTTTTTGTTGTTCTTTTAAAGAAAGTTGTTTTTGTCCTTCAATTCATTGCATACCTGCCTTCAGAGCACAATGAATTCTCCTGTTTCTGTGCATTTTACTCTTTAAAAACTAAACTCAGTTTCAGCTTCAGGTCACATTTTCGTCAAACCACTAAAGATGCACATTTCCTCAGTGAGAAGACGCCGACAGCTGGAGTTCATTCACTCATTTCTACCTGCTGTCCATCCGTCGGCCCGTTTACAGCCGGGCGTCCCTGCAGGTCTTCAGTCTGACTTGAGCTGCAGGACAGACCGGAAGACGGGGAGGAGCCTGGCCCGTTCGCCGTGACCTTCAGCGAGTGGTTTTCCTGCGCCAGCCTCTCCACGAGGGCCCTGGCCTCCTGGAAGCGACAGCTCAAAAACTCTCGCTCGTCTCTGGTTCTTTGCTGCCATCCCTCCATCTCTTCGCAGCGCAGGCGGAGGGCTTGGTTGCTTCTCCGCAGTGCCTCTGGAGGAGCAAACATAAAGTATGAAACGAAACATTTTCGTCTTTTGGTCTCACACAGACGTTGATCCAAACTTTGGTGCTCTGACTCTGTTCTTATGCTGCAATACTAGTTACAAATAGAATTAGCACTTACCACATCTGAACGTGTATTTACATCTGCTAGACATGAAACCAACTTCCTGTGTGCGTTCAGGGCAGCTTGAATTATCCGTCACTGCATTTTCACCAAAAACATCCTTTAAAGACCCACTCCGATCATCTTTTGATCTATTTTTAAACACGTTCTCTGTGGTCTTTTTGATATAATGAGGCTACTTTTAGCCAAAATCTAAAAAAAAAATAAAAAACCCTGCAATTTCAAGGACATAATTTCTGCAGAGCTGCAGCAGTTCATCAAACATTGACCTCTGAGTTGTGGGCGGGACTGTTGACATGGAGTAAGCCTGCCTCAACTTCCCGTCACTCACCTGTTAACCCATTGTCCTGCTGGCTTACAGCCCCTCACTCCCCCAACCTAACACTACCGGTGTGACAAAAATGGTGAACAATTTTGGAGCTATCCAGTAATACAGTTAAGATCCAGATTTCAGCTCAGACGAGGAAAACAAAGACGTACATGGATTTGTATGGAAGTGGATGCATCAGAATGGAGCAGAGCAGGGAGTTTGTGGCCCGCCAATCGTATTTTCTACATCACAAATAAGCTCTTTGTCAAACAGCATTTCACCGTCCGCTCCTGATTCACAACAATTTGAATAAAGAAAAACCCTACGGGCTTAATTTTCTTTATACATGTCCTCCATCATCAGAAAAATGTCACAAGAAGATGTTAAAAAAACTTTCAAAATTTCAATTTTCATCAGAGTGGGTCTATAAAGGAGCTAAATAATTAATTATTTCTGCTTTTACGACTTTTTTCCTTTAAAAAAAAAAACAGGCAAATAGGGTAAATAAATAAAACAGAGTAAAAGATTAAGCTTCTCTTATTTTTTACTTTTAAGTTTATAAAATATGTGCAGTTAAAAAGATGAGTTAATTAAAGCACAAACTAAAATATATATACCACAATGTTTTAAGAAGTCAGCCTCTGATATAAGCGAGCTCCACCCTGCCGGACCTAAAATGTATTTAACTTTTTTTTATTAAAAAGAAAAAAAACTGTTTCTGTCATGGATGAGAAATTGAATAGACAAGAAAACGTAAACAGGGTCAGATCAAGAATCCTCGTTAAACCGTGGGTTCGATACCTCTGAGCTGCTGGTTGTCACACAGTAATCTGGACACCACCTCATGACCAGCGAGCTCCGGTGGGACCCTGAGGGCCCCGCCACTGTCCTCCCCTGACATGTCCCACTGCATGGGGCCGTCGGGCTGCGGCTGGACCATTCCTGCAGGATTACAGTGGATTATCATCACACACCTGTCAAAGTCAACATCCAGTCAGTAAGCGTGGAAACAGGTTTGAGCCCTGACATGTGCACCAGGACCAGACTTTCACTTTCACTTTGATGCTTTTATTCACTTTTGTTGAAAATATGAAGCAGATCTGCTCCTTCAAGGCCTCAGCCTCTCTGGTAAAAAAAAAAAAAAAAAAAAAATGTGGACGTCATCAATGACCAGACTGCAGGTAAGGAAAACATTACGTCATCGTCATCACACCTTTCGCCCGGGATAAAACACACATTAGAAAATAGCTTATAAAATGAAAGTAAAGAGAACGCAGTCTGATTTTAACAGAATTTTTTTTTAAAAAACAAATCAACGACCTAATTCCGAACTAGACTGATGTTTTTTGCCGTGTCTCTGAACAGTTAGAACACATCGTAGCTTATTTTAACAGTACACGGACGGGAGATCTCTCTTACCTTGATTTATTTTTCCCTTTGCTGTCCGGAATAACACACATCCAGGGTGTTCACACTAGTACCCCCCGATAAACCTGTGCCAGGAAGGAAGCTCGACGAGTCCAGAAGCACTATTTTAGCTAGTTTTTAGCTAGCTAGGCTAATGCGGCAGTGAAGGGCTGGGAAAGCGGCCTCGCTCCTCGGCTGTCATAAACACAGCTCCACGCTGGCGGACTATCGAACCTTAAAAGCACATTCTGTGTGGATGTACGGGGTTTTTTCTCCCTTTGCTTCACGTTCGCTGCGGGGTTTTCGTCCGTGCCGAGGCGACTGTTGTTAGCTCGGAAAATTCTTCGAATATTTCCCCCCTGAGTTTTGCCTTTCAGGTGACGGTTCTCCGGTTTTGTAGACGGGGAAAGGTTTGAATAGCTTATTTTAAGCACGAACAAGTGTGTAGAGTTGTCCTGCTGAATTAGGTTGTATAAATATAAGATACAGTTGTTAGAATCTATAGAAAAATAAATAAAAGGGATGAATCAGCCTGTTGTCATCATCAATCATGCCATGCAGAGCATTTTCAGTAGGTCTCTTTCCTGGACAAACATTTCTTTCCCATCCTCCTCCTGAAACTCTGTGTCCACAGTCATGACATCAGCCCCTTTCTACAACATAATACCGTATATCATCTCAACTGTAGTCAATGACGCTTAAAATATAGTACATTTTCAATTGCAATATATAAAACTTTTCTAGGGTTTTCATGGAACATATTGTTTTTTTTAAACTAAGTAAATACAAAAGTTTTTGATAAATAATACATTTATGGAGGCCAAAAAAAACAGTATTTTAATTGGTAGAGCTTGAAAATGTATGAAAGTAAACTATTAAAAAATAAAAATAAACAGTGTGGGATCACAAAACCTTGCAAACTCTGCAGCTTCATGAAAATATTTTTCACTATGTTGCTGCAAATTTTGTCAACAGTTCTGCTTTTTTTCCTCGTTTTTAGTGGTGTATATATTTACATATATGTTTCCTGAAAGAATATTATGATAATCTGTCTAAGATGTTTAGAAAAATTAACATAAACTGCTATTAATTAGCAGTTTATTAATTATAAAAGAAAAACTGTTGAACCAGCTGGAAAATAAATGTATGAAACCAAAAAATGCTGAAAAATCTAAGAAGAAACAAATTGCAGAAACTACAACACTTGTTCAAGTATCAGGGATTACTGGTTTACACACAAAAAGACAGACACTTAATAAACATCCTCAAACTTAAATAATGAAGGGAACCAGACCAGAATGGATAAAGTGAAGAGGATCTGTCACGAATCGACAACAGGAATAAAAAACTTGAACCTGGAGGGCTTTGGACCCACGACTGAGACAATAATTTGGTTTCTGTTGAGGCATGCACTGTGAAAAAGCCCCACTTAGTAAAAATAGTAGATTGCAAAAATCCAAACTAGTAGTTTTTCTGTTCTCACATGAGCTGCAACCTGTGACCTGCACCAAAAGCCAGCTCTGTGCTCATGACACATGGGGAGTAACACAAACACAGGTACGTGGGGATCCAGCTCATGTTCTCACAGGATTCAGTTCTTCAGGAAAACTGGATTTTAATGGATTCATCTAGAAGATTATCCGCAGCTCAGCTGAGAGGTTTCCCCACAAACGAATGGAGAACGACTTGACCATTTTGATCATCTTCCGGGTCTGGCTGCTTGCTTTGATTGGGGGGGTGTCCCGTAGTGATGCATGTCACTGTGTTGGTCGCTGACGTGGACAGAATACAAAGACAAAATACAATTTCCTCACATCAAGCCTGATTTCCAGTTTAGTTTCTGTTTCTTCACTTTTGATATTTTGAGTTTTAGTCATGTGTCATTTTATGTTCCATTGTAGGGAGTGGGCAGTCGGGAGGGTTGAGGGCACTCTATGTTTTATAATTCAATTTTTAATTGTTTTAAGTCAGTAAAGCACTTTGTGTTACTCTAGTATGAAAGGTGCTGTATACATAACGTAAGATTTGATGTTAAAAACAAAATCATCAGAATTTGCATCTGTTTATATAACATTTTATTATTTAACATGCTAGCTTGCAGCAGCAGTCAGTACATTAGCAGTTCGAACTGAAGAGACAGCCACAAAGAAGTGTTTACATCTTAGAGGAATTAAAATTAAAATTAAAAAAATGTAGGGCACCAAAGTCAGGCCGTGTCAAAAGTTGCCTGTCAGGTAAAGCGCAGGGAACGCAAATTCCGGAAGATCCCCTTTCCTTCTTCCGCAGACGCTCGTGACGTCAGCAGGCCGCAGCTTCCTGTAAGCGGCTAAAGTGAGGGAGGTGACAAAATGCTCTCCGCTCCCGCAGCCCGAGCTTTTCTCCTTCTGTGTTGGACTTCCTCGATTTCTGCGCTTTATTTTCACATAGGAGAGACGGAGAAGAAATGTTTCATAGAAGAAATCCCAGACGAGACGATGGTCATCGGTGAGTTGGTAGCTAGCTACCTACCTACCTAGTTAGCCTCGCGCGGCTAGCTAGCAGCTGTGATCAAATCATGCAACAATGACAGAACAGGTCAGACAATCTGGAAATGTGGAAAATAAACAGGTTCTGCAGAATTTCACTAACACTCCTGTCTGCACTATAATCTAAATTTATGCAGTTCGATAACATATACACACTATCAATGTAAATCAATTTATTCTAACATTAAAAATGCATATTTCTTAATTTTTTCCTCAGATATTGGTTTAGTTTTATTCAAACATGTCAGTTTAATTTATTAAAGTGAAGACAGTCAAGCATTGAATTATATTTTTTACTTTTTTATGCAAATTAACTTTCTCAGGAGCGTTTGAGTCGATCTCAAACCTTTAATTTTCCTAAAATGTTTGTTAAATGTCTCAAAAAACACCTGTCCATGTTTGTCTTTCCATTTTCTTTGTTTACCTGCTTAAAAAGTACCTGCAGAGGTGAAGTTAAAAATGAATGAAAGCGGTTGGTTCACCTTTGCGCTGTCTAAACCAGAGGGCCTGATGCCACGTGTTTCTACCTGACAGGTAAATACCGCACCCAACTGTGGGACAAACAAAGCGGCTCCTTCCTGCCGGCCACCCCTGGCCTCGGGATGCACGTAGAGATCAAGGATCCGGACACCAAGGTGAGCTTGGAACCTCCCCGAGCACGTCCAGAGATTGAACGGCGGATTCAAAGGTCTGACCCCTCTTTCCAGATCATCCTGTCACGGCAGTACGGCTCAGACGGACGGTTCACGTTCACCTCGCATACTCCAGGAGAGCACCAGATCTGCCTGCACTCCAACTCCACCAAGATGGCTCTGTTTGCAGGAGGAAAGCTGGTATGAACACGGGAATAGGACATGCTTTAGTGTGCAGATACATAAAGTCATATGATATCTGCTGCTAGTACCAGCATATAAAGTATATGTGTCATGAGAGCTTAATTCTTCTCAGAGAGGACAAAAAAGTCTGTTCTGTAAGATCCAAATCAAGTGAAGATTCATAAGATAGAAACGAAATTACAACACCAAAGTTTCTACTACGGCACAGACAAAAACTTCTGTGGAAATTCGGGATAAAAGCTGAGTTATGTGTTCTCTTTAGTGGCTGTTTTCTGCGATGAAAAGTTATCTCCCAGACTGAGAAACGAGTCAGGTTGACATGAGATAAATGTGAAGTCACAACATCGCGTTCTGACCTCATTTCAGGATTCTTCATCAGTGAGTCATCCTGACATAACCTTGAGTTTCCCGCCACATTCTGACCTTTTAAGGATAAAAGCTCTTTTAACAGGAAGTCGGTAGTAAAAGGCACATTTATAACATTTTTGCAAAACATCATTCTTAGATAATAGTATTTATCTCTATAATCTAATAAAAGAACTTCACCTAATATTTGCATTCATTTGGTTTTAGTTTGAAATGATCTTTGTGTTCCATGGAACAAGACGTCACTGTGAGATTAAACTTTTCTTAATCTATGAATTAGATTGGCTTTTTTTTGTTTTTGTTTTTCTGATAAACTTTGTAAAACAGGGAAACAATAATTGACATTTTGTAAAAATTTTGTAAAGAGTTTGATTCTTTCACGCTTTAATTTTTGTGCTTTTGCCTTGAAAATAAAAATTTTCCGTAAACTAAAATAAAAATCGTTCAAAAGCATTTTCATCTCTACTTTTAAATCTAAGGCAACTCCCGTTGCATTTTTTCTTTGCGACACCAAAGCACCAGAATAGGTTTTATATTTTGTTCTCATGATGCAAAAAAATAAAAAATACTGATTAGAAGGGAGCCCAGGATTGACCCTTGTGGTTCTCCATAGTCAAAGAAAACCAGGAAGGGAGTATAGATGCAATCTCTGGATAGACGTTTCATCTTCATGATCTTTTTCTTTCGTCCAACCAGAATATTGTGTTTCTAAAGGTTTTCTCTCATGGATTCAGACTCTAAATAGTCAAAATTCATCTGAATCTGAATTCATCTCAATAAAAAAAATCCTTTTTCTTTTAAGGTTACATGTCTTTTTTTTTTATGGAAGTCATAGATTGAGAAATGAGTTTAGGTTCTTCACGGTGCAGTTATCTAACGGAACCCGTTTCCTGACTTTGCAGAGAGTTCATCTGGACATCCAGGTTGGAGAACATACCAACAACTATCCGGAGATTGCAGCCAAGGACAAACTCACCGAGCTTCAGCTCCGAGTGCGACAGCTTCTGGACCAGGTGGAGCAGATCCAGAAGGAGCAGAACTACCAGAGGGTCAGTATATTCTGGAGAACCGTCTCTTGCGGTCTCCTTGGCGTCGGCTGACTCGCGTGCTTTCCCTCGTGTCTCTGACAGTATCGGGAGGAGCGCTTCCGCATGACCAGTGAGAGCACCAACCAGCGCGTTCTCTGGTGGTCCATCGCTCAGACGCTCATTCTCATCATCACCGGCATTTGGCAGATGAAGCACCTGAAAAGCTTCTTCGAAGCCAAGAAACTCGTGTGATCTTTTTGTTTTCTTCCTTTGAGATGTTCCGAAGAATACGAGCGGTTCAGACGAGACAAACTTGTCTCAGCTGATTATGGACCTCAGCGATGAAACTTCCAGGAGACGTGTGGTCTTCAAGTGAGCATCACTGACCCAGACTGATCCAAATGCATCAGTTTCCCCTGAAGTTATTTTAGGTTTTGGACATTCCAGCCCCCGCCATTCTCGTTCTGCCCCACCAGAACCTCAGACCTTCAGATTGTCTTCAGCTGTTTCTGACTGCAGACATCTCCAACTCGACCTGCTTCCCCAATATCTCTTTTAGACCAACGGAACAACCTCTTCCATCTGATTTATTCCCGCATCCCCATGCTATGGGGTCCCTCTTTCCACAGGATGCACCACTTGGGCGGGGCCTAATCACACCACTCGGAGCACGCCATTGCTTGTGTTGTAAAAACTGCCGGCTTAAAAATAACCTGCGTATGTTTGTGTCCTTCACTGGATACAACCGTATTGTCAGTATTCATAGATTCCGTTAAAATCTTTTTTTTTTTTTTTCTTTCTGTGACTTTATTTATTATGTTTTGTGCATAAATTTAATGTAAATTGGAAGAAAAATGTTAAAGGTTCTTTACTGAGTGACTTGTACTTTAATAAACCTTTCAAATATCCACAAAACCTCCAATGAGGTTTCCTGTTTGTTTACTTCCTCTGGTTTGAATTTTCATGAAGTTCTCTGGAAGGTCGGTTCTGGTGAGCGGAGCAGAAATTCTTTGGTTTCATGAATCCCAGAGAAGTCTTGCCTCCATGACCAGGTGACATGTTACATGGGATTTAATGTTGAAAAACTCCCCCCCAAACTTTCACTTTTTCAGCTTCATCTCATTTGCTGCCAGGATTGGCCAGCATTCTTTCATAAAGTCATCTTTGACTTCTGGATTAACCAAATCCAGAATGCTTTCAGATGTTCAGATCGGTGACAATTTTGCAGCAACACAAAGGTAAAAAAAAAAGGATATATTTCTGCAAAGGTTTTAAGATAATTCTGGAGGAAATGTTCCCTCATGTTGCATGAAGGTGAGACTAGACTTAACCTTCTCTGAAAAAGCTTCTGACGGACCAGAGATGGAAAATTCGGAGAAAACTTTCCCTTCTAATCCCTGTGACTTGACTGTTCAAAACTGCTGCACTACTTCCACATGTCCTGGAATTCAAGTTTTTGCCTTAAACTTCTCGTGTTTTTTCACTTTCTCGTTGATTTTCAGCACAAAGACCAGTTTGTGGCTCCTGTGAGGAAGCAAGGAATCCTGCAAACACATCAAGAAGTGATGCAGCTGTTTATCACCAATAGAGACAGAACCCGCACCGATGGGTACTTCTTTTTGTTTTAATGTCACCGGTGATGTGGCAGCACTCTTGCCTCACAACAGGAAGGTCCTGGTTCGAATCCCAATTAGGTTCCCTCTGTGAGGAGTTTGCAAATTGTCCTGCGTGAGTTTTCTCCCACAGCCCAAAACCCTCTTTTAAAGATGATGGGTGACTAAATTGTCCCTTATGTGTGCATCTGATTGTGTGGCCCTGGAACAAACCTGTTCAGGGTAAACCCTGCCTTTGCCCTGCTGGGATAGGCTCCAGCAACCCAGTGACCCTGCAGGGATTGGGCAGGTTCAGGAAATGGTTGGTGATGTGGCTGCACTCTCACCTCACAGCATGAAGGCTCTGGTTCCATTCCCGGCTGGGTCTTTTTCAATTCTTCTTCTGGTCCCTGTAAATGACCCCCTCAGATTTTAATGTGAGCGGTTCTTGTTTGCAGCCCACCTTCACCCAAACCGATCTGACTCCAACCAGGGAGAAGCAGCTTCAGAAGGGGGATGGACGTCACTGATACTGTGTACAAATCAACCCGAAACACCTTCATGCCTGCATTTACTTCCAATTATATGTAAATTAATGCTAAATTAAGTGGAGTCCTGGATTGAACGGGATAGATTAGCAGCATACAGCACGAAGGGGCCTAGAACGGTCAACATGAACCTCATGAATGTATTTGGATTGTACGTTTGTGGCATATTTGTCAGCTTGATGTTAAGTTTTGTTTCTGTGTGGACTGCATCCTTATATTTTTGGATGGGCTTCATTAAGCATGATGCTTCAGCCCAAGGCCTTTTAGGGTTAATGTTAATTATTGCTTATAAATGTTAAGGTTTTTAAAACCAAATCAACTTCTACAAATGAGTTATTTTTCTAATAAACACAGAATCTGCACCCAGCAGACCCACTACAACTGTTCTAAAAAAACTGAATCAAGTTGTTTGGTTTACAAAACCTCTAAACCTTATTAAATTTGTCCTTTTAACCCTTGTGCTATCTTAGATGACCCCACCCTTCCATTGACGTGTTCTCCCTACCATGACAAAGGTGGAAATATTTAATGTAATCCATGGACACCAGTGAAGATCACAAATCATTGAAGAAAAAAGGTTCAACGCACTGTCTAGTGGGTCTAGATGACCCAACTCCCAATGTTAAAATGCCTAGGATGGCACAAGGGTTAAAATGTGACTATATTTTGGAGTTCACCTCTCAGTTTACCAACAAAGAAATGTCTAACCTATGTTTTCCAACCAACCAGCCATTGAAGCTCCTTATTGGCCAAACACACCTGATCCAGGTAATCAGCAGCAGATAAGACGGGGTTTCTGGAAACCCAAAGAGGCCGACCATCGAGGCCTGGATTTCAGCTCTGCTCTAAATGAACTGATGGGTTTCACCTCAGAGCAAACAGAAACACACAGCAGGAAGCAGATATTTTGAACAGTAAAATTTATTGCTTGGTTTTGGCTCCAATCAGAACCAAAGTCCAAACCAAACAATGATTAAAACTGCTAAAACAGCAAGCACACGTCTGACCCTTTAGTCCGTCCCACGGCCTTAGACAGAAAAAAAAAAGGCTGCATGTCAAAAACCAGCATGTTGCATAGGTTTGCTCTCTCACACCTCCAACAACACACTACGGCACAGCACAGACACACAACATGAAACACACGCTTCTGTTCATATCAAGAATAAAGATCTGACACGTTTGGCACATCATACGAAGAAAAAAAACATATCAAACACACCATACTGAGTGTCATTATAAAGGGACAGATGGTTTATTAAGACAAGTCGTTGGTTCAGCTGTACAATAAAAATGTTACACTGTCCTGTGTGCGGTTGATGACCTGTTGGACACACAATTCTGGACACAAGTTAGATTGAAGAGTTAGAAAACAACACGTCGGCAAAGTAAATTCTCCTGACTTCTGTCACCGAGTTCAGTCGCGTCCCTTACCGTGAAGGGAGTCAGAGCAGTTACGCCCAAAAAAAGGCTCAAAAAGGCTAAGTTAATCCTTGTTAAAGATCAATAAAATATGCAAACCTAATATTAATCGTTCGTTATTTTTTTTCCAAAAGTTTTCCTAAGGTCATAAAGGTTTTGAAGCTCTTGCAGCGGTTTCTGGGTCTGTCTGAAGGTGCAGTGACACCTTTAAAACACTAGATGGCAGTATACATTTTTTTAATTTTTTACTGTTGCCAAAGCAACAGTAGCAGTTTTCAAGCTGAGATTTGTTTACAATCTTTGAGAATTTCTCAGCTCAACTCCAGAGTGATTTTCTTTTTTTTTTTTTAGACTTAAATATGTGCTTTTCAATAATTTGGTTGAAGAGTCTGAAAGGAATCTCTGGATTACATAAGTAATCCCAACAGAGTATCTGAAAATCCTCAAAGCTTGTAGCAGTTTGCGTCGAGCCGATGTGTAGCTACGTTTCCCCGGAAAGATCCGCGGGATTTGCAGCTGGACGCAGAACCGGCTCAGCTTTAGCGCGCTTTAGACGGTCAGATGGTGCATCTTCTTGGCAGCTTCTTCACACACCACCTTGGACGTCTTCTCGGGGCTGTGAGCGGGACTTGGGCTCGGACTGGGGTTGGGAGTGTTGGTCGCGCTGTTGGGATACTCCCTGTTGCCGAAAATGATGCTGCCGACTCGCACGTTGGTGGCGCCCACCTCGATCTACATCGGAGACAAAGATGGTTTTTTTTCCCTTCTTTTTTTTTTAAATGCTGGAATTAATGATGACAAAATTCAAAATGACAGAAAAGTGACATCAATTTTTACATTCATTTGAATGCATAAGCATGTTAGCTTATTATGCTAGCACAGTGCTGCAACTTAAGAAGAACACGTTTAATTTTAGGGAGTGAGGCAAAAATAACAAAACCTAAATTTATTGTTTGATCTATGCTTTACCCCATCATCCTTCATGATATATTTAGAAACACTACAGTTTCTCAAAGACTTCACAGCTGCAGGAGAACATTAAAGAGTCAATGCATATGCAGCATAAACAACAGAAAACCATTCAACTCTCTGTTCCAGCCCCAAAAGTGATTCCAAATATCTAAGGCTAAGTCCGAAATCCGACCCCAATATAGTTCACTAAATAGTGCGTTCACCATTTTGTAGTGCTGTCGGAATCTACAATTCCAAAATCCAGTGCCCTAGAAATTTCCCAGAAGTCTCTTCGAAAAACCAGTGTGCATCAATGCTCAATAGATGGGCAAATATAGACCACAATGCATTGCGTCGGAACAATTTTTGCCCGGAAAATGTATTCAAATGTTTGTTTGTTTGTTTTTTTAAACCAACATTTTTATTATAAGAAGACGATGGACTCATAAATAATTCAATCAATTAGATTTTAACTTGAAATGAACTTTAACGTGAAATCGTTGACGTCATAGTCACTGTTTAAAAAATAATAATAATTATAAAGTAGAGAGCATGTTGTCCAAACTGCTTTTAAAATTCAGGGCACTACATAGTGCCGCACTATATAGTTTTTTTAGTAGTTAGGGGTGCGGGTGGAATTTCGGACATAGCTCCAGTTCACAAAAACCAGACAAAATGATATGATATGATATCATGATGAATCTTTCATCCTATGAGCTGTTTCTTTTTTTTTTTTTTGCAGTGGTATGTTAGAACTGGACCTGGAGTGTGACGTCACCCATAGAAGACAGCTTTCGTCCGGCTTCAACCAAACAAAGTCAAGTCAGTCAGCATTTTTTTTCCGCTATACAGATGCCATCTGAGGCATCTTATTGGTCAGTTTATAACTTGAATAATTTAAATGACAAAAAATTAAAATTAAAAATTAGGATGATCAAGAACATGAATGGTTATTCTGACTGAGTAACAGCTGTTCATTTCTCTGTAGGCATCTGAAAATTTGGCTTCTTCTACTTCCTGTTTGGAACGGTCACAAAGTCCGGTTCACATATCCAGTCAATGATTGAATCGCTAGCAGCTTATCCCATAGAGATCACCCCACAATGAGTTTGGGAACGAAGCAAACGTGAAGAGAAAGCCTCACCGCGTGTTCAAAGTCGGTGGACATGCCCATGCTGAGCTCCACCTCCTCCAGGGGCAGCTTCAGACTGTCGCACACCTCCTGCCTCCGACTCAGCAGCATCTGACAGAGAAGAAACACGTCAATGTTTGAGGGACAACAGCAGCTCAATTTGGGGGATTTTAAAGTCCCACTCTGATCTTCTTTTGATCTTCTTTTTTTTTTTAAGAGTTTCCAGTTGTCTTTTCATTATGATGACGTTTTTAACCAAAAAGCGGCATTAAAAAAATTCACCTCTGAGGTGTGGGCGGGACTGTTGGTGCAGAGTAAGCCCGCCCCCTTCCCCATCATCCATCTGTTTACATGTTCTCCAGCTGGCTTACAGCCCCCCTCACACCCTCAACCTAACATCAGTAGTGCAACAAAAATGGCGAACAACATCACAGCTGTCCAGCAGTACAGTTTTAGCCAGTTTCCAACTCAGATGAGGAAAAACAAAGACGCACATGGATGGATTTCTCTGACAGTGGATGCATCAGAATGGACACAATCATAATTTTTAAAAAATTGTTTATCAATATATGTTCTCCACCTTTAAACAAAAGCCCCAAAAATATTTTAAAAACAATTTTCCTTATAGTGGGTCTTAAAGGACTACAGAATAACAATCAGAAGGCATTTAGTTTAGTCTGTGGAACAACTTTCTACCCTGACAGTCTACCACTTATATTGAGGTACACCAAATCTAAAAATGTGTCTCTGATGACGTAATCCAGGTTTTTGCATCAATGAAACTTCAACATCATAATTCTGCAAGAAAAAAAAAACCACCTTTGGTTGTAAAAGTATATTTTATGAGGGTTTCATCAAATTACCTAAATACTTGCAAATACTGTCTATCTTATTGGTGTAGAAACCACAAAAAGTTGGTCACATCCTTCAAAGTAAAGGTTTGGAACCTTTGGGTCTCATGACGAGACGAGCTTGGTCACGAGGTTACCTGAAAGTCAGGGTTGGGGCCCAGAGTGAGGTCGTAACCGTAGCGACCAATGGTCATGAGTCCTGAGAAGTGCAGGGCGGAGCACTGCGACACGATGTACTTGACCGTGCTGACCGTCTCCTCCGGCGGCAGGCCGTGTTTGTCTGCAACACACGGCGTCGGTGAGACGCGGGCCGTCGGCGAGGCAGACGTTTGCGCTCGGCAGCACTCACTCTGCTCTCCACTGGTGTTGACCTGCACCATGACCTTTAACCTCTGCGTGTCGGCTCCTCGGACGCGCTGCCACGAGCTGTTGACGCGGTCGGCCAGTTTGGCGGAGTCCACCGTCTCCACGAGGAACAGGTTAGAGACTCCTGCAGACACAGAAGGTTCTCCTTATGCTCTCACAGAGGAGGAGGAGGAGGAGGAGGAGGAGGATGAAGGACAGGTGAGTCACCCACCCAGAAGCTTGTTGACGTTATTCTTCTGTAGATGTCCGATAAAGTGCCACTTGATTTCAGGACATGACTCTAAAATCTGAAAATGGGGGGGGATAAACGTCACAGGAGGAGGTGGAAAGATCTCCATCCACCTCCAAGTGAAGAACCTACCAGAGGGTCAGACGCTTTCTCCACCAGCTCATTGACCTGTGAGAGGAGGAGAAAGGTCAGGGTCTGCTCCTTCAGGGGTCATGGGACCCCAGCGGTTGTTCTGACTTACATAGTTCTCTCCAAAGTTGCGCTGCCCGTGTCTGTAGGCCTCCACGATCATCTCTGGGGGCTTGGTTTTGCTGACAGCGACCAGGCGAGGCGCGACAGCCGGCAAGGTCTGAGGAAGGAGATGCAAGGAGGACGTGAAGCCGGAGCATGCGTAGCTGCGCACGTGCGCCTGCCTTCTGTTTAGATCAGAACAGCTGGAAACGTGCCCCACATCCAGATGAGCTTCTGAAGCCTTCCTATCTCACAGAACCACAATGAAGATGAAAGCAATGAGGGATGGAAGCGCGCGTGCAGAGTCACGCGTGGTGTTGTGACAGAAAGTGTTGCCACCAGCTGCAGGCTCAGAGGTTGGGATGTTTGGAGGTCTTACATAACCAGTCGTGATTTTCCACCGGCTCCTCTTTCAGGAGCAGCGAGACTGGAGCCGTGGAGCTCCGGACCCTGTGGTTGAACTTCCGGTTTGCACTCACCCGGGGCCGCCGCGTCGCCGCCTGGGTCACCCGCTCCAACACCGACTGGATCGCCTTCCCAACCTCCTCCGACATTGCTGCTCTCCACATACCGTCACACGGCGACGCAGCAAGACGTAAGAGTGACGCGCGCGCCGTGACGACAATCCTCTTTCAAAATAAGAGTTCACCTGGATTAGGAGTGCATTGAGCAGAGTGCGCCCCCTGGCGGCCCGTCCTGTTAACCTCACCAACAATAAAAGCAGGTGTCAAATATAATTGAAAGTAAAAAACAAAAAAACATCATTATATAATATGTATAAATATATGAGTTATGGGAACAAAGGAAGTTAATTTAAAATTTTTTTTTGTTAAATCCAATCAGTATTTCTTTGCGCATGAGTCACATGTATTTTAAAACGTATCAACCAAATTCCAGGTTAAATTTTCAGAAAATTAACTAAGGTAGAAAGACGTCCAGAACTTTCTCACAATACCTGTTTTAAGAGTGATATAAAGAAAATGTGGTTCTCAAAAAGTGATCACCCTAGAGGTGAAACTTGTACCTTCAGACAAGAGAATAAAATAAAAATAACTTGGGACATTAAAACAAATTTGGGGGTCCAATTTAAAATATTGTATTAATATTGTATTGGGGTATTTTATTGTTTAATTATCAGTCACTTCTTTTCACAAATGTTTTTTTTTTCTCGTTGCACTTATTTGTTGTTTTAATGCAAAATGGGGCCTTTCTTTGGTTTTTAATTTAAACACTGACAACATAATAAAAACACTTTTTTGTTGACAGCCACCAAATAAAACTATATATTTTTAAGCTTTAGAAAAATGGGTACCCCTTTGTTTTAGTGTCAAGCAGCTAATTTGCTTTTAATGTTTTAAATACCTTAGATTTTTTCCTCTCAACATAGAAACTTTTAAACTTGATAGAACGCAACAATAAACAAACTGAATCCAACTTTTTAATATTTTATGAACAAATATTTGCCTGCTAGTTTATGACAAGTTTGGCACCTCATGAATGGAAATTAAACATATCTTGAATATTCAGCTGACTTTGGTTTATCAAATTATTAAAATAGTTCAGCATTTATGTCATCACCACCATTCCCAACACTCTTTATATAGCTTTTTAACAGACAGCTAAGCTATAATAAAGCTTTAGAACTCCTTTAGATCAGACTAACCCTATCATTTAAGCTATCACAAAAACACAATTCTTGCTGCATCTACAGGAAAGAACACAAACAGTAACATTTCATGAAACCAAACAAATGCACGAATAAAAAGAAAAATAGTTTATTAACAAACAAACAAACAAACAAACAAACAAACATCTCAAAGCCAACAGGCTTTCATTGTGAATGAACTACAATGGAATGAGAAAACACGAGGCGCCGCTGTGCTCTGCTCATACTCGCTCCAAAGCCTCCAACATGATGATGCTGTTTCCTCGGATGACCTTTGGGAAGACAAAAGGAAAACGCATCAGATGTTTTCACGTTCATTTTTAAACACTTCAATTGTATGCTGAATGGAGAAAGGTTCTGGTTTGGGAAAAACTACTAAAGCCTTTCCTGAGGCCGTTACATCAGGAAAAACCACGAATCTTTAAATGTTTGGTTTCACAGATATTCACTGGATTGGGCAATTGTTATTTGTTCTTCCATAAAGACAGGGCAGTTTTTACAGATAAACTAATTAGACATTTTTGGAAAAGCTGGAGTATGAGATGTTCAGTATAATATATTTAAGAGAGATTGAAGCTCCCTTGTGGGTCTGGATGTATTTATTTTAAGTAGTAAGGAACTTTTGGCTACACATAAAAAAGTGTGGAAATGTTTTCCAGTAAACCCTGCTTTAGTTGCCTGGATCAGGTGGATTTCATCAAGCAGAATCTGCAGCTTCCCGATTCTAGAAAACCAGTAGCAACTAGAATACAGATGCCTGGAAAACAGACAAGGAAGTCCGTCTTATTAATATAATATTATACTTACAAGAAAAAGTGGGTAGAATAGGTTCTCTGACTAAAGAATTTTAAATAAACAAACTTTGAAACAAATTTTGTCTTTGTAGAAAAATTAGTTGCTGGAAATGATCAAAAACACAAAATGACCCACTGGATTGCTTTCATTTCTTTAACATGTTATTGTGACATTTTTCTGATGGAGGACATATTTTAAAAACTAAGCTTAAAATTGCTTTTCTGAGTAGTTCTTTATTTAAATTGTGGTGAATCAGAAGCAGATGAAAAAAAGTGGTAGAAAATGTTCTCAATCGAAAACACGATTTAGGCCATTTACATTTGTTACTAACTAGCAGACCTCTTAGTTATTTATTTTATTGGTTCATATTATTTTGTATACATCTTCATAAGATAGACTGGTTTGTTATAAGAAAAAAGCTACATAAATCTATATAGATAGCACTCAAATTGTGCCCAAAGATGAATTTGCTAATAGAGGTTTTAAATAAAAGAAAAGATATAGTACTATCTAAACCTATTCCTCCTGCTAGGGTGGGTAAAGTATTGAATTAAACTATTCCCTCATGCTACACAGTTCTGCTTGGACACTGACCACCATCCCGATGGTGTTCTGCTGTCCCCCGGGGCCCATCTCCAGACAGTCGTCCATCACCAGGTTCATGAAGGGGTCGAACCCTCGCAGGATGCCCTGGACGTGTCTGCCTCCATTTAGCTTCACTGGAGAAAACACAAAAGAGCAAACTGACGAAGGCTGCTAGCTAAAAAGCGAAATCAATTTCACAAGAAAAAAACGGTAAATGAATAGAAATGTGATGTAATTTTGAAATATGTATTAAATAATGAAGCAAGAGAGTATTAACTTACGGGAAAGCTTTTTGTCCATGAATCTGAAAGACAAAAACATGTTTAGATTTAGCTTCAATTCCTAGCTGTTCTGGCTAACGGTGGCTAACATGGAAACATACTACAAACTCGCGACAAAGACCGAAGCTGTCAAGCCTATCGTCTTTCAAAAACTTGCAAACTTACTTCTTTAGCTCTGGTGGATGCGCTTTGCTCATGGTGTCTGTATTTTAACGAAACAAAGTCGTGTTTCAATTCACAAAACCGCGTAGGAAACGCGTGTGGACCGTGAGACCGGAAGTAAAACCCTGTGACCCTTACGGTGCTGCGCCCTCGTGCGGCTGGGAGGAGGGATCTGGTTCAACAAGGTATCAGCCAAAGGCAAATAATACTATTTGCAGTTAGAAAATGATCAAAACAACTATAAAAAATAATTGCACATGAAGTGATATATATATATATATATATATATTTATTTCAAATTTAAGAGAACTGTCCTAATAATTTGAAAATGGAACCAAAATAAGAAAACTCCAAACAGAAGGCTGAATTACAGTTTGAAGAAAGACCCACAAGTTTAAAAGTAAAGCAGGTCTGGCTCCTGGATATCTGTAAAAATATAAAATGAAAATAAAGATTTAGAAATCCTTGAGAGAGAATTCATGTGGATGCAGCTGCAGCATCTTCATTATTTTATCATTTTCAAAAAATGATTTCGATTCGCTTACAGCTGAGCTAGTCAAACCCTGAGGAGACGGCAGTGAAGTGTCTGCAGTACAAACAGGAATTTTGGTGTTCAACACATTTCTTAAATTGATGTCAGTTAAAAATTACTTTTTTATCAAATAATATTGAAGGGTCTAAGAGGAAGCAACACATTAAGCTTGAGAAAACTTTTTAAAACTCATTGTATTAATAGTTTTTTATTTGTGCAAAAGCACAGCTGATTAGTATTTTTTTGTTGAACATCTGAGCTGTAATGATCCAAAGCAGAAATGAAATCAAACATACATTTTAAAAATGCAACAAAGTTTTTTTTCCTTTTTCCTTAACAAAGGTTGAACGTGAAAAAATTCCCAAAACATTTTTCAAACTTTAAATCATCACAGTGACACCGAAAAGAGCCGCTGAAAATAAGTTTAGAGAAACAAAACTTTGAGGCGGCTGCTTTTGTTTGCATAGAAAGGAGATACAATCCATGTTTTCTGCCATCAATAAAGACATCAAAAACAGTTTTTTATGAAGCAAAGGTTTATAGGAATCCATGCTAGAACCTCAGAAAAATGGAAATCTCTTGAATTTGCACTCACTAAAAAGCAAATGGCTGAGAATCAACCCAAAATCTACCGAAGAGAACAGCCAGCCATTCAAGAGGATGTTAGCATCCGTTAGTTCATATTTCCTCACTAACATGACCTGAGCTACCGTAACTTTAAGAGGTTATGTGAACATTTAGAAACTATGATATAGAAAAAACAAATTTGGAAAAAGTTTTTTTTTTCTTTTACAAGCAATTTTAAAGAAAAAACAGCCTCATTCATCTTCAGTAGGATGTTGTTAGCAAGTTACCATGGTGATGTGCTCATGGAAACCTGTCCTGACAAAAAAGAAAATGTATGAATCGATAATTATGTATTTTCTGATTAATTGGAAGAAAACAGCACAATTTGACAGAACACATTCAGTGAATGAAAGACATAAATGATGATGTTAATCAGTGCTTTCCCTTTCCAGGAAGATTAAGTTTTGATGGGAAAATAGCTTTTGAATCTGCCAGGTGTTGATTCAAATTGTAAAAACTTTATTAACAAACAGAAAGCAGAAGGCATTGCACTTTGATGAGTAAACAAAAATCAAATGTTCTCTTCAACCCTGAAGACGATAGAGCAAAAAAAAAAAAAAAGGCAGCTGTTGGACACATTCCATTTCCCATCAGGCTTTGCTGGTCTGCTGTGCCAGCGCCTCCGACTCTCGGTCCTCCTCCACCCGCACCCGCAGGTGCTCCTGACAGTGTTGGAGGAAGCACTCCAGCACGGAGAAGCCCTGCTGGCAGGGCACGCAGTGGTAAAGCCTGTGCCTCTTGGAGCCCGGGCCCTTGCAGGTGTCCATGTTGTTGGTGCACACGCTGCACTGGCGCCTCCTAACGGAGGACTGGTGCAGCTTCACGTGCTCTTTCAGCTGCCGCTGCAGGGAGAACACCTCGGCACAGGAGGGGCAGGGGAACTCCCCTTCCTCCTGCTCCGCTGCACACACCTGTACCTGCAACTCAGAGACGGTCACCGTGGGCTCCTCCCCGGGCCTTCCAGCCCCGCCTCTGACCGTCCTACGGTCCACCAGGCTGGGCTTTATTGCGTTTGGTTTGTCTTCTAAAGTCTTTCGCTCCTTGGAGGCCTGAGCAGGCGCCGAGCCTCGTTTTGCCGCGTGCTGCCTGTAATGAGCGCGCAATGACACATGCTGGAAGAAAACTTTGTTGCAGATCTGACAGGGATACGTGTCAGCTTTCCGGCGCTTGCTGATGGCGGGTCTCTGCTCTTTCTGGGCGGTTTTCTCTCTCCTGTGCTTCTCTTTTCTGTGCACGTACAGTTTGGAGGTGCTCCTGAAAACCCTGTCACAAGAACGACAGCTCAGAAGCTTCTCTTTGGGTCTCAGCTGGGATTCTCTGGAAAGGTGGAGACCCTTGGACTCTTTAGCAGCTCTACTCCTTAATCTCCTCTGATCCTGGTCTGCATGGTTCTCCTCTTTGTGGCGCTGCATCGCAGCCTCAGATCTGAATGTTCTGGAACAGAAGCTGCAGGCGATAACATTTCTGCCGCTTGGCCCCGGGGTGTCTGAGTAATCAGAGCGACTGGAGCCCCCCTCAGAAGCTGGTGGAGAGTCATCTGGAAGGCTGCTGGCATCAACCACGTTTGATGGTGATGACGGCTCGCTGCAGCCGGCCTGCTGATGGTGCAGCAGCGCCTGCTTCTGGCTGAAGCCTCTCCCACAGGGTGCACAAGCGTACGGCGTGCTGTCCAGCAGGTCAGGCTGCCGGTGGAGCGATTTGTCCGGCAGCCTGTTCCGGTTCACAGTCCAAGTCGTGCATGCATGACACAGAGAACCGAGCTGAGGGGAGGCACTGCAATGTTCACAGCGGGTGGATCTGCGGCTGCACTGATGCAGCTGCAGAGAGGACCTCAGGGAGAACTCCTGCCCACACGACAGACAGCGGTGGGGCTTGGGTAGCGTGTGCTTCAACTCCTGATGCTGCAGCAGACCTGCTGCATGCGAGAAACCCTTTCCACACTCTTGACAGAAGTACAGCTGGGCAGGCTGCTGCCGCTGCTGCTGCTGCTTTGGGTCAGCGCGGGCGAGGAAGCTGGCCAGCTTGGAGAGCGTGTTTGCTGCCGAAGCGGAGCGGCTGAACGACTCCTGAGATCTAGGGGTGCTCCAGCTGACTCCGTCCATCCTTTCATTGATTCTCTGATCTGCACTGAGGAAGACAAGAAACCTCAATCAGCAACAGAAAAAAAAAATCCCACGTTCTTTCACCTAGACATCTTCCATCAGCTGTCTGCATAGCCTAAAACTAGACTTTAAGTATTCAATTTCATTTATTTTTATTTGAGACATTTAAAAATCAAAATTTAAAATGCTTTTTTTTTTTTAAGAGGAAAGATCAGAACACGGCAGTTTTAAAAACAAACTCTGATCATCTCTTGAACTATTTTCAAAGCGATCACAGTGGTCTTTTAATTGATTATGCTGTTTTTAGCCAACACTTTTCAAAAACTGTAGTTTTTTAGGACAGTAGTTCATCCGAAACTTGACTCGGAGTTATGACCAGCCAAGAACAACCGGTGCAACCAAAATAGCGTGCAACACTGGAGTGATCCAGCCGTACAATTGAGCCAGATGTCAGCTCAGATGAGGAAAAAAAAACATGATTTAGTTCAGTTGTCTACAAGTGGATGCATCGGAATGGAGCGGAGCAGCAGGGAGCTTGTGGCCAGACTCCACAGTGTCACAACTAAGCTCTTTTTCAAACTGCATTTTTGTCTGTTTCTGATTCACAAAGATATTAATATATATAAAAAATCTACCCAGTCAACCAACAGCAAATGTCACAAATGACGCCTTTACTGGGATAAATGGTTAAACGTAGAGGCATCATTAGTTGTTCCACCATGCAGAAAACTGTGCTTGCATGCAATCGGCAGCTTGGAAAATCTCTCCACGTGTGTTCTAGTTCTACGTGTCCTGTGAAGGCAAACAAACAGATGCAGTGATTTACTAAATGTATTTATTTATTTGGAAGTTTGCCGGTTTAACTGGGCTTTGCTGGAAATTGTTAAAAATACACAAAGAGTCAAATCAACCACCAGATCTGCGTGACGCCAGATGATCACATGTGAATGAGAGATTACAAGGCGTCTGTTCTTCTTTAGCTAGTTCCTATTTCTAGTGAACCCCCTTAAGTTCACTTCTGTTTTACGAAATAGCTGTCCTGTTATGGGCAGACCAGGTCTTGCAGCTCGTGTTCCTGAGAACGCAGCTGCTTAAGGTTAAGCTAGCTCCGCGTTTGCTAACGCTATTTTCTTGCTAAAAAGCTTCGCTAACGAACCAGAAAACGACAATTTCCGGTTGTTTCCGCAGATTACCTGCAGTCTAAAGCCGAAATGACAGAAAACCAGGCGGTGCAGTACCTCTACAACCAGCGCAAAGACCAGAAAACCCTCCGACATGTTTGCAGGTTGGTGAAGGCGAAGTTTGTAACCACTTCCGGTACGTCACTTCCGAATGGAAACTTCGAAAGTTTTTTTCTTAATGCAAATATTTTTTTTTTGTAAAGGGGTTTTATCGTTGAAAAGAAAGTAAACACAAAAATGAGTTTTTAGGAAAGCAAAAGGGTGCTTTAATGAAAAATAATTCTTTGTGTAAATTGTAAAAGTTAAAGTCATTAAATACAAAAATGGGAATTATTTCCAGCAATCCAGGTAATGTTTGTAACATTTTTTTGTCAAAACTTTGAACCAAAAGTTTTTAATCTGCACTATTACGTATTTCTGTCCTGATTATATTTCACAACTTTCAAGATGAACTGGAGTTACAATCGTTTAACATGTTGGACATAAGGGTGCTGATTGCCCAGGGCACAGAAAAGGCAATTTCCGGCCCTGTTGGTAGGCCTTGTTGACTTTTCATGAGCTGCTCTGCTTTATATTTAAAATACATTTCCTTTATTTTTACATATATCTTAATGACAGACAGGTGTGCATTTCACCATTCCTCCTTTTTATTTCTTACAAGAAAATCACAAGAGACAGTTTAGACAGAAGAATGTCTTTAATACAAACAAAAAGAGTGAAAATACAGCAGTCACTGTAATCATGAACTAATTTTAAGGCTAAAGCCAGCTCAGACCTTTGAAGTGTTTTACATCATGGCGTTGGCCCAAAACATATTTGGCATTTAGTCTGAAACAGCATTAATGAATCTGGATCAGCCATCAGTCATCAACATAAAGTGATTTTTTGTTTCCCGCTGAAAGGCATGGAGCGAACAATACCGCTGTGGTAGAGACACAATCAGATGCCCCCAAGGAATGAGTCCATTTTTAAGGCTGCAGGTTGACTCTCAGACACTCAAATATTACACTCATCAAACGCAAGGACAAAACAATTTACGACAAACCCAAAGCCATTCATTTCACAGACGGGAGCGCCACAGAAGCTTATTAAAGGTTTAATGCCAAAAAGAGGCTCAGACGTCAGGTGGATGCTGAAATGATGAATGAGTGATTCCATTTTTTTTCCTGGTGAGAGACTCTGCATGTTGACAGATACTTCAAACACTCCTAATCACAAAATCGTTAGATTCTTGAGTGAAACCAAAGAGAACAAACCGACAGGAAAAGAAGAGCATCAGCAATTGTCAGACTGAACACGCTAAAGGTAGATGAACAGATAATCACACACATTTTAAAGAACTTAAAGCCGGATCACGGCACAGACTGGGGAATGTTAGGATGCCTGTTAACCGGAACAAGTTCAAAATTCAAGCATGAAGAACAGGACAGCACAAGAACATTCTAGAAAATGCCCAGAACACGAGCATCGTAACTGAGAGCTGCATGGGACGGCCTTCAGCTGCACAAGGTGGCCAAATACCTGAAACTGTTTTTTATTCTGTAAAATTCAGATAATTGTGATAAAAAAAAAAATATATATACTTTTTTTTTTTTTAACAGATCACATGATCAAAAGCATTAAGATCTTGACACCCTGGTAAAAATAACGTTTCTTTTCTTTATAAAATCCTTAAAGTAAAAAACTGGTCTTGTTTTCTAAACTATTGACAGTTTGATTCAGTCCAGCTTAAATAAGTTTACGAAATTAAAGCTACATTTATTTAATGTTTTAGATACAAGACTGTGAAAAGTATCTGCCCCCCTACTTTGACGATATTTGTCACACTTCAATTGTTACACAAATTTTTAACTTTACACACAGACAAAGCAAATGAATTAAAAATGCCTTTTTTATTTAACATTTTGACAAAAATATGGATTTTCTCTCAAACTTTTGGACAAATGTTCTGTGGTGTTCCTTCAGGGTGTAATTACCTTCTTAAGGATCTGTCAGTTTCAATTTTTGCCCCCGATAGTTGAAATATCTATTTCAATATAGAAAGTTTTAACAGTTTCATAATAAGTTTAGAAGGTTTGGAATAATTTAAGTGTGACTAATATTCAACAAACAAGAACTTTAAGTGTTTTTTCCCAGAACTGCAGGGGTTCGTTCTCTAACGAAACGCATCTGTTGCTCAGTTTGGATCAGAACTGAACCTGAAATGTGAAACATCTCAGGTCTGGTTTAGAAACATGACTCAGAGCATCAGGGGAGACCAAATGAAAAGTGAGTGACCGCTCAAATGGTACTTTTCATGAGTTGACTGTACACAGCTGGTTTGTGTCATGAGACGCCTCAGCCACATGCACCCATTTGGAGGTTGACCCCTGCTGCAGGTTTCTGGGTGGTTCGGGTCCGTGAACGGTCGTGGAGAGGAGCGGCTGCATCTTAAGGGGGGGGTGCAAATGCGTCTTGCTTGAGGCTCGTACGGTCTCTTCCAGGGAGGTCATGAAAATGGAACGTACTATAGTCATACGTGTGGAAAGTGTATCGCGATAAATTTGTTGTACGAGTTGCACGCACTTATGACGTAGACGTGATGCTATGGTACGGTGCCCTTACGCTGCACTGTGGTCGTTAGTAAGATGCGAGCACTGGCGCCTCACTGACCGCGCACACGTGCTGTTTGCACGGGGTGTGCATGTAAAGCGTAACTGCCTATAGGACGTCCACACAAACAACCCTCTGATTGTCCCATGTCCTCATTTCTAACAGTCAGGCTGCACGCAAGGAGCACGCATTTATCACGTGAACAGCACTAATGGTGCAGTCTGCAGGATTTTGGGGGGGGGGGTTGAAAAAAAACAACAACAACTTTTTACGACATGCCTGTCTACTTGCGTACCCCTTGTTGTTAAGTGTTCGCTATGCCCCGTCACCCACAGAAAAAAATATGCATCAACGTTTTCTTTCTATGGGTTCAATAAGCGATCCGGCACCTTGACATTTCGGGCGGACCCTAACAGGTTTACTGATTTTTGTTTCACCCGCAGTCGGCCCGAATTCACCCGTAAGGGCAGTTGTGACTAAGAGTTTACCTGGAGGGGTCAGTCTGCATTCATCCATCTGAACAAACAGATATGAGTTTTTTGTTTTTCTCATATATTCAAATGACTGAACTGAAGCAAATACATATATTTTGCCTAAAAAGAACAGCCTTTCAAACATTCCTGTTTGTTTTTTTTTCTGAGTAAATGTTTCAAGTGGAGAGACCGACATCAGGACAGCAGATCCAAGGTAGGTGTGGTAAAATACACTGTAACAGTCTATTAAAACAGCAATACACTTTGACTGCAGACAGTCCAAATCCACATCACTGTCACCGGACTGGACTTTCACAGCATGAAGTTGAGTGCTTGGAGCATCAGTCCCATCAGTCTTTTCTGTGGTACCTCGGACACCCCCGATGTGGGGAGGGGGCTTTTACCTCTTATAGTGACTGGGTGCATCTGCAAACATGTACTTAAGTCTGTAGGCTTCAGCCAGCAGCAGGCCCACCTCCTCGTTCCCCCAGTGGATGGTGGGAAGATTCTGCAGAAGCATGAGAAGGCCCTGAAGACGACAGACACACGACCGTCTCAAACCAGATGCAGCAGGTAAATAGGAATAAAACACAAATCTGTACTTCCAGAACAGTTTCCTATAAAACAAAAAAATTGAAATGATCATTTGCTGAATAGTTTCAACATTTATTAAACAGTCAAGACGTTTTTAGCACGTTTTGTATATTTGACTAAAAATATTCAAGTTTTTCATGTTTTAGAAATCAAAAGATTTAAAAGGTTCTGAAAACTGAAATCAGCTCCAATCACCTGCTTTTTAGTTTTTCTTCTTTCTTTCAACTTTGAAATTCTAAGAGATGTTTATGAAGATGAGTCAAATGACTAGACTTTGGTCCTGCTTTCATTAAATCAAGTTTATTCAAGAATATCTTTAATTCACTCCACAGCCTCGACGTTTGTCATTTATTTCCTTGACTTTATATCATTAAATACTTTGGTAAACGTTTCAGTTTCTGCATCAGTTTCATGATGGTACCTGAAAGTCAACCATGGACAGGATTTCTTTACGCCACTCGATGAGGAATGCAGCGCAGACGTACAGGTGGAAGTGGGAGAAACCTTCAGCTTCAGCCTGAGAAGACAACAGAACGGGTCAAAACAGCGCCGCTGTGTGATGCCACAGCTCAAGTGTGGACCCACACAGAGCTTCAGCAAGCATTATAGAAACAGAGAAGTCAGCAGATCAGAGCTGCACAGGAGCAGGAACCACTGACCATTCAAACTCTGGGCCGACGCGTCTACTCTACAGTTAAATGGTAAATGGCGTACACTTGTATAGCACTTTTCTACCTAAAGGTCCAAAGCGCTTCACAGTCACAGGCCCATTCACGCCACACACTGGTGGCGGTTTTGCTGCCGAGCACTGGCGCCAACCTGCCACCAGAGGCAAGGTGGGGTTCAGTGTCTTGCCCAAGGACACTTCAATGCATGGGCGGGCAAGGCGGGAATCGAACCTGCAATCTTCAAATCAGAGGTGGATGGGTCTAATGTGGAGACCAAATTTGATGTTCGACGAAGTATTAGGACCACCATAAGAAAACAAAACAAAAAAAAAACACATTGAAGAGAATTAAGTTGTAAAATTATGAAAAAAAACAAACAAGAATAGTCATACAATTATAAGAAAAAGGCCATGCCTTTGTTTGTAGCTATAGTTTGGTTGGTAGTAAGCCTCCATCCACATTATGTGGATACTGCTTTAGATCATCATAAGAATCTATGTGCCATAATGCATTTGGACACTGCTGACGGCGCGCTCTCTGAAAATCCATTCCTAGTGGGTGAAGAATCTTCTTCTGCAGAGTTCCAGTTTCCTACAAAGTCTTTTCAATGTTCTTATAATAAAACAATGTTGACTCACTAAAAGACAAAAGCTGAACTAACCGCTTACAATGAGCTCTATGTCCCTCATACTGAATAGTTCAAATTGATTCTTTTTTGTTGTTTATATTTTTCAAGGTAAAATCTTTGACTTTAATCTTGTACATTCTCAACTTCTAAACTTATGAAATTATAACCTTATTGTAGTAAAATATTGAGTCTTACTCATAAGTCTACGAGTTTAGTCTTTTAAAATTAGAACTTTTTTCTTCATAATTTTACAAGTTTATAATCGCAATATTTGACTTTTTTTCCTCTCGTAATTTTACGACTTTATTCTCATAAAATTACAATTTATTTTTTTAAAAATAATTTTACTACTTTATTCTCATAAATGTATTTATTTTCTTATTTTTAAGGTGGCCCTAATACTCCTTCGTAGTCGTAAGGATGGACCCATGACAGAAAAAGTTTTTAAAACGTTAATCTGGACTTTGCTTTATTTTAAACTAAAAACGTCTTCAACAACTAAGTGCAGGTTCACTTTTTAATACTCTTTCAGTACAAATCCTTTCTAATCCTCTGAATCCTGCCTGCTCACGAGCTCTGTACCTGGTAGGTGTCCCACAGACGAATGGTGCAGCGGAGTGGCAGTTCCCTCATCAGGAGGTTGTTCATCCACCGGAAAGCGAACTGCAGGTACTCCACCTCGTACTTCTTGAAATGATTGTGAATATCCACTGAAGAGGGACAACAGTTTTTACATTTGCTCGGTTTCTGTTTTGGGGTGCAGCGTGCGTCCTGCAGTCAGACGGAGATTCGTCCACCTACCATCGATTCTGCTGACCAGCTCCTCCAACGCTTTGACCTTATTCTGGATTCCTGGCTGGGCGAAGGTGTAGTTGTCCTAAAAAGTAACTTGCTTCAGTGAAAAGGGTGGAGTTTCAGAGAACTGCACAGAGAACGAAGAGCTGCACCTGTATGCCGTCCAGCAGCTTGCTCATGCACCAGAAACTGTCTGCCTCGATGTTCCTCTGAGTGTCCAGAGGGAGCACCACCACGTCGAAGTTCTCCACGTGCTCCTCTGGAATATCAGTCAAACTCAGAACTCACTTCAAGTTTACAGTTTTTGCTTTTAGGAACATTTAAAGTCTCACTCCGATCATCCTTTGGTCTGTTTTCAAAGCGTTCCCAGTGGTCTTTTGATTATGATTATGCTGTTTTTGCCCCCCTCCCAAAAAAAGTCATTTTTTTAAGACAGTAGTTCGTCATTAATTTGCATCTAGGAGTCTTGAAATGACCGTTGGCGCTGAGGCGCCCCCCTTTGCCGTCACCCATAACGACATTTTTTCGTCCGCTCCTGATTCACAACGACGTGAATAAATTAATACTCATAAATGTAATTTTGAGCTTAATTTTCTTTAAATATGTATCCTCCATCGAGAACGTGTTAAAAACACATTTTTTAATCGGAGTGGGTCTTTAGGCCTCAATACCAAACTCTGAACTTACTGACAAACTCAGACAGGAAGACGACAAAAAAGGGCGTGACCAGGTCATTTATGCCCTGAACGTAGCCGCTGGCTGGATGACGGATGGCCCAAATGAAGAGAATTCGCTCAAACACCTGAGAAAAAAACACCATGAAAAGGAATTTCAGCCTTAAAACACTCACTATGTCAGAAGACTACAGACACAAACTAATCGACACAACAGGAAGTAATAAATAAATAAAAACAACCTCAGCTCTACACAGCAACTCTATTTGACGAATAAGAGCATTTGATGCATTGATAAGGTAATGATTTAGTGTAATACATTTTATATCTAGCAAAAGGCTTCCTTATTTCAGTTGCAGGCCTCTAGAACTCATGTCCTCTACCTCCCTGCCTGTTCTCCAGCTCTCCCTGCACCCCTGGTTAACTTGAATGAATCAGGTGTTCAGTCAGTCAGACACGAGGAGGAAACATCAGAGTCAGCTCATCAGCAGTAAGGAGGCCAAGGAGACCTGGAGAACAGGGTGGTTGATCCATTTCAGGGAATTCAATCAGCTAGTTAAATTCTTTCTGCTTAATTTAGGAAGTTTTCAAAAAATTAGATCAACATTTTGGAAACCTGGTGAGTCACTGAGTCTTCATCAATACATTCAAATAAGACATATCTATTGATAAGCTTTGATTTTTCAAGTGAGGGCTTTTTAAACAAATCTTAAATACTTCTCTTTGGAAAAGTTTTTTTTATAACTCTGCAGTTTTTAGGGATAATTGTTTGCCTCTTCTTTTATTATATTATTGGGAATTGTGTGTCTTATTTGAGAAATATATGAAGTTTGACCTCTATTAATAGATGTTTTTATTCGTTTCTGTGTTTTAATTGGGTTAAATGCACACATTTAAATTCATTAACCACTTAAGTTTTGTATGCGTTTATAGAAAACACACACAAAAAAGAAACTAGAAGGTTTTGGTTCTGATGAGAAGAAATCAACCTTTTTGGAAATTGACTTTCTGCATTTTCTTAGAAATTCCATTCTAATGATGAACCATTTTTTGCTGAGAAATAAAAGTTTGGATTACAGGCCCTCCATATTTACTCAAACTTTCATTGATTTTGCTTTAAAATGTTCAAATGTTGTTTTTTAGCTCTGCTAAATGTGTGACCTGCTTGACTGTTTGCGTAAACAGAACTGTAAGGGTGTAATACGCAAAAAGCTAAAAGTGATGCAACACTTCAGGACTCCCTGAAGGTCAGGGGGCCACAGCTTTTCCAGCAATTCTTGCTTTTGTCATGGCAATGTGGGAGGGGCAGAGTCACAGACTCCATAAGAACATAATGTGTTGGAAGTTTGAGAGTTCGAATAAACGAAAATACTTGTCAAACGTTTTCCATGAAGTTCATGTTTTTAAGTGTTTAACATGTGTGCCTTAAAACAAAATCAAACTTCAAACAGTCGTGCTGCCATAAAACTGAGGTTAAATCATTTCTCACAAATCTAAATTTAGATCAGTTTGAAGCCACGTTTGAGGAACGAGCTGAGGTCAGTGCAGATCGTCTCTGACAGCAGAGTTCCTCTGAGGTTTGGTATCAGATGCAGCTTCTTCCTCTGCGGTCACCACATGCACCACGTCGTTTCTGCTTAAGACGAGCGGTGAAACAGGAAAAAGCACAGTCTGCTCTTGTTCTGGTCTCACTTTAGATTGCGGATGACGTATTTTCAGACTGCAGGGAGCTAACACTGAGTTGATCGAGCCACTGACTGAAGCTGAACAGATGAACTCAAACACGCTGAAACAAAACGGTGAAGTTTTCCATTTAAAGACAAAGAGGCCTTCAGCGCAGATCTAACCTCTTGCACGGCCGGCTGCTGGAACAGTGGGATCAGAGGGTTGGTTCTCGGAATGTCGATGTGGATCTGACAGAAAGAGGGTCCAAAAGATTATTGACAGAAGTTAAGAGGTTTGTCTTCTGTGTGGACTAAAGTTCTGCCTCACCTGTCTGTACGTGTCTTTATAGTGCTCATCTGTTCTGGAGTGATAATACTGCTCAATGAAACCAAAGTACTCCTCCCGCTTTCGGCGGAGCACCTGCTCTCTGCGCTCCTTGTTGGCAGGCAGGTATCCCTGTAAGAAGGTCATGGGCAGAAAAAAAGAAGATGTTTCTGATGGGTTAGGGTGCTGATGGGGCTGTGGGAGAGGTTTAGACTGATAAACTGCGTCAGAGAGCGGAAAATGCTGCAGACTGCAGGTTGGGAGCCTTACAGATAGAAGTCTCCAGGTGATCGGCCGGACTTCTCGCGGTATTCCTGACCAGCTGTGCTTCCGGAGTTCCTCTGTGAAAGGGAGGGACGAGAGAGGACCTCAGTCAGCCCGGCTTTTCTCTGCAGACCTCACAGCAGAAGTCCACAAACTGCAACAGCTGTTCAAACACTCAAAAGCGACACTCCTGATGCTACAAGGAGGTGTCTGCGGCGCCGCAGTACCGAGGTCAGTGTTGGGACTCGCCAGCAGCTGCTTGAATTTGTCCAGCCGGTTTTTCTCCCGCACCGTCATGGGGGGGGCCCCTGAAGCATTCTGGTCAGAGATGCGAGCCACCAGAGGGATGATGGGACGCACGGGGAGCGACTGCTGCTTCTGCAGTGAGGAGCGAACTGCTGAGGAGAAACAAAACGCCCATGAACCTCTGCCCACTTCAGGAGGGGATAAAACACTTCAGGAGGAATGAAACCATGAAGGCCTTTGGGCAGAGATTTTCAGCACTTATTAACAGTATGTTTCCAAATTCAACTTTATCTGTAGAGCACATTTCCAGTTGTACAGCACCTCAAAGTGCATTTTACTTCATAAATAATTAATAATCCACCACATGTGCACATTAAACCAATCTGAAACAAAAGAAACGCCGCATGAAATCAATAAAAAAATTCCAAAACAAAATCAACAGGGCACAAGAGCAACAGACGAAAAGGGTAAAACTTACTTAAAAGCAACTAAAATGACTACAGCTTTTCTTGAAAACTGTCCACATTAGACGAGGCCCTCTTGTCCTCAGAGCATCTGTTCTGCAGGTGAGGCTCACGGTTCTGGAATGAGGCCTCGCAGTGGGTTTTTGTTCTGACCCTGAGAACCTCCAGTAGACGTGTACCCGAGGACCTGAGGGCTCTGGGAGGATCATAAACTAAAAGCAGTGCCTTAAGACTAATGAAAGAATCTTAAAATCGATCCTAAAGCTGACAGGGAGCCAGTGCAGATGTTTCAAAATTGGTGTTATGTTCTCTTCTTTGTGGTTAAAAGGCCAGCAGTTTTGAACAATTCACAGCCGATTATACTGGGATTCATTTTACCAGTCTCTATCATCCACCATTCAAATCTGTGCTTCATAACAAAAACTGAGCAGGCAGATAAACTTTGCATTTCTTCTTGTAACTGAAGTGAGACAATCTTGCTGTTTTTCTTAAACTGCAGCATCTACTGTTGTCACACAGGCTTCTGAACCCTCAAGCAGATGAGGGCATCATGGACTGTCCCCACGCTCATTTCTGGACTTTTCTTTTTTTTTTTAAACAATGGTGTTTTTCCCCTGTCAAATCATTTTTTAATAATGTCTAGTTGTTATTGTATTTAATTATTTTATTAGTTGCCAAGTTCATTGACTTTTTAAGTCGGCAAAGTGCGATTTAAGTAAGGGTTAATGGCAGATGAAGTGTGCGGTTATTACTTTTTGACGCACGCTGTGGAAGCCTGAACCGTGCGTTAAAAAGTAATAATTGCACACTTCGAAGGCCATTAACCCGCTTATACCATGGTCACTTACAAAAGCAATACATATTAACCAGGTTTTAGTCCTTAATTCATGTTTTTTTTCCCGATTTGGATCGCTTTTCTCACAAAAAGTGGACTATATGTTACGTGATGCATCACGTAACATATAGTCCGCGTCGCGCAGCACAACCACTGCAGTCAAGATTTGGCGAGATATATATATATATATATATATATATATATATATATATATATATATATATATATATATATATACTGATCGTCCCGATGGGTTGAATAAAGCATCAGTTCAAAGAGAAAGTTCACCTCTTATTGCTTTTTTTTGTCCAAATGATGAAGCAAAAGTTGTTTTAAAGAAGCCGACGTAGTGATACAAAACATTTAAGCTAGCTGACCGGAACTTCTTTTTTCACCGTGCGGTTATCAGGTTTTAATGCAAACCCAGCAGCCAATCAGAATTGAGTATTCAACCGGACCATGGTATAAGAAGATTGAATATGATTATGATTATAATGTCATACAATGCAGGTAAAATGAAGATTAACAAAGATTATTCCAAATTATACCATGGTCCGGTTGAATACTCATATAGTCCGATTTTTGTGAGAAAAGCGATCCAAATCGGAAGAAAAACAAGAATTAAGGACTAAAACCTGGTTAATATGTATTGCTTTTGTAAGTGACCATGGTATAAGCGGGTTAATGGCCTTCGAAGTGTGCGGTTATTACTTTATAACGCACTTCGCGGAAGCAACCGTCCTCGTTCAGGCTTCCACGTCGTGCGTTAAAAAGTAATAACCGCACACTTCGTCGGCCATTAACCCTTACATGAGAAACAAAAAATCACGTCACCAATTCTTACCAACTCATGTGAATGCATGTGGCTTGAAACTTTACCGTTTGAATTTAATTTCCATTTTTATGATGAGGAATCATCAGACGGCGGGAGTACAGATCTGTACTTTACTGAGTGATAATCTGGAGGAAACATCAAATAAATAAAGCTCAAGTTGTTCCCGAACAACCAAACAGGCAGGGACTCTTCTGGGCTCCCACTGTCTGACGCTGAGAGTCTCATAAAACTGCAGCTGAAGTTATTGAAAAGCTCCACCGCCTGCATCTCATCTCTTTCTTCTGGTTTGTTTACAGGAGGAGTAACTGCAGGATGGAGTCAGGTGACCTGTGAAAGGAGCTGCAGGTGTTTGATGAATGCAGCTGCTCATAAAACAGACAGACCATCTGCATAAAAGAAACTGTAGGAATGAAAAAGCCCGTTCTTATTTATTTGGATCTGTCCGTATGTATCACACTAAATGTCCCCTCACAGATCATCTAGAACCCGCAGATCCTCACACGCTGAACTTTAAATGTAGAACAGGCAACAAGGCTTTGCTTTGCTATCAATGGTCCCCGTTTAAGAACCCTGAAGATCTCAGAGCTTCTTTGCCTGAGAGGATCTGTCAAACTGTGTTCAACTACAGGAAGTAAACTTACATCAATAAACTTTGTTTTTTTATTGTTCTCTTAGGTTTTTATTGAACCTTTTACTAAAATACAAATTGGGTGGTAACTGTTGATGGATTGATGGAAAACATTGCGTTATATTTAAGGATCTACTCCAATGAAAATGGTACTTTTTCGTGTTTTTTGAGACATTTGTCTGATGATGAAAAACATGTATAAAGAAATTTAAGCATAAAAATGCATTTCTGAGTATTTCTTTATTTAAATAGCTGGAGCAGAGGAAAAAGTGTCGATCGTCTCAGGGGGGCTACAAGCTTCCTGCTCTGCTCCATTCTGATGCGTCCACCTGCAGATCCATGAATGTCTTTGTCTCCCTCGTCTGAGCTGGAATCTGGATTCAAACTGGACGGCAGGATAGCTCTGATATTGCTCGCCATTTTTGTCACGCCGGACATGTTAGGTTGGGGACGTGAGGGGCTAGTCCCGCCCACAACTCAAAGGCGAATGAACTTTTGAACTACTGCTGCTCTGCAGATACTATGTCCTAGAAAAAAAACCCCACACGGTTTATGGATTTTGGCTAAAAACTGCATAATCATAATTAAAAATAGATCAAAAGAGGATCACAGTGAGTCTTTAAATCATTATATTTTGTTTGGTTATAGTTTCCTCAAAGAAACTCTTCTTTGTGGGTTTTATGATTAACTTTTTATTTATACATGAATAAAAAAAATGTGTGTACTTTTTTTTTTTTTTTTTAATTCATCTCTTTTTTGTACAATCCAGCTGCCATCATTAGAGTATCAGTCTCTAATTTATTCTCTATCCTTTCATCCTCTCATGAGCACAAATGTTCATGTGTTTGTAGGGAACTATCATTTATTTTGATTTATTATAAATCATTTTGCTCTCCAACGTCTGTCTTGGAAAAGTGGTTTAGAAATTAAAAAAATGTGCTGATAATTAAAGGACTGTAAAAGAACAAAACAGAAACAGTCGTCCAGAATGATTTTCAGAGTGGGAATTGTTCTGTGCAGCACATGTTAAAGGCGCCCCCCCATCCCAAAGGAGAGTGTAGTTTAGCTTTCATCCTCATTAAAAAAGCAGCTCTGTGGGTCTTAAGGCTGAGGGAACCCGTCTGAAACGCACCAGAGGAAGAGCCAAGATCTGCGTCGCTGCAGGACTTCACCAGCCTGCCGTTGACCTGCTCGTGTTCCACATCCTCCTCCTGCACGTCCTGGAGGTCCTGACCAACCTCTGTGGGTGGAGCCAGTGTTTGGGACAACACACTCTGAGGGTCACCCGCTTGATGCTGATTCTACAAAGATGACACAGAAGATTTGAAGAAGAGTCAGAGATTTCCGTGTCAGACCACCCACAGACAAAGGCGTGTTCGGCAGCTACTTGTTTGTGCAGCGACGAGGCAGAGTCCAGGCCTGATGGTGTGGAGGAAGCCGAGGTGGGAGTCCAACAAAAGTCCTCGTCCTCTTCATCGTCAATGTCCCATGCATCGTTGGTGCTGGTGGCAAACTCGTGGAAGCTTGAGGCTTTTTTAGTCTTGACATTGTTGAGTTTAGGTTTTGTCTCTCTGAGATACCTGCAGGGGAATAGAAGGAGAAACTGAATGATGCTGACATGCAACGGCAGCTGATCCACCAGCATTCTCTTAAAAAAAAAAAAAAATAAAGGAAAAAGCAAAAACAACCATGGCGGTTCCAACAAACTGCTAACATCTGCTCACAGCTGCACAGAGCGGATGCATGCGTGCTCCAGAGGGACGTGAAGCATGCACAATCACAGCTAGAACCAAAGTGCTTTCATGGACCATGCAGCTCACGTGCACACTTACGTGCGCCGCAAACGGGGATCAAGAGGCGGATGTTGTGCTCCATAAACTGGCCGCACACTGTGGAAGATAGCGTGAAAAGATGTCACAGCCTGAAGAACAACACCTGCAGCTCCTCAGACACGGAGGTGTCGCTGTGAAAGCCTTTTCATGTGTTTGAGTAATGAAACACACAATCAACCCCAGCAGACTGCACTTTGTCAGGAGCTGAGCGCTCCGAGGGAAAGATCTTCTCCCCCAGTGAAGATCCAGCCTGTTGAGGGTTCAGAGCCAGCAGCTCAAACAGCTCTGCTTAGGCAAAAGTCTTCTCAGCTTCTCTCCAACAGCCCCCCAAAGAAGAAGAGGACACATTTTTTGGAGTAATTTTGGAGTGCACCGATTCATTTAAACAACTATTGGATTCACGCCATCGATGGAGGCTGCTGACACGATTCAGTCGTTCATTTTGAAGAATCCAATTCACTGAACTAAAATTCATGCAGGACATCTTTAATTTAAAACAGCCCAAAGCTTCTGTCAGCGTTTTGAGAAATTCCACGTCCTCTTCAGAGGCGGTTGGAGACTTCAGTCAGTATTTTAAACAGTGAGTGACTTATTTAAAATGTCTCCATCCTTGTCAAATTAAAAATATTTCCACCGTAACGATAAATTGATCATTTTTTTGTCGTGTGTTTTCTCCTCTGCCATCACGTCTGTGTTGTCCGCTGTGCTGGCGCATGACGTCACTTGCAGGCAAAGTAAATAGTTTCATTTAACATTTTTATGTAATTGTAAACAAACCAGCTGTTCCTCAATCTAAGTGTTTTTTTTCCCCCATATATGGATATATTTCAATTTGAAATGATTCTATAATAATAGAATAGGTCAGGGGTCTGCAACCTTTAGAACTTAAAGAGAGATTCAAGTCAATTTCTCACCGACAAAACCCAAAAGGAGCCAAAAAGTCCGACATCGCCCTTTAGAAAAATAAGACATGGATTTGGGTTTTTGTTTTTTTTTACTAGGATAAATGCAGAGGAATTGTTGTTTATTTGGCATAAATAAAACATAAACATAAAGAGAAAATAGATTTTTTTCAAAAAAGTATTGTTTATAACTTTTGGCAGAGGTACCGTACATATGGCTTCCTTTCAAAATAAATGACACATTGAATCACATAAGATCATATCAATACAGCAAATGTAGTGATAAGTAGTGAAACATCAGCGATGCTTAAAGAAAAAAATCTGCTTTCTGAGTCTTAGCCAGAAATGTGTAAATCTAACAAACCAAATTTAAATCAGTGCTAGTTTAGTGACTCGTCCTTTTTTTAAGCAAAAGGTGCATTTAAAATCCTTCAATTTGTTCAAAAAACAGGAAATCTGTCTTATCTGTTGTGCCTTAATTCTGGTTGTGTTTACTGACCTCCAAATGATTTCCTGAGAAACACGGCGCACAAAAATCTGGCAAAAGGTTTCAGTTTGACTCGTGATACGTTCTGTCCTTCAGCTGTTTGTGAATGAGTTAAACAAAGTTTGAGTTACTTTTTTACTTTGCTACCTACTTTTCACTTCACAGTGACCTTTTTAAAATTAAAAACTTATTATTTTTCTTTCAACAGAGAGCCACAACTGTGGTGTAAAAGAGCCACATGTAGGCTCTGGACGGCCGGTTGCAGACCTTTGGTAAAGGTTGTTTCTATTAAAAACTTGCCTCAGACAGATCGAATATCGAATCTTATTTATTTGGATTTTTAAATATATTAATATATGCTGTCCCTGTCTTAAATAAACAAACAATATACGGTAAATATAAATTGATACATCTATTAATCGTTCCTGCTCTAGTAAAAAACATTTTTGCTTATTATACCATATAAACTGACATAAAACCTGATTACCATAAGTGCCTTTTAATGCTAAACTTTTCTTTTTAGCTACGGGGTCTCTTGGGGGTCAGTGGGACACAGGGGAGAGGAGGGCCGCTCTGACACAGACTCTGTTTACAGAAATTATCCAGACTTTCTTTAGGGGTTTTTCCAGCCTGGGTTTAAGCCAGATCCCACATTTCCTTTGCTCTGAAAAGACTTCAGGAGAGAATCTGAAAGGCTTTCACATTAGTCTCATCAGGAGCAAACTTCAGCCACAGACTTTTCTGCCACAAAATGAGCCTAATTTCTGTGAAAAAAAAACGGACATAAGACGTCACGCAGCTGAGAACCCGGTGTTTATCTGCGCTGCCAGGGTCGGTCCTTTATCAGCCCTCCACTCGTTTATCAGGAGCGCCTCAAGGACAGGCAGCGAGACTGGCCACCCTCTTGCTCATGCACGCGTTTGTGTTTTGCTTTTCTCCGTTCTCTGCTGCTTTTTTAGAGAAAGATCCGTTTGTGTGACAAAGGCAGCCACACCCTCTCCTTATCAGGTTTCCCAAGGAGATCCAGCTCCTCCTTTTCTGTCCTTCCCTCTGGAAGCCGCAAAACTCATTCCTCAAGTCATAAAATATATAAGATTGTCTCGACACAAACGTCCCATCGATGAGACCAGACGAGTTCTCAGTTTTGGATGTATACACGAACCATAAATGTTTTCCTGCTGCTCTTATTGTGGAGCGCCACAACAGCTGGTGAGCAATGCACGCAAGCTGGGACACGTTCAGCGCCAGGCTTTGTGTTTCATCAAATGAAACCGACAGGAGGTCTAAACAAAAATCCATACACCCACAACATGTTTTACAACGTCTGCTCTCTGATGAGAAATAAGGGGAATTAAGAAAAATCTGCACAACATGATCGCGAAGGATGAAAAAATCTGTTCTAATCAAAGGGTTTTAGACCCAGAGGAGACCTGAAATCCATGCAAATACGGGGTTCCTGAATGTGTGCTTCTGAGGACATTTAAAGGCATTGTAGCGACAGTCAAGATGAGATAAAAACAAATTCTTGTTCAATCATAGATTAAACACAGAAAAGCATCAAATTGCAGCTTATCTAAAAGGCAGTGCAACTTATCCATAGAAGATAAACTTTCTTTCTTTTCTTTGTCCCGGAGCTTTTGTCCGTGTGGACGACAACACTTGTTGTAACACATAAACACTTGAATGGTAGACAACAAGCATTCAGAAAACATCAGAAAAAAGATGAACAGACCATGAAACCTCGAAACAGCTAACCGGTTCAACTGTCATGTACGCCGATGGAGCATTTTTCTGCTTCGGGGTCACAGAAGCTGGGAATTTGACACCAGGTTAGTCAATTATTAATTCCTCTGCTCCCGTCAGATGTGAGGCCCTTTGTCACAGACAGCTAAGGTTTGGTCAAAACTGGGATCATGTAACAAAAACAATGTTGTTGTGTCACATGACCAGGCAGGAAAACCCCAACAGAAGAGCGCCGACAGCCTCCCAGATACAAGCCTGAGCTGAACCCTACGACCTGAAGCCAACCTCCAAAAACCTCTGCAGAGCATGCAACATGCTGACGTCAACAAGCTGTTTGAGCTGGTATTCTAGCACTACAAATAACTCAGCTAATGGCTGTAAATAGTTATTTGACCAATTCCTTAAAAATCAAATTAAGACGAGAAGATGATGGTTTGAGCCAGCAAAGCTTTAGGCAGCTGTGGCTTGGAGGTAGGTACAGAAGTCAATATTTCCCTAATTTTGAAGTGCCCTTTGGCAAGACACCAAACCCTTAGCCACGCTTGTCATCGATGTGTGACTTGGTGAGTCACACCTGCTCTCCACACCTGACCCACATAGTCTGATGCTGATGGTCAGGCTGGGAGGTCTGTGGATGTTCAAACCCAAAGTCTCTACATCTCAGGGTGGCCATTCTACCATTAGCCATTCTGTGTTTTATTGGCTGTTGCTTCTCTTGGCTAAAATGCTCCTCTAAGAGATGTTGGTGCTTTTTTATTCACCTGTTAAACTGATAAAAAATAAGACATGGAGAATATTTACAAATTATTAGTACTTTGTTGAAACAATGCATATTTCTATTTTTTCCAACTTCTAATCTCATCATTATTAATTTTTTGTTAGTTGTGTCAGGGTTGTGTCTGTGTTTTCTAATTTATTTAAGCTTTGGTATGCTTTTAGTTTGTAATTTTTGCAGAGGCCTTTATTTTGTAAAGTACTTTGTGTCACTCTGAAACTGTTTTGTCAATAAAGTTTGATTTGATTCGGTTAGGCGACAAGAATCAGTGTTGTGGCTCAGCCACAAGAACATTTCTATTTTACATCTATCTTTTTAACTCACCCTATAATCAAACCCTTAACAACTTAACAAGAGCCTATATTTTTAGAACTTAACAAAAAAATTCAAGTTTAAATTAGTTTATTACTGTAATTTTAATTGAATGGGCGGAAATTTAAAAATGCGCTATTTTTTACGCCTTTCTCAGTCAAAATGTATTACTAATGTTGTCAAACTAATCAGATCGACTTTTTACAAGAATCAACAACGACGCCGGGTGAGTTTTTTTATTTTATTTTTTCACGCCGGGTGAGTAATGACTTCAAATTAAGTTTGTCTGTACATTTCTTTTTGGCCTGTCCATCTGGACAAAAGATGGCGTTCTTCACCAGTTCAATATCTTTTAATATTATTGAAGCAGATTACATTTTTTTGTTTTGTTTTTATCTTTTCTTTTTTATCTTTTCTTCTGTGGTCAGAGAAGAGACAGTTCCCTAACTAGCCGGGATGGCACAGAAAAACCCAGAGAGCAGCCTGAGAAAAAATGTAAACATGGAGCACTTTCCCGGCTGTCTGTCAGCCGCGCTCAGTGCAGTCTGGGAAAGCATATGGCGGGTGTGACACCCCCTCCACGAACGGCAGAAACCGCAGAGAGCAGATATGGAGGGGCTCAAATCTCTAAACCCGTTCAATTAGGGGAAAAAAAAAAAAACATCCGAAGGAAAACGTGTAGAAAGCGTAAATGACATTTGTTCCTTTGACAGATCACAGGTGTAGGTGTTGACAGCCTAATGGTGAGATTTAACTTTTGTATCGGCAGGAAACTCGCTACACAAACTTAATTTTATTTCAAACTGATATAAAGGTGAGGAAACTAACCTTCCGGGAACCTTTGGGTTTCTCCTCCAGAAATTGATCCTGTTGTCGGTGGCCATACTCGCACCCCCCCTCCCCTTTGCCTTCAGACCGGCTCCGGGCGCGACGGAACCATGGTTGTTCCGCCTCCGTGTCTCCCAGAAAAAAAGGACCGCGGGCTCCGCTCAGCTCGTTTCGGAGAGCCGACCGGTCGATGGGCAGAAACAAAAAGCTGCCGAGGCTACGATGAGGGAAACTGCGTCCTGTACGGCGCCATCTTGGAGAGTAACGTTCGGAGCGCGTGATTGGCGGAAGCAACGAACAGGTGCAGGGCAGGCGACCAATCAGAATGGCCGGCGGGGAAGCGACGGCCAGGGATGCTTGCTGACGAAGGGGAACGGCCGAAACTTGATGCTGGTACCGAAAAGTTTTTGTTTTTCTGTTGATTTAAACAAAGATGGCGGTGTTTTGCAACATTTAGTGCTTTTGCTCTGTGACGGGAGGCCTGGAGGGAGTTACTGCCTACACAGTTAAAGGCTTCAGGCTGGTGGGATATTAGTTAAGTTGATAAAAGGTAGTTAAATGTAGATATTTGATTATACAGTTGTCCTAAACATAAAGTTAGATAAATGTAATTGTTTAATGGTGACTAGATGAAAGTAAAAAATACAGGACAAGCTTCTTATCTTCCTATACTTCCCTTGTTTTTTAAATGACTGAGTAAAATACCAGAATCCACGCAGGTCTTGGTTCGTCTCTCTCATTCATTCCCGAAAAAGGATTCATTGTAAACTTCTTTGAATAAAGTCTCACCCATATTAGTCACTAAAATGTAGAATCCCTACTTTTTAATAAAACCACAGACTTCTATAAACATCCCAACAAACCAGAGATTTTCCAGGCTGAATTATGATTCCTAGAAGCTTCTTTGTTTCACTTCATTGTTTAGGAAGCAGTACATTCAATTATTGTTTGTTTGTAGTAAAAAATCTAAAAGAATCATCACAGATCTGACTTTTTAAATTTAACAAGCCTAATCATAGATAATCTAGTATTTGCAAATTAAATGCGCTGTTATCTTTTGCATTATGCCGGACAATTGTACAATCAGTTCTGCTGCGTATTTTGCAAAAGGAAATCCAATCAGTTTTACATAATACTGTCTGCTTTTCACACGTAAAAGTAATCAATAATGATGAAAAAGTACCAAATTCATTTAAAATTTACATTGTAAAGTAAATGTGATAATAGAAACAACCTTGTTCATTTTATTTCACTTGAATTTAAACATTTCACAATGTAGATGAAGTCTGAAAAAGTTAAATGGAAAATTATAGGAAACATTAAATGAGACAGATAGATCTGTTTTTCTTAGCATATATAAGAAAAAGTGATTCAGCTAACTTTTGGAGCAGCGTAATACTAATGAGTCATTCAGGCGTCAGTTTTAGGGGACTCTGACATCACAGACCCACATTAGAGCGGATTATCTGCCGGTTTAATCTCCACCCAACCTAACGTGTAACGTCGTCACAAACACCGTTGTAGTTTAGAAACAGGCAGCTGTTACACATTTCAAAAGAGGAGCAGCATGACTCATTCATAACATGAACACAACCGTCATAATCCATGAGACCCATAGAGACGGCTCTGAAATGTAAACGGCTTGAGTCGCATTGTTGCTCCTATAGGCTCCAAAAAAGGTTGAGGCTGCGTTCAAAACTCATCTGCTGATGGGAGCAAAGCTGAAAAGAGCTTCTGTCATTAGTTCAACACTGCCATGTTGAAAAAAATCAAAACATTTCCTCTTTTAAGTCATCACTTCTGGTTTTTTTTTTTTTTTTTTAAATCTAATGCTGAGTAAGGCTCCTGTTTCAGTTACACCTTCTGTCCACACGGGGTCAGATCAGGCCTCAAGTCAAAAGGAAACCAGTTCAACAACCATATATTTACTGTAAATGTCAGAATGAGTCACTTTTCTTTTTAGCACGTGTTGTTTTCACAACAGTTCTGCTGCACCAAGAACACACACAGATGTTATTTATGATCCTTTATGGTTAAAAATTAAGCAAATTCCTCCATTTTTCTTTTTATCTTTGTTCACATGAACCTAGTAGCTCCTAACGAGCGTTTTGGCCTCTCTTTGCTTCAGTCAAATGCAGTCAAATTGGGGTTTTATGCCACAGCTTGTTTTCCTTTTTACCCGCCGGTGTGCATTTGGGCTGCAGGTGCTTCCCGTGTCAGTTTGTTTAAGGAAATCAGTGCAGCCTCCACTCACCTGGCTTCACCTCCCCGAGCGTCCAACGGACTTTAACAGACAAAATCCAGGTGAGGGTTTATATTTGGGTTAGCTGCTGTTGCGCTCTGATTATCCTGCAGGCTGGGGACTAAATTACGGCGTGTTTCTTAGAAGAAAAGCTTCAGGTACACGGTTCTAGAATTCCTAAACATATTTTTTTGCTTTGAGAGAAATTTGAAATGTGTTTCAAGGGAGTCATGTGACTTTTTTTATTTTATTTTTTTGTGCTGTGGGCTTTTTGGAGTGTGTACGGCTGGCAGAGGAGTCGGTTGATGCTGAAGGAGCAGGATCAGGAGAGCTTAACTTAGTCACAAGGCCACACAATGAGGAGCTGTGTGTGAATGCCGCCCCGGGGGCGCCGCTGTTTACTGATTGCACTCGGTCTCCTCTTTGTCCTTTTTCCTGAGAGACAAAACCGACTTTAAATGGGAAGATATTTCTCTTTTAGACTAAAAAAAAATGGCATAAAACTTGAAAGTACTTTTAACTTTTAATCATGAATTTTTTTTTTGGTTTTTCAAAATAAAAGCGGTAAATGTTTTCATGGCTGTGTGGAGTTCAAACCCTCCCGGCATACCTTTGTCTGCTATGCTCCCTTTTGCTCTTAACCCTGAAAGGAGAGAACTGTGACGCTTTTCTTCTACGGCTTTAGTGGTAAAAATAAAAACCTCTCAGACAGCGTTCTTTTCATAAAAACAGGAACTTTATTTGCCTTGTGTAGTCCTGTGGTGGTTCTGTGTCTAGCCTTACAGAAATTGTGAAAGTTTACAAACCTGCTGAGAACCACAGATTTGCGTTTGAAAGGTGGAGTCTTTTCATTTGCTCTCAGCAAAAGTAAGTATTTCCACTTATTTCAATGTTTCACATTTAAACTTTGTAGTAGTTTACAGAAAACAAAAGCAGCACTTTCCTCCTCAGGGCCCGTGGTGATGTCCTGCCGAGCTGTTTTGCTTCAGGTGGATGGGCTGTCGCTCGCTGTCCTCTCCCACCCTGACAGGGATTCGGCCACGAAGAACTGTGGATTCTCAGAGAAAGGTAGGGCAGAGAGAGGCTTCACACTCAAGTAGTCTGTAAGTGTTTACATGTCTGTGCACTTTTAGAACTGGTTTCACAGATGCTGAGTTATGGGTGTTATGAAGAAACCTGTAAAAGTCCTGATTAGCATAAAAGTTGGCACAGTTTGTAGTATTTTAGATGTGAAATGGAATGACCAGCTTCATTCAGCAAAAATGCAAAAAATGCATTTTTATGAGGAATTAAAGGAAGCAAAAGTTGCAATATTGAAAAAAAACAAATGTTAACATTTTTCATGAACCAACACTGGTTAAAACATTTATACAAAATGTTGACGAGTGACCTGTTTATTCAACTCAAAGATGCTAGTAAAGCTGGTTGTTGTTTTTTATCTTCATGCACTTTAACAGCTCCAAACCATGAACTTACCGCCATCGTGTTTAACAGATAAGATTTGTTTTCTATGGATCCTGTTCTGGATTTTCCAGACATTGGAGAAATAGTGACTCTAGGAATATTTTTAAATGTGGCAAATTTTTAAATTTCCTTTAATCCAATATATAAAATACAAAAATTCTTTTTAAAAATATTTCCAGCATTAGAATCAATAAACTTCTTAATCTACTGTTTGTAGCTGATGCCAAAGCCGATGTTGAATTGATCAGCATTACAGTACTTTTTTTTAAAATCCAATACTATATTAGAGTAGAATTTTTTTAATGATTTATTTAGTTTATTTTTCCACTGCTGTCTGTGTCCTGAAAATCAACTTCTATACTGGAATAGTTTGAATGGTTTAAATTTTCTAGTGGTGTCACACTTTATAAAACAAATTCCTCAGATAACATGGCAACACTTTTGCCCTTGTTTTGGATCTATTTTACTTTCTTATCCTGCTTTCATTTGGCTTTTCTAAAAAAAAATGGAGAATTTCACAATAAGTTATCTTTTAGCTGCATAACTCTTTAAAAAAATCAGATAATGTGGTAGCCAACATGCAGTTTAGAATGTGATTTTTTTTTTTTTTATTTCTAACAAATTTATTTAGGATACTGGTTAAGCCTTAGCCACAACTGCCCTTATGGGTGGCTAGGGGCTGGTTGTGGGCAAAAAAAGGCACACGTGTACGGGACACAAGCAAAATGTCAAGATCATAGACCGCTTGGTGAGCCCATAGAGCTAAATGTTCAGTTTTTAGGATTTGTCTCATTTCTTTCAGCTGATAATGCAGCAAAGTGATGACTTAATCTTCACATTTAGGATTCACATTCATTGCTGTAGATTAGAAAAATAAAACGTAAACTGCAGATCATTAAAAAGAGGAGCTAATAAGGATCTCAGTGGTTGCAATGGAAACATTATTTAATGATTATTGTTTTTGAAATGACTGTAAGCAATAAGTGTGTTTGTTTTATCTCTGTGTGGGTGAAAACCAGAGAATGAACTGTCAAGAGTTCCATTTGTGTATTTTACAAAAAATCTGAAATGTTATTGTTAATGCTGATTGCACATGCGTCTTCAGTAACAGACATTTGTTGAGACAGTGTCGGCCTGTTTGTCTGCAGTCTACAGTGCAACAGTGTGTGTGGTGACCTTTTGGGGGTCCGGCGGCTGACCCCAGCTCTGATTGAGTTCAGTGACATTTTACACCTCAGCGCCTCCCTATGGCACATTGATCCTTGGACAGCACTTTGTAATGCAGTGGATGAAGCTGCGACGGTGAGAGCTGGTCCTGTTTACCCCCATAAGATAAAAATAAAACTTAAAGATGAATTCACAGAAATGAAAGAAAAAACTACATTTGCTGTTTGTGCAGCAAAGTCCTATAATTTGGGGGTAATTTTGCAAAACTGGGATATAAAAGAGGGATGGAAGGTTTAGTATGCATGCTGCTGCGTGCACTTATCGTAAAACACAGTGTGCTTTTAGCGAAAGCCCATCTATACTTCTGCGCCATTATCACCCTTCTTATTATGGGTTCAGAAGCAACACACACGAGGATGCCTCTTAGGCTCGTTCCGGTTGACACACTTGGTTTAGCTTTGTGCGTGTTTGTGTGTGCTCGTGCCCAGCCGTCTGAATTATGAGCGCGAATGGGATTTGACCATGTGCATTTTGCTTTATGAGATGAGCAAGCTTTAATGACTCTGTCACCAGCAAATGGGCGCTGATTTGTAGCGCAGCTGTCGCTCCACACGCTCATCGTCTCACAAAAAAAAAGACACACAAGAAATCAGCCGCTGCACTCCACACACCTAAACATCCATCCATCCATATGTGGTGCTGGCAGCGCGGCTCGTGTGGATTTTTGGCACGGATATTCTCGTTACCGTCTGCTGCCGATAGAGAAAGTAATTGCAGTCTGATCAAATAGAAATTACAGCTGTTCACATCACACATTAAAGCTCATATTCAGTCTACTCCTCTGAGGATCGAATCATCTTTTGAGAAACCTGCACGAGCAGTTGTGTTATTCATGAACACACTGAGCGGGTGTAGAAAAAACTGACTGGGTGGAGCAGTTTTACCGTGAGATTTTCCCTAAAAGTTACGTTTTTTTTCTTCTTCACATAGTTCACGTTGGAGTTGGAATGATATGAAACAAAATAGACCAGTGGGGCTGCTTCATCTCATAAAAAAAAAAAAACCCCTTCTTACTGAACTCGCTGACTTCTTCTCCTCACACAAGAGGTCCTGAATGATAAATCTTCGTCATATTTGAAAGACTTCATAGTTCTGTTTTTTCCAGAGCTCTTCTTCCTGAGAGTTATTAGAATTACTGGTTGTTCTTTGAAATGTCCAAACTCAAATGGAAGACTAACAGTCGTTTCAATTGGTAATGGGAGGAAAACCATGTTGGAAGCTAGGTACAGTTTAGATACAGTTCAGAGTTAAGATCGGCTTAGATGACTCCAAGCCAATGGTGATGGTTTAAGCTCTACAGACCTCCACCACTAACCCTTTTTTTTAATATTCACCGTAATCAAAGTGGCTTTATCAGTCTTAGTGGTGCTGGGTCTAAGACCACTATGTTCTCCATGTGAGTACGTGCATTCCTGCTCATTAAGGGGTGTTGGAGCCATTTTAAACATTCTAAGACGTTTGTGCTGATATGTAGGTCAACTTTGGAGCCCAGCTGTTCTATTGGCTGAAGAGGTACGACGTAGGTGAGGAGGTTTGTTTTGGTCCATTAGCGAAGCTGGAAAGCTAGAGAGCGCACTAGTTTTTGACCGTACTTAAAGTTCCTTTGTTTATATGTTTTTTGTATTTACATTTTTGTAACAACCTTTTTTGGGAATTAAACATTCAAAACGAAGAACTTGGACTGTGGAAGTTCATTAACGAAAGACGCGTCAACTATAAGTTCTGACTCTACAGCTGAAGTGTGTATTTCAGAAATTAGACGGATCCACACTTACAAGGGGAACAAAAAACTATGGTTTTCTCATTGTTTACAATACGTTGGAATGACATTATTAGTGTAAACCACATGTGTTAAACTCAAGGCCCGGGGGCCAAATCATGTCACTTTATGTGGCCCACGAGAGCATTAAAGTTTTTAATTTCTTTAAAGGAATTTTTTGTGTAGTCGATTACATATTACTGTGTTTATGTGTAGCTGCTGTTGAAATTATTAAATGTTTGCAGGTCTTATTATGCGTGTGTGCAGACAAACTGTTGTCATCAAACCATCAGATGGATGCAAGGTTGTGTGCAGCCTTTTTTTGTAAAATGTTACACTATAGTACATGTTCTTTCTAGCTCACTTTTCTGTTGTTTTCTTTTGTTCACTTGGACAGCTCGATCCTGTATTAATGGAGTTATGTGGGTTTTAATAAACGGAAAAAATTTTAAAGGATTTATGCATAGGGTAACAAGCAAACACATGTTTTCTATGCCACTGTAATTGTCACTTTAAACAGTTATAATAAATAAATAATTAGTTACTTAACATTAAGGAGTACGGGTAGTTACATTTATTTTTCATTACATTTAGTTCCATGTATAAGTTATATCTGGCCCTTTGAGGACAGCCACTATGCTGATGTGGCCCTCAGTGAAACTGAGCTATGGCAATTTAAAGACTCATTCCAATGGAAATTGTGTTTATGGTGTTTTTTACATGTTCTTCTAGCATTTTTTCTCATAATGGAGGAGATATTAAGAAATTAAGATTAAAACTGCATTCCGGACTATTTCTTTTAGTCAAATAGTTGTGAATCAGGAGCAGATTGAATAAAGGTTGTAGTTGTTATGTAGAAACTACAATCAGCGGACCACAAGCTCCCTGCTTTGCTCCATTCTGATGCATCCACTGACAGACGACTAGATCCACATACGTCTTTGTTTTCCTCTTCTGAACTGACATCTGGCTCAAAACATTACGGCTGGATAAATCCAAATGTTACTCAGCATTTTTGTTGCACCGGTAATGTAGGGTTGGGTTTGTGAGGGGCGGTAAGCTGGTGGGAGACTGGTGAATGATGGGAAATGGGGGCAGGCGCACTCCGCACCAGTAGTCCGGGTCCCAACTCAGAGGAGAATTTCTAAGAACTCCTGCCGCTTTGCAAAAACAATGTCCTAGAAAACGACACAGATTTAGAACATTTAGACTGAAAAGAGCATAATCAGAATTAAAAGACAACTGGGAACACTTTTAGCTTAGATTCAGTATGATTGGAGTGGGACTTTAAAGTTAGTTTGTTAGACTATTAAACATTCTTTTAGTTTTTTTTTAAACTAATTTGCAATTTATCTTACTGTTAACATAAAGCTAGCTTGTTCTACTAACAGTACAAAGCTTGTGAAACAACCGTTGGCATTCCTGTTGTTTTTGTAGTAAATTTTGCACTTATCCCTATTATTTGTATAAAATTAGTTCAGTTAGCTATTTTTTTCCATTTCCATAGTCGTTTAGGTCAGTGTTTTTCAACCAGTGTGCCGTGCGAGATGGTCAAGTGTGCTGTGGGAAATTGCCCTCATTAACTGATCTAACAACATTTCCCATCTCCAGGAAATCAGCTCTTTGATCATCCAAACAGGCCCTGATAAAACACTGAGTAGTTACGAATATAAAAGATCATAAAATACTTTTTTCTTTGTGTTTATTTGATTCTATTAAAGACATTTTGATAAGAATGACGGTACCGCGATTTAGCTGCCACTAAAGCTTTTTGCGGCAAAGTCCCGCCCCTTTAACTGTCTCCGCTAATCATTCTTGAAGGCTTAATCACATGCCATCAGTCTGACCAATCAGAAGTGGTTAAAGTCTTAACTTCCTTGTTCAAATGTAGCTCATAAAGTTGCTCAGTTCTAACAAAATCCGGTATCAGACCGTGGAAAAAGTGATCAAAACAATGAAGCTCAGAGACGCTAGTCTTTCTGCCCTTTTGCGGCAGTTTTCACACTACATCTCCCATGATGCATTGGGTTAAAGCGACAGCGCCTCAGTGCACAATGAGTCGTCCTTGTTAAAGGTCGTGAAACCACAACGAACACATTGCAGGGGGGGGGGGGGGGTCTGGCCATCAATACAGACAATGAGTTTCTGCTTTTCTTCTTTTGGATGATGGTGTGCTGCGGGATTTTTGTCAAGGTTTAAGTGTGCCGTGGCTCAAAAGAAGGTTGAAAAACACTAGTTTAGGCTAACTCAGTACTAAGCCTTTATATTTTTTAAGGGTGTCCAGTTGTATTTAAAAGGTTGATACAACTTTTATGAATCTTTTACAAACAGCTAGTTTTTTCCCCCCTCCTGACCTTGTCTCTGCAGATCACCAAGTTCTTTCTGGAAAACTGCAGTTTATTATTTTGGGTTCTAAATCTTAACATTTGAGACTTTGATTATCTTGTTAAGAACCTGTTTGTTCCCCCCCAGGCCAGATTTTCCCTTTTCGCAGCAATACTACTTTCCTGCACATTGTGAAACTTTAAGATTTGGTCTTCCAGCTTTGAAACCCCCACAGAGGGTTCCAGGTTTCTTTTTAGCCGGTTCTCCTGTAGTTCCTTTGTATTTTAAATCATCTTCCTCCACATTTTGAAGAATTTATCTTTATGTATTTTCCTCCTAGGTTTTTCTGTTTCTTGTTTAAGTGAATCCAAAGGATCCTTTTGGCTTTTACACTCGTAAAACCTAAATCTCTGGCCTTTTTGTCGCTGCCATCTCAGAAATGAAACCTCAGTTTCAAGCTTCTTCTCCTGAAATCGTAAACCACATCTTTCTGTTTTTTCTCTTCATCTTTTTGTTTCTGCAATATGATTCTGTATATGATTTCCTCCTGGAAAAAAAAAAACTTCAGTTAGCTGTTTCAGAGTTTGACTAATAAACTTTAGTTTCTTTCCTTGCAGTCAGACTCTTTTTTTTTTTTTTCTTTTTTTTAACAGCCACACTTCTTTCCTGCTTGAAATTTGGTCTTGCAGCTTTAAAAATCTCACTGCGGTGCTCAAAGTTTCTCTTAAGAAAGTCATCTACTTCATTAAATTCAGATTCCAGCTTTTCCTGATGTTGAAGAAGATCTGCCAGATTTTCTCTTTCTCCTCTGAGGATGCTTCTCTTCTCTGAGTGAATCCAGTTCATCCTTTTGGTTCATACTATTGGACAGTCAGCCGTCGTGTTTCCTCCTGCTGCTGTGTCAGATCTGTAATCTTATTTTCCAGCTTCCTCTTCAGGTCTTCCAGTTTTTTCTGTCATTGTGAGAAAGTTTCCCTTGTTCCAAGTAAATAAAAATAACTTAGATTTGACGCAAAGTCTCTGCCAAAGGAGTCAAAAGCCAGATATGTATTTCGATTGTATGTCGATTTTAACCATTTATCCACCAAGTTTTGTTTTGACCAGAAACGACAGACTTCCTCCAAAACGTAATAAGACAAAGTACTACAGCTTTTGTAAAAAAATATTTCTCAACCTAAATTTTAATTTTAACATCTCAGCTGACCCAGAGAATAAGGGAAGAGCCGAAAATTTCAAGGATCACCACCAAGACCGTCTTTGTGAATCTGGACTCTGCTGGTGGAAACATTTAACCTCCTAGGATCTGGTGTCCACATGCATGGAAATCACATTTTGGTTTATATTAGCACGGTGGTTACTTGTGGTTCACTGGAGCCCTGCGACTACAAAATAAGAAGGCTTGTCTAACAAGACCTTGGGTCTTAAGAGGTTCAAGGCGGGCTGTGTGATGGACTCTTATCACTGCTGCCTTCTTCAAACTGAAACCAAGGAGGGCGCCGCTTCTCCAAACGTGCCAAACAAAAACCCGCTTGGCCTTTCTGGACCAATTAGACTCCAGGTTCTCTGATTTAAGCTCTAATGAAACAAAAACTAAAGTAACTTAACTGTCAAATAGCTGGGAATTAAATGCATTTGGACTTTTTTGAGTTTAATGAACCCAATGTCAGTCAACTTTCTAGAAATAGAAATTTCTCAGCAGAAGCAGTGAAGAAATAGTGACCAGCCAGACTCCTGACATGAATCCCACTGATGATCTGTGGAGGGAGCTGAAGATCAGGAGGATGGCAAGACAACTCCAACCAGAAAGAATGGGAACCAGTCCCTTAATACATCCATCCATTTCCTTAACCCACTATGTTAGGCCTTACCCTGTTAGGGCGGCAGTGGCTCAGGCAGTAGAGCAAGTTGTCTAATGACCGAATAGTTGGCGGTTCGATCCCCACTCCCCCCCAGCTGTTGTTGTGTCCTCCGGTGCGGCTCCACTGTGTGTATGAATGTACCGGTACCAGCCACGCCTCTGTCAGTCAAAATAATGTAGCTGAGGCCTGTTGTAATATATATGAAATGGAAACACCTGCTACATTGCTGCTAGAATGACTTGTACAATGTACAGTCAATGCATGAATCACACACAAAAAAACTAGCAAGACGTGGACACACATATTACACACATATTACAACAGGCCTGCTCCTTCCTGGTCTTCCAGATTTACCGCTCTGCCTGTTTTCCAGCTGTCCATGAACTGCATGTTGCTGATTACCTGGGCCAGGTGTGTTTTATTCAATCAAAATGTGGAGACAATTGATTGAGCTAAGCAGCAACTAGCAGGGCTTGGATATCTGGAAAACTGTCAGGGTGGTAGATCTGGAGGGCCAGGAATGAGCAGCCCTGCTTTAGAGTAACCAGTGAACCTGGGAAGCATGTTGTAAGACTGCCTGGAGAAAACCCACGCATGCCTGGGGAGAACATGCAAACCGCACACAGAAAGATGCCTACCAGGATTTGAACCAGGACTTTCTCTTTGTTAGACAAGAGCGCTAACCACTGCACCCTTGTGCAGCCCTCACTTAAAACAAATGAGGAAAATTACCAATGAAGACATGCAACAAGCTGGTCAGCAATTATAGTAGGCATTTGATTTCTGTAATAGCCAATAAAACGCTTTTGTATTGATTATTGAGAAAAGTAGGCCATCTTTTGTTTAAATGTAAAATAAAAAGCTCAGCATCATTTTTTCCACAATCATTCTCCTTAAGCATCATCTGTTTGTGCGATTTCCTCTCAGAAAATCTCCTTCCCTGTTGAATAAACGTCTCTAAAAGAAACTGAAAGTTACAGAATTGCCTTTATTTAAAAATACATGAAATGGTTAACAAGTATCTAATATGTAATGTTGACCCCCACAACTTTAAAAGACCTGTGGCAATATTTTTGTAGCAGCCTGACTTTTCCATTACAAATTCGTTTTAAAATAATTCATTTAAAATGGTCTTCTTAGTTTTCATTTGTAAAAGCTTTTTTTTTTTTTTTTACAATATGAGACAGTCATGACTTAAAAAATTCTTTTAAACTTTACCAAACTTACACTTAAAAATGTTCTCCCACACTGGTAATCATCTACAAAACCTGGCAGTTTTTACTTTTGGGTCTACCTTTTCGTATTTGTTTTTATTTTAGGATTTTAAACAAAGCTAACATCTTAAATGTTTGAATGTAAGTGTGAAGCATTGACTTTGATTTATAGGTACAAACCTGCATGAGTCAATCCAAAACTTTGGGGACAGTTTTTTTTTTTTTAAATCCTGCGATCACAGCTCGTTCGGCTTTAGGACCAGCTGTTGACCAGCAGATGTCGCTGTTGCTGAGTGGGTCTCACAGCGGGCCTCAGCTCCGCAGCAGTTGGTCCTCTTCTTCACTCTGCTGCATCAACTTGCAGACATTCAGACGTTGATCTGTTTGCCCGTCTTGTTGACAGTGGGCGCTCGCTGACAGTGTAACAGGTGTGCCCTTTTGGTTTTAGCCAAATGTCAGCCGGTTGATGTGTGAGCGGAGCTCGTTTGTGTGAAGTCCAGGCAGGCCTGTAACTTATCAAGTTTGAAATGATTTCCCCGTGTTCGCCTCTCCTTCTCCATCCCTGCGTTTATTTAGCCGGGGCTGCAGCTGCAGCTCCACTCATGTATGTATGATGCACCTTGTTGACTTTAGCCTCATTAGAAGGCCAAATGAATATGACGAGTTGTGACATTAGGCTACAGCTGGAACAAATGGGCCAGCCGCTCCGTCCCCAGCACAGCCAATTTCTCTCCCTGGGTTTCTCACACACAGACACACGCTTGCTTCTGTTTTTCAGGGAAACGGCTTGGCGTGGGTCGATGGGTTTGCAGCATTATTGGAAATGTAGATGGGCCTGTGTTTTGAATTGAATTGCACGCTTTGATGCAGAGACAGATTGTAAACTGTGATTTTATTAAATCCTTCATTAGGATTCATCAGTGAGATTGGATCAGAAAAAGGTCACCATGCAGATGCGCCCCACCGCCGCCACCCCTTTCCCCTTTTACATACACCCTCTGCCCCCCCCCCCCCCCCACACACACACACACATTCACCCCTTTCTGCCTCCACTCAGCATCCACTTCTCTCGCCCCCCCCACATCTCCCAAATTTGAGTTGAAAATGGGGGAAAATGATCATCATGGGCCTGCTAGAGAAACACAAGGTGAAAATGACACCCACTCCCCCCCTCTCCTCGCAGCCATCTCGGCTGGCGCCGGTGGGACGCCTGTGCCACAAATCATTTGTATACTCTCATTTCTGCGAACGACCCGCGATGTTGCTTACTGCTTAGTGAGCAGATGACTTTGAGAAAGAATTGGGAGGGAAGGATGAAGAGATGGGCAGCGGGGATGAGGAAGGAGGAGTGGAGTGCACGGGATGGGATGGGATGGGATGGGATGGGATGGGGGGGGTGCAATTTGCCTGCGTACAGGAGTTGAAATTGAGAGGGAAATTGCGCACGCCATATGTCAAGTTCTGCAAAAGGAGGCTTTTATTGCACACATAGATGTGTTTGTGTGTGTTTTCTGCTCCAAAATGAAGCATCTGGGATGTTCATTGAATCACCTTGGCCATTGTCTGCATTGCCTGCTATTATCACTGAAAGAGCTGCCCCCCCCCCGTCTACCCCCGTCTACCCCCACCCCCCAGTCACAACGACAAGGAAATTGGAAATGCGTTGCACCTATTGTCTGTCAGTGTTTGGTCATCTTCGTCGGTCTCAGATGTAAGCACGCGCCCTTCCCCCCACCCCCGGCCGCTATGAGACATCATCATGACTCTTCTGGTGCGCTGAATGCTTTCTCCATGCAGGCTGAGCATTCAGGTCCGCGCAGGCAAACATGCGACATTACCGAGGAAAAAAAAAAACGCTCTCATTACACCTCCAGCACAAAGACCGGAGCCGCTCCATCCCAGGTTCATTTCAAGCTGTTTGAATACATCTGAAGGAGAGTGCACCAACATGCACAGTCACAGCTCCACCCATTCTCACTGTGGGGGGGGGTCGATGCGGAGTAAATATAGAGCTGAGACGGTGTGACACAGTGACCTGCAAAAGACCCCGTACACTCTGCCTGCTAGTTCCACAGGGGCCCTGCCGTTCCAGGAAAGCCATGCAGTATTCATGGACTGGTCACGGGATCCGGGAGGCGAGGGATGCTTGCAGCACTCTTCCAGCACGCCGCTGATGGTGTTACACAATATGCACCACGGATCCACCGTCAACGTCTGATCCGTGGAGTAGAAGCAGGCAGAATCTGAATCCTCAACGCAGAACTGCGTTGAGGATTCAGATTCTGCCTGCTTCTACAGAGAGTTTGAGCGTCCTTTAAGAAACAACCTCACTCTTTGTTTTCTTTTAACTCAAATTGATTCTCAAACACACACACACACACACACATAAAGGGAGCTTCTTTTGACCCACATTTATCTGATCCAACCCTGTGGGGCCTTCAGGGAGCTTCAGGGGAGTCGCGCCCCCAGCTTGATGCACTGTGGCAAGGCCACGACTCGGAGATGTGCAGCTGCTGAACCCTGCAGCTTTCATCCTGTCCAGGGGGACTGCAGTTATCAGGGCTGGAGGTCGGTCTCCATCCGTGATGAGAGCTTTAAGTGAGCTTCAAGTCACTCCATCCTACAGTCCTTTTCTTTATATTGAATTGCAAACCAGCCCTATAAAAACAAAAAATTAAAAATCAAACTTTTATTGTTTATCTCAACTATTTTAATCAAGCATTTGTTAAACATCTGTTTATTCTATGGAAAAAATACATTAAATAAGACAAAATGCAGATTTTACTTTTTTTTTTTCGTTTGATTTTTTATGAAGGTGCAAAAAAACGTCCCGTCCTCTCGCCTTTGGAAGGCAAACTTTGGCCGAATCTGAATTCTTCCGCTACCCTTCAGCCTTCTCCCTACTCCTACATTTAGCTCTCCAAGCAGAGAGTTATGGAAAGAAGTGAGTTTCCAAATTTGGACGACACTTCCCCTCGATGACGTCACAAATAGTCGCCGGTGACCTATGTTAGTGCGTAGCACTCGGAAAATACACAACTAACTAAAAAGCCATGCAAGAGCAAAAAGCCATTACTTACATTTAAATGTTAACTTCTGTGCTTTAGAGCACACCCACGTGAAGAAATGTGTTACTCTGCTGTGGCAGGAGTGTAACGCCGGAGGGAAACTCAGCCTCAAGTCAGTACAGCTACCTCTTAAAAGAGCAAGTTTGGACACCACTATGTCCTCAGAGTTCTAGCCGCACTACAGCTCCCAGCAACCCCAGCACACACTTCCTGGATGCCGCACACCTGACCTTCATTCAATCAACCAACCAACCACAGCATATTTAAACACTGCACTGAGTAAAGCTCAGTGCAAAGTATTGTTTGTGCCAATCTGCCTTCCTTACCAAGCGTTATATTTGGACCTGATCTTCTGACTGATTCTGACTCTGTTTGCCTGCCGCGACCCTCGCCTGGATCCTGATTACCCCGTCTCTCCTCTACTGATTTCATGCCTGCCTGACCCTGATTTAGCTTTGTGGACTTTCAGCTGAGGTAATAAATCTGCTGCTATTGGATCCAGCCGTCTGCCTGTTCTTGTGACACACCACAGCTCCAAATGCCCCTACAATTGGAGGGGTAGGGGACAAATTTACATCGGGCCTTTGCCTTTTTGATGTCATCCTGTTAACACAACAAACGAACATACAATGCAAAAAAACAAATACAAATGATACACAGATTTATTCTGTGTTTTCCGGAAATCCACTACGCAGTTAACTACGAGCAGAATTAACTCAGTAAGTCAGTTATTTTGAACCAGAAATATGCCACACAGTTCAGTTGATACATGCCCGTGCCCGTTCAGTCCTACAGTTTTATTCGTCGTCTTTGCAGAATTGTTTTAAGATCAAACATGTTTAGAGTTATGAAAAATTCTGGTTTCTAATTGTTTAGGAAGAAATTGGATCTATTGCATGTATTTTCAGGTTTGCCAGGTCCGCACTCAGGATGATAAGTCTTTTAAAATGAGGCATTTACAGCTTTTTTGAAGGATGGGAGATTTGACGATAACAGGTGCTTTTTTGTGGCAGCAGCCTGTCTGAATAAAACGCCGTTTCTGGGGTAAAGCTTTGTTTTCGCACTTCCCCCGAAAGCCTGACTGAGTCCCAAGTAACGTGAGACAAAGTTGGTCTTCCTCCTCATTATGTGAGGCACGTCGCCCACCAGCCCGTCGAGTTGTGACAGACGCTTTGTGCGAGCTCAGGTGTCGCACAAAGTTGTCTTGTTCTCCAACAGAGCTCTGCTTGTGACAAACTGCAAACTTTCCAACCAAGTTTGAGAATAGGTCCTTTGATAGTGGAATCCTTGCTGCGGCGCTTTCCTTCCTCAGACCAGGTGTACACCATTGAGAGGGAAATGTCTTCTTGGAGGGAGTAAGTTTAGGGCTGTAACTCATGAACGGGACAGCTTTGAAGACGCGCTGGCTGCCGAGCGAGTCAGAAACACTGAGCTCTTTTGCGTTTGCGCTGGCGTCTCATGAATAATTCGGCAGCGTTGCTCGTCACTGTCCTTGTTGTTGTTGTTGTCGGCTGTGGTGTCACTCCTGTCTGGGGGAGAAGAAGGAGACAGAGGAGTCTTTACTCTTCAGTCTCTTCTCAGCTTCCTCTTTCATTTACAGGGAGAGGAAGCTGTGGCGCGGCACATTGTGCGTCTCTGACAGAGAGAAAAATCGTCTGGCTGTTTGGCATAATGGTCCGTTTGTGCTTAAAGGAAGGTTTGAGCAGTGGACAAGAAACTGCTGCAGACTCGGCAGAAAACTTAGCAGCTTAGGTTCTTCTTTATAGCCATGATGGGACATTTTAGGAAACAAACGAAGCCCATTGAGAAGACTGTTGTTGTGAATTTGGGCTATGCAAATAAAATTGAATTGAATTTTTTAACTTTATTAGCTTACTACAATGGTAAAGCAGCATTTTCACATCTTAATGTACAAACTCTGTTCTGCTGTGCTGAAGCAGCTGCAACAAAACCTTCTGCTCATGGAACAGGCCTTCAGTTCCAACATGTTTGAAAATAATGGCACCACAAACCTGTCGTTCTTTTAATTCTCTGTCCACACAAAAAAACAGTTTCAGCCATAGATTGAGCTGACCTCAGAGCAGATAAAGGCAGCTCTGTACAGTGAAAAACAAAAAAATATTAAAGCCTTAGTCTTAACTGCCCTTATGAGTGGATCTGGGCTCCCTGCAGGAGAAAAACGGCCATTTTAAGATTATTCAGCTTAAAATGGCATTTCTGAGTAATTATCTCTTTACATTGTTGTGATTTAGGTGCAGATTTAAAAAATACCCCATTGTTATGTAAAAAATATGATGGGAGGGGCACAACCCCCCTGCTCTGCTCCATTCTGATGTTCGTCTTTGTTTGGCTGGAATCTGGAAACTGTACAGCTGGATAGCTCCAATATTACTCACCATTTTTGTTGCTCCGCTAATGTATGTTTGTGGGGGTAAGTTAGCGGTAGAATGGGTAAACAGATGGATGACAGGATGGGGGGGATGGCTTACTCCACACAGTCCCACCCACAGTTCCGAGACAAATTTCAAATCATCTCCTGCAAGATAGCAATAATGAACGACATGTTTTTTAATTTATACTTCCTAAAAATAGACCTCTGGGAACGCTTTTACAATAGACCAAAAGATGACCGGCGGGTGTCCCAGAAAACACAGAGGTGTTGTCAGAAGTCAGAACTCTGTCTCCCCCTCTGGTCACCGGCGGGAACCATCTCCAGAGTTCTAACCACACTTCCTGGATGCTGCACACCTGACTATCCTTCACTCAATCAACCACAGCATACTTAAGCACTGCACTGAGTTAAGCTCTGTGCAAAGTCTTGTTTGTGCCACTCTGCCTTCCTTACCTAGCGGTGTATTTGGATCTGGTCTTCTGTCTCCTGACTGTTTCTGACTCTGTTTGCCCACCGCCTGCCCCGACTGTCACCTGAATGCTGACTACCCCACCCCGTCTCTCCTCTGATGCTCTTATGTCGGTTATGGACCCCCATCTGATTTAGCTGTGTGGACTTTTAGCTGAGCTAATAAACCATTTGGATCCAGCTGTCTGCCTGTTCTTGTGACAGATGTTTTTAATTCTTGCTCAAAACTGCATAATCATTACAAAAAAGAACACTGGGAATGTTTTGAAAATAGATTCAAATATGACCGGAACAGGACTTAAAAATCTGTTTTTTTATTGTTTTGGTGTAAGAAAAGCTATTTGCATGAGTCTACAGACATATTGCATTTGGGCAGCACTTTTTATACATCACTTCTGTGTTGCCTTTAAGCAATGGGAGGAGTCAATACCAATAAATGCAATTCTATTAGTTTGAGTTGTGACTTTGACGTAGGACATTTTTTTGGACGCATTATGGTTCTAAAATAAAAAAAATGTATAGAAATATATAGTCAAAAATTTTAGTTTTTTTCTACTTTTCAAAGTAGCTACTCTTTAAAAATATATTTGACCTTGGAAGGGAAATTTGAAGTAAATCAAGTAATAAAGTTAAAAAAATTGAAAATAATCCATGTTTTTCACATCATTCAACGGCATGGAAGTGAGGATGCAGTGAGGGGGGGGCCCTTATTGCGCTTCCACAACACACAAACACACACACCAATAATAAAACCTCGGAAATAAAGTGAACTCAATGTTGGACAGAATGAGAAAGTCTTAAAATGGGTTTGATGGAGAACGCCGCCTCTGTGTGTGCATGTGTGTGTAAGGGGTGGAGGGGGGAGCACAGCCCCCATTTGCATGTAAATAGCAAAACGCACCAGTTCCACTGCAGGGATGACAAAGAGCATTCTGGGATTGCCGGGTCTCATTTATCATCCATCAGTGTAGAGGAGGGGGGCGGCCAGGATGGCCTCCAGAAGCAGTGAGGGGGATGAAGTTGCAGATAAAGGATGGAGGATAAACATGCCACTTAGTTGACCACACCTTTGCACTTTCCTCATTTTTTTACAACTCGATCTTTCACATCCCCGCCTCCCCCCAACACAAATTCTTTCCAGTCCACTCAGGCTTTTCCCAACATCCCCTCTAGAATCTTCCCCATCTTCAGATGCACTCTGCCTTTTATCGTCAGCTTCCTCCCATCACTCTGTTTTCCAGCCCGTCTTTTCTTGGATTTCCCCGGTGGACTCTTACAGTAAACTGCTCGCATGATTTCAATGCACGTTTTTTTTTTTTTAAATTGATGCCGTGCATGACAGGAAGAAGGAAGAGAGAATAAAAAGAAAAAAAGAAAATGAATTTCACTATCGCACATCTCAGAAAAGGCTTAGACGACGGGCTCTGTGAGGAGAAGCCTCAACAAATAAAATAAGTCAACTTGGATCATCTTGTCCAACCTAACAAAAGCACTTTGAGTTTGATATTCATGTGTGATAAGTTTGTTTTTCTTTCTTTTGTGGTGCGTTGGGCAGATAAATGTGCGCTGCCTGGCAGTGTGATTGAATGCTGCAGTGTGAAGTGAGTGACTTCTCTTCTCCACATTTTTTTCTCTGAACGTCATCGGGGGGAGAAAAAAAGGAGCAAGTTTTGTACACATTTCTCTGTTGTTTAGAGCAAATCATGTCACATATATTTCATTAGGACCTCAGGAAAACTGCGTCAGCTTTTGAAAAAGCGAATAATATGGCTCCATTAAGAAATAAAGATAAAGTGGCACAAATGGAGGCTCAAAAGCAAACACATAAAAGCCTGGTAGAGAAGTTAGGCCACAGATTCATCTTGCACAATGAAAGTAAAAAGCATCAAAAAACATAAAAAACAAGCATGCATAAACAGGAAGGAAACCTGCCAGTTTCAAGATAAAGATGCATAGAAGCAAACTGAAAGGAAAGTCCAGGGCTGAAATAAAATCGATAAATAGGCTTTTATGAGTCCTAATGTGGACAGCTCCAATACAATTTCTTCAACTCAAGTTTGGGTTTGTCTGATCTATATATCTATAGTCCAACACAACCACCTCTGTCTCCCTGGACACGAAAACATGCACCTTTATTCAGAGCTTTAAGAAGGATTTTAGCCAAAATCAAAACAGAGTTTGCTGATTTTAGAGTCTGCTCAGTTAGAAAAACGTAGTTCCATATTCAATTTAATTCAATTTTATTTATATAGCCCAATATTTACAACAATAGTCTTCTCAATGGGCTTCATACGGGTAATTGTGTAAACATGAATCATAAAGCACATAAAGTCATAGAATTCAAAAACTAAACTGGGCATCCCTTCCCGTAGACCCTCCATAGTGATTCGGTTTTATGGTTTTTATATTTTTTTCCAGATTTGAATAAAGAAATGCACAAAAACTCAGTTTTAATCTTAAATTCTTTTAATGTGTCCTTTATCATGGGAAAAATGTAACAAAAAAACATGTTTAAAAAACACCAAAAAACATGATTTTCATTGGAATAGGGTCTTTAATACAATTATAGACTATTTTAAAATTCAACCATGATTACCTAAATGAAATCTACCTGACCAATCGTCTCTTTACTCTTGATGGTTTCACACAGGACTTCTGCGAGGCGTTCAAGGTCACATCTGACCAGGGTTGGACTTTCACGTCACACACTAAACAGATCCTTAGGCCAATGCTTTTTCAACTGCAGGCTACTGTAGAAGTTAGAAATATCCTAAGTGGAAAAAAACGGATGTTGACAAGCTCATATATTGAATGCTTTAAACTAGATTTTTGATTAAAAAATAGTTCCTTGAACTTTTGTTGAGTTAATCCAGAATGCTGACCGGTTACAAACTCTAACAGACTCTGCTGTTTGATCTTCCAGTAAAATTTGAAATTCAATTTAAATTCCTCCTTAAAATGTTCGAGGCTCTCCATGACCTGGTTCCTTTCAATCAGACAGATCTTATTTGTCCCTGCCTTCCCACAAAATAAGACATTCTGCTTCAAACCTGCTCTGCTGTCAGTCTGCAGGTTTGCTATTAAGTCTCCAGAACCTTCCTCTTTGTGTAAAAAATGCTGGCTTAATTTTTAAAGTGAAAATAACATCTTAAAATCTTTTACTTTGCCAACACATTATATTCATGGCTTGTTTTCATCTGCATGCTTCTTTTCCTCCAGATTTATTACATTGTGATGCTTTTTAGAGCTGCAGGTAATATTTTTCTTCATGTCTATTCTATGTATTTTGTAAATTTTTATTATCTTAATTTTTTTTTTTGCCTAAAGACCCACTGTGATCATTTTTTATCTATTTTTAAAGTGATCTTTTCATTATGATTATGCCATTTTTACGCAAAAATCAAGTAACCTGTGTCACTTTCTAGGACATAGTTTCTGTAGAGCAGCAGGAATTGATTCATCTCTGAGTTGGGAGCGGGATTATTGGCACGAAACCCCACCTTTTTACATAGCGACATAACCGAGAAGTCTGTGTTTACACACTTACCCGCTAGCTTACAGCCCCTCACACCCCTAACCTCACATTACTGACACAACACAAATGGCGAGCAATATTGGAGCTTTCTGTTCGTACAGTTTTGAGCCAGATGCCAGCTCGGACAAGGAAAACGTGGACGTATATGGATCTAGTCGTCTGCAAGTGGATGCATCAGAATGAAGCGGAGCAGGAAGCTTGTGGTTTCTATGTCACAAAAATTCCCTTTTTTTCCATCCATCTGCTCCTTATTCCCAATGAACTGAATAAAGAAATACACGGTATTGTAATTTTTCTTAATAAATGCCCTCTATCATCAGAAAAATGTCACAAGAGCATGTTTAATCACCCAAAAGCCAATTTTCATTGGAGTGGGTCTTTACAGCACATGCATGTGATACAATGCAGCTTGAATGAAGTTAAAGTTTTAAGTAATCGTATCCACAGAAAAGCAGACATCCATGCGTTTTTAATGCATGCACACTGCATGAACCGCACATGAAGTCCACCGGGTGGACATCTTGTTTTATGTAAAGCTGAAGTACTTTTAGCATGTATCGCGTTATTCGGCATGGGCTTTGTTTACTTTTATTTGTTCTTTTTTCGTTTGCTCTCTGAAGCGAATTTGCTCCCTCTGCATCAATCTGGTTTTATTTTGATCATTCCAACGCATGTTTCTCCCTCTTGTTATCACAACATTGTGTTTGCTCAGGATCATTCCTTTTCTTCGTAAAATGTGTTTTTCTCCCTTAAGGACTAATTAGTCTGGTTGCAACTGCAGGGCCAAAGCGCCGCCGTTTGGCTTTACTCATTATTTATGCCACTAACTTTTCTTCTGCTGCACATTGTTTCTGCCTCATCATATCGTTTTACCAGAGGAGGAGATTTATCAGCTGCATTTTTCACACGTGTGTAAACCTCGGCATAAATTTCAGGTGGCAACATGAATTACTGCTTGAAGCTGTAGGGAAAAAAAGATTTGGCACTTGCAAAGCTGTCCAGACTTTTATTAAAAGCCTAATGATGTGCGGGCATCAGTTGTGTGTGTGTGTGGAAGTTGAGAATCATCCGTCTTTCCTGATAGGGAATATGTAGCATTCTGGCTTCACCTATCTTTCAGAGCGCCGGCTTTTAGTCATTCAGACACGCGTGGCGTTTAGGTAAATGCTCATTATGAGTCTGACGTGACAGCACTGTGGATCTCTGGAAAGAGACACAAGCATGTGACGGCTGCTGCTTTGTGTAAAAAGTGATGATGAAAAAGAAGCCTTTCGCTGCTCGTGATGTGCATAAGTGAGGGAGTTTGGATGTCTTGTGATGCTGAAAAATGGCCTTTGAACCACCTTGGACGTGGGCTTTTCCCGTCTAAACCAGGGGGTCCCAACTAAAGCCATCAGCAGCTTTTAAAAAGATTACTTCCTCATCAAAATTGGGAACTTAAATTTTCTATTTTTTTTTTTAATGTTTGGAATTTTTAATTAAAAACTGCTTTTCCTCTTCTTTGCATTTGTAATGTTCTTCAGAATAACTTATTGCCCAACATTTTGTGTCATTTTAAGAAGAATTCCCATTCATTTCTGTTGCTTTTCACAGCTAAATGAAGTTTTTAGCTTTAGAAATGTTTCATTTCTAAAAGTATTCCACCGTAATTAGACATTTAACATTTTTTAGCATCATTCAGTGTTATAACATTTGCAGCAGTTACTAATGGGCTTCTCTTGCCCTTCTTAATGCTTTTTTGGCTTTTACTTTTTTTTTTTAGTTTAAAATATAAGTCTGAAGGACCATCTTAAGGAGTAGTGCAGGTGTGTGTTGAAGTTCACTTTAAGCTCAGACGGACACCTCAAGGGAAATTGGAACGTACCATTGTCCTGCATTTGCTTTGCATAGTATCTGTCATGCTATGTACACACCAGGCATGTGAAAATACTCTCTGGTTGTCTAATTTCGTTATTTTTAACAATAAGGCTGCATGCAGAGAGCTCCTGCAGGAGTTGTGAGGGCTAAAACATGAGAAATCTGTACAACACGCCTGTGTCTCACCTACTTCTCCCTTACATTACCCTTGCAGGGTTCAAAATAAGCGGTTATCCGGTTGTCCGAGACAACCAGATTTCACGGAGGACAACCAAAATGAACCTGATGGTTGTCCGTGTGACAACCTGGTCTTTTATTTTGGTATTTTTAGACTAGTTTTCAAGTTTTAAGGGTTCGTTTTTGGTAACCTCTGAATTGAATTCTTTCCACTGACAAACGAAGAGCCTGCATGCTAGCGAATCCTTTCTGTTTCTACATGTTCACTTTTCAATAAAGATTATTCAAATAAAGGTGTACCTGTACCTGGCGCGACCGCTAGAGGTCCAAAAAAACGGAAAAAGATTTAAAACATTCATAAAACACTATAACTTTCACTCATAACAGAACAGACTGACATGAGCTGAAAAAAAAAACCTTTTTCCATAAGATTGATATGATATTATAAATTATTACAACAGTCTTGATATTTTATATTCTTTAAGCCACAATTATCAAAACCAAAGAAAAAAAGAACCAATATAGTTAAATCTGTGTAAAGATACTAGTTATAAAGATATTAGTTTCAAGTTTTTGGCAATACTTTGTGTAACCAGATGCTTCAATACTTAGTAAAATGTTTGTTTTTAATATTTAAAGAGTTTTTTATATGTCCATTATAAGAAGCAGTTGATATTAGATGTATAGAAGAAATAAAGATGTAAGTACTGACGTCTGAGTAGGTTTTGTTGCTGTTGAATATTGGTATCGAAGAACAACCAAAAATTGGGGAGGACAACCAAATTTTACTTGCCAGGTTATTCCGGAGGACAACCATTTTTTCCCGCTTATTTCTAACGCTGCCTTGCATGTTGTGGAAGTGATCGCTATACAAACTGTTGCTCGCAGGACACTGAGCGGCCTACGATCTTTATATTTTGTGCGCGCCACCTGCGTTCCCCATACAGGTTTGCCCATCTTTGCCTGTAAACAGTCCGTGACGGTGTAGGTACAATAACTATTCGGCCTGTAATAACCGTTCGGGGTCCTTTCAACTGAGGATAACGTCACACTACGGTAGCCCCACTTGGACAAACTACATAGTGTCCCAACGGCAGGTATGACCAGGGTTTAAGATGCTCCTTTTAAAACAGACACTGATGCTACGTCAGAAAAACTCTGAGACTTAAGAACCGGCAAAGCTGGTGACTCCAATGAACTTCTGGAAAGATGACAGGTGCAAAGATTTTCATTCTCAAAGCCTGTGTGGAAAAAGGAAAATGTTTGAAACTCCTTTTCTAAAAAGTAATCTAAAATTCTTTTTGGCGCTTTAGAGTTTTATGTGCTCACTGTATTGTAGAAGTGTAATTAACAGATGCGTCTTTTGCAAAGACGTCACCAACAAGCAAAGCCTGAATTACCTTTTATATTAAAATAGACAGGTTTAAAGAAACCAAATCAAAACAAGGCTCTCAGGATCTGCTAAAAGCATAAAACTAGAAAAAATGCTTTTTTTGTGTTTGTTATTTGCTCTTTGGGTCATAGCATATTTAACAACTGAAACTACACCGTTCTGTGCTTTTCACTTGAACACAAGCTGTAATTTGGAAGAACGTTCACTTAAAATGTGCCCTGATGGCATCGTAGTTGGGACATATTGGACTGACAGCGGGGGTCAAGTCGTCATGTGGTGTGAGACAGCCAAACTTCCTGTAACTGGAAGTGTGTGTGTGCTTAACTTCACCCTGAAGCCACAGTTGCCCCATCAGGCCATATGGTCCATTCCTCCTAATCTGAGCCTTGTCCTGCTGACAGCACTCGGATTGACTTCTGTAATTAGATCTTATCTCCAACAGTAAAAGAAAACGAATGGGGTCCCCAGGTGAGTCTACGGACACATCTGAGGCGGCGAAGGCGTTCGCTCATCCCGTCCTAAACAGGAAGCATATTTCCATATGAGACGGCTTCGTCGTTTAAGGGAGTATTGATGGATGAGAGGCTTTGTTGCTCCACGGGAGCTCTCACTCTGATCTAATATTCGAATGCCTCTCCGCTGTACAGCAGTAAACCTTTCCTCTCGTGTGTCATGACCGCAGCCTGCCCCCCGGCCATCTTTTCATTGCATCTCCACTTTGATTGTTCCTCCATCTTTACAACCTGTGTGGTGAATGGACGGGATTAGAGCCTTTTCCCTTCATCTGCCCTCACCCCCATCCCCCTCCTTCCTGCTTCAGATTTTTTCTCCTCAATTCATTTTATTTGTCACTATATCCATCCTGGACCCCCCCCCGCCTCCATTCGGCATGGGCTTTTCTAATTACTTTAACCCTATTCTTGTAAAAAAAAAAAAAAAAAAACTTCCATCCTCGGGGGGAGGGGGGCAGCTTTTAGAAGCCTCTGTTTGCGTCAAAGCCCAAGATTGATCAGATAATGCACACACGGGCACACCCACACACACACTCTCACAGCACTTGGCAGAGGCCGCCTTAACGGGGCAGGTGTGCTGGGAAAAAGGGAAGTGAAGGGGGTGAATGGGTTGCGAATTGAAAGGTGGTGAGGTAAAAGTGTGGGGAGGGGGGGGGTCGGAGCTTATCTCCCTCGCCTGCCTCTCCTCCTCTCCCCTAAGGGCTGGATAAGGGTGCTGATTGTGACGTTTGATACATGTGTGGGTGTGGGGGTGTTTTCAGGGCCATGATATGTTGCCATTCATGTCAAAAAGTCACTTCGTTCTAGGGGGGGGGCCTTCCTCCCAGCCGTCCCCAGTGTCCTTCAAGAAGTTTTAAGTGTGCGGTGGGGCGTGCTCATGTGCATTGTTTGGAGCCATCTCTTAGTTTCTCTCTGTGTTTGTGAGATAACGACCCCTGGGCGGTAAAACAAAGAAAGAAAGAAAGAAAGAAAGCGCCCTCAAAGACCGGCCAGCAGAAAAAAAAACTTTCCTTCTCGTTTTCTAGTTTTGGCCCTAACGAGGGCAGTTCCTCAGAGAGCTGTGTGCTTTGCCGCCTGGTCTCTTTGTTTTGTTTTCATGCTGCTCGAGCGTCCCTCTCTCAATCTCTGGGGTTTTGGCCAGAAAGACAGCACTGATTCCCTAATACAATCAGCAGAACCACAGCTGCACCACCATGATGGCTAATTGCATCAGGGGTCACTGATAAAGTCTGGAGTGGGCTGCTGCCTCTTTCTTGGAAGACCAGGCTCCTTTTTGTGGCATTTGGCCATTTCTCTCCTTCTAAAGTTTAGCGGAAAAACTATTAAAGGCTTTACAGTCAATGAAAGCCTGAATCAGCTTTATAAGGGAGAACAAATGACAAATTCAGATTTATGACCTGAGACAGGCTGCATGTGAAATGGAGCCAACTGACTCCTTAACAAGACATTTATTTTTTTTGCTTTATAGGAATCCAAAATGATGCTGAAGAATCATAGTTTACCAAATTATGAAAATTGTTTAATTATCTTTATATTTTTAATTTTTAAACAAAAATCCGATGAAGAACTCGTTCCTTTTTTCAACTGTGACCTGGCAAAAGGCAGGATGCCTTGAAGGTAACGTTAGAAAGCGGGACAAATAAAGAAAAAAAAAAACTCAAATTGAAACAAACAGGACAATTTAAGCGCCAAACTAAATGAAAATAATAAAAAGAAATTGCAAGAGAAAAAAGAATAGGTTAGCAGTCTATTTCACAGCAACATTTTTCCTTGAAATAATCAGTGATAAAAGCTTTAAAAGCTGTTGTAGATTTGAGAGTTTCTAGCCTCTGTGTTTATGTAATCCTCCCTAGACTCTGGCTGCAGTAGACTGACAGGACCACAAACATTTATTTTTCAGGAAGAAAAAGCAATTGAATCAAGTTTTTGGAGCAAGTTAAGGATGAGATGTAAGAGTTGATTCATGTCAGGGGAGGACAAATCGAGAAGAGTGGCATCTAAACACCAATCAGTCCATTTCAATAGCAACTTCAAAGATCAACAAAGAGGGCATTGTTGTTTCGGACAGGAGCCCTTTGTTAGGAAGGGGTATAACAGGGTCATAGGGTAACGAACATTAAAGGTTTTGTTGCCAGAGTACAGTTCATCCCAACATACATTTCATAACAAGATGATAGAACTTCAACATTTGGACAAAAATGATGTTTCATCCCATCTTTGAAGAAATGAATAAAATGAAATGGTAAACAAAAAAAAAATTTAAAATTAAAATGTCCTAATATAAACCGCTGTTGTCGCTACATTGATAAAATTTGATAGAGATAGATAGATATGCTTTTATTGTCATTGTCCATTGTACAATGAAATGTAAGCATCACCATTGCAGTGCAAGACAAAAATAACAAAACATAATATAGAATAAGATATATATGTGCAACATGTACAAGTATGCAAATATAAACTGCAATAAAGAAATGTCCAAAATTGTGTGCAAACATGTCAGATGTGTAAGAGGTAGCAGTGTAATTAGAAATTACAGTGTTTTTTTTGTTTGTTCGTAGGACATAAAAAAATCAGGAGCAGTCGAAAAATATCCAGTTTAAAAAAGCTAGTAGCTGTTACGTAGAACCATAAGCTCCCTGCTCTGCTCCATTCTGATGCATCCACTAGTAGACGACTAGATCCACGTTTTCCTCATCCAAGCTGGCACCTGACTCCAAACTGTATGGTTGGATAGCTCCAACCATGCTTGCCATTTTTGTTGCACTGCTAATGTTAGGTTGGGGGTTTGAGGGACTGTAAGCTATCGGGAGAGAGTGTAAACAGGTGATGGGAAGTGGGGGCAGGCTTACTCTGCGCCACTCACCTCAGACGTGAATTCCTAATGAACAATTGCTGCTCTGGGGAAACTGTCTTCGAAAACGGCACAGATTTTCTGATTTTGCCTTGTAACGGCATAATCCTAATTAAAAGACCACTAGGAACGCTTTGAAAACAGATTAAAAGATGATTGGAGTTAAAACTGGTTAAAACTCTCAAAGTTCAAACCTTTGTAGAAAAACAAGTCAAGTATTTTAGACGGAAAACAAAGATCTGTTTGTGATCCTGTTCGCATTCTGTGCTAAAGTCACGGCATGGAGGAGATTGATCGACTATAGTCTATAGCAAATCACGAAAAAAATAAAGTAAAATTGCACAGAAAAAAATCTGTAAAACATCCAGATCAAACAAACCGTGTTATAGTTATACAGCAGTACAACGATGAGAGGTTAATACATCTCTGATATTTGCACTTCTAAAATTTAAAAGAAGTTCCACTGTTTGCAGAAATAAAAGCTGAACACTGCACTGCACATGTATTGATTAGGTCTGGAGGGGCAGGGCCGGGCCGCTCCGGAGTCTTTTAGAAACTGGAACCTCCTTGGATCTGCGCCATTCACCCGGGATGGGAGGCCCCAATCAAACACAGCTCAGCCTCATTCCAGATTCCTCTTTAATCTTTATGAATTATGAATTGGATTCTGTGGTTGAGAAAGAAGCAGCATTTACATAACCCCTCTGACCAGCGCCTCATGTTTTATGTGCACTCAGATCTGCACCACATCGAAAAACAAATTATTTGTCCTTGTGCATTCAGCATCTGCAGACGTGTTCATGCGTTGAATAATTCAGTGCAGGAGCACGCGTGCAATGATATGTACATTTCTATATGTTAGTATTGTGGGATTTCCATTAGAATTGTTCACCGCTGTTGAATCAGGAGAGTCAGCAGGAGGAACAAAGTCCTCCCCCTGCGTGCGGCATTATGGCAGCGTGAGTAAAGGTGTTTTCTGACACACAAAGCGACACTTTCAATTTCAAATGGGATTCTGGAGGGGTGGTTGAAAAGAAGAAGAAACAAATCTGTGGAGGGCTTCACACCACTTTTTACCCCTCCTCCGTCTCCTCATCTCCTCTCTGCCGCTGTCTCTTTCCCTCTCTCTCTCGTGTCAACCTTTTCAAAAAGCATCTATATTCTCGCACCAGACTGTAGGAGCATGTTGTCATGTTGCTATGCTACCTGAATGTCAAGCAGAATGTCAGAGTGATGGCAGAGTGTGAATGTGCAATAAAATATGAAGCTTCCTCTGATGATGAGAAAGCTGGAAGGGGAAGAAAGCGAAGCTCAAATACTGAGGGCATCATTAAAAAACTCATTTCTGTTAAAAATTTAAACCAAATACAGTTGAATTTAGAACAGAAATGTGCTTCACTTCAAAACAGACTTCATTTTTTGGTCGTGGAAATATGAAGAAAAAAAAAAACCCCATCCAGCATTGTTAAAGGTCACTAAACTCTTTCTCTTTTTGTGAACTCCAATAAACTAGCCCAGTTGTTGACAGTAATGCTAATTTGACGATGGAAACACACACATTCAGGCCCGCACAGCCACGTGCAAAGGTCAAAACCCCCTGTTTCATTTCAGTCTTTGAGTATCTGCGTGTAAACACCTGAAAAAAAAAACCTTCGGATCACAGCAGCTCTCTGTGTTGAATAAACACACCCTCAAACAAACAACATCATTGTTATTTAATAAACAACAACGAAGCCAAAAGAGAAACAGCTTTGGGCGATTCTGCGCCTCCCCTCACTGCTTTGGCAGGACTTGGAAGACTTCACTGTCGGCGGCTGCTGCTCCTGAAGCATCTCCGTGTCTGCCAACACTGAGGGAAACATCCGAAATAATCTGAATCTTGAAAGGAGAAATAATCTCAAACCTTCTTCAAGATCAAACCAAATTAGTAGATAAGCCAGGAGCCAGAGTGGTTTAACGTTAAATGGTTTGCGACGTGATCACAACATAAATATTGTTATGGCAGTGTGATTTAAACCCTTAGTGACATGCACCCGTACGGAGCGCTGACCTGTGCGGGTGCTGCCAGTATTTGGGTTGTCTGGTCCCGTGGAGGGCCGTAGAGAAGAGCAACCCCATCCTGGAGGGAGTGCAGGTGGGCCTCTCAGTTCCCATGAGGCTCTTACGGCCACTTCAAGGGCCATCATGAAAATGGAACGTACCATTGTCGTGTGTGTGGTAAGTGTTTCTTGAAGGATTTGCATGCAAATTGCACTCATGACATTTGGGTGGTTCTGTCGTATGGCGCCCTTACGTCACACTCTAGTGAGATGTAGTGAGATGTAGTGAGATGTAGTGAGATGTGAATCCTGGCTCTCTACTGACCAAACGCCAATGCATGCACGCATGGGGTGTGCAGATGATACGGAAGTGTCTGTAGGATGGCCGTAGGACGCCAACACAAACTTCACTCTGATTGTCTATAATGTCCACATTTTTAACAGTCAGCCTGCAAACAAGGAGCCCACACTTACCACATGACCACCACTATCAGGCCCCTTGCACTGGCTCAGGATTTATGATACGTGTGCATTTTACCTACTTCCTTCTTACTTATCCATGTGTGTTGTTTAAGTGTTTGTTACGACTTGTTGCTTGCAGCACGTTCGTTGCAAAAAGTGTGCATGAACACGCAAAATCAGATTGGAAGAAGTGCAGAACTCAGTTCAGGTCAGAGTTCACACAATGCCAGAAGAGGAACCTTCTGGAAGAAGCGTGATCCATTTGATCAATTAATATTCCTGTTTTTTTTGTTTTAGCTACTGAATTTTTCTCACTTTTACATGAAGCATTTTATTCAAATTTCCATAACTAGAATGCCACTAAGTCTCTAGATTATTAACTAGACATTTGTTACAGCTCCCTTGCATCATGTGTGGTGCCTTCAGACGTCTTTTAAAACATTAGATCAAATATCTTCTGCTCCTCTTTATCATCTGCCGTTCAGGATCGTTGGGGATCCTGCTCTTCTCCTGCTTCAATTTAGCTCGAACCAAATGATGCAAATTTGGAAAACGTAACTCAGAAAGATGATGGATGACTGTTCTCCTGGAGGGTTGACTCTTGCAGAGTTCTTCTGCCAAATGAGGTGACCTCGATGTCGAGCATGAATTCCAATCAGGGTTTCAGAAGTTGTCACACTCCATGTCACATCTTCACAGCTCTCAGGTCTCCTTGGTTTCTGTTTAGCTGCCTTCCTGAGAAAACCTTCTAACTGTAAAGGAGCAGACAGTCACTTTCAAAATTTCCAGATTTTCTGGATAAGCATCGGACGTAGCACAAATAAAAAAACTTAATTTATTACTCATAAGCGGAGTCTGTCACTTGCTGTGACCTCCGGACCAGCCGTCCCACATCTACGTCGGTCGATGCTGTCATTTTGTCAGCGGCTCACTGTGCTTTCTGGTTTGTCAAATCGGAGAACCGCTGATGTGAACATTTCCAAGGACAGAAAATGTGGCCCAGCATGTGTAAACCTCACAGCAGCTTTCCCATCGGGACACATTCACACCTGCCAGCACGAGAGGCGATCGGACAGTTTTTTCTCCAACACCCCAGTTTGTGCTTCAGCGACGAGCTCAACCATTGGGACAAATTGACCTGCTGGTTTGATGTTTTTTACATAAATACACCATTTTTTAAGAAGCTTTGGAATCTGGTTAACTGTGAGTCGTGGACTCGTACAGGAGAATATAAAAGAAGCAGAACAGTAGCCAGCCTCACTTAATTCTGTTAAGGTCAGAGATCATGATTCAGCAGTCAAAAAGCCTCAACAGGTTTAAATTTTAAGTGCTTTTTTTTTGACTATTTGAAAAAAATTAAAAATAACAAAAAGTATCTCTAAATTACCATCATGTCAACTCAGTCCGGCAGTTTGTGAAGAGGCCTTTGAAGGAATAAAAGCTGTGTTTGACTCATAATATACCTGCTGTCAAACTGAAGGAAAGTGCGTCGACTACATCATCTTTATGTACAACACCGCAGGAGAGTCCCCAAAGAAAAGAAAAGAAAAAAGTGCCAAATGAAGTGATGACACCATTTTTCACACCATTTCTTCCTGGAGTTACATAAGCTCAAGGAGCCGCTGCGTTAAATTGGACAGAGAGAGGAATGGATTGAAGGCTGCGTCTGCAGCGCCTTCCTCTCATCCCAGACTAATTATCAACTCTTACTTGACTTCATGGACAAAATTAGATATTTGTTTTTCAATCTTGTTTCATCCATAGCAGTTGTTTTTTTCTGTTTTTTTTTGGGGGGGGGGTGTATTTTTCTGCAGCATCAAGGATCTAAATCTCATTTTCTGCTCTGAATTACAGTCTAATGAATATAAGGTTTAGGATTTGGAGACAGGCAGACAAGCTAATGGGTTTGTTGGATTGTTGAGTAGTATGCCACACTCATTATTGCTTTCAGTGCTGTGATTAACTTGATTTGCGGGGCAAATCCATCGGCGGGAAGATGATGTGCTCGCATATATAAATGCACGCATGCCTGTAATGTAATTATCTGATTTATTAAGTTTTTAATATAGTTTGTGGCTCAGCTGGAAATAGAAAAGTGGACGGCCGAAAACATTAAGGGAGCTGATGTTCAAGTTGTGATTGATTTAATTTGGTTGGAGAACATGATGTCAGAACACACCAAACAGGATAAGAAACCCACTCAGGGTTATCTCTGCTTAAAAAGTACGTCTTTGTTTTTAATAAACTGCTCATAAAAAGTGTATTAAGAGTGACCCTCACACAGGAATAAAAGTCTTCAGAGACATGGGAAGGCTCACAGCTTGATACTTTCTCCACAACAAGAGTCAGACGCGCTGAGATGGAGCAGGTTTTAGGTCGTCTCTTTTACCTTCAATTGTATATTGCCCTGAGTGGCATCTAAAGCCACAACTGCCCTTACAGGTGGATAGGAGAGTGAAAAATGAGCAAACCTGCACAGAACACGCACGGAAATATCAAGGTTGCAGAACGCTTGCTTCATCCACATGTTTTCCTTGTACACCACGCAAGGGTCAGTAAAGGTGAAGTAGGTGAAATACCGGTTTGTAGTTTGGAGTTTTTTTTATCTTTTCAGATCCTGCAAACCGTGCAAGGAGCCTGTAAGTGCTGTTCACATGATTAGTGTGTGCTGCTGGGTGGGCAGCAGTAAGAATCTATGTTTTTGAAGTAGAAGACCACTCCCAGAGTCTGCATGTTACCTTCTGCTTAACTATTTTTTTACAAGTCTTGTTGGAGAGACAAGGCCACTTCTGAGGAGCACCTGGTGGACGTTAGGTGAAACTGCAGTGGTTTTTCTCATCACCTTTTGCAATGTGGTTCCAAATGTCCAGGCGTCAAACTTTCAGAAAACCCTTTCACCTTAAAAAATGAGGAAAAAACATTGTTTTCAGAAAGCGAATTTGAATAAAAACAGTTAATTTCTCCAACAAACATCATGTAAGCTCTCTGACAAAAAGGCCTTCAGCTCTTCTCACGCAGAGGCTTCAAAGCAGAACTGATCCGCCTCAATTAAGTCTTAATTAAACTGAACTTGTTTTGTTAATGCTTTTAATTTAAAAGTAGGATGCAGCCCAGAAGTCCATGTCTGACATGTTTGTGTAGTTTATCACAGAACAACACTTTGTTTTATTATAGTTATCAAATGTTTTGGACTTGAAAAAAAGAGGCTGCCCACCTCCCGACACTCACATTGGTTTAAACTAAACTCCTAACAGGAGATGAGTCACAGCTTGAATTTATTAAGGTACACAAACACTGGATGTTAAGCTCCGTGCACGTCTGCACGGGCATGTGTGTGTTTGTGGCGGTGAATAAGGCATCGCCTCGGTCCCCAAAGCACCACCAGCTGACCTCCGTGAAGTACACGAAGGTCGCCGGGAGTGTGTTGTGTGTTGGATTGGAAAACACGTGCGCGCTCACGAGGGAGACGCAGAAACATTCCCCAAAAATGTATGTTTAATGGGGAATGTGTGGAGCCTCTCTTCTCACCTGTCACCTTTCATTAGAGCGCGGCACGCCGGCTGACCTTGGTCGTCTTCTGGAGTTGGTGCGTGCGTCTGTGTCTGTGTGCATGTGCGTTGGGGGGTTAAGGGCTGTCTCCCCCTAATGATGTGGCTGTGAAATTGGGCCCGGGCGCAGCGCCGTCTCTCATTATGGCTCCTCAAATTCATTTGCTACGTGGATTCTGCCTGCTCAGGCATGTGCCGCACAACACTCGCCCACGAGGCTTCGCTTGTACCTGCTGTTTGTCTCCATGTAGGACATGAAGACCAACACACACGTTGAGTTACACCTGGATGGAGTTCATCCAAAACAAGGTCGCTCTGCTTCATCTGTCTCTCAAATAGAGATCTTTTTATCCTATTGTTAGAAAAAGTTGATTTTTGTAAAGACAATATCGATAGATTAGTAAAATGTATCTGAATCAGACTTATTCTGTTTCCATAATTAGGTTCACATTCATTCAAATCTTTCAGATAGTTAGGTTGACTTTAGGATTAGGTTGAACCTTAAATCCATAAATCATTCATTTCTGTATTAGCAGAATTTAAAACAAGAAAACTGCGTTTGAGTCCAAATTTATCCTAAGATTGCAATTCTGATTTCCAACATCACAAATACAACATTTTACCTACGGTACTTTGATGTTTTTACCAGGAGGGAAATATCTGACAACTGAATCAAGACTCTTTCTTCTAAAAGTTTTACATTTCAATTAGTTGAAAAAGTTATTTTGTTAAGAGAAATATCACACCCAGAGGTTTTTTAAAAAGGGGGTTGGATCTTTAGCCATTTTTAAAATGATAGAAGGCTTTCAAAATCTTCTGCAAAAGTGTCCAAGAAGCTAAAAATAACTTCATTAACTCCTTTTATGAAACTCATTTTCTACATTCTTACTACAAAGTACTATAATAAAACCAAAAAACAGCAAACTTCCTACAGCTCAACCAGGACAAAACTGAAATGTAATCATCGCTTCTGAAGACAAGAGAGAGATGATTCATTTGACCTCATCCTTAGAATTTGAAACCATCTCACTGTGTGAGAAACTTTTATGACTTTTTGACTCTGAGCAATATGTTATCCCACATGTTAACAAATGTCGTTAAGACAGGATTTTATCATCTCAAAAACATTGCCAGAGTCCGCCAATTCCCCTCTCCTTCCAGCACAGAGGTGCTGATGCATGCTTTAATTTTTAGTTGTTATTGTAATGCCCTGCTCTCTGGTTTACTCAAAAAGTCTCTTTCAGACCTACAACTATTACAAAAGTCGGCTGCACGACTTCTGACAAGGACCAGGGGGCGGGAACACATTACACCTGTTTTAAAATGGCTTCATTGGCTCCCTGTGTGTTTCAGAATTGATTTTAAGATTCTTTTAATGGTTTATAAATGTTTTAATGGTCTTGGGCCTTCTTATTTAAGTGATCTACTTTTAAAGTATGAGGCCTCGCTGACCCTGAGGCCCTCCGGTGCTTGACTTTCAGTTGTCCCTGAGATGAGGACAAAAACTTACGGCGAGGCTTCGTTCTGCGATGTTCCAGCCTGTTGTGTGTTTTTTTGTCTGTTTTTGTTTTAAATGTTAAAGCGCTTCGGGTTGTGCAATATTTGAGAAGCGTTTTTTTATAACCAAAGTTTGAATTGATTGGATTTGATTGGAAAAAACGTCATCATTAAACTTCACTTTTATGATTTATGCGTGATTTATGATTAAATCACACATTTTCTCATTCAGAAGTACCACAAATATTTTTAAAGAACTTCTGAATTCTGTTTTCTAAAACAATAATTCTCCTACACTACAGTGGTGGACAAAATTGTTGGTACCCCTCAGTTAAAGAAAGAATGTCCACAATGCTCACTGAAATGACTTGAAATGTTCAAAAGTAACAATAAATTAAAAATTATTGAAAATCAAATAATCAAAATCAGCCATTACTTTTGAGTTGTTGACTAACAGAATTATTCAAAAAAACAAACTAATGAAATAGGGCTGGACAAAAATGATGGTACCCATAACTTAATATTTTGTTGCACAACCTTTTGAGGCAATCACTGCAATTAAAAGGTTTCTGTATTTGTTAATGAGCCTTCTGCACCTGTCCACAGGTATTTTGGCCCCCTCCTCATGAGCGTGGGCTCATGGGCTCATAGAAGGCCACTTCAGAATAGTCCAATAGTTTTTTTATTTTAAGAAATGAAAAACTTTTATGATCTTGTGGGCCACATAAAATGACATGGCGGGCCACATTTGGCCCCTGGGCCTTGAGTTTGACACATGACACTTTTATCCAAAACATGATTTGGAAAAAAAAAAAAAAAAACTATGAGGTTTGAAGTATTTTTCATTTGTTTTATTTGTAGAACAAACCTGCAATTGTTAAATTTTATGTTCATTTTAGTAAACCGCATCTTCAGTATTTTTTTATTTTCAAAAAAGTGTAATTTATTGGGTTTTTTGTGTTAATGAACAGGAGTGTCTTTAAAGGTTTCTGGGGCCTTGGGCAAAACCTACAGTGGGGGCCCCCTTACACAAACTTGACTTTTTAGTAAAACAAGGGGAAAATATAATTTTATAATTTTTCTTGAAAATTATATTTACTTTAATGTTTGGTTGCTTTTTATTCTCCTTCAAAATCATCTGTAATAAAGGGGATTATAACAAGTGTTGTTCATGTTGGTTGGTTTGATGGTTCTTGATGTGGAGCCTTGAGGCAACCTTTGCTAGGAGTCTAAACTTGATCATATAAGCTGATTTAATTCGAGCAAAAAAAAAAAATCAAATAAAAACAGGGAGCTTGGAGATGAGAAGCTGACCCCCATCAGTAAAGGAAGAAGTGCAAAGAAAACCGAACAGGATGGGGGCTGTGTCCCTGTCTTGATGGGGGGTGGGATTGACTGACGTCCTGTTCTCTTCTGTGACCTTCACAGGCACGCCGCTTTAACCCGGTCCTGACAACACTTCAGTCCAGTCATGGCGTTTGGCGGTGGATCGCAGACTCAGAGCTGCCTCTGTGTTAGCCGTCATGTTGCTCTTTAAAGGAAAGAAAAAAGCAAAAAAGGCCTGCAGGATGTACAGAGAACCAGGCAAGTGTCAAAAGTTGTGATCTTGTGTGCAAGCAGATGCTATCACGGCGACTGCGTGGCACGCCGGGGTTACGAGGAGGAAGAAATTAGGGAGAGATTGAAAAAATAAAAAAACCAGAGAGGTTCTGCTGAAAGACACTTTACTCCTCCTCGGCTGGCTTGTTACAAATGTCAGCGCCGCCGCTTAACTGGACTTGAAATGATGCGTCTCGTCTTTCCCTGCCTTTCTCCGTCATGCTCTCCTTCATTTACCGAGGTTGCCCTGAGCACCTGAGTTTCCTTTTATGAGCATCTTTTCTTCCCCCTCCACTGTTCTCAACCTCTCTCATCTCACCAAGCAGGGAGAAACCTGTCACCACACAGCATTAGTATGCTCTTTTCATATCTGAACCCCCACCCCCACCATCACCTCCACCCCTTTCGATCTGTGCAAACATAAAAATAGTTTATGCCTCTGACAAGAAAATGCCTCTAATCCTGAGGTTTGTAGGAGAGCAAACAGACGCAATTGGCCACTTATTATTCTGTGTAGAATTTTCTGTGTTGGGTGTTTGTGGTATCCATGGCAACAAAATAGGGTGCCCGTACCCCCCCCCCCCCCTGTCACTGAGCAGAATGGGAGAGTGGTGGATGAAAAGAGGCAGTGAAATAAGACACTAACGGAGACGCGCGGGGCAAGCTGTAACCTGTTAGTTCAGTAACTAGTGTGTGTTGTGAGTTTGTGTGTCCGTGTGAGTGTTTGTCAAGTGCATAATAGTGACGGTGCACCTGCGCGGAGCTGTCAGCTTTGACACAATCCAATCTGCATTTCTGCGATTGAACGTTTGTGTGGAAAGGGTGGAGAACTGGAACCATGGCAGAGCAGAGAGACACAGGTGCACGTTTGTGCTCATGCACGTGTGTTCACTTATGGATTCAGGTGCCTTTATAGTTGAAGCTCGACTCCAGCTGTGTCAGATGGCCTGTGTGTGTGTGTGTGTGTGTGTGTGCCACATGGAGATAATCTTTGCCGTAGCAAGTCTTCTGCATGTGCCCTCTCTTTTCATTGGCCTGGCAGACCTTGCCACTCCATCTAACAGCGTGGAAATCAATGTGAGCCAGTCAGAGAGGTGTGAAGATGAGCTGCGGTCAAAACTGCTTTCCTGCAAACCTGGAGAGAGCTCACTTTAAAATAAATGGGAAAATATTGAGCCATTTATCCACACAGATTTAAAAAAAAAAAAAGATCACAAAATTAAAACTGAAATGATTTCATGTGATGCTCCTATCTTGATCTTTTTCTTTTTTCTTTTTACTAAACTATAAACCGATCTTAAATTACGAAAAAAAAAGGTCAATTAAAAAGTCAATACTTTTTAAAAATTGTGTTTTATTTAATATTTGCACCAAATTTATGTTTGTAGAGAAAGTTTAAGATTTGCAAAAACAGATTTGGATTAATCAATGGAGAGCTATAAAGCCTTTCAGAGGAAACTATAGTATATCCATACATATGATACTAAATTACCTTTATTTTTTAAATGAAATATGAGTAATTGTTCCTACCCGGAAGTAAGACAACTAAATCTCTGAGGCTCCGCCTTTCGCTCCATGTAGGTGCCGCCTCTTTCATGACATTTCTGCGTTTTGCTGACGAAAACAAACAACATCCAAACTATGGCAAAGATGGATGTGCATATTGTGCATATAAAATAAATAAATAGTGTTTGCTGATCACTGCCATCTCAGTGGAAAAATGAGGTGTGTGTGTGCCTGTGTGTGTTAGCCTGGGGGCGGTGCTGGCAGCGCAGACTCTTCCTGAAAGGAGCTGTTCCTCACTTTGTGATGTCACAATGTGATAACATGCTTGGTTTCGTGGATTGGGAGGGGCTGGTGTTCAGAGTGCAGGTTTTTAGAGAAGTATTAAAATGTGTGAATGGATTAAAATACAGTTTTGGGGTTGTTTATAGTGGAAGATGGAAGATTGGATCCCATTGGCTTGGAACACTGAGGATAGGTATGAGCAAAGGGGAATTGCCATTGTGGGGTAATCGGAGGAACATGTCAACCCTCTGGTTGTCAACATTATGTTAAGAAATAACAACTGCTTTTATTATACATGACTTAACATTACTATGCATATAATTGAATGCATTAGTAAGCAGTTGACTACTATTGATCCCTTCACCTTACCTAATGCATCAATAAGCTTTAAAAAAGTGGAATTTTAAAAATGATTTATCATGAGATAGTCATTACTGTGTTAGTTACCATGTGTCTCCAATTATGTCTCAAGTAACCATTTACTTTGATTGTTTATTTAAAGTTACTAAGCAATAAGGAACAGCTCCCGAATACCATTTAATATGTAATTAATGCTTAATAATGAGCTAATCAACGTTAATAATGCGATCCTTACTGTAACGTGTTACCAAACCAAACTGCCCTTACGGGTGGCTGTCAGGACGAAAAACGGGCAAACCTGTTTGGGGTCAGATCTCGTGGCCGGCACAAAATATCAAGGTTGCCGACCGCTCGGTGAGCCCATAGAGCGAAAACGTTCAGACATATTTTTTGTTGGTGCAAGCTGCAGACAAGAGTACTGAGGGGGAAAAGGTATTTTAAATGCAATACATTTTCAGTTTGTCTAAAGTGGAAAAACATCTTTTTTGACTAAAGAAAAAGTCTTTCTGGATAAAACAATTCCTTTAAAAAAAAAACCATTTTCTTCGTCTTTTTTTCTTTTCTGGATAACTTTAAACTCCCATCTCCAATTTTATTTACATTTTTACAAAGTTATTGTTAACCTACGACACATCTGTGTTTTCATTTCACTGTCATGATGTATGTTTTACCATATTTTTATACTTTCAAATGTTGTGTTATTCTTCTTCTTTATGCTTGCCTTGCATTTTGGTTTTAATTAATGTTTTTTAGGGAGACAGTTTTACCATCAGTCCAGGGACAGCAGATGAGAAATTGCTTTGTAGCTAACTCGGGTGCATCGGCTGTAATGTCCTGCAATGTTCCTGTCAAATAAATGAACAAACTAATATCATGGAAGTATTCCGTGTTTTCTCCCACTTGTTTTATTCCAACTTTCCTCGATTCCTCAGAGATTTCCTCTCGAGGGAATTATTAGAAAAAGAAGGAAAAAAGATGACAACTGCAAGTCTTTGTAATGACTTTTCCTTTCAGGATAATCTGTCTTTTCAGCACGTGCTGGATCAATACCCAGATGAGCGTCGGTCTGTTGGAGGTTAGGGGTCGTGGGGTTGACAGGTCACGAGTTGTCCTGCTGCTACCCCCCAAGAAGGAAAGCAGATTGAAACAGGTTTTCAGCTTCCACTTCACTTTTCAACTCTGCCACTCTGTTCCTCCTAAACATTCAAAATATAAACCAAAATGCAGATGGCGTTGATTCCGATTTTCCCAGAGAGTAAACTGCAGTTCATTAGTGACGGCAGAAATGCTGCATGGACTGTGTGATATGGCGTTTTTTCCCCTTCTGGTACCCAATGTCAACGCAGCAGCTTTCATAAATGTAAACACAAATCTGCATCAAATAAAGCAGAGCCTTGGTTTGTGGCTCCTGTCTGATCTCAGACTTGCGATTACAGAGCACATCACGCTGCCTTTGAGAGTGAAGTGTCACCGAATCAGAAGGCAGAGTCATGTCGACGTTCCCAGGTGACTTCTCCAGCTGCGGCTCTTATCTGGGAGCTGCACAGCATGTTCCTTTCAGTTTCCTGTTCCTATATTCTCCTGTCATCCTCTCTGCATTGTGATTGAACATTAATAGAAGCAGGAGTGCTGCGTTCTGTGAATAGTGAACGGTAAACTCTGACATTAGTTGCAGGATGCTGTGGTTGGTGGCAGACTCTTAAGCTGGGAGCAGAAATCCTCTGGGAAACGATATTCATTCATTTGATTGTTGCAGATTTTCCTCCCTCATCTATAATAACCACTAAAGGATGACGGGACGCACTTTTCCAGAGTCTGATATGCTCCTTCATCACCATAAGCGGATACTTCTGATCCATCCAAACTAGTCAGGATGCTCAGAGTTAAAACATTAAAGCTTCTGTTTGTGCACTTCATGGTTTGTTTAAAGTCTGAAATGGTTGAAAATTTAAAAAATCGTCAGTTTTTGTAGGAAGTACAACGTTTTATACACGTTTTATTTTTTAGAAAATCTGTTTTATTGTGGGGCAGGAGGTGCTGGGGATGAGTTGTGATGGTGCTGGTGATGGTGGTGTCCTCCAACAGGAGGACAGGGCGGACGGCGCCTTCTGGGTTCTGTCTGCTTTCGCTTTTTATAATCATTTCTCTCTTATTTATGTTTGTTTTTGTGTATTTTATTATGAGGGGCTTATTTTATTGCATGTGTGGGAATTGGAGTTTTTGCGTTCTTATTTGTTTTTATGTACAGCATGTACAGTTTTTATGTAAATGCTTTAGAAGTAAATTAATTTGACTTGCAGAAAAATAGATCCATGTACGTCTTTTTTTTTCCTCATCTGAGCCGGCATCTGACTCCAAACTGCAATATTGATCACCATTTTTGTTGCACCAATGCAGTTAGGTTGGGGGTGTGAAGGGCTGTCAGAGAGTGTAAATCAAGGGATGATGGGAAGTCAGGGAAGGCTTACTGTGCTAAATGTCCCGTCCACAATTTAGTGGTGATTTTCCAGTGAACTTCTGCTGCTTTGCAGAAACCACGTCTTGGAAAAAAAACACAAGATTGTTGATTTTGGCTAAAAACGGCACAAATCATAATTAAAAGACCACTTTGAAAATGGATCAAAAGACTTTTAAAACAGATGTTCTCTCTTCTTTGTGTTTCTTTTTGTTTAGCGGAGTTTCAATAAGTCGTCGATGCTAAAATTCAGTGTAATCCAAGTAACTGCTGGCATTGAAGAGCTGCTGTAGCTCTAAAGATTTATTTAACACCAGCCATGGTTGAGAATTGTTACTATGAATGGGCGTGAGCTTCCTCCTCATCAGCGGAGAGCTTTCTTGGGGAAGTTCACTTCAGTTTTCATTACAGATTGTGTTTAAGGCCAAACAATACCAACTCAGTTTGCCCCACCTGCAGAAAAACTGCATCTGGTGGCCTCGTAGCCCTATTTTCACCCCCGACGTCGGCTCAACACCACTCACTGATTAAAGCTGTGAAGTATGCTGCTACACAGGACAGGAATCAATAAGTGAATTAGACTCCACTTAAGGCTTTCCTCTCCGGTCAGCCGGCCCTGAAACCAGCTGCCCGGGATAATGGGCCTGGACATGTGAGAGCGTGGGTGTGAGGAGGCCGGGGGACAAAGAGGCTTTAAGGCACTAAGATATATGTACTTCTGTGGCACACTGTCGTCACCCCCCCCCCCCCCCCTCCCCCGCTACTGCACTGCAACTCTGACAGCTAACTCACATTTACTTCCGAGTGGAAACACACTCCTAACATCAGACGCTCAGCGGGGTGTAGGTTACTCACCTACAGGGGAACTGCTTTGTCTTGATGTGGCCATTATCTTTATTTGTTTCTCTCTTTGAACGTCTCGGCAGTAAAGGACCTAATTCCGCCTATCCTCCCCAAAGACATTCATCAAATAAGATGGCAATATTCTCATGATACTTCAGTTTGGTCGTGGAGGAATCAGATCCATGCAGCTTTCACTGCCAGCCGTGGTGTAGGAGGCAAAAAGATGTGGAGTTTCTGCTCCACAAACATGTAAATAGTGATAAACTATTGATAATAAAAGATAAAGATTCACTAGATAACACCTGAGTATGTATCAAATATAAAACTTCACAAAAAAGGATCAACTAGGGAACAAATGCTAGCAAGAGCTCTTAATAACAAAATTCGACATACATGCCAAACACAATCTGCACGGCAGGGGCGTCCGGTTTCAACGTTAAAGCAATGTACTGACCCAATCGAAGGTTCCGTGGCGTGTTTAGAGTGTCAGGCGCGGCGGTCTGGCAGCAACACGTTTCAGGTGATGTTTCCAGAGTAATGAAACACGTTGATGATGTCATCAGTGGCTATGATCTTGATACAGATGCAGAGTCCCGATCCGATACTTCTGTAAAACATTTTTTAAAAGGGAAAAAATGTTATAAACTGATCTAGGTTGGTCCCTATATTTATCTTAGTAACCTTCTTTGATTTTTAAGCATTTAAAGAGAGCACGTCTGTAAAGTAGCTTCAACAATCAAGTACAAACAGTGCAACTACTAACTACATAATTTACATTTTACATAAGCCTAAGTCATGAGAAAGTTTGGAAACTGTAATGTTAGTTTCTATAGAACTATAAGTCTTTTTGCTTTATTAATTATGATCCACGTTTACATGAAAAAGTCTTTAAAAGTAGAAGGGATTTTCTCCAAATATACTTGTTTCAGTACAACAGTAAGGTAATAATTGGTCACGTGCGAAAGTTTGATGAGTGAAACTGTAGGAGCTTCAGAACATTTTTCTTCAAAATTAAAAGCAAGGACTTTCTTGTCATGTTGGGTTGAGGAAGGACCCAAAATGCAGAGACGGGAGGCACACAGTTCCGATGGTTTATCGCCAAACAAAAGAAATAACCAAAAAAATAACTGCCGGGTTTATGGACCAAAACAGAGGAAGGCAGTGACAAGACATTTATACAAACAAGACTGACGAGACACAGGGGAGAAAACCATCAGGAGAGAGTCAAACTCAAAACTAGAACAGCCAGGGAGAACCTTCAAAATAAAACAGAAATGACATTTCTCTCACAAATGCTGTTGTAGCATGAATGTCATGAGATTTCATGACTAGGTCATATCAATGTAACCATTTATGCAGCGTCTCAGTGGCAGCAGATGACCATCGTTCTCATTGAAAAGAACCAAAAAATCTGAACTTTTTTCTGTTCAGATGTCTTTTGTAGGTTGTTGTTTGTGTTAAGACAAACAGCAAGAAACACTTGCTGTCAGTTTAAAATGTTTATTAAAAGGGGGTTTAAACCCTAAAGTCAGAGTCTGGGAAAATCTTGCAAACTATTATGACTGGGGTGTTTTGGTTGCTGTGTTCCTCTGCGCTCTACTGCAGTAAAATGTTTTAATCTGTTATGCTGACTTCTACTAGGACATTTATTTGAAGCAACAAGCTTGAAATATATAGCCCTGGTCAAAATAATAATAAAAAAATAGACATCCATAATGATTAGGAGATATCGGGATTGAGTCTGCAATCACGTAATCTGGCCTAACTTCCGATCACGTGATTGGATTGGGACATCTCTACTTATTTGTATGGAGACAATAATAAAAAGGCCTTTCTAGTTTTTATTCTTATTTTTTCCTTCCTCAGACTAATGTGAGACAGCTAGTCATCAAATTGGGCCACAGAGAGACGGAAATACCGCTGAAAGCGCCGTCACTCATACGAACCTCTGGCAGTAGACAGTGAACCTCACCGTACTGGGACAGTCTAGGAATTATCTCATTTTTAGGGAGAAAAAATGTCTTGGGACAACAGATGAAAAATTCCCTTTTTGGCTAATTCTGTTGCAATTGCAGAGGTTCTTCTTAAAATACACAATGTCCTTGTCAAAGAAATAATACTAAATAAAATAAAAGTTTTCTGTTGATGCAGCTCTATAAAATGTAAAATAATATTTTCATTTCAAAAAAAGGAAAAAGGGATAAAATAATGTTTGTCTTTGCATGTTACAGGACCAAATGTATTTCCATGGCAAAAACTATCCTTGATTCTGTAGAGATTCATCTTTTGTTGGTTAATAAATCATTCTTACCTAATTTAGTTTGGGCCTTTTTTCCTTAAGATCAAACAAAACCTTAAAAAGTAACCGTTCTGGAAGAGACTAGAAGGATGACGTGTAATATGCTGTTCACAGAGCACAGATTCAATCACATCAGTGATGGAGTGTCATGTCTGAACGTCTGCAGGTTGGAGCGTCCTGACCAAAAATCCACCGTGCTAAATATTCAGGAGTCGATGAACCCAAAGAGAAACGGAAAGCTTACTTAAAGACACGCCATTCAACTTTTGGTCTATTGTAAAAGCGTTCCCAGTAAAACACGTCATTTTCTAGGACATAGTTTCAGCTGAGCGGCAGGAGTTGTGGGTGGGACCATTGACGTGAGCAACCCCCCCTCTCCCGTTATCCATATCTGAGAGCTCTCTGTTTACATTCTCTCCCATTAGATTATAGTCCCTCCCTCCCCCAACTTAACATTAATGGCGAGCAACATTGGATTTCTCCAGCCGTTTTGATCCAGATTCCAGCTCATGACGAGGAAAACAAAGACGGTCATGGATCTATTTGTCTGCAGGTTCTCGTCTGCTAATTTTCTGTTTGACCTCCATCATGAGAACAATGCCACAAGAACATGTTAAAAACACCAAAAACATGATTTACATAGGACTGGGTCTATAAGAACAGAGATATGTTTGATTAAAACCTGCTTTGTTTAGGCTAAAACAAATGAGATATAAGAGGAGAAGTTCTGAGCGTGTCCTTCTGCTCTCCTCACTCTCAGAGCTGATGGTTTGTCACAGAGACGTTCTCCGTTCTGCAGGCTGCAGAACGCTGCTCATTACGCCGTCTGTGTTCATTCCATGTTTCGGCCTCGCTTTGGCAGCAGACCGGTCATGTTTGTGCCACACTCTTGGTGGGGGTGTGATGTCATATCACAGCGCCACATTCTGCTGCCACAACGGTGCATCTGCTGCTCATCTTACTGTAACTGACCACCACGGTCTGAGCAGACTCTGAGCCGTGCACAAAAATGAGCTTCCCTATCAAAGCTTTGATGGAAATGAAGCACATTTTAGTCCATCGAGACTTAAATGCTGAGAGTGACAATTATGTCATTTATGTATTATGATCTGAGAGCAGATTTTGAAATAAAGATAAGCAAAATCCAACATCACGTCAAAGTGTAGTTTAAATCCTCCAACAGCAGAAGTTTTTTTAAACGCAGGACGTTCGGTTCTAAAAGTACAGAATAAAGAGCATCTTTGTCTGCAACACCCAACTTTACTGAGATGACAGTTCTTCCAATGTTTTAGGTCAATGGCTAAGCAGTTTAGTAAACATGAGAATCTGTAGCTATAACTCCACATCAGTGGTCGGCAACCCTCTTTCCTGAGGAAAAGACAGTGCTACGCCGGTGTATGACAATAATAAGCGCGTGATCTGTCGTCTGTTTAGGGGACTATCTGTTCTCACGATGAGCTTTATTTTCCTTCCATGGCGTCAAAAGGACATTCATGCAGCGCAGTTACTGTGACCCCGCCCACCTATTTAAATACGGCCACTTTTCCACGTCAGCCTTAGGTTGGAATGGGTGGAGACAAGTGTCAGGTGTGATAGAAGAGTTTCAGCTGACATGAATAGAAAGACGTACAAAACTGTGGTGACAGCAGCCATGTTGTTTGACTTAGTGGTACTGAGGAAAAGACAGGAAGCAGAGCTGGAGGTGGCAGAGGTGAAAATGCTGAGGTTCCCTTGACCAGGATGGATCAGGAGTGAGAACATCAGAGGAAGAGCACAGAGAAGCCAGACGGAGATGTTTGAGACATGTCCAGAGGAGAGACGGTGAATCTATTGGTAGAAGGATGCAGACCAAAGAGGAGGTTTATGGATGCAGTGACATGAAGACATGAAGGTAGCTGGTGTTAGAGGAGAGGATGCAGAGGACGGGGTCAGACGGAGGAAGCTGATTCACCGTTAAGACCCCTGGAAGGAAAAGCCGAAAGCATAAGAAGGATCACTTTAGTTTAATTCAGTATTTTCAAGATTACATACAGACCTTACTGGAATTGATCAGCAATATATTTTTTTTACCTGCCTTAAGTAATCTTTTGCTAATTTATTTATAATTGAAATCAGACCGTTTTTCTAATTTAGGCAGTTATTTTTTGTTACTCTTTCTTTTTTCATTTTAGAAATTTAGCACATAGCTAAGCTGCGCAGAACATTACATTTTCTGTATCGTCATGTTTTATGTTTTTAATTATGCAACTCTTAGTTTATGTAGCAGTTGATTTAGGATTTTGGGCCACAGTTCAGGCTTACTGTGCCTCTTTCTTAAGGTTTACTCTTCAGCCTGCAGTCTAGTTCTTGCACTCAGCAGATTAGATTAAATCTTTGAACTGTAAACAGTCACATTTCCAAAGGAAGGGGGTTTCATTCCACACTCTATCTCTGTCAGACTGAATCTTTTCAATCTTTACAGGAAAATCTCTGGTCTGTTTTGGGGCATTTTTCATGTATTTCCTATTTTTCTGCATTTGCTGTCAGCTCAGTGTAAAGCTCTGACTCCGGGTCATATGTCAGCTTTCAAAGCTGACACTGGAGACTTTGTATTTGCTCTTTTGTTTTCTTTCATCCTGTCACTCATTTCATCCAATTTTCATTCAGGCCCGACTTCAGGATGACAAAGTTTAAAGGCTGTGCGTGGCTGACATTTCACAACACGCAAACTGACGTTGATATTCTTGCGATCTCTCTGGAAACAAATGCAGGAGGCAGCGAGGAGGCCGTGAGGAGCTGTCGATCAGTCTGCGGCACGGGAACAGGTGATTCTGCAGCGCGCTGTTGTTGTCTTTCACCCGTGCTGAGCCTTCTGTTTTTGGATGCATGAATTATAAATGAGAAGAAACTTTTGAAGGCAATCCTTCAGTAGAAGTCGTCTGACACGATGTGCACTGTCGTCTCTGCCGGAGTTCACTTCATCCAAACAGAGAGTCGCTTTCATGAGCTTCACTCACAGGCCGGACGATGGACTGAAAAGGTCAGCGGCGTCACGACGACAAGGATCAGCGATTGGTGTTTGGAACCACAGGAGGAGATTAGAGAAACACGAGAAAACCAGGAACATCGAGAAGAAATGTATCGTTTTTAATGTTTGCAATGCGTGTCTGACGCACAAACACACACACACACACACACAGGTGTCTCTTCACACGTTCTTTTGGCAGATAAATGCTGACATGTGTATTCTGTTCACAGGATTGTGAAAGCTTCACTCGTGTATGTGTTCTCCCGCACATATTTGTGCATTTCAGTGGTGTGGGTCTGTGTGTGAGCGTGTGCATGTGTGAAGGCTTTCCTGTCGTCTCAGGGAAAAGCTCCACACTGAAAGAGGAAAAAAGGGCCGTTCTAGATTGTGAGTGTTTCTTTTATGTGTGCTTGTTTGTACATTATGGAGAGTACATCTATAATTTGTATCTGAAGGTCACTGCGTGAACACTCCCCCACCTGCCCCACACTATTTTTTATGTATATAAGCTGATCCGCTTCAGCAAATAGGAAACTTCCTGGAGGATTTGCTCTCAGAAGTTGCTGGTTTCATATCCGTGTCCCCGTGAAGTGTGGGTTTGCAGCACCGGCATGCATTTGTGCACTCTATGCATGCACCGGACTGGTGTGTTTTGCAAGTCGTATGAGGATTCTCTGCAGATCCGTATCTGTATGCTGCGAGGTTGTTTATCTTGCCTTGTCTTGGTGATGGTTTTAAGGAGGCTGTGGCGCTGCTGGCGGTTTCTCTGGCACTCCCTCCACATTCAGCTGCCACCCCTATTAACACTTCCATTAATACTACATCACAGATGGAAATCATCCTCTCACCCTGCAGATGCTTTTAGATTTTTAACATTTTTTTTTTTATTATTCCAACTCCCAGAGAGCGCAGGAGGAGGAGGAGCGGCACAACAACAACTTTTATTGATGGCAGAAAAAAATCCGCCACTGCCGCTCGCCCTGGAAAATAAAACGTATAAAGAACGCACCTACAGTGTAGTTCCTGCACACACAATCAATTGCATGCATGCACACACGCATGCATACTTATTCCATTACCCCACAGCTTGTCGCTCACGTTCATATTAACATTCATGCTCATACATACCTCCACTCTCAGATAATCACTTGAATGCACAAACATACAAGCGTTTGCACATAAACAGATGCAAATTCTCCCTCAATCTCACAAAGGCGCGCCAATATCACAAACTATTCAAACACGAGGCGTTCTTACATTCATATGTTTAAAGCCCATTGCCACAACAGAGGACACACAGGATGCATGTTCAAACGCATCTCCACAAACAGACGTGCACTTTGTGCTAAATGATTTGTATCCTCCTCCTCTCGGATACTTATGAATAAAACACGAATCTCTGGGGAACTTTTTGCTTCACATAAATAAGAATTTAGATAGAAAATTGCATTATTAATCCGTGGCTTCTGGCTCAGTTTTCCTGTAAAGAATTCATACTGTGCTTGAGGTTTGTTGCTTTGCAGAAAAAAAAAGGCCTGAAGGGCTGATAACTGTGAAGCAGCGACTTTCATGGCTGCTGGAGACGGGGTGACCGAGATGATGATGCTGGAGAATTTTTATGGTGAATTTTTTAAACTCTTTGTGTTACTAGTTACTGGAGGAAATTCGGTTTGTTTGTTTTTTAGCCTCCATTTTTTGGCTTGGCTGAACACTCGATTGAACACTCGATATTTTGCAGAACTTTTGCTTCATCAGACCGTCCCTGCTTTGGCACCATACCAACCCAATGGCTGTCCAACACAGTATCCATCACAAGTTACTAACAGAAATGTACAAATATTGATGTAAAATAAGAGTTCTGTACATTTCTATGCCTCAAATTGTTCAATCAAAAGCATTAATAAAACCAGAATGACACAGACATATATGTATTTCTATTGTATTGTATTTCTATTTCCCTTTTTAACTGGGAGTTGATCATACTTTGGTAACTAAAAGATTTTATCTTCATGCAACTTTTATTTTTTAAAAGGATTTGTTAAAACTACAACAGGCTGTAGAGTTGGAACTTTTGCTGGAAATTTTGAATTAAGTATTTTATAAAAGGAAATCTGCACATACAGTTTTACCTAGCAGCTCTTCAGTACAGATCTCTCTATAACCATTGAGGTCAGGTGGCCTTGCTCAAGGGCACCACGGTGGGATTAGAGGGGTCTGAAAAACACGGCTGATCACTTGTGGGTAAATCCACTCGGGCCTTAAAACTGAGGCCCATGTCCCAATCTTTATTTGCTGGTTACTATGAGAATGCAGGTTCATGTGTCCCCCCCACAGAGGGGGCTGTTTTTTATTTGGAATTAGTAAGAATTAAAATTCTTGTGGCCAGTCTAAGGCACACCTGTGCAATAATCACGCTGTCTAATCAGCATCTTGATATGGCACACCTGTGAGGTGGGATGGATTGTCTTGGCAAAGGAGAAGTGCTCACTATCACAGATTTAGACAGATTTGTGAACAATATTTCAGAGAACTGGTTATTTTGTGTATGTGGAAAGTGTTTCACATCTTTGAGTTCATACCATAAAAAATGGGAGCAATAACAAAAGTGTTGCATTTATATTTTTGGTCTGTGTAGATAAATAAAGGAATGGATAGATCGATTGGTGGATGAATAGATCGATGGATGGCTATATGGATAAATAGGTGAATGACTGGATATATGATTAGATGGATGGATCAATGTATTGATGGATGGACAGGATGGATGTTCAGTGTAGAGGGAGCAGTAAACCTCACAGAGTTGTGTACATTTTGTGGATCTGTAGAAACCTGCTCTAAAGAGTCCGTCGCTGCAAAAAATCTATTGTCACTCGTTTAGACCATTAATAAATACTGTGAGATAATTCAGCTTTATTGGAATGTTGCAGACTGAAGTGGACCGTCTTAAATATCCTGGAAATAACTGGATAATAACAATTGTTGGTGCTTTTAGTTTTTTCTTGCTTGATTTTTTTTTTTTTTTTGGGCACTCCTGGAGCAAAACAGAGAGTAAATATTGTTTGTAAATGATCACTTTAAAAAATAAACTCAGTTAGTTGAGCATTTCTTCTGGAGTTCTTTATAAAGTGTGTTTCCTCCTTAAACTCTCCTTCTGAGGTTTCTCTATCACTGTCACATTACAACTTCAACAGTAGCATCAGTTAATTAATAATTAGAAGTGATTAAAAAGCTAGTAGCAACGCGCTCGTGCACCCAGTTCCACTCTGACTTTATTGATGTGCACGTGGTGGCTCCTGCTGTGCGTAGCTGCAGGGATTTATTAATCTCAGAGAGCCATCCTACATACAAACAGCTGGAAGCGGCTTCAGTCGACATGTTTGATGTCTGACGAGCGCCGGATCACATTCAGTGGCGGGAGCAAATGAGTGGATCTGAAACGTGAATGGTGATTGATGGCCTGTGTGTGTGTGTGTGTGTGTGGGGGGGGGGGGGGGGGGGTAGGCAGATCCAGTTTTTTTGTCTTTTAATTCCTGAAAAGCTTTTAACTCAAAGTCACTACAATCATGTTCGTTTCCTCCTTTTCCTTTACTATCCTCCCTTTGTGGATGTGGATCTTCTTGCACCCTCCCTGCGATGAAGACACCTTCTCCTCATCATGCTTGTCTTTGCATGCCTTTGGCCCTCGGGGGGGGTCACTACAAAGAACATGTCGGAGAAAGACACCATCTACATTTATATGTTTCACATGAGTGCTGCTGCACCTTTACAGCTGACAGCCCCCCTCAGCCATAAAAATTATATAGTCCTGCGACAGTATGTGTTGAAACTGGCACATACACGTGCACGTGCAAACCCCTGCAGAGTGCACGAGAACATGCGACTCCGGAAAGATGCGACGATATGATGAAGGATGAGGAGGCATGAAGACGGGGGGGGGCCGTTTTCCTAAAAAGAGGAGTTTGATCCTAAAAAAAAACCAGACGTGAATTTGTGCAATAAGCTGGAGGTTTTTATAAACACAGAGCATCAGTGAGGTCATATTACTTTATGACAAACATCCGTTAACACTCCACCCACCCCTAAAAGAGGATGCCCAGCCCGACAAAAACAGGTCAACTTTTCATTTTAGCTAATCTCCTAAATTTAGGTCAATAGGGATTATCCTTTTTGAAGTATAAATTAATCTTTCTGAGACTTTTATTGGAATTAAACGAAAATGCGGTAATTCTGGTGCACAAAGTTTAGTTTTCCTGTTAGTTTTGTGTAACACTGTATTTTGTCTGTAGTCTAAGTCGCATGGGGGGTTAACCAACACGAGTGCTGCAAGTTTTTGGGTTTTCCAGATCCAACGAGGGTTGTAGAGCGGAATGGCTGCATCTATAATGACCTATATCACGCAAAATCCATTTTTTGAGCATTTAAGTGTATCATCTTCATTTCTCACGAAAGGAAACACCAAAGCGGTATTTCGATCTGTTCACGTATTTCTGAGTATTCCTCTAAAATCCTGCGATCTGAGCAGCAGCCCCTCCCAATCCGCAAAAACAAGTGGGTTGTCACATTGGGACCACCCCTTCCAGGAGGAGTCTGATCTGCCAGCTCCGCCCCCATAAACATAAACACCCACTTTCTCAGTGGAGCTAGCGCTGATCAGCAAAAACGCTTTCCTTTTATATGCACAGTATGAACATCCATCTTTGCAAAATTTTGGATGTTGTTTGTTTTTTGTGGGCGAGACGCAGACGCGCTGCTGAGGCCGACTCTAGGATGACGTCATGAAATGGGCGGCACCCACAAGGAGTGAAAGGCGGGGAGATCGAGATAACGAATATTGAATATAAAAACTAATTATTTTGTGTGCCAAAGGTCATATATTATCATAGATATGGTTATTTTTTGCTATAAGGCTTAAGAATAGCATGATATAGACCCCTTAAAGCGGGGATGTCAAACTCATTTTCACTGAAGGCCACATCAGCGTATGGTTGTCCTTCAAAGGGCCAGATATAACTTATGCATGGAACTAAATGTAATGAAAAATAAATGTAATGTTAAATAACTCATTATTTATTATGACTTTTTAAATTGACAATTACAGTTGCATAGTAAACATATGTTTGCTTGTTACTCTAGCATAAATCCATTTAAATTTATATTGACAGTGTTTAAAGTGTGGGTGACATGGCCTATTTTAATAAGCCAAAATATAGTAAATAGTCTCTATTTCATGTTGCGATTGTTTTTAATATTTTTCGAAAAAGAATAAATAGCGAAAAACGCGATATAAACAACGAGGACGGCCGCCGGCTTCACGCATTCCGCCGAATTCGCGCCGCCCTGTTTGTGACGTAACGAAAGGCAGACAACATGGCTAGCTGAACAGAAAGATGAAGAGGAAAGTTGCGGAGATTATCATGATGATGAGTCACTTTTGCAACCGTATCGATTCGAACCCTTTTGCGAAAGTGAGGAGGATATAGCAGAAAGTAGTAGGTCTAGCGATCTCTTGAAAATGGTGGGGATTGCGTTCGGTTTCAATACTTTTTTAGAGAGTGGTCGCTGCAGCCGCGCGCGTATAAGCTCACTGTTGTGGCATAGAGTTCCGCTGGAAGCACGGCGCATAGGTTCCTCCCTCCATGACAAATGCATTTGCACAACGAAATAGCGCTGGAACACAGAATAAGAGGCCAGACAGAGAGAGTGACAGAGAGATCTGGATGCACACTCGCTTCATTACGCGGGAAATACTGCAGCCGCGGCGGTGCGCGTTTGCCTTTTCAGTTTCGTGTGTGTGTGTGCGCTAAGGGAACGTTCTCCCTCTGAGTAAGAAGAAGCTGGCTGTGCCTTTCGGTTCGTGCGGTAACCGTTCTGACATACAGGATTAATAAAGAGCTGTTTGACAACCGCCGCCTAAGGAGCTTCTTTGCAGACATTACAATATATTTATTAAAAAAGTCAGCGAGAGAGAAGCCCGGCCCGAACCGACCCGAACATAATGACTGTCATTTAGAGCCCGACCGGACCCGCTCGGACTCGGGCTCGGGCTTAAGATCTTACCTCTAGTTGGCACCCAATTCACCCTCGTTCGCTGAACTTGTTTTGTCCATTGTTTCAGCAGCGTTTCTTGTTTTGGGAATTTATACACAGATACACTTTCACTAGATGTATTGCTACATCCAGCTGCCACACAACGACTTGGCATGTTGATGATTAACAGATTTAAACACGAGAGAAACGAAGACTACCTGTTTTGTTTACATGCTGTCCGAAGCGGAACTACGAAAGTCAATGCCTTTCGTGACGTCACAGGTCATATCTGGGTCACTTCCAGGCTGCGCTCTTAGCGGCAAATTCAAATCTCTGATTCCTTCGAACGATGTCTATTATTCATATGCTTCGGATTTTTTTCGACGCTAACTATTGGTATCAATAGAATCAGCGTTTAAAGGGCTTTTTTATTTGACAAAGTTGTTCAAAGCATGGCATCCACACTTTAAGTCCTAATGTATAGTTGCCCAATCCAATATTTCAAGTCTGATTCCCCCTAGATATGAATAAAAACACACCAATTTTTATTTTAAGAAATTAAAAACTTTTCTGCTCTCGCGCGCCACATAAAATGACATGGAGGGCCACATTTGGCCCCCGGGCCTTGAATTTGACGTATGTGCTTTCAAGGGACTGCAGAGGCCATTTCAAGGCATGTCATGAAAATGGAACATACCATTGTCGTAAGTGTGTTCTGAAGTATTTTGTGAAAATAATGCTAGTTGCACACACTTATGACGTTCGGGTGGTGCTGTGGTACAGTGACCTTATGTCATACTCTAGTCGTACTGACCCCTTACTCAACGTGCGAATGCAGCATGCACAGGGTGTGCACGTCATACAGAAGTGTCCGTAGGATGGCTAGAGGATCCCCACACAAACCCTTCTCTGATTGTCTGATCTCTTCATTTCTAGCAGTCAGGCTGCACACAAGGAGAGCCCACTCATCTTGTGAACAGCACTAACAGGCTCCTCTTGCAGTCCATGGGATTTTGGAGGAGGGGTTAAAAATGAAAAATCCATACCACATCTTACCTACTTCATCCACCCTTACTTGTCGTTTAAGCGTTCACACCTGTCTCTATAGCATGCCCATAGCAAAACATATGCATGAACATTTTTTGCTCTACGGGCTCATTGAGTGGTAACCCGACCTCTATATTGTGAGCCACCTTAGTGTCTGTAAAGGTTTGCCCACAGACAGCCTGTATCCACCTGTAAGAATAGTTGGGACTAAGGTTTGACTCTAAAAATTGGCGTCTTGTTAGCTTCCCGGTGAACTTAAACATTTATTTCTTAAACTTTCTCCCCAATAAAAAGCTTCAATTTTGATAATGTTCGTTGACAACACTGATTCCCAGAAAGATCTGAGAAGTGATTCTTTACCACATCAATTATAGTCGGGCGCGCTGGAAAAGTGGAAACTTAAACCAACAATAGAAATGGATTCCGACACTCTGACACAACTTGGGAGGAAAAGGAATCATTTCCCCGACCTTGTGTCCTACATCAGGGAAACCTGAAGCCTGAGCGCTGAAACGTCGCAGCATTTTTTTCTGCTCTTTTCCTGCAAGTTGTGATGAGTGAGGGAAACTTTTTCTGTCATCTCATCCCTGAAAAATAAATCCAAAAATGTATCTGTGTGTTTTTTCACTGAAGTACTATAAGTTTTGGAAAATGCTTTTTGGATCTCAGATTAAAATGTATGGAAGCGTATTGCATTCAATTAAAAAAGATCTAGGGCTTTTTGAGATTTTTCCAACAACAATTGTTTTGTCTTTTCTAAATAATTGTTTGTGTGACTTTCAAAATAACTTTGAGTGTTTTTTTGATATGTTGTTTTTTTTTGTGAAAAATATTTACATCTCTTTTCAATTTTTTTGTTTTTAAAGATAATTTTCACTGTAATGTTTGTATTTTTTTAGGAAACAAAAGCAAAAAATCGAATAACATAAAATAATCAGGAAAGAAAATGAAAATAGAAAAACTCAAATAAACAAATGAAGTTGTGAGTGGTAGATAAACAAAATTGATTGTCTGGGATGCTTCAGTGTAATTTGTTGACGGTCCCTGCCTGTCTCTGCAGCTTAACTTGCAGGCTAATGTCATAAGTTTAGGAGGTGGATCCTGTTTAACCAAAAACTCAATTTCTAATTAGTTTTCTGCATCACTTCAAACAAAGGTTAACTCTTCATCATGGACACAGAAACGGCGTATCTTTTGGTCAGTTTCTAATTGCCAATCAGCTTGTACTTTTCTCCGTTTGTGGTTCCTAAATTACTCCAGTAAGAAATTATTTAGAAATTCCCCTTATTTTTCATTAAATGCAATACGCTTCCATAAAAAGAGGGATTAATTTTGTGGTTGTAGTGTATTTAGAGGCTAAGGTTTACTTATGCATTTGTATGTTTGCACATGCATTCAGTCAATAGACGGGACATGTTCGTACAGTGAGGACCAGTGAGGCACAAAGCCCCCAGCAGGTGCTCCCTCCCCGCCTTTGTCTCTCTGCTGTTTATTTGCTCAACTCTTCCACAGAGGTCCCTTTCTGTCGGCCCTGGAGAGGAGTACAAAGAGGAGTGGCGCACAAAGACGGCGCTGCCTTTGCACGCTGCCAGTGACAAAGCAAAGATACAAATGTCGGCATGGCAGGAAATGGCAGGTGTTTCAGGGACGGAGAGATGCAGGCCTCCTCTTCTTCCACTCTTTTTCTTGCAGCCCCAGCAGATGTGCAACCATTGTAAACAATAAAATAAGCTAACTTTGTTCTTTACTTCATTTTGTGTCCAAAGTGGCTTTCCTGCCCAGCTGTTAAATTGAATGACTATTTAAAAAGTTTGCAGAAAGTGGAGATTTTTTCTTTGTACGTATCAGCAGATAGGAATTTTTTCTGGTTTGAACAACAGCAAAGGTACTAACTAATCCGATGGCAAACAACGCACTGAACGTTCTGCTGAAGTTTAATGAGAAGACGACCTTTAAGTGAATGAAGGCGTTTGAGACGGCACTGTGGTGTATCTCTGAATGGAAGTCTGGAGGTTCTGTTTCCTCTCTGCCAACCTACTGTTTGTGTGAAACACTGCACTGTGAATTGCTTGCAGGTTTTGTGGATTTGGAGAAAGCATTTGACAGTGGGGCTGCACGGTAGAGCAGTGGTTAGCGCTCTTTTGAATCCCGGCTGGGACCTTCCTGTGTGGAGTTTGCATCTTCTTGCCACAGTCAAAAAACATGGATGGATGGATGTTTGTTTGACTGTGTCCCCCTTGGTCCCCTGCGGAGGGATAATGAGGTCTTACTGAGGGCTGTCCGGCCTCTTTACGACTGGAGCAGGAGCTTGGTTTGCATGGCTGGCAGCAGGTTGGACCTGTTCCCGGTACATCTTGGACTCTGGCAGGGCTGCCCTTTATTACTGGTTCTAATCATAATCTATATAGACAGAATTTCTTGGTGCAGCCAGGGGCTGGAGGTGATCTGGTTTGCAAACCCCATGATTTCTGCTCTGCTCTTTGCAGATGATGGTGTCCTGTTGGGTTCATCAAGCCAGGACCTCTTGAGGCAGTTTGCAGCCAAGTGTGAAACAGCAGAACTGAGGCCATGGTTCTTGACTGGACAAAGGTAGTTAGTCCTCTCTGGGTGGGTGGAGTGCTCCTGCCCCAGGTGGAGGAGTTAAAGTATCTGGGAGTCTTGTTCACAAATGGGAGAAGATTAAACGGTGAGACTGACAGGTGGATTGGTGCAGCGTCCGCATGTGCCGGTCTGTTGTAGTAAAGAGGGAGATGAGCAAAAAAGGGAAGCTCTCAAAATTTACCGGTTGACCTTCGTTCCACTGCTCACCTTTGGTCATGAGGTCTGGACCATGACTGAAAAAACGACATCCTGAAGACAAGCAGCTGAAATGAGCTTTCTAAAGGATGGATGGATGGATGGATGGATGGATGGACCAAAGCCAGTGCTTGGCAGCTCTTCCACCACCAGTGTATGTATATGTGTGTGTGGATGTGTGTGGGTGTGTCGGTATGTGTGTGTGTGGCTGTAAAGTGCTTTGAGCCTTGAAGAAGGTGGAAAAGTGCTTTGTAAGGAGACACCATTTACCATTTATGTAATTAAATGAAATTAAACTGTAGCTGATGGAAGACAGCAATGAGAATCTGCCGTTCCTGATGAGCAGCGTGAGCTCAAGTTATGCTAGGAATGTGTGTCGTTCCATTCTCACTCAGCCTTTTACTGAGGAAAACTGCAACCTGCATGTTTTCTAACGGTTTGGTGAGCTGTAGAGTGACACACAACCCTCAGCTGTGAGAATCTTTTTCTGTTTTTAAAGCTAAGGTAAATATTGGTTATTTTACTAAAAACGTGCTTTTAGTATGCAATAATTACAGGCAGATTTTTTTTTTAATTGCACAAATGTAAAAAGGATGATGAGTTTTATTTTGGCTACAACTGTGTCACACAAATCACACGTTTCATCTTGTGTTCAAGAGGTAAACAAAAGGTATCTACCTTTTTAAACAATGATAAAACTTTTTGGAAATAAATTAAATTGATTGTCAAAGGATATTGTAGTTTGTTTTGGTGAAGATTGAGGTATGAATTGTTTTGAAGCATTAACTCAGAGTTGGCTCAAGACTGAAAGTTGTAACTCACTTTTTTCCTTGTTTTGAATTTATGCAGAGACGGGGGAAGTTAGGCGGAAAAAGAAGAAAAAAAAGATTCAAAAGCAGCACTGAAATAGATAGAAGCTCTACAAAGAAACACAAAAATACCACAAAGAGTTCAAATCCAGCCCAACCCAGCACAAAACAACTACAAAGAGACACAAAGCAACTGCTGAAGCTCAGATCTGCAACTTATAATAGTTTAGAAGAGGGTATTTATGAATCTCCAGTTTTACTGCATAGATGGACTTTATATTAAAACAATAGACTAATAACTGTTTCTGCTTTTCTGTTTGTTTCCTTTGTGTCTAAACTTTCAAGGATCAGACTTTCACAGAGAACTCTTTAAGTTTCCTGGCTATTCTTTAGTCAGAACAAACAAAGGAATAGATCAATTTAAATTAGAACTCTATTTCACGTCCCAACTCTTGTTGCAAACAGAAATACATTCTGGAAGCAAGTTGTTTGTGGGGAGTGTGGCAGAATCACAAGAGTAAAGATTAACAATAAGTAACTGCTGACTAGAATGACTAAATGAAACCGGGTTCTGGAGTTTTGGGAAAACCTTTTGGATCCTCCTGACCAGCCGGGGCAGCTGGGAAACCAAACACAGAAGATCAAGAGATTTAGGTGGTAAAAAACTAAACGACTTGCCTCCTTACATGTTAGGTGTTCCATGTTTGCTTCAGTCAGTCACCTGCAGCATGGCCATAGAACAAAAAGGTGCAGGAATGTTGATACTGTATGTGGGTCACCTACATGACAGCCCGCATCCACCCATGAGGACAGTTGAGACTAAATATTTGGGTGAAATATGTCTTCCTTTTGGTGCATTTCTTTGAGAAAACAGAACTTAAATAAATCTATTTAAACTTTTTAGGCCACACCGACCCTCCAGTCGTCCTTCACTTTTTAACCTTTTCTCACAAATCAGATCTGTTTTCCCCCCCCATAAATGAACTTTCTGTGTTTCTAACACATCTTGACTTAAGAATTTGAACAAAATTGATTTAGCACGTGGACCAGAATGACGTATCGGGCATTAGTGGCTCGTAAATGTGGACCAATACACCCAGGATCAATACTTTGTCAATATTTGTTTTCCCGTTGTGCATGTGTGTGTTTGTGTGCGCAGAAAGGGCTGTTTGCCAGCTGTGCAATCTGTTCAGTAATCTCAGGTCTGCTCTGTGCACACGTGCCACAATCTGCTCTGGTAAAATTGTCCTCCCGTGCACGCATGCACACACACACACATGAGGACTGTTGACTCCCAGTGTTTGGAGCAAAGTCAACTCCTTAAAAGTAAGGTTCACTTTCCTGAACATCTTAAGGCCTTAACATCACGCGGTTGGGTTTTTCCACTCCTCATCTTCAACTTTAAAAAAAAAAACAATAACCCTTAGGATCATGAAACTCTGACTTCTAACTGACACCCACCCTCCTGAGCCCAGATCCCCCTTTCTCTCCTCTCTGCCCATTTTAACACGCCGCCCTGTTTGCTGTTAAAATGGCAGGGGGAGAAAATTGGCCACTTTTGCCGTTCAGAAACTCCCGCAGCTGTCGGTAATCGGCGTGTGCACGTGTTGGTGTGTGCGTTCGCGTCGCCTGTAATGTGCAGTTACCGCAGTAGGGGTGCGCAGGGCGGGGGCGTGGAGAGAGGGGTCACGGCGCGCGGCGGAGAAAGCGCTATTAGGGGAAAATGATAGGCCTGTCCCTGAAACTCCATTACACATCAAACACTTAAAAGAGTGGACGAGCTTCATTACAGGGCAGCATGAATGATGCAGCACTCACACAAGCTACTGGCCCTCTCCCATCTCTCCCCCAGCACAGCCTTCTGTTTGAACTGGAGGACGGCCAGGAAACCAGGGAGGGGAGGCGGAGTGAAGAGGAGCAAGCCTGTTTGACTCCTTTCTGACAAGCCTGAAGAGGAGAGGAGAGGCCAGGAGGAAATGAGGGAAGGACATTAGGAGGAAGACAGGGAAAAGTGGAGGGAGAAGCTGGGTAAGGTAAAGAAGAGAAGGATGATGGAGCGACCTGTGCAGGCAGATTCAGAAAATCCACGCTCAAATATTCGCACTAGTTTCTTCGTGCACTCCTGCAGGACAAATTGCCCATTACGCACGCTTTCCAGAAAAAACCTTGGACTGAAATTTGTCCTGAAAAACAAATTGGCTAATTAAAGCAAACCGGAGCGCTTTAGAAAAAGGTTTTACTGACCACTAATTGGTCCGGCTTCCCACTTAAACTGTAGTTTTTCTTCACAGTTCAGGGAACATGGAAGGATCCTGTCAGCCATGATAATGTTTAATGAACACATCAGAACTTTTTGTTGATGTTTGAATGCACTGAATGTAAATGTTTGCAACTTCTTCTCTCAAAGCTTTACCATCTAAAAAGGCCCAAAGGAAAAGAAAGGATGAAAAAAAAAATGGAGGCATTGGGGAGTTTTTAGGCCTTAGATTAAACAGAGATGATCAGATCCACTTTTATTCCTGACACACAAGAGAGTAGAGCGTGCACACATATGTATGCATGTCTGTGTGTGCGTTTGTTGTATGTCTTTATTCAAGCATGTAAGAAATTCGGAATTATATCAAAATAGTCAAAGAATATGAACAAAACTAAATGAAAACATTTCAAAGAACTTATAATAGGAAGTAAAATTCATTTCAGCTCACTTCCTGTAACAATTTCAAGGAAAATGTCATGAATATTGCAGCTCCTAACAAGCCTGAAGGGAGTAGAGGGAAGTTCATGCTGTTATGATGAAGCAGCACAAATTCCTGCTTTCAGTTCACTTCCTAACACTTTGGGTTGGGAGTTTTTCTTTTCTTTCTTACTTTTTCTGGAGAAAACTGTCTTCTGTACTAGCACTCCCACACCTGTGGGCCCCCCCATGCCGCTCACAGGTGTAGTGAGTAGGAATGTGGATCGTTTCATTCCGATTCGATTCACAAATCAAGATCAGTGATTCACAGATAAAACCATGATTTGTATTATTTATATATTATGTTTGAATGGTTGCTACGCGCTTGTCTTTCTACCGGATGTTTGAGATTTCATATAAAACCATTATTTATTATTTTTTACCATTATTTATTTATACTCTTTATTTGAAACAAGAGATCTAAATCTCCAAAAGATAGATACAAAATAATATTTATCACTGTAAACAATGTCACACTCAAATGTTTCTCTGTTCACTTCCTGGTTAAATTCAACAGTAAATAAAAAACATAAACATCTCTGTTTGGATCATTTAGCAACAAATCCTGAAAATGTTCTCCACATTTTTTCCATCAAAGTTTTCTGTCTACAGTTCCAGTAGATTGATGACAAGAAGATAGAAAAGACACAGCAACACCTAAATAGAAATAGAACAACTAGAAAACACTCACAGTCCTTTCATCTAAACCGACAAGATTCATAACCTTAACTTTGATCCCTTAAAGACTCATTTCAATGGAAATCGAGTTTTTAACTTGTTTTTGTAGCTTTTTTTAAAATGGATTTTAAGATTAAAACTGCATTTCTGTGTAGTTTTATTCAAGTCTGGATGAATCAGAAACTGATAGAAACTGCTCCATTCTGATGCATCCACCTGCAGACAAATAGATCCATGTCAGTCGTTGTTTTCCTCGTCTGAGCTGGAATCTGGATCTAAACAGTACGGCTGGACAGCTCCAGTGTTCCTCGCCATTTTTGTTGCACCGCTAATGTCAGGTTGGGGTTGTGAGGGGCTGTAAGCTGGCAGAAAAGAGTGTAAACAAAAGGATGATGGGATATCAGTGGAGGCTTACTTCTGCCCCAACAGCCCCGCCCACACATGTGAACCGAATTTCTGATGAAGTCCTGCCGCTCTGCAGAAACTTTGTCGTAGATTTAGCTTAAAAACGTTATAATCCTAATTAAAAGACCACTGGGAATGCTTTTACAACAGATCAAAATGTGATTGGAGTGAGACAGATTACATTCCTAAACTGAAATAACAGCAAATATGAGGAGAGAAGAGAGAAAAATATGGCAAAAAACTCACAAGACTTTTTTATTTTTGTCCTTGGTTCTCTTTAACCATCGAGTTAAGTTGTGTTCTTGTATCTCTATGCACACACACTCATTTTTTTTTCATTCTGTAGAACATTTTGACCTTCATCAGTAGTTTTCACATTGCTCAGCTGTGGATAAACGAAGGTCTGTAATTTACCGCTGGACCAACACGATCTGTGTCCATGCTCAGGTGTAAATTAGTGCGAGTTCTCTCCTTTCATTCCCTGCTGCACATGTAAAAAAGTGTGAGGCACTAACAGATCAGCTGATAGTGCATGGATCTGTCCGTGTGCGGTTCTGCTCTGACATGTTCCAGCTTGTTCCGAACAGAGTCTGTGTTCTTATTCTCCCAGCTGACCCCCCGTCAGCCTGAATCTGGGAGCATTTGTGGGTTTTTCATGGTGCCTCATTTTGCTGTGTGACTGTGCACACTTGTGTAAAGACAGCCTGTTAGTGTGTGTGAATTGTGCACTCCATGCACAGACGCATGTGTGTGCTCCAGAGCGTGTCGCAGCATGCAGCCAGAGGGTCGGGCCGGCGAGCCAGACCTGGAGCACAGCGTGACGCAGCAGCCCGATCTGTGTTGTGACTCCCCCCATTACCCATCAGCCTGACACTGACGGCCGTTTGTGTGCTTGTGTGGCTGTGCGCCGGGACACACGACACTTGTTCACTTGTGTTTTTATCTCCCACAAACTGATGCTTCCCAAATCTGCACTCTTTTGTAATTCTGCTGTCATCTGCAATTTCAGTGATGCTTTAATCCCAAACCAAATTTCACACTTTCTACTCCAATTTTCTTTGAATTTTTTTATTTTATTTTGATGAAACTATGTCTGGATTAGACGACAAACGGAGCACAGCATGCTGTGTCGATCTCCAGGATGTGGTATGCTGTTTGCCTGGATATCCCTCCCCCTTTAGATTTCATTTAATTGGTTTATGTTCGTTTCTGAAAATGGAGCTTAAAGCAGTCAGTAATCTGATTAAACAACATTTTTCTTCTGCAGATTTGAAATTTTCTTCTCTATTTGACAAACTTTACGCATCTTAGATGAATCTCAGGAGATTCATCTCTAAATCTTCTGCTTTGGTCAGCTCCATTTGCTGCAGTTCATGTTGTTCTAACTGATACTATCCAACCAAAACAAGTGGAAAAACTGTGACAGAGGATTAGAACCACCATAAAAGAAGAAAAAGAAACACAAATATTAGAGTGAAGTCATAGTTAAGAGGACATATTTTAAAATGTAATGAAAATAAAGTTGTTAAATTCTGAGGAAAAATGTTTAAAAACCATTATAAGAGAAAAGTGAGTGACTAGATAGCTGTAAGTGCAGGATTGACACATGGGAAATCAGGGTTCAATTCCCAGGGGGTGCTATGAGCTTCATCCAGTGTGGGTCCTTGGGCAAGACCCTTCGCGCTACTCCCTAATGTTGTGATGCACCTTATGTGTAGGGGTGTGGGGCATAACATAAATAAGGAAATGACCCCAAATGCCAAAAAGTAAGCCCTCAAAATCACCAAATTTAATAAAGCTGCCAAAACCAATGTCTTTACAAATAATGGAAGGGTTTATTGTCCCAGATGTAAATATGACAAAAGGAAGAAAAAATGTAGCATCTATCTTCAGGGTGAACCCAGGCCAAAATAATAAACGAAACAGAACTAACTCAAATGTCAAATTCTTTATCTGACCTTCTATAAAACAAAAGAAAAAATAATGACAGAGTCTGATCTGTCTCCCTGAACCTTGACCAAAACAGGAGAAAGCAGTCCCAACCAAAATGGCAGTTCACCCCAACCGCTTAACAACAACAACAACAAAGAAATATCCAGGAGAAAGTTACACAAAGTTTGAGAATGGTTCACACAAAAGCTCATCAAAAAGCTTTACACAGCCAAAGGCCTCACAAAAGCACTTAAGTGTTGTCAATGGGGGGAAGGAGAGACAGCGCCACAGCCAAAAACGTGTTCCCCCATGGGGCAATGGAGATGCCAGGTTTTTAAAGTCCCATCCTCCAATCAGGTGCAGCCACCAATCTTCCTCCCTCCAATCCTGAGCCAGCACCAGTCACTCATCCTCCAATTCAGGGCAGCCACAAGACCTCAGTGCAGCAACCCAGATCACCTGAAAAAAGAAAAAAAAAAACCTACACACATACTAAAGAACTTTAACTATGCAAACAGTCAATATACAAAACAACTAATAAAAAAATCATACAAAAATACGACAAGGGTCGTAACAGTTGTGTTCACACCGATTGCGATTCGCGCGGCGGATGCTGCCAGTTTTAATGTTAAGTCAACGGTACTGACATGATCTGAGGTCCAGCGGCGCGAAGGTCTGGCAGCAGCGAGATTTCGGGGACGTGGCGCGAATTGGGCGGCAGGCCAGAGTTTATAAAGTATTTGAACTCTGTGAAGGTCAACTTTGGGCACGTGACATTTTTAGTGACAGCAGGTAGAAAACACATCCAAGATGGTGGATCGGTCCAACAGTTCTCTTGAACTGCCATCTAGTTTCATAAGCAGCTGTATCCCTTTTGGGGCAGCGGGTTTTCCAGAGCCCGTCCCGCCTACTGGTGGGCAGAGGCAGATACGACCTAGACCAGGGGTCGGCAACCTTTTTTACTCAAAGAGCCATTTGGGACCGCTCCTAATGAAAAAAAACGCACCCGGAGCCACAACCCATTTTGAAAGCCTTATATATATTATGCATGTATATATTATATCAAGGGTGCTCATTACGTCGATCGTGATCGATCTTCAAGGACATGAGTGTAGATCACAGTCCAGAAAAGATTAAAACAAAAAAAAAGTACTTCTTTCTTTCCATCGTCATGTTTATTAGTTACATGTTTATTTGAACATTATTGTTTATGTACTGATGATTAAAAACTACACAGTGAGTTTACATAAAGATACTTTTGTATTAACAGATGAGGCGTTTTATTACAAAGAGAGAAAGCAGCGACCATCGTATTCATGCTCTGCTGTAAACGGTGCAATGCGGGGAGCGTGGCATATTATGAGGCATTTGGCGCTGCTGGCTCCGTATGAAGCGCGTGCCTCGAAGCTTCCTTGATGAGCTCGTATTTGTCGGGCGAGAACTGCAGAGCTGATAGCAGGAGGAGACACGCGGGGCGGCTTCAATAAACTCCGGTTGCTGGTCTTCTACTGGGGGCATGATGTGCCGCGGGGCAGAAAAAGACGCTCTGATGACAGAGAGAGTTTGCGCAAAGAGTTTGCATTTAAACTCGCGTCTGCAGTGACGTATGTGTCAGAGGATGTCCGATTGGCCGTTCTGCCTGTCAATCAAGCCCCGTACTTTTCGGTGAGGATTTCGATTGGCTGGTGGATTTTTGAGAAGTACTTTTTCTTTTTTTTTAATCTTCTCTGTCCCGCGATCTACACTCATGTCCTTGAAGAAACATACATTGTTGCACATGCGTGTTTAAAAACACGAAGCGCAAATTCTCTGTCATCAGAGAGTTGCTCTCTGCCCCGCGGACGTCAAGTTCCTGGCAGAAAACCACTCCGGACCCGGCGTGTTTATTGAAGCCGCCCCGCGTGTCCCCCTGCTATCAGCTCTGCAGTTCTGCCCGATGAATAGGAGCTCATTAAGGAAGCTGTTTTTACGTGGCACGCGCTTCGTATGGAGCCATGAAATGCCATGAAAAATGAACAAACTAAAATAAAACTGAATTTTTATAAAATACTAATTATTTTCCAAAGTCACAGGGAGCCACAACAGAAGGATGGAAGAGCCACATGTGGCTCCGGAGCCATGGGTTGCCGACCCCTGACCTAGACTGTCTGCCGCAGGGCCAGTGGGGCAGGAACAAGTAGATCACTACAGAGACCCGCTGCAGGATGGGGAGGCAGCCTGCTCCTGGCTGCTGAAATTTTACATTTTTCTTATTTTCATTGAGACAATAATTTAAAAAAAAAAAAAAAAAAAGGTCTGCATTGATTTTATTCTTGTTTTGATTTTTAACCTCTCTGCTTATTGCGGGACAACAAGGCTTTAAATTTGTTCAGAGAGAGACGAAAAGACTAAAACGGTCTTTAAAATAATAAATATAAATAAATAAATTTATTAATAAATAAATAAAATAAAATAAACCTGATCTCGCAACACCATCTGTCTTCAGTGCATTGTAAATTAGATAAAAACTGACACTGCTCCATGTAGCTATCAGGCTAAAAACATTAACCGCTAGAATTATATGTATATAAAAAATGTATTTATGAGAAAAAAGTCGTACATTTATGCTTCAAAATGTTGTAATTTATATGTAAAAAGATCTAATTTTTCAAAGATAAAATGTAACTTTTAGCTTTTAAAATGTTTCAGCAAAGACCTTTTTTTTTCATTTGGTTTTGATTTTGAAATTTGAAATGATTTGAATTTGATTTGAAATGGTTTATTTCAAGCAATCAAGTAGAAACAATACACAAAAGCAATATAATCTTCAGTTATACATTCATACAGTAACTAATCAAACTTAGGATAATTAGACATCATTGAACATGACCTGTTTTGTTTATGTTGCAGATAATTCAGAGAAATCTGATGGACATCACACTGACTGTCCCTCAATCTGCTTTGCCTTTTTTTTTTTGTAAATGGATCTAAGAACCAAGATCACAGCTCTAAAGCTGAGACTTTTTGTTTGTAATTGGAGCTGCAGTGCAGATTGTGTTTCTGCTTCCTGTTTTAACTGCGTTTGTGAGCTCTTGTGTTCAGAATTGTTTTTGGAAGCAGATTTTGTCCGTCATTGAGCGGCATGAATCATTCTCCCGCAGTCACTGGCCCGGCTCCAACATTTCTGTTTTTATCCTCAAAAAGACAAAGAATCAACTCAACTTGAGGGTGACGGATCCAAATAAACCCTGGTTAGGAGAACACAAAAGCAGAAAAAAACAGGCTTAGATAGGAAGCTGAAAGATTCGCATTTCAAGCGGCTGATGGTAAACAGTCCATGTCTTTAAACAAACTAAACAACAGCTCAGATGCTGTTGGGCCATTTTCTTTCTCCTGATTTTTTTCAGTAAAAAAAGTGGAAGAAAAATCAACAAACATGTCAAGGACTGTTCTGGATAAATTATTCCCTTTTTATGTTAATTTTATTACAGAGTAAAAGGTTTTAAAAGCCATCATTTTTTTACACATTAAGGGCACCAAATCTACTTAAACTGGCACAAACATCAGCCAGGAGCCAGATTAATTACCCAGTCGCTGATGACTAAAACGCGTAAAAGTTATTAAGAATTCCCAATTTTTTCTCTGCAATTAAAAGTCTATGGAGTTTAAAATGCTGCAAGCAAAAATCTATAAACTTACTTATGTCAAAGAAGAAATTGTAAGGTGACAAAACTCAACCATTACAGAAAAATATTCCCTGTCGTTTTACAAACAACCATCTTAAAAAGCTTGTAAATAAAAGGAGGAGACAAAAATTACCTCCAGTAATACTTGATGAAATTCCCGATTTTTTTCTTGGTCCATCCAAAAATAAGACCGCAAAAGTGATGAGACAGAAAATTAAGAAATATTTCAGGCAGTAAAGTGAGGTGCTTTCAGAAATAATTCCTTTAATAGTTTTTATTTGTCACCTCCTCCAAAGTGCTGTAAGCACAAAAAAATGAATCAAATTAATTTGACAAGACTATCCTTAAGCTTTTAGAGCACAAAGATGCACCTAAATGCAGAATCGGAGGGAAATAGTCGGTTGGTTTGTCCTTGACGTTGTGAATTTTTATTGTTTTGCTTCTTTTTGTTTGGATTTTATGACCAAAAGGGAGATGTGGACCGGAGTCCCGCTGGAGTCTGACGTGGAGCAGCTAAAGATTTGTCAGCATTGTTGCTTTTTTGGAACTCTTCATGCTTTAAAAAGATTTTACAAGGTTTTTAATCGAGTGTTAGAAGAATTTATCACCATTAATTGGTAAATTAATTATGTCCAGCCCAGCTTATAATTTACATCACAAATACAATCTGCATTTTTAAGTCTGCTGCTGATTCACTACAAATTGAAAAAAAAAAGTCTCAGTAAAGCAATTTTGAGCTTAATTTTCTTATTATATGTCCTCTATCAGAAAAATGTCACAAGAACATGTTAAAAACACCATTTTCATCTAAGTGGGTCTTTACTTATTTAGTCTTATGTTAATTAAACCCTCATAAGTACAGGCTGATTTACACGTGTACGCAAAGAGGTCTGAAGGGTAAAATAACGCTAAAAATATCCAAATTAATCAATCAATCGTTTTATTTGTAGAGCACCTTTCATCAACATGCATAAAACTCAAGATGTTTAACATAAGATAAATATAAACAAAGGATGAAACACTAAGAAGTCATAAAAAAACAAAGACTAAAAACAACAACAATCCAAAAAAAAACAAAATGGTTGGAAACGCCTTGAGAAAGAACTGTAAAGATTAAAAGATAGAAAATTATCATAAATGTACACACGATAAACCATAAAATCCACAACATACTTAATAATATTAATAATAACAAACTTTATTTATAAAGCACTTTAATTGTCCATACAGACCCAAAGTGCTGTATAATGACCGAGAATAAAAACATGTAAATAATCAGAGAAACTAGATTAAAAGTGTACATTGTCCAAACAAAACGTATCATTACTTAAATACAGGCAGTGATGTAATTGGAAGATCATTGAAGAGTTTTGGAGCTGCTGCAGCAAAAGCTCCGCCCCCCTCAAAGTTTGAGTTTTGTTTTTGGTACTTTTACAAGCAGCTGATCTAAGAGGACGAGAGGGGACATAAGGCTGCAGGAGCTTAGAGAGGTAAACCGGTGCCAGGCCATGTAAGGATTTAAAAAACAAAACAAAAGAATCTTTAAAATGATTTCTAAAATGAACAAGCATCCAGTGCAGCAAAGCTAAAACAGGGGAGATGTGATCATATTTTCATTTCCTAGTTAGTTAAGAGACGAGCAGCTGCATTTTTCACTGGCTGAAGTTGAGCAATGGCTGACGTGCTAACCCCCACGTAAAGGGAATACTTAAAGGCTAAATGAATAATTAAGTTAATTCATTTAATTATGTAAATGAAAAGTTTTTTACTTTTAACTTTAGGTCATATTTGAGAAAAGTCAAATTAAGGATCAGAATTTTTTTTGTGTTTAATTAAAAAAACAAAAGCTTTGAAGACTGGTGGGCTACATGGTGGTGTAGTGGTTAGCAATCTCACTTCGAGAAAGCCCTGGTTTGAATCCCAGAGAGGTCCTTTCTGTGTGAGGTTTGTGTGTGTTCTACCTGTGCATGTGTGGCTTTTCTCTAGGCACTCTGGCTTTTTCCCACCGTCCAAAAATATGCCTCATAGGTTAATTGGTGCATCTAAATTGCCCCTAGGTGTGAATGTGGGTGTGTGGCCCGGCAACAGACTGGCAACCTGTCAAGGGTGCACTCTGCCTTAACTAAACAGTGGGTGGGATAGGCTCCAGCAACCCTGTGACCCTGAAAGAGAATTAGTGAGTTCAAAAAAGTAGATGGAAAATTGTTAGGAACTTGTGTATTACAGTTTTTAAATGTTCAGCATCAGAGGTTCTTGAAAAATAGCTAAGTAGAGAAATATCGTAAAAATTATAATAATAAATGTACATAAAATGAAAACTGTCACGGAATTTCCAAACCTTAAGTTTTAGGTTGAAATAACTATTTATAAGAGAAAAAGAAGAAATCAGGAGTCTTGTTTTAAGAATGGCAGCAGTTTGACGTCCATTACTGCAGTGGCGCGTTCTGAAGTCTTATGGCACTCCTTTCTGCACTGGGGGGAGGGTTTGGTAACAGACTGTTTCTGCAGGAGCTCCTCAGGGCCTGCACAGTGTGGTTTGGGGGGTGGGAGGTGTTACTCAGAAACGCTAACATCCGTCTGTCTGCCACCTCCTCAATGGAGTCCAGTGCCAGGACAAAGCCGGCTCTCTTCCCGCCTCATTTTCTTCTCATGTTTGGCTTTTTCTCTGTGTCTGTTCCACCGCTTCCTGCTGCTACGATGTTAATCTGCCAGATTAATAAACGATCTAATCTAATCTGATGAACTAACAGCGAGCAGCTGTGATGATTAGAAACTCTAACCTGAGGTGACCTGAAAGTGCAAATCACATCAACAAATCACTCAACGTAAAAACATATTAAAGATCACGAAGACAATTATAAGTGCTAAACAAATTAAAACCACGAGCGGTGTTTCGCCGCCCACCTCTACGCGCCACCCGCCCTCGCTGCCCGCCTCTACAGACTATGCTAACTGTGCTAGTTCGACTTATGTTGCTAAAAGTGCTAGCTCTGCGATCAGCATCATCAACTGACTCAGAAAAACACATTGCTTAAGATGCTAATAATGCTAACTAGGCTAGTTACGCTAATGTGGCTAAAAGTGCAAGGATTGCGATCAGCATCATCAAGTGTCTCCAAAAAACGCATTGCTTAAGACACTAACAATAGAAGCACTGCCAGCTGCGATAACAGTCAATACAACATGGTGGCGCTACTGTGCTATGTCGATGCAAAGTCCACTTTTTCAAAATGCCGGCTTTTGTGTAAGTTTTATCTCCATAGCACCCATGTTACATTTTGGTCACCTGGGGATTTCACACAGACGGACGCGAGTTTCTGTTGAATCAGTAAACTTTCGGGTTTCCTTAGCAACAGAGGTTATTTCTAACCACGCCCACATTCCTAATATCAGAATCAGAATCCTTTTATTGTCACATGCACAGCTTTTACACTGACATACGAGATTGTTCCAGTACAACCCAAACAAGATCAGCCATACAACAAATACACACATTGGTGACAAAAAAAAAAGTCATATATCCACACTGTCTGATACAATGGGTAGATACAAGAAAAAAAACTACATATATAACATAGTCATCTCCTATGTTATATCATTTTGAATAACCCTTGCCAGGAGTTTATACATTGAATTTCACGACATTCCGATGAAAAAATTTGCAAGTAACAGGAGAACGTCTAAATCTACAACTTGTAATTGCAAATTTTTCCCCCCAATTGCTTCACGATGACAGCTGAGAAGTTAGGAGACAATCAATGAAAAGTCTGAGTTTTCATTTGTAGCTGGTGCTAAAGGTATTTTTTTTCTTTTAAATTCAAGATGGCAGCCTCTTCCCGAGGTCAAAAGCCGCCGAAACTCCAGGGGTGGTTGTGAACCGACGCTAGCGTCATGTGTGCGACATTTTGTAGAAATCGGTTAAACAAAAGTTCCCTTTTCCCCTTGTGTGGCAAAACGTTAAATTGGACAAATCTAACATTTTCCCACAAAATGGCCCCCAAGCCATAGGTTGTGTTGCCATCCCATAATAATTTTACAACTTTGCTTGGATATCCCCGACACGAATGCGTTGGTTTCGTTTATGAATTCCGGATTTTTTCTTCTGTAGGTGTGTGCAAATCTTGATGACTTTTCGCGCATGTGGCGGGAGTTACATTTTCGCTTGAAGGCACAGAAATCTGCAAAAAAAATAGTTAAAAAAGCAAACAAACTATAAAATATAACAAAAGTAATTTCCAAAAAAATGTAAAAAAAAAAATAAAAATAAAGGTTGGTATTAATGGGGCTCACTGATTGGATGACAAGTTATCTGTCATTGCAAAACTTAATCCGAATTTCCCCTCTTAGTTGTGGATGGGACTGTTGGCGTGGAGTAGACCTGCCCTGACTTCCTATTATCCCTTTGTTCCCACTCTCTCCTGTTAGCTTACAGCCCCTAAACCCCAACCTATTGTAGTTTGAACAACTTTTAGTTTCGTCTGCTCCTGATTCACAATGATTTGAATAAAGAAATACTTTAAAAGGCAATTTTAGGTTTAATTTTCTGTCCACCGTCATCAGAACAAATGCCACAAAAACATGTTAAAGCACAATTTTCATTGAAGCGGGTCTCGAAAGGGTTGAGATACCTGAACTGAGGGCTCAGGTGCTCACGGATGCACTGTACTTGAATCCACCTGAAGTAAACGCTCCTGCAGCTTCAGAGACTCCTCAGTGTGTTTCCTGAGGCACAAACAGAAGAGCAGAACGCCGCAGGAGAAAGCGATAAAGCGGGACATCCTCAGAACATCTTGACCTGGGTGTGTTGGTTGCCATGGAGACCATACGTAAATGCTCTTGACACGCACACTTCTTTTTTAGAGGCCGACCTTCTTCAGTCCCTCCTTCACTATCATAACATCACTCACAGCCGGCCCCTCTCGCCACCAGCACAATAACAATTTGCATACAGATGTCTCACTTGTGCTGATAATGCGTGTGGCTGCGCGTGTTGGAGAGAGTTTGAATGCAATCAGCTGACATCTGAGGACAGGTTGTGGCAGTGGGGGGTGGGGGGGGGGACAACCTTTAGAGAAACAAATCCTCATTAAAGTCATTATCAGCATCATTATCAGAACCCTGGCTCAGGGAAACAGCAGCGCTCAGGAGAGGCAGAAAAGACTGGAACAAGTGAGAGAGAAAAAAAGTTGAACTGAGGGCCCCCGCTTCCAAATCTGCCACCCCCACCCCCATCTTCCTCTTCGTCGTCTTCTTTTGCCTCATGAAACAAGCCACCTACACTTTAGGACATCTGCTAAGCTGATTTTCTGGAGCTTAGCAGCAGCACAGTGGTATCAAAGAGATTAGGTGAAACAACATCCAACTCTGTGCAACTGCGCACATGTGTTTGCTAGTTTTTGGCGCATCCATGCGTGGGCGCGTGCATTATGCTGCGGGTTACAGTGCCATAAGTCACAGAGCTGGTGTAATACACTTGGATCTGGAGTTCTTTGCGGAACCAGAGAGCTGCTTCAGAGGATCTCTGGAGTCTTTGTTTTGCAGCCAAACCCATTATCACTGGAGGAGAATCATTTCCAGAGAATAAACTGCTTTTTGGCTCCGCAGGAGAAAAAAAATCTTTGAGTTATTTTTTGCCTTATGAAGCCTCGCAGTTTCATATTTGCACTTTTGAAGATCTGATTTAAACATCTGGTAAGAAAAGAGGGCTTTATAGAGCTACGTTATCCACGCACGATGGTTTAGTAACCTTCCACATAATTAAGTAGTGCGGCGTAGTAATGTCACTGATCCCTCTGGGTTCTGGGTTTTAACCATTGCTACAGCCCACTTTGTGTTTAATTTGCGAGCCGGCGGTCAAGAGGGGGACTTCTTGTTTAGTTTGTCTGTTTGACAGGCTTCACTTTTCTGTGCTCACTAACCAGCGAAGAAAGACGAGGAAGAGGAGAGGGAGGTGGGCTTGGAAGAAGAAAAGAGAGCAAGCCAAAGAGCGTCGGGCGCTGTGTCAGTCTGATATTTTCCGTGGTGACAGCTGGGCCCAGAAGCTCAGACTCTTTTCTTCTGGCACACAAAGCCCATTAAGTATGCCACTCGCTCCATGGCCCCCGCAGCCTCCAAATTGCTCCAAGCTCCTCCCTAAAGTGTGGCAGCCTTTGTCATTGTAATCAGGCCCTGTTTGTGAAGTGCTGCCTGTATTTACCGCTGCTCAGCGTGCATATTTGCCCAGCCTGCTTCTGCTGCTGGGCTAGCGCAGGGGGAAGAGAGCGAAAAGAAAGCAGGAGAAATAGGGGGGGAAACGTGTTGGGGAAGGGGGGGGGTGCTGGTATAACTGGGAAGGGGGATGAAATGATGGGATGGGGAAGTATGGAAAGAGGAGTGACGAGGAGAGGCGCAGAAGAATCCGACTTGGTGACTTTGTAGGATGACATGGGGTCAGGCGGAGGGGGGTAGGGCTCGGGATGGGGGTGTGTGTGTGTGTGAGTGCTGGGATGTTGGGGGGGGGGGGTTCATCCGCCTCATGGCTGCAGGCTCAAACAAAGATATGCATTATAAGTTGCAAAAGATAGAAATGGACAGAAAGAGGCACCACGGAGCGACGGGATGCCTTTTGGCAGGGGTGACCCTATTCCACGTGACGCCCCCTTCATTCCCTGATGGGCAGGAGGGGTGGGGGGGTGGGGGTCAGGTTGGGTAAACATTGGGAGGACTCTCCAGACATGATGGTCATCCAAAGTGGCACCCAGACCAAACTTTGTCTGTCTCCTGGCTTTTTGCTTTCACTCCCAGTGTGAGCGATCGCTCTGGTTAAAAATTCATACCCGCCACAAAGGAGGGAGGACGGCAAAAAGCCACCCATGAGTAATGAAGAGCTCCAGGCACTGTGCATCTTCATCAGGCCATAGGGACGCTCGCAGCGGCTTCATCCTGAAACACATACAAAATATTGAGGTATAGTTTTCTGTAACTCCCTCAGAACAGGAAGTCATTTTTCCTTTATAGTTTATGAGATAAAAATGAAAAATCAGGAAAAGTACCCCCCCCCCCCCCATATAAATAAATAAAAATCATCATCCTCACCAAGAAAACACTCTGCTTATTTTGGGATGCCGCTTTTTCTGACGGCTCCACAGCCGCTTTTGAAGTCTGCTCTGCAGCTTCACGTTTGAAAGTTTGTGGGAAAACGCAGCCAGTGAGTGGAAACAAAGGAACGGAAGTGTCTGCTGCTGCTTGAAGAGGCAGAAATGGTCCACGCAGAGCTCTGATGACTGATGTTCTTTCCTTGAACAAACACGGAGGGAAGGTTGGAGTGAAGTCAGAAAGCTCCTCGCAGCCGTGGGTGATGCTCTTATCTGTGTCTAATGGGAGCTGACAGATATGGGGATGATGATGCTGCACGGCTGTTATGGAGGAAGAGGGTTGGGGTTGTGAACGTAAGGAGGAGGAGGGCGGCTGAGCGGGGCAATGGAGTCACTGAGCTTCAAAACCTGATTGTCAAATGTCAAACACTGTCAAACGTCCATGAGTTCGGTTCAGATGCCTTCAAAGCCGCTTATGGATGGCGGGACCTCAGAGCGGCCTGCTGGTGGAGCGACGAAGACTGAAGGAAGTTTCCACGAAGCTCCTGTTCTTCTCAGCATCCGGACGTGGACTTCAGTGAAGTTCCTTATGGCTGCTGTCGCGCAGGGCAGCTGGAGGCTGTGTCAGAGTTCAGCTGCAGAGCGAGGGGGGGTTCAGTGTGTTCATTCATTTATGTTCCTTTTGCATATGTCTGTGTGTGTGTGTGTGGGGGGGTGCATGTGTTAGGTCCTATCTGGAACAGAAGGGTGGAAGGGGGTTGAATTGTGAAGTTAATAGGCTAATGAGAGCACCGTGCTCAGGAAGAAGAAAGGAGGCTGTCTGGCATGCCCAGATAAAAACTTGCAGCGGCATTAGCTGAGACCCAGCAGTCCTCCTTAACAGCGGCACCTTCTTTGTCCGTGCGCTCTGAAAGCCACTTTAATAAGGAGTGAATTCATTAGAGGACTGTGTTACTCCTTCACTTTTTTTTTTTTGTCCGTGGAAGAAGGGGCAAAGTGGAGATGGGAGAAGTGCGAAGCTGCAGATAAAAGGACGAGTCAGATGGATTCGTCTGGACTCCATTCAAAGTGGAGGCGGGTCAGATCCGTTTGGATGCATTTCACCTTCAAACCTGCAGTTCCGTTTTTGCAAACCGATGAAGTGATTAGTAACTTTTAAATCTCTGGTGGTTTTTACTTTTTCAGACAAACAGCAAACCTCTAAATCCTTGAAAACCAAATATTTTTACTGTTTCACTGGAGTTTCTTTTAATGCAAACTTTGAAGAACTGACAAAAACTGAGTTTTAAACTTACTTCAACTTTTTGAGATTGTTCCATTGTCATTTTTTTATGATCGCCTTCTTCCCTCCGGGCTATAAAATGTTTTTGGAAACATTTTTTTCTGCGTTTCCTTTTTCTGTTTGCTAATTTAAAACAGACTTTTGCGCATCAGTTTGATGCAGTCTAGCGAGGTAATAATTAGATTTAGTCCAAATGAACATCAGAGAGTTTTTTTTATAGACCCACTCTGATGAAAATTGGGCCTTTAAAATGTTATCGTGGAATTTTGCTAGCCATTTATTAATCAAATTCAGCTCAAAGTAGCATTTTTGAAGATTTTTTAATTCAAATAGTTGTGAATCAGGAGCAGACAGATAAATGCAGATCGTATTAGTGATGTTGAAAGTAAGCTGGGTGGGCCACTAGCTCCCTGCTCCGCAACAGGGAGGGGAAGAGGGGCGGGCTTGCGTTGTGCCTGCCAGAACTAAGAGGCAAATTTCTTTTGAAACTATGTCCAAGATAAAAACCCAGTTTTATGTTTTGCCTAAAAACGGCATAATCATAATTGAAAAACCACTTGGAACGTTCTCATAAAAGATCAAAAATGATCTTTAACTTTCATTCAGAAAACACATTTTTTTGGTTTTAAGTTGGATTTCTTACATAAAAAGTTATTTAATCAGTAAAAAGGTTAATTAAATTGTCAATGAACACATGAGGCCGATATTATGAATCACTGACCTTTTTCATCTGCCTCTGAGGATGTAGCGTTAGCATCAGTTGTCGCATTGTTCAGTCTGATCTTTTTACTCTGTCGCCTTCATTGGTCCTTTAGTTTCTTTTTAGCTTTGTTTAGGTTTGCAAATATTGCAGCCTTTTTAGAAGATAATGTTTTAACATCCTTTCCTCAGTTGACATTGACCTTTAAGTAACCAGTTTAGAATTTGTATTTTAGTTAGCATTTTAAAATATTTCAGCCTCCTGCGGCTGCTTGAGTTTAGAATAATATTTAACATTTTTATCTGCTGCTTAGTTTTTCTTGTTTTTTAAAAAAAAAAAAATCATTGAACTACTTTAAATTAGCCTCAGCAAAATTGGTGTTTAAACCATTTTATCTGCTGTTAAAGCAGACTTTTGGGACCTTAGCATGACTCAGCAAAATCCTTTTCACACCACCTGCAGTTTCAACTTCATTTAGCCTTTAGCTGTTGACTTAATATTTTAAGCATTGTCATTTTGACTTTTACTACTTCTAATTACGTTTTTGAGCTGGGTTTGGCATGATTTTACATTTCACAAATTGAAAATCTAAACATTTAGCAATTATGTTTCGTTGTTACTTTTTTAGTTTATGTTTGCTTTTTTTTAATGTTTCAGGATTCCTCAACACTTTTTAGCTCCTTTACAGCAGTTTGAAGTTTTATTAAATTCTTTTTTAAGCATTTTTTTACCCAGACTTTAACTCTACGAGAAGCTAAAATCACTTCCATTATCATTAACTAGTCTTTTGAATTGTTTCATTTAAAAAAAAGATGTTATTCATTTCCATATGCTTTTTTTTTTGTAACAAAGGAATAACCTGAAACAGTTTTAAATATTTTTGTGCCTAACTCACTGAGACTGAAATCTTCTCTGGTTTCTGGAGACTCAGTGGTTCAGCAAAGTTGTAGGAAACATTAAAAAAACTGTCTTCAAACTTGATGGTAACTCTTGTTTAGGGGACGATAAATGTAAAGGGACATTTCAGTGGGCAGATATCAGCATCTATATCTTTGGACCTTGTTCAGTTTGAAACTGTGGGTCATCAAATGAAGCGTGGAAACCTCAGCAAAAACAAGAAAGTCTGTGACTTTTGCTGAAAAAAAAAAGATAATTCTATTTTAGAAAATCTTTAAAAAGTAAATGTGTAATAAAAGCTGCAAAAATACCAAACACTGCTGCCCATTCTGGTGTTCCAACAAGGTGAAATTCTTATTCATTCATTTTAAACTGTGGTCACAAACAGCTGAATCGAGAACAATGTGTAAAAATATTTTATTAAAGCCTAAACAAATAAGTAGAAGACATTTGCATTAATCTTTATGTTCACCACCACACTGGAGAAGGTTGGACACCTCAGTTTTGGTTGGCCTTCCACTGCTGTTTTTGTGTCAGCAGCTTAAAAGCTCTTTGAGGCTTCAAAGCGGCGCGTTCGGCTGTCAAGATAAGATTGGTTCCAGCAAGATCTGTGCGTTCTCAACGCAGAATATTAAACTCACCATTTCTCCGTCGCCTCGATGCCAGAATTTCTTGGAAACGGGAGAAGGGGAAACATTTTGCAGCGAAACAGCAGAATGAATGACGAAGCAGGACGCAGGTTGTGTTTGTATATTTATAAGTCATTTGTGTAAATAACAGCAGACACTGTCAATCAAACAGCAGATTTTGTCAAGTACTGAGGCTGGTCCAACATCCACTGTTGTTTTTAGAATCTAAATCAAATCTTTACCGTGTTTACTTTCTGACAGTTTAGCATATTTTATGCCTACATTGATTAATTTGTTTTTGTTTTTCAAGCTATTTTTTGCAATAAAAACAAAGGAGAAAACAATAAAATTAATAAATCAAATCTGTTTAATTATTAGTTCATAAATTGATAAGAAAATACATTTAAAAAACTATCGTCTTGACATTATAGTTATTTTTAATCATGAATAGATGTGCTTGCATGTATTTGCATACAGTACAATTTGATTAAGTGCTTAAAAAGGAGCTAATTTTCTTATTTTTTTATTGTTTTTCTTTCCAAATTGGATTTTAGTAAATGCATTCAGAATGTAACAGCACTATCTTGTAAAAGTAAACATTTTTCTAATTTTTATTTACTTGGCAGATCTTTTCAGTTTAAGGATTTTAATTTGCAAGTCGGCTATCTTTGTGACGTTGATGCGAATCATTGAATCAAACGTTTGGTGGCTCCTGTTTATAGATCAGGTAGACAGAAGTTTATTCCTGCAGGTTCAGAAAGTATTCTTTTCCTGTTTTGTGATCATTCACTGTACATGAGAACTGGACTGAGTGACCCCTCCCCCTTGGCATTTCAAACAGGAAGTACCTGCTGGTCCCAAAAAGCCGAAATCCCATAAACGTCTATAGAGAAATAAATAGTTATCAATCAATCATTATATTTGTCAGAGTAAACTATTCTTGCTCTGATATTGCTCTGATACGATGTCTGGTTCCATCCAGCATCCGTATCCTGAAAAAATGGCGAATGAATTGACTTCATTTGGTTGAAGCCAGAATTAAACCATTTCCTGGGTGGCGTCACGCTCACTCAGTCCAGTTCTCAGATACAGTCGATGGTTGTGATCTAGAAAACACTTTTGTGACTCTGTGTTTGTTTGTGTGACTCAAGCTGTTCCTGGTTACCGTAGAAACCAAACGTCTTTTTTAGGCCTTTGAGGTGAACCTTCAGATCTCCATGTCTGCTTTCGTTGTTAAAAGACAACATTTTGAGGAGAGGATCATTATGGAGGCCACAATTGTTAACATATGGTTGCACCACGGAACCGAATCATGAGGAAAGTGAATCTTTGCATCCCTACTGTATTGTTTTATTACGCTAAAGGATTTTTCTGAGCTCTTGATTTTTGTTATTGTTTTGTAATAGACAAATCGTATATCCAACGTATTCTGGGTAAAGCGAATCATTGCATCCCTAATGATCATGGAGACATGGAGTCAAATTTCATGTCAGCTGACCGTCCTGAGGTTTGGATCGACTTTGGATCTCTGAGTTTGCAGAGAAGAGTTGAAAGTTTGGGTGCAGCTGCTGCAGCTCTCCATCAAGGTCAGTGGGTGCAGCGGAGTTTCCCTTTTGTCTACCTCTATTCTCTGTCGCTCAGCAGTGACAGTTTGGGCTCAACTCTGCGGGCTTAAGACACAATCCATCATTAACATGCCCATATGGTGTTTTCTGAGCCGGGCCTCACCCCCAACGAGCCGCGCGCTGCCGCTCTACGAGGGCCTCCTGGCATCAGACTGCACACCCAAAGTGTTAGTTTTTCTAGCACAGGATTAACTTTGCGGAGCGTGGCATCGTTGGCCAATCGCTGAGTTCTTCCTAAATCTGACGGATCAGCTTTGATGCTGTGAAGTTGGGAGAAAAGTTGAATGAGGAGCGGATGTGTCTGCGGCAGCAGGACGTGGTTGGGTTTCTCCTGGATGCATATTTTTTTTTTCTTCAGTGATCTTTAGGTCGTTGTTGTGTGAGGGCAGCGGAGAAACCTTTCGTTTTTTGATCCCTTTAACCTCCGCTCGACCGCCTCTGCCGGTAACCGCCATCTGAGGGAACATCTCCCTGCCGACATCGTCTATTTTTCCTCCCTGCTTCTTTTTTTTATCTTTGCAGCAGCTTTTAGGATTTGATTTGATTTGAATTTTGATTTGAAATGGTTTATTTCAAGCAATCAAATAAGAATACACAAAAACAATACAATCATCAGTTATACATTCATACAATAACTAATCAAACTTTGGATAGTTAGACATATTAATAAATATTGCTTGAAAGGGAGTGGAAGGAAGAGAACTTTTATAATCCCATATAAGGATGACAATAGTTGAGTTTGAAGACTCGGAAAGATTTGAAATCTGCCTCCTCTGCTGCTTTTTTTGTGTTTCTCACCTTGTTTCCACACACACACAAAAAAAACGTCAGAACAACACAAAAAGAAAAAAAAAGAAAAGGTTTCCACCGAAATGTTTATTTTTGACTTTAGTAGCTGCAATTTATCTCATTGGATTTATTTCACACTCTTCAAATTAAAGGATTAGTTTATTGCTAGAACTATTGGTTCTTTCAAGAAACTGCAAGAGTAAAATGTTTTGAGATTTTTTTAGAAATAAACTTTTCTTGTTGGACCTAAGTTAGTTTGGCTCCAAATCTAAGTTATTTACACCACAAATCGGAAATTTTCCTGATTTTTAAAAATTATTGTTTTTATTTTAATATCCTTTTTAAAATCATTGTTTCATATATTTCTTATATGATTAAATTCAGTTCAATTCAATTTTATTGGTATAGCCCAAATTCACAGCAACAGTCGTCTCAATGGTGATTGATGAATATAAGGAAGTAATCGATCGTCTCTCTGCATGGTTTTGTTAGAAAAGTGTTCGAAAATGGTCACAGAGTAAGTGGAACCAGAAGACTTTTCTTCTTATTTAAATGAAGGACAGCCGAAGCAGGTTGGGTTGCAATGATGTAAACACTGTAATGTCTCCTTTGTGGGATCAATACATTTTTAGTCTATTTCATCTGAAATCAGAAGGAAAAATAAAAGTTTTGACGGTAAATTTTTCAGATTTCTGACTCGCATGCAAACATGATCTGCGTGTGGCACTTATCTTTTTTTATCAGTTTGTTTTTTGAAAATTGTTGTTTAATGAACTTTCTAACTAATTGATTTTCGAATGGAGTTATGATGGGACACATTTTTTGTAATATTTTAATATGATGACAAATGTCCCACTTTTACTCAGTTTAGCAGTTTTTTTTTTAGATCTGTGAGATCAAGTTAGAGCAAGTTGTTTCTGTCTGTTTTGATTATTTCTTTTAGAAATATTTAGATTTTTTGACAATCTTTCAGAACTCTGCTGTAAGGAGGTATGAAAAGAGTCCTTGTGGCGTTTAGAGTTTTTCACAATAACATCAGATTAAAAAATTGCACCTGTATGTTTGCACTAATGAAGGAACCTTTAGGAACCAGAGGCCCTTACAGACACAAGACGATTGTGTCAAGAAGAGGATTCTGGTCTGCTCTGAAGAGCGTTCGTATAGCAGAAGACCCCCCCCCCCCTGAGTTTAGATGAGCAACGTTAAACAGAAAACGAAAAAAAAATCTTTATAAAGTTGTTTGAGTGCAGAGCAAAGTTTTAGAAAATCAAACTCTTCGGAAAAAGCATTGAAGGCCTCTTTACACCCCCTCCCCATTGCATTATGGAGGTGGTGGTGGTGGGGGGGGTGTAATGGGAGCAAGCAATGGGAGAGCTCATTATCTGGCAGACCATCTGCTGCTGGGAGGGGGAACTGTCTGTCCGTCCCAGACACAGACCCTCTGAAAGGGCTGGAGTTGCAGTGAAAATGTTCCCCTGACTTCCTGAAGAGATCCTACATCTGGTTCATGGCCAGTGCATGGGGGGTGGGGGGTTAATCATGAGTGGAAAGTTTGTTCATTCATGATGCTGAGCGGTTTTATTGAAATATTATGGGGAGGGGGTCCTAAACTTTTTGCTTTTTTTGGAAATAAATGGGTGAAGTTGGGGGTTCGTGGTTGGAGCTGGGAGTGGGAGAAGTTGCCGGGGCAGCAGATGCTCTTTGTTGACGTTCGGCTCTTTTGTTGCTGAAAGCGAACGCTCGCTGCTCCTGATTGGCTGCTGCCTGCCGGTGGCAGGGGTGCAGCCCCGCCTCCTACTGGCTGCCGCCGCCCGTCAGTCAGCCGCTTTTCCCCGCCCCCTCCCCCTCCGGGAAACCTGCTGCTCTCCGCGGAGCAGAAGTTGAGCCAAAGTTTGGAGAAGTTTGCAGAGGCGTGAAGTTGCCCGGCGGCACTCAGGCGGAGGCTGCGGGACTGAAGACACGCAGACGGCGGCGGAGGAGCGCAAACATGAAGCTGTGCCGCACTTTTTTAGGTTCGTATCTTCCCTTTTTTTCCCGAAAGTTTCAGTCCGTGTTTCGGAATCTCCTCAGGTTGAGGAGCAGCCTGTTTAGTGGCGCCTTTTTCTTTACTTTACTTTTATTCTATTATTTATCTTAAAAAAAAGAAAGAAAAGTAAGTTGCCTTTTGTTTAAGAAACTTTCTGTGAACAAACTGAAAGGCGCGCAGGATGAAACAGAGATTCTGTCTAAACACCATCTGTAACTTTAAAACTTCTATAGAGCTCAAACACTTCTGACTAAAAGGGCATAAAGTATGAAACCAACTTGGACTCCCTTTGTAAGAGGGAAAAAAGTCCAGACAAAGGACAGTTGGTCCCCCAGGGGCCGTGTGGCCCCGGTACCGCAGGGACAATGCCAAGCTTCGGGCTTATTAAAAAACTTTTTTTGTGTTAGTCTGTCGGCTTGTTCCATCTGTCGAGGGACTATAGGGGCCTCCCCCGATCCCAACCTCAGCGCTCAGTCAGCTGCTGCCCCCATGTAATATTTATACAGGCTTTCCACTCGGCCTCCTCGCTGCACAGTGCATGCGCAGTGGCGTGCATGCGCGCAGAGCTGCAGGCCTGAGCCATCTGCATCCACTGCATGCGAGACTTTACACCAGCTTTTCATTTTATGATTTAATGGCCAAGAAACAATCTGTTTATGGGTGAAAATACACATATTTTAACTTTAAATGTAAATAAATTTGGTTTTTTAAATATAACTTTAGACTCACTACTTTTGCTTCTTAAAACAAGTGAATGTCAGATTGTTTAGAATAACATTTACTTTTATCATTGCTTCTTTTTATTATTTTATCAAAATTGAGTTTTAAAGTCAGACAAAGGACTTTAAAGTTCCCACAGAGGGTTCCTGCGTGTTGGAGCTGTCCAGAGTCCTGAACTCGGCCCCACCGTGGAGCTGTCCTCAGTTCTGATCTCCAGCTCACACCTGACCCGTCTAGGGCCCCTCCCGCCCCCTCCTTCTTTTGTTGACTCTGTGGTGTTGTTGCCCCCCCCCCCCTCCCCGCTGCCTCAGCCTGAAATCATAGGGATGGCGGCGCGTGCAGGCCGGTGATTGATTTCAGCTCCAATGCATAACAATAGGATTGCACAAAAAGAGCCTGCTGCAAAGAGATAAGGATTTAATAGAATTTCTGAAAGCTGAAGGTTGGGCCTTTTTGAATATTCTTTTGCGTCTGCGGCGTGGAGACAGCAGATAAAGGATGGCATTTGTGGAGACTATTCTCAAATGGCTTGTAATGAATGCTTGTCATTTCCACTAATGGTTCTCAAAACAGCAAAGCAGAATGTGAGCATCGTTTGGGAGCGACTCCAAGTTTGAGCTGTGAGGACTGGCAGTTAGAAACTATCTGAGAAATCTGCTTCTGACAGAGATCACTCTGAAGACATTCACCCCCTCCCCTCCTCCTCTTCCTCACGGAGCATCAAAACACATCCTGCCTCTGTGCGCGCGTGCTGCAGGCGCGTGCGCACACTCTGCATACAACTGTTACATCAATTTTCAGCCCAAGAAGGAGAAAAAAAAGAAGTACCCCTGAATGAATTATTGGACGGTACCACTTTCCAGGATGAGTTGGGGGGGGGGGGGGTCAAGAACTTGCGCTGAAATGTATGACATGTGAGCTGCTGCGTGTGATGCTGCGCGTGCGTGTCGGCGGCTTGTGATGGGTTCGTCTGCACAAAAAAGAGTAGAAGGATGCGCGCAGGAGGACTTGGAGGAGAGTTTGGAGGGCTCAGGCGATGCGCGTGCAGGAGAGAGAGAGTGGGGAGAAAGTCGGAGGAAGGAGGGGGCTGTTTGTGTGTGTAAAGAAGTGGAGGGGGGGGGGGGGTGGACCTGAAGCCCTGCCCATCTATCTGATGCTGGAGATTTTACTACAGCCTCCGTGATGTCATGGCAAAGGGCGGAGGGAGGAGCTGGAAGGGGTTCGGGAGGCGGAGAGGGGATGGAGGGAGGTGGGGGGTGGTACAATGGCTCATGAGGGAAAGGTAAGTCAATATTACGTTTTTTTTCACCCCCCACCCCCCCTCGCTGACAAAGGCAAATGAAGCCATGTTTTTGCTTACAAACAAGTCCATCTGAGCGCCTGGATGCGGAGCCTTGCGCCGGGGCGCAGCGAAGGAGAGGCCGCCGCGACCTTCCGCTTCTCATCCGTCACATCTGGACGTTTGGACCGGGATAGATGCTCGTTTTTCTGAGATTTTACTCGGGATATCTTTTTAAAAACTCACTGGCAGCGACCTGCAACTCGGGAGCGGAGCAAGGACACGGCGTCAGACCCTCGCAGGAAGAACTGTAGGATAAAGGTAATCGGATGGAAACAGTTTTCATCATCCCAGATTATTTTTTCTTCTTCTTTTTGGATAACTTTGATGGTTCTGTTTATTTTCCGAAACGACGAAGCCTGTTTTTTTAACACGTGTTTTTTTTAATTCATCTCTTTTTTGCCTTTTTTCTTTATTTTCTTTTTTATTTTTGAAAACTTATCTCCAATTTCTCAGCATTTTGATTTAAAAGTAAATTAATCCGATCGAATATTTTTGAATGTTGATCGGGGCGCGCGCGCTCGGAGGAGTCCCTTTAACGTCCCCGCGTTTCCACGCATGCCCCTCAGAAGTGGGAATAAACCAACTATGGCGCTTTTTGGGAGCGTGGCCGCTGCGTGTTTATCCACTTCTCCGCCGCGGTCGGACAGTTCCGCCGTGTGTGGTGGCGATGGTGGTGGTGGTGGTGGGGGGGAGTTGAGGCAGGCAGGACCCCGCCACCACCACAACAGTCGCTGATAAAATATGCACATTCATATTTTGTGTTTCCGACGCGTCCTCCAGCTTCACCTTCTCGTGGATAAACCGCGCGTCACGCCAGCTGTGTAGTAAAGGGTCCAGCATAAAGATGCTGCGTGGGGATGCTTCCGTGGGCGTAGAGCCGAACTCGCCGTGTGCGAGTGTGGATGGATGGATGGATGGATGGATGGATGGATGGATGGGGGTGGCCATTTGATCCTCTGCAGCAGAGAACAGAGATGCTCTCTTCAAATGTCAGCCGCCTTTCATAGAGCGCAGATGAAAAAATAAAAACTCCTCAGAAGTCTGGCGCGCGTGCGCGTGGTTCAGAGCTCATGTTGGAAGATTCACCTGTCATCTTTTGTGTGTGTGTGTGTTTTTTTTTACTTTTTATTTTATTTTATTCATCCTTCACTCCCCTTCACCCTCTCCTCCTCCTCCTCTTCGTCCCTCACCCCACCTCCCCACGGCTTAGATGGCCACGTAATGTGCAGCTTGTCAAAGCACCTGCGTCCTAAGATGGAGGAAAGCGATGAAAGATGATGCGCAGAGGGTTATGTCAGCCGCAGATCTGACAAACTTCCGCTGCATGGGCGCGTTTGGGGGGTTTCAGGGTCCTCACTAACACCACCAGATTTATGGAAGAGGGGGGGTCTCCATGCTCCTCTGCTGTGGTAAACTGGTTGTGTTTGTGGATGAGACTTTTTTTTAGTGCATGTGAGGAAAATGTAAATGAATATTGTTTTGTGTGTGTTTGTGTGTGTAATGTTTACTTTTCCAGTCAAATGTAGCCTAGTTTCAGAGGATTATACGGAATTAGGTTATTGAAGCCTTCTGCTGCCGCTGGAGGCCATAAAGCAGAACGCAGAGCCAAATTTAGGAAGTTGCTCTTCTTCTTCTTCTTCTTCTTCTGTTTCTGATTGTGATGCGGAGAATGCCCCTCTGTTTGTGAGGGGTGGGGGCAAACGAAGAGGGTAGGTGTCAGGAGGAAGAAGTGCAATAAACACGTCGAAGGGGCAGCTGGGGCCAAATTGCACTCTTGTCATTCAAACCGGAAAGACTCGGCAGCATAGGTCAGGGTCTATGTTGGGAGGGGAGGGGGGGGGCACTCGGTTTTTTAAGGAGGAATGATACAATTGCTGCTTGGTCTTTAAAAACTAGTGCAGTGCACGGAAACGTGGAGATGTTCGGATGGAGCATGCTTTCTAAAGGAGCCTGTTTTAGTCCTCGGATGCTGAGGTCAGGGCGGCCCTAAGGGCAGCTTCCTCTAAAAAGCTGGTTACCATGGCGCTGCCCCCCCCCCCTCATCCTCTAGCTGATAAGAGCATCTCCCTCTTTGTCCCAGACCCTCTTCTAGTTTAGTTTGTTTCACGCCATAACTCCTCACCTTTCTAATAATCCCCCCTGGCTGTATATAACTTTTGATTTTTTCTTTTTTTGGTGGTAATCACACTAAGTTGTGGGTAAATCCCTCCTAACGGTTTCAGGAGTGTACAGATGGCCCTGTTTGTGTGCTAATACAGTTACAGACAGAACCCGGGTCTTTAATCTGACCCTGGATTTAGGCCTCTTTATTGTCCCAGCAGAGTAAGCTGCAGATCTGTAATATTATTACTTGATCCTAAAGTAGTTTTTTTTTACCTGCTTCTGTCCATGTTCAAGATAAATCTATTGATTTCATCATTTCAAGTAAACAGAGAAGTGCAAGCTTTGTTAAAAACAAATGTATTCATCTCCCTGCCCCCTCCTCCTCTTCTTCCTCCTCCTCCTCCTCCTGACGAAGCAGGCCTCCCCGGTGAATGGATAATTGTCTTCCATCCGTCCGGTTTTCTCTGCTAAAGTAAGCAGCTGCCTGTCTCTCCGGGTCGCTCGCAGGCGACGTACGGATCAACTGTCCGACGGTTCGAGCGCAGCGCTGCTGAGGGGAGGGGCTTCCAGCTTCTTCGCCTCCAAAACTAACAAGTCAGGATGGATGCCCACTTCCTCCTGAGGAAGAAAAAGCGGCCTGAGCAGATTGCTGACTGAGATTCAGAGGAACAGTATTGCTGCTGTCATCACTTTTTGACTTGGGGAGGGGTGGAAGTTGATAAACAAGCGTTTTGTGAAGTGCTGGCTGAGCTGAAGAGAGGTCCGCATGTGACGGGGAAAGCAGTGCGGGAGGGCTAAATATAAAGCTTTCTGCCCCCTCTTTTTACTTTTTCTGCTCTGCGGGTTCACTCAGAGGACAGTGGAGTGTGAAGGAAACAAAACATCAAGGTGATCTGGAGCTGATGAGGCAGAGGCTTCAGTCGTCACGCCGCTTTTTAAATATGAAATGTGGCAGAATTCAGATGTAATCCGACGCCAACTTCAGCGGTGAACCCTGAACCGATTCAATTAGCATCTTCAATAAGACTGACCCGCTCCTCGCTCCGCTCCAGTCTAATCTGCTCTCAGATGTTCTTGAGGAGGCCGAGGAAAGCGGCTGGTGCCGTCAGAAGAGTCTCTGAAAACTCAAGGACACTTTCCTCTTTCACAGCCGGCTGCCGCAAAGAGCTGAATAAAGGTTAAAGCTGAAGGGTAGGGCTGAAACGTGCGCACACACAAACGCTCCGATATACATATATATTTATCTGAAAGGAGATCAGATTTCAAAGCGGCGGCTCAGCAGAGTCGAGCAGAAACCGAGCGGCGGCGGCGGGGAAAGTTCTGAACTTGAAACTGGTTTTGTTCTGAGCAGCATCTGAAAAATAGGATGAAGAGCTCTTACCTTGATGAAAAAAGAAGAGAAGGGGGGGATGGGGGAGAAGAGAGGAGGTTTGATTTATGTATGATTCATTATTTACTGACCCCCCCCCCATATCTGCAGCCTGAAAGCTCTAATAAAAATGCTCAAATTTGATTGATTCTGATAGCAGACTGACAGAGACCCCAGCTGGGGCACTTAGCCTCATATATGCTTTCCTTTAGTTAATAAAGAAGTGTCTGGAGTACGCTTCAGCGCCCAACCTTCCCCCCCGCGCTCGCCCTTCCTTATCCCAACTGCTGCCCCCCCCTCCGTCACTCTCTCCCTGTTTTGTCCTCAGAAAATGAGTTTCGGGGTGAGCTGGTGAACCAGCGGTGGACACGAGGCGAGAGGACCAGCAGCCGCTGTCAGGCCTCCCAGAGACTGCAGAGCCGCCGACCAATCATGGTGAGTGACAGCCCCCCCCCACCCCCCCAGCATCAGCCGCCGCACCCTAAACGCCCCTTCAAGCTGGATTCTGCTTCCTGGGCATTTCCTGGATCCCTAACTCAGCAGGGGGAAGCGGGTGTGGGGGGTTGGTGTTGACATCCAAAGAAAAAAAAAAAAATCAAGCTGCGCATCAAAGGTGGCGGCGGCCGGCCCATCCCTCGCCTCCGCCTCAGCGTTTTCCTGCCGCTGAGCTCATTTCACTCCACTCTCCTCTCCTCAAACACAAAAAAGCAGCAACTCAAAAGGATGTCCTTGAGCTGATCGTACTTTTTGTCCGCCGGATTCTGCGTTATCAGCACAGAGGTACCCCCCCCCACCCCCCTTCTGCTCTTCCTCTCAGTTAACCCCCTCCGCCATCCTAGAAGAACGTTTTTTTTTTTTCACTCTCAAAACACCTGATCCCTCCTTCCTGTGTGCCGCCGCTGTGATTGACATCCAACAAAGAGATGGGGGGACTGAGGGAAAATGGAAAGTGGTGGTGGTAGAGTGTGTGTGTGGGGGGTGTCGTTCCCCCCCCCCCCTCGGGCTCAGTAAAAGTAGTTTTGCTTCCCTCTGATGCCTGGGGTTCATCCTCAGAGATGACTTTTATTGATTGGGTTTGATTTCTGAGAGGCGTCGCTTTCAAACAGAGCGGCGGCGGATTAGAGAAGACCTGAAACTGCATGAGGATGAATGACTCGGACTGGAAACAGCAAAACCTCTGACACACCAACCGTCATACGATTGCAGAGTTTCTTCAGTGAGTTTAGGGCTGGGGGGGGGTACATGACGCCATCGCCCCCCCCCGGTTCCTGCTCCGCCTTTAAAAGTAGATTGGGTCCGACACGGCGGCGCTCTAATTGACAGCTGCCCTCCACAGGTAATTTTTTGAGTCTCCACTTCCCGTCACTTCAGCCTCCTCCTCCTCTGCTCATCTGCTCTTGTAAACCTGGAAATGAATAAAAGAGTCATTTATGTGCACCGAGGGACGGAGGGTGACCTTCTCTCTGAAGTCATCGCCCCCAGCCAGCCATTTACATTGAGCTGTCAGAATGCAGAGCGGCGCTGAGGCCTCCTGCACCGACGGCTGCACACAAAGGACATAATTGATAAGGAACAACACAGACTGTGGAGATGAGTTGTGTCTTCTCCTCCTCCTTTTTTCTGCTGCTGCTCCACTCATTTCACACTCATTAAACCCCCCCCCATTCACACACACACACACACACGCCGCTGCACACCTACAGCAGTTCACTCACCTTGCATCCACAACCCACACTGCTCACTCACCCTAATTAAAAAAAAAAACTGCAGAGGACAAGTTGGACATACGTTGAAAAAAAAAGGCTTCTTTTGAAAGAGATGCCTGCCCGTCCGTGTGTGGATTCATTTGTGGTGACTTTGTGTTCATACAAATTTAATGAGCTGGAATTGAGAGAAAAGGACAGGAAAGAGAGGAGACCTCAGATATGCTTTTTAAATGTACGTAACTATGGTTACGCAAACATGAAAGCAACAGGAGCCCTTTTCAGTCCGGGGTTTGATTCAGCCACTGACTCTTAATGTAAGGAGGATGCAAAAGAAGGGAGATGCGGCGGCGTTGACAGTCTGCACTCTGTTAATTAAGCAGGAATCTTCATTCTGTCACACGTGTTAGCAAACATCTTCTGCTTTTGTTGACGGTCGCGTTCACGGCCCTACAGAAAATTCCGTTCATCCCTTGGACCCCGGGTTAAGATTTCATTCATTGTCTTGAAGTCTTTCAAAAATGTTTCCGAATGAGCGAAGCTGAGCAGGCCGTCTATATGTGAGTCTTTTATCTAGCGTTACTTATTTAATACGAGGAGTTTGTTAATTCTAACTATGATTGAAGGATGTTCAACATGTTATCATAGTATTATATGAAACTGAAATTCTTATTTTACTGAAAAATATAGATTGAACATTGGGTGGTGCAGTACCACTTCAGCCACCGTGTGGCGCTTGGCTGGTGATGGCTATAAAGACCCAATCCGATCATCATTTGAGCTAATTTCAAGTGTTCCCAGTGGTTTTTTAATGATGGTTGCAGTATTTTTTGGACTAAAAGTCGCCCTGGAGTATAAGTCGCAGCGGCCAAAAATGGACATTTCATCTCAAAAGGTAACAAAGTAGTTGCACTTCCAGAGCACATTAAGCTTCATAAAACAGAAGGAATCTAGTACGAAGAACATGCTAACAAGTTAACCAAACTCCTATATTACTTCAAATCACTAAATCCGTTGAATACTTCATCTTCTGTTTTGCTTTAAAACCGGCAAGCTTGGCATAAGACAGCACCGCTTCTTCCTCTGCGTTGCTGTCAGTAGCAGATAACTAAACACAAGCCTACACTGCCCTCTAGTGGCTGTTGCTTTTTACACATGTAATCGCATCCCCGACCAAAATATGACAAATATGCGACTTATACTCAAAATAACATAAGCCGTTTCTATCCAAATTTTAGAAACTGCTGTTTTTTAGTTTCTGCAGGGTGGCAGTAGTTTATTAGAAATTCGCCTGTGAGTTGTGGGCGGGGCTGGGGTGCAGATTAACCCCGCCCCTCCCTTCCCTCCTCACCCTCAACCTGCTACAAAAATGGCAAACAATACTAAAGCTATCCAGCCGTATAGTTTCGAAAAGCAAAGACGTACACTGATCTAGTCGTTTAAAAGTGGATGCATCAGAATGGAGCTGAGGGAGTTTGTGGCCCGCACAGCGTATTTTCTACATCACAAAAATGATTTTTTTTTTTTTACAACAGCACTTTTTTCGTATGTTCCTGATTCGCAACAATTTGAATAAAGTAAAAAAAAATGCAATTTAGAGCTCAATTTTTTTTTTAATATATATGTCATTCTTGATCAGAATAATGCCAGAAGACCTTGTCAAAAGCATAATTTTCCTCGTAGTGGGTCTTTAAAATTAGTAGTTTGTTTCTAATCAAGATAAAAGTATTTTTACATTTGTTTTAGTATATGTGTTTTAAAACAGATTTATTTTATTTTCACAGTTTTTTCCTAAAATGTCGAAGGAATGTTTGGTGATGTAGTATCACCTGTAGCCACTGTGGGGCGCTTGGCTGAAGTAAAGGCTTTAAAAATGATCAGATTAAACTTTTAATAACAGACAGTTTTGTTTGTAATTGGTACACTCTGGCCCCGCCCACTCAACCAAACGTACTTATTAAATTTTTTTAAACTTTAAAAAATTCACTTTTGGTTTTTAGTTAAAAACAGTCAGTTATGACAAAAACTTTACTTTTTATTAAATTTGATAAACTTGATTCTCTTTTGGGAAAGTTTAATATGTACTTATTCATGGTAAATATTTATGAAGTGGTTCAATTGATGGATCAGTATATATAAAGACACATACTTTTGGTTTTTTTCCATGAGTAGATGCAGAAATATGTTTATTTATTTAAATTGGTGAAATAAGTCAACCGTCATCCTCCTGCAGGCTCGTCGTTCTAAAACACTTTGGTTAAAAATTCACCATCTCCCATCATCCAACTCCAGAGCGAGCACAAAGCTGCTGCTTGTTGTAGAAGTTTCACCCAAACTGCGCCTGCTCGGAGGCGGCGCACGCCGGCGCAGGAAGGGAGGGGCTCGCGGCTGCACCTGTACCTCCGGCCAAACACTAAACGCTAATGAACGCTGCCGCGCGTGCTCGTCAGGAGAGAGACGGGCGGAAAGAAAAGCCCTTAACAAGGACAACAACAGCGTGTTTCAGCCTCCTCTCATCCCTCCTTCTCTTCACAAGTAGTCTATTAGCAGGAAAGGGGCGCTGCCAAATTCAGAGAGGAGGAGGAGGAGGAGGAGAAAAAGAGATGAAGAAAAAGAAAAAAAAAACAGCGACCGTCTGTTGAATTTCACTGTGGTGCTGCCAACTTGACTATAGAGAGGCAACAAAGCAGCTAAGTGGCTGGGCATGGCGAGGGGAGTATGGGCGAGTGTGGGGATAAAAGGGGGTTGGAAGGGGAGCGTGCAGAAGGGAGGAAGAGCGGGACAGAGACAGAAAGCGTGGAGACCAGGGATAAATACAAAAATAAATAAATAAAAGAAGAAAAAAAACAGTCATCAAAGCTAACGGCTGCATTGTGTTTAAAACATCTGATAGCTTTAAAGTGTAGAGGCGAGGGGTGGGGGGGGGCGTGGCCGAGGTGTGCGTGCACGTGTGCGTGCGCGCGGAGCAGCAGGTTTAACACCTGCTCCTTTGTGGCTTAAAAGCTGAGCCAGGGGAGCGACGCTCGCACACAACCGGCCTCCTTAAAAAGGGTTATTACCGCGCCTTTCTGCTTTATTATTATTATATTCAGTAATGATTGTTAGTCCCTCTGCTCGCAGAGGCCGCGGCCTCTTTGCAAGGCGCTGCCTGCTGCCTCTGCAACGACCACAATCATGAGCACCACTCACATGCTGCAAATTACACAGACAGGGATGTAAGGGGGGGGCTTTCAAAGTACTTTCCAGTAGAGTTACTTTGGGGTCTATGTTTCCGTTTTGGATTTTCAGTGGTGAGAGAACACAATGGGGTGAGGGGGGGGGGGGGTCTGAAAATAAAGTCGGCTGATAGGAACATCGTGAATGAGGATTATTAATAAATGGAGGTAGTTTGATGAACTCTGATCGTAGCGAGAGCATGGAGAGCCAATCAGCTGCCGGTTTCCGTCTTCCCGCCTCTGCCTCACCTCTCCTCTGTTGTTTTCCCCTCTTCCCTCCATCACAGATGAGCGTGGAGAGTGACGACAAGCGGACTCGCACCCGGTCCAAAGGAATCAGAGGTGGGTCCTGGCAGCAGGTCTCCGTACGAATATTTTCAGTTTGTTTCAAAGGATTCTTTTGATTTAGTTCTTTTTGGGAGAATTCAATCAAAACACAAACTATTCTAAACAGTCCATTGCTAATTCACTCGTTCATAAGGTTTTTTTTTTTTAAACCAAACACAGTGAGACAGTTTTAATCCTCCAGCATTTTCATCAAAATAAACTGAAAACTTTTACATTTCTGGTTTGATTTTTGTTCATTTATAAGGAAAATAAAGGCATTCATTTGTAAAAAGATGAGATTATTCTTAAGATTCACTTTTCAAACTACCACAGATAATAGTGAGTTATGCAGCTAGTTAAAATCTGTAGATTTCAATTTTTCTGTCACCAAATGAACCAATTCTTTGGAAATCATGTATTTCTTTTTATATTGATTGCTTGAAATAAACCAATTTCAAAGTAAACTGAGGTGACACAAGAATAAAAAGCCACTGATTTAGACCGCCGACATATTCCAGCTATTATCTGTGTACTAAGTGACTCTAAGTAAAATGTCAATCAAATATTTTATGTTTGACCACAACAAACAATTCAACAACATTTTCTCTGATTAGTGCAGGCTAAGCTAAGCTGAGACAGCAACTGATATAGAAATAGCTAAAGCTAGCTTAAAGTGTGCAGAATTTACATCACAGCATAAATAAAGCAGCCAAACCAGCAACGCATTTAGTCTGATAAACGTTGTTTAGCCAGGTTGGCAGAGAAACTTTGCACTAAAGTCCCACTCCGATCCTCTTTTGATCTATTTTCAAGGCGTTCACAGCGGTCTTTTAGTTTTGATGATGCCGTTTTTAGCCAAAAATAAAAAAAAACACTTGTCATTTTCTAGCACATAGTTTCTGCAGAGCAACAGGTGATCATTAGAAATTCATCTCTGAGTTGTGGGCGGGACCGTTTGGACGGAGCCCTTCCTTTCTGAAGCAGAGCAGGGAGCCTGTGGCCCCGCCCAGCGTATTTGTTACATCACAAATACGATTTTTTCCAAACAGCGGTTTTGTGTCTGCTCCCAATTCACAATTATTTGAATAAAGAAATACACAGAAATGCCATTTTGAGCTTAAATTTCATTATATAAATGTCCTCCATCATCAGAACAATGCCACAACACCAAAATCATAATTTTCATCGGAGTGGGTCTTTAAGACATTTGAACAGAAAAAAAAAACTCAGAAAAAGGAGACCAACCTTTAAAAAAGTAACCCTTCAGTCTTTTATGACACTTTATTTAATGATGAGGTTTTTACTTTCTAGTTTTGCTTAAAACATTTGAAGCTTTGAGGCTTCATTTTAACCAAAATCAGATCAGAGCTTCTGCCCTCTAGTGGTCAATTGAGGCCATAACCACCTCTGAGAAGAACCCAACTAGACAACAGCAATAAATTTAGAAAAACTGCATGATTTAGGTCATTTAACTCATTATGTGGAATTCATGAGTATATTTTTTGAAAGGAAACACAAAATTGTAGCCACAAAAACATTAGAAGCAGAAGAACAGAAAGAGTTCAAATTTTAAATAAAACGACTATACAGACACACCTACACACTTTAAACCATTCTAGATTCAAGCCAAAATAGATGCTGCCAAAATAATCATTACTAATTTAATAAAAAATGATATTGTATCTCAAGAGGCAATGACATAAAACTATAATTAAAAATGATTTAGATTTCCTGAAGCCTCACTATGCCAATAATGTAGAAAGTGTGTGTTTTTGACGTAAAAGCACAAGGATCTGCAGCTGTATGGTTTGTGGTGTGTCCTTGAGTGATTGTTATTTACATTATTTATGCTGGTCTTTGTGTGTTTTGTGTGTGTGTGTGTGTGTGTGTGTGTTGTTTGATGTTCAGAAGCAAGAAAGCAGAGCAACAGTTCACGTAGCGTTCAGAGCGCACGATGGCGTCCAGTCATTCCAACTGCATGATGAAAGACTGTGAAACTGCGTTGCCGCTCACGCACACACACACACACACGCACACACGCACGCGCGCGTTTATTCTTCGTGGAGTATCCGGATATCCAGCATTTCTGACGGGTGATTAATGCATGTGATATGTGAGCCCAAACTGAAATCTCCAGGATGGTATTGTTTTCTCATTTTGCTCCAAATGAGAAAAGGATATTTCTCCAAACTCATTCTGCTGCTCGGCTCCCAATCGATGCCCGGAGCGAGCGAAAGAGCCGTGCGTGCGTGCTGTTTGCGAGCAGAGCGTGATTTATGTTTCCAAGGCAATTACTATAAGTTGTCCCTGAAAGAAGTGCTGTTTTTCCACCGATGAAGGCAGTTTTCTCTTTAATTTCATTTTCCCAATTATGATGGCTAAAGTGTAACAATTAATCTTGTTTTACTGCTGAAGTCTGCGCATAATTGTCACTATTTTTCTGGGCAGCGGATTGGCTGATTTAGGCCTTTTCTTTGCGCTGTTACTCCCATTTTGTTTGTTGCGCGTCTGTTTCTTTGCATGTGTGTATAAATAAACTCAGGAGAGAGTATGGGGGGGGGGGGGTCGTTTTTTTTCTTCCTCCTGATCCTGCAGTCAGCAGTGTGTTTGGAAATCCTCTCGGGATTCATATGCATTTGTGATTTATTGATCTGGGTTTCTTTTAGCGGCGTTCTGAGCATTCATTTACCTTTGTTCTCCTTCCCTCCACCCTCCCACCCCCTCCTCTTCCTCCTCTTTCCAGTTCCCATTGAGCTCGTAGGACAAGAGCTAAGGTAAGGAAGCACCTTCATCTCTCAGCTTTTCTCTGTGTAAAAGTTCTTTTATGAAAGCCGCCCTGCAGCGCCCCCCCCCCCCCCTGCCCCGCTCTCTGCTGGTGCTTCTTTAGATGATGCTGGGGTTTATTATTTCTCGTCATCAGCACTTCTCAATTCATGAGCAGCGCCTCCAACTGGCTGCTATTGATTCCTCGTGGCCTTTTGCCGTTTTTTTTTCTGCGCCGAACGCAAGCAAGCGGCGCAATGCAGCGGGCGTATCCGATCAAAGAATGCAACACAATGAGGGAGGATGATAAAAGGAGATTATTTAGTTTCTTCTCCTGGCCTTCCACCTTCCTCCTCCTCCACCTCCTCCCCTCTCCCTACAGTAGTTTCCCACCCTGGCGCCAGCTTTCAGGGCCAGGAAGCCACTTGTCCTCCTGATAAGTGATATGTTTTTTTTTTTATTCCCTTTTTATTTCGACTCCCTTCAGCTCAGAGCATTGATCCATCCTCCGGTCTATGGAGGAAAAGCCTCAGATTTCTGCATTGAAACATAAAGCAGCATCAGACCTCCTCATTGAAAATGCAAATGCAGCATTTTAGGAGAAATAAAATAATTCGATTTTGAAAAAAAAAAAAAAAAAGGGCAGTTCCTGGCTGAGATAGTGACGAGACATGAAAGCACCGCTGCTGAGGGGGGTCAACCTGAATGAAAGAGGAAAGAATGGAGGAAGAAGTGAGCATCTATGATGACGATGATGACGACTGGTGAAGAAAGCAGAGCGGGGGAAATTACAGCAGGTCTCGGCTGATCCCTGTCACTCATAGTAACAGGATATAGGCCAGGGCTGATGTACGACACGCAATATCATGCTTCTCCGGCTTGTTGCCACCTGCTTTCATGCATGATGTGAGTCTGCTGGACGGCTGCATGTCATGTGTGACACGTGTGCTCAGTTTGCACGGCTTCTCTTTGCTCTGTTTTTCATTATTCCGTCTGTGGTTTTCATCTCTGCTGCACAGGAACTAAAAAAAAACAAAAAAACAAAAAGCACCCTTGTCTTAAACATATCTCTAACCACCATCCATCCCATCCAGCTGCCCCACCCCTGGATGCAATGGCTCTGGCCATATCAGTGGGAGATACTCACGACACAGAAGGTAGGGCAGATCAAAAATCCCACCCTGTCTGTCTGTCTGTCTGTCTGTCTCTGTTCCACACTGACTGGTTTGGAAGGAACTTCTCATTCCATTTTATGTTGAATTGTCAATGAGATCAGGATCTTTTGCAGTAGTTCTGAAATCAAAGGGCAGTTTTAACCCATTTCCCTCCAGCCACGCACCACCACCATCTGCAGTGCTCATAAAAGCCGGATTCTCGTAAAAAATACCATTATTCTGCTTTTCTTGTCTCCTTTGCAAGACTTATTTCCATTCACGATGTGTCAAACACGTCTGTAAAACGCTCCAATTCTGCTCTTTTCCAGCTGATGTGGCCACACACACACACACACACACAGTCATTTATTTTTTGAAGCATTATGCAACAATTTTCAAACCCAGAAAGATTTTTTAAGCCACTGCCGTGCTTCAC